>JARFJB010002063.1:100000-805000 GCA_036346205.1 Vesta saturnalis
AAAGTCGGGTATTGGGTGTTTTAAGATCGCTAAGAGTAAATCATTTGTCAAAATTAAAAATTCGAAATGACGGATAAAAAATGGAAATCGTGTTTAAAAACCGATATGAGTCAAATTCAGTTATTGTGGGCTTTGGTGTTTTTTATTTACATATACGAGAAAGCATTACGGTAGATAATTTGGCAAGTGTTTTTACACTTATTTCGATTTATATTAAGAAACTGTATAAAGCAAAGTCATGTAAAATTAAATTTTCTTTAAAAATATGTCTTCACACTTTCTTATTTTCATTGTTCAGATATTGAAAAAGTTTGAACTAACACTTAAACAAATCAAAATCATGATTTGGGGTGAGAGTATAATTACGTTTAAACTGTAGTGGAGAGAAAAATGTTCATTGAAATGTTACATCAGCGTGTCTTTGCAATAATTAGAAATGCTAGTAAAATGGAGTATTCAAGATAAAATTGAAATTGTTCTTATTGTTGGAGAAAATTATAAAATATGTAGGGAAGCAACAGAAATCTTTAATAATCGAGACCCCCATAAAATAATACATTTCACAACTGTAAGATGCATAATAAATAAATTCAAGAGTTCTCGAAGTGTTGAAAATAAATATAGAAAGAAACTTTGGCCATGAGTTCGAAATGAAGATATTGAAACTGATGTGAGTGGAATACCGGCACCTCGCCTTTCACTTTTGACCTTGGGAATCTGTTCAGCGGAAAATTTGAAATTTTCTAATAAGGGGCCGTAATGCTAACTTGTAAGAACTTGTGGTAGGGTCTGCGCCCTTTTGTCGTGGCCCCCTTGCTGCGAAGTTTGAATTTGTTTGTATCGCCATCTAATTGTGTATGAACGAATGAAAATTTTCTGTAGTAAAGGTGCCATCTAGCGGTATATTTCTAAACTAATTAGGGTTTGTTTGTGGCGCCATCTAATGCTATATTTTTTAAACTAGCGAATGTTTTCTGTAATAGAAGTTGATCATGCACGCCTCTCTCGTTCCTCGGCTCTTGTTACGGAACTCGTAATTAAAACAGCTAAACTACTAAAAACGGTTCTATTTATCAGAGTAGAATGGTTGAAAAGCAAGCATTATGCAGTAATTTGATTATCTCCTCATTTATAATTAAACATGCAGTGAAAAACTTATTTACACAATCAAGCATTGGTAAATTATTTATTCTAAAATACAAAAACATTATCGTATAAAGTCCACACACATATCTTGCCGCGTCGTTTTGTTGTAACGGAACCATCTAGAATTCATTTCAAAGAAACGTAAATGGTAACCTACCGGGGGTCGTCCAAAGGAATCAAAATATTCCCCGTTGCAATTCTCATCAATGTAGACAGCAGTCAAATGCCGACTGGTTTGTTTGCAGGATCCGTATTCACAATAATTGCATAAGGTCTAGGTACGTTCCCGCAGTAGCTAATTAGAAGCACATACAAGTCTAACATTCTTGTGGCTGGGGATCGATTTCAAACATTTCAACACTTGTACCGCATACATCTTTGGAGTTGGTATGCGTCCAGTTTCGCAATAGAAATACGTTTTCCAGTCCACACATATGCTCCTCTATATTATGGTTTAATCAACCATATGTTCCCTTTTTCAATTTTTTAATCGACTGACAACCAATCTCGGCCAAGTTTAGTATTGGGTTGTTAAGGAATCTCAAAAACTGTTGTTTTTCACTGCCCTTAACGTGAATTTTGTTAAACGGCAGCAGCGTTCTCATCAGCTTCTCTTGGACATCGTTGTAGACTACATGACCCGACCGCCATTTCAGACCATGATATTTCTTCTCTAAATATCTTATCAGACTTGACAAGGGCTTTGTTATAAAATAATCTCGAGGTGGCTTTATCAGTATCAACAATAAAGCTCCATGATCTGTAAACACGGCAATTTCTTTCGGTATGAATTCGTTATTAACACCTCTAAACCCTTGTACGCCCAAGTACGCGTCTATCTTCTTTCAGCTGAAGCTTGTGGTCTAGAGTTGCCCCTTTCAACAGGTGCAATCCACGATCACATTCCGATGTTTATCGATCTCAATCACGTTAGCGAATTCGGCGTACACGAAACAGTTAGCGGTTTCTATAAACGCTTCTTCAAAGCCCACTTCTAGGCGCAGGGAACCGTTTCTAGCTAAATTCCAGTGCGTGCTAGCGTTTGCAGACAAATCAGGGGTTAGGTCGAAGGCCATTAAAAGTAGCCGTTGGGGCAACGCTTCTCGATATATCGCTGCCCTCATTCAAAAAATGAATACTAGTACCGGAGAATAAGGTGTGATGTGTCTGGTTGTAAGGCCTTCGAAGGAATTTGTTGACCCTCAATATATAACATGTAGTTAATATTGCTGTGATGAAAATTGAATGGATTTGAGGAGTAATCACCGTTTAAGGCTTTATTTGCGACAAAACCTACGATACATCGCTTAGACCCAGGAATATATTATCCAATGATTTTTACTGTATGCCTGTAGGTATAGTTAACACTTTTACGTCGGCCCTTGTAATAGAATATTTTGTCGCAGTCTTTACTAAAGCTTTAGCGTGTGCAATTAGAATGGTGGGGTTGATTCGCATACGTCGCACCAGTAAACTAGCGTTCATAATTCGCGTCTTGTAAGTTGAACCGTGTGCCGCCATTAAACTAAAGGTATCTCCTGATCCTACAAATTTAGCCTTTAATTCAACACCGCCTATGAGAAAATTTTCTTGATTAAACAAATCCCAGTGCACGTGACCAATTATCTTAATTTATTTGCTGGTCGCTGCAAGTACTTGACGTTTCGAGAAGCTGTTATTTGCGGGCCCCAGTGTACTCATCTGCCCGGCTGTATCATTGTGCCATAAGGTACAACCTAGCTTGGCCTGCTTTCCGTAATTTAGCAACGTTTCGATATATGAGCGGTAGGCGTAGATGTTGATTGGTTGTGACACCATCTTCTGATTTAAGTAAACCTCCACTTGTGAGAAAAGCGAATGCATACAATTGTTTACCGGCGCTACAACATCCGCGTCAGTAGGTGCTGTACTGTCTCGCTTTAGAACTTTATCTGTGATGTGGTCTGGCTTAAATATACGTAATCGCTTCCCTTTCCAGGCACTACCAACTCTATTAAGGCATAATCACTAAGGGCTGATAAGGGCTTGTAAAATATCCATTCACCACTCTCGACACTTGTCTGGGTCGACGGTAAAGTGAACAAATCCAATTCGGACTTTGCGCATTCACATGATTGGGCATGTAGAAAATATATCGTCGTAAGTAGGTTTCTTCTTCTTCTTAGCAACAGCTTTCGGTAGAGACTGGTTATTATCAGCCAGACGTACTCTTTTACAGCCCGAACCCGCCATCATTTTATCGATTTTCTCATCGGCTTTACGTTTAAGATTACTACCTGCTTCGTGAAATCTTTCTTGAAACGATTCCTTAACAGGTCGATCCTCTATGACGTCACCAAGAATATTGGTACCCGTTCAAAGAGCTTCTTTTCAACAGGCTTTGCACCAGACTTAAATAACGGTATTATACTTCTAAACATACCATCTAGCCAGCTTCCTATTCCGTGACCACGCTGATATGGTGCGCCTTTGTAGATGGAGGGGATATCGCTACCAGCCTGATTCATATAATATTGTTGATAAGGATAAACCATTATTGCACTTTCTTAAAGTGTAGTTTCAGACACATAAGTCCCAAACTCGAATGGTATTGCTGCACCCGTATCTGTTTTCATATTAATCTCGATGTTTTCAAATTTCCGTTTCATCACGAGCATGTAGTGTGCAGGCGACAAAACCACATTTTTAGGAACCCCGTAAGCGTAGTTTTCTGAAGTAATATTTATTATACATATAAGCGGAGATAAAACATTACCCACAATTTGCGGTTCAACGGTGTCGCAATAAATAAACATCTGCATTGGTAATCCTATTCATATACTAGCGGGGTACGGGAGAATTGATTCCATAGCTATGTTTTGATACGGCCGATAACCCAACTAAACGTTGTGAGAATCTGAATAGCGAGAGGGGGTTTTTAATTTCGTAGTGACGCGATTAGTTAGACTATGATATTCGATTGTTAACAATTTACTTATTAGCTCGTGGTTATTTAGCTCGTTGGCAATTTCTTCTATGTTGGTATAATTTCCCCGAGGCGAAACGTAACGCATACCACCCGTTCTCAATATAAATGGCTTTCTCGTTGTTGTGTTGAAAGCAGCCTTTTTTAATATAGTCTCTAGCACATCCTCTTCCCCTGCAGGTGGATCAACTCTATAATAAATTAAATTGTCTGTCACACTTACAGAGGGAAAAGAACAAGGGTACTGAATTTCCGATATATCTACAACCCATGAGTCTGTTAACCTTATTCGTTTTGGCAGTTGTGTAATAAAATTTGACGTCATATTGTCGGAAATACGTCATGTAACTATTACTTAATAAGGTGATATAAAACTCCATTTTTATATATCTCTCAGCTGCGAAGCTGATACCCAACTATTAAATTTGTCACTGTATCCACGCCACTTGACCAAGTATTGTTTATGTCGTCCGCGGCTCTTCTCTGCTAAAATCTTATCGACTTTGAGTAGGGTGTCTTTGTCAACCATAACAACTTGCAATTCCTCCTCGTAAAAGGTGCCCACAACAGGATCCTTATTAATATCGCTTATGCGGTAAACTGGCGGTCTTTTTTTTATCACTGCACTAATTGTAAAAACTTCCTCGCTCCAATTCGTTTCATATCCCTTCTCAAAGGTTTACTTAGTTCTAGCCATTCTAACATGTTCACCAGCTTTATATTTAGGATGACGTGATGTACCTAAGCGTTTCGCGGACAGGTTATTCCACCCTTCCAAAATGTTTTCATCGTTTACAGTCACAGGGCCCATCTTTATACTTGAATGAGGGCTATTGTAAGCAGCCACAAATTTTTGGAGTACCGTAGAGTTGGGTGACTTGACTGCTATTTTGACTTGAATTCAATAATATCTGCCATACCCATAAATATATCATAAAACAAAAAAATATGGCGTTATGCCACTTTTTGCAAAGAATAGAACCTGTATAAAAGATTTTTGTAAAACCCTGTTTTTCAAGTCAATCTACTTGTTGGGTGACTTGAAAATGTAAGCAAAAATCAGTGTAAATGACAAGTAAAACTTCTCTATAGGTGACTTGACATCAAGTTTAACTTTTTAAAAAAGTATGTTTCCATTGTACAGGGCGAAAAAAATTTTTGAGGTCGTTTATTTCAAAAAGGAAACGTTTATTCTGACAAGATACGAAAATAATTTAAAAACCAAGGTGTTCTCAAAAATCATAATAATACATAAACCTAAATTAACAATATTTTTACAAATGTAGTTAACATATTTGTTTATAAAACGTTGTCATCTACCAAATCTGTCAAAAATTTGAAACGTTTTCGGCGAAGGAGCTGTGGAGCTGGCAGACATACGACCTCATTTCTGTGCACCATCGATTCGTCTATTACCCAGTTTTCGTAGGAATTTTACTTGAAGGTACTCTTCATCAATGACTTGGCAGATTTCTCCAACATATTTTACAAACCGTTTCTCTGTATGAAATTTCACAAGAACAAACTCTCCACATTGAAATGAGTGTCGTTCCACAGGTTCTTCATTTTGCTTGTTGTCTTGATTTCGCATTTGTAAATTATCTTGGGGCTCAATATCACTGGACTGTTCTTCGTCGGTCTCATCTTCAAGCTCTATATCATCTATCTCACTTTCAACAGAAAGTTCGGATTTATTGGACTTGCGTGGCTTCGGATTTTTTTTTAACAATTTTGTTTTACTCAGATAGTTGCACTGCCACCGTTGTCTCGTCTATTTTTTCTGCTTCTAAATATTCTACAGAGATGCTCTCCCCTGGAGCAACATTTAGTTTCTTCCGTCTGCCGGACTTACTGGGTTTTACATTTCTAGTTGTTTCAAACATATCTTTTAATACATTGGAAATTTTCCCAACAGGCCTGTGTTGAGAAGGGATTCGTTGTAAAACAGCTTCTCTCGATCGATAGGAATAAGTCCTGTCGCTTTGAACCTGGCTTTTATGTTATCAGCATTTTTTGCACCTAGTTCTACTAATGTTGCTTTGAGTAGACCAGGGAATCGATCTTTCCTTATGGGGCCAGGTTGTGTTTGCTTCCATTTAGTTAAAACAGACCTCCATTTACCCTTCAGTGGTCTGAAATAGCCGACATCTAGCAGTTGCGTTAGATGTGTACTATTGGGGGGCAAGAGAACAAAGCGAATATTATTGTTTTGGCACTCCTGTATGACAGTGATGCTAATGTGGCTGGCTAAATTGTCACCGGTCAACACCTTCGGTTCTTCAAGTTTTTTAAAATAAGGGAGCACAATACATTTAAACCAGTCTTCGAATAGGTGTAGATCAAACTATCCAGATTTTGATCTGCCTTATATACAATATAAGGCGGCAACATAACTCCTGATCCACTAACGGAAAACATCACACTCATTGAAGATTTTGTGTGGTCCAAAATTTTTTCGGCATGTTTAGCTGAGCGTCGAACAACAACTTTTGTTCGTCCAGAGTCATCAGTAAAACATGTCTCGTCATAATTGACGATATTTTCCTCAGGAATGTCTTTTAAAGTAACAGCCAACTTATCAAATATTCACTTAAAATGTCAATAGAAATAGCAGCACGACTTCGCTTTATATTTTCTGATAGGCGAATGGATAGCTCTCTATGACGAGTAATAAACTCGTAGTACCAACTATTACCCGGTTTGTTATCGGTAAAAGCACCTAATCTTCGTCCTTGTCTGTTTAAATAATTTCGAACCAGATCTTTAATATTGTCTTTATCTATAGGGAGGTAAACTCATGAAAAACATGTTTGTAAAGTTTTTTATTGGGTTCTTACCACCTTTTTTGTTTTATCCAATTTAATCTAGCCAATGCCTATTTTCAGCTTCTAAAGTTAACCCTCTCCTGCGGCTCCTATTAGAACATCTTTTAATTAACCAAAGTCCTTTTATTTAATCTACTGAAACTTTAATTTAAATTAGAAACACATTGTAAAACTGACCGGGTTTGAATGACAAAGGTTTATTGTATTTCTCAACAACTAATTTCTTATGTAAAATCTTTAATACTCATGAACCATAATATCCCACTGCAAAGTCAATTAAGTCTGCGCCATTCAGGTTTGTATATTTGCTTTTTTAAGTTTTCGATTAATGTCGATTTTATATCCGGTAACTTGAAGCCTCTCGAAATGTCCATCTACCAGTCGTTATTAATGTTGTAAGGCTTCTTCTAATTAGTCTTATAGTAAAATCTGGTCATTTCGTTTCTAACCTCTCAAGTATACTTATTTGGCATTTTACAAGTCACCGCTTAATTAGATCGTGTAACAAAAACTGTAGAAAAGCATTCAACCTCAAAAATAAAATCTAACAGACCTGGGCTTCAGAACCTTGAGAAGACATAACTATTGTAAAAAATATTGCATGTAATTTGCTCATATGGATACCTGAGGATGACCTTAATTGTATAGAATCAAAACCGTATTTTTCCTACCTATTATTCAGGTATTTTTAGAGCCAGATAATACACTGTTTCTTACAACTTTTAGCTACTGCAAAACATTACTTCACTCATTTCGGTGTAATACTTTCTAGAAATTTTTCTGAAGTTATTGGGCGTTTACTTAAAAGCATGGCAACAGTAGTTCCAAAACTAAATGTCACACTGTGTTACTAAACTTCGATTTCAAGTCCTACCCAACTTGTAAATGTTGCTCACAGTATACCTATTGTAGGGAAACTTTTTACTGACTGGTTTATGAACCGTATAAGCTTCCTGAGCCTGCAGTCAATTTTTCACCTCACCATATTTACCCTTTACAGCACTAACTAATGGTGTTATACCGAAAACCCTGCCGGATGCGTGGGATCATGGTATGCAGCATCCATGTTATGTTCGCCACGTATGCCAATCTAGTGAAAGTCTTTTTCTTCGAGAGGATCTTCTCGGCGTTTCCCTCGATTCACTATCGGTATCGTAATTCTCACCTATAGTTGTGAGAGTCGGTTCAATGTTAGGTGACACAGCAGAATCATCTCTTCGAGTATTTCCGATAAACTCTCGTGGTATATTTATTTCTTTAATGTACGTCGCAAACTGTCGCCAACCGTGTGGGTTTGTAGTTTTTCGCTGTCTTAACATTTCGTGAACCAGATCGATAATGTTGGAATGAGGGATGAGCTCGCCTTTTATTGTGACAGTACCCATTTTATCCCAAAATACATCACCGCCCGTATTCAGTATACGCAAAAAATCAGTACCTTTCTTCCTGTATGAAGCAGGCAGTGTTGGTACTATTTCGTCGTCTGCCAAACCTTTGCGTTTCGGCAAATCTCTAATATCCTCACCGCTGGTTGTTATACCAGCGGGTTGACGTAACTGATTTCAAAAGTGTAGATATCTTTGAAGAACCTGATTGTACTGCTGCCATTTGTCATGGTCGGTCATATTGGCTTTTAAAACTATATCCATGTCATTACCCAACTGCGTTAAAATGTTGTTTTATGAGACATCTGGCGCTTGCAGACGTTGTATAAAATCCATAGGTAGAATAATCATCTTCTTCAGATTGTGGTCCATAGTTATTGAAACAAATTACCCAGAATTCCGCAAAGTAATGGTCCTAATAGGAGTAGTAGAAATGCGCCGCCCTTCTGTACTGTTTCTTCTTCTTTATAGATTCGGCTCTCTGTGCCAGCCGCCTTAAAGTGTGCTTATGTTGAGAGAGTCGCTGTTTCTGATCAGCTGACAGAGGTACACGACCTTTAAAATGCTATGTGCACACTCGAAAATGCATTCCACCAGCTCACTATCCAGACATTTCAATAAAGCGTCACGTTGACTTTTACTTAATCTGGCTAATGCTCGCAGGATATCGGTGTTGTCGATTAAACGTCAACCATCATATATGATGTAATCTTTATGACTGTGAGACTTAAACCCTTTTTTTGCTATATATACTTGGCAAATACCTTGAGGCCCAAATATGTTTGATCTATAGCGTAGCTTATCCGGTGCATTCTGTTTTAAATCGAACAATAAATATCCGTGCAGGTTTGAAGTGGCATCCTGGTACGCAGCCTCTAAAAATTTCGGGTTGTCAGCTGAAATCTGCCTTGCTAAATGCTGTATCTATGCCTTGTCACGTGGATTCTTAAAACAAGATTGTGTAACGAGCGTTGACAGAGATCTCGCTGTCCACGCTCATAATGAAATATGTTTTGCGTTAAGAAGGGCACGCTTAGATTTCTATGATAACAACTCTTTGTAAAAATATCAACCACCGAACCGTTAGTCTCGCGCATTGTCACTTATTATTAAGACCGGTTTTTCACCGTCAAACTGCACCATATCAGATAATCCTTATGAAATTCCACCGAGAGATCCTTGTGGGCTTTAAACTTTGTAGCTATTGATTCGAATATAATAATAAACCATAAAAACCTTTTGTCTATTATTTCCGTTATATCAATTTGGTATTTTGAACTGTGGCTGATTTTGAGCAAGCAAGCAAGCTGTAATTAATTAACCCAAATCAGTATTTTTGAAGCTGTAAGCTGGTTTTCGCAAACTGTAAGTTACGATCTGATTTTATTTATTGAGATTTATTTGATCCAGCATGATTTGTTAGAGATTGCTATGCTTAATTAATTAATTTGATTTGACAAAATGATTTGTTTGTTTCAGAAAGAGCCGACAAAAACGAGAGAGGCGTGCATGATGAACTTATATTACAGAAAACATTGGATAGTTTAAAAAATATGCCATTAGATGGCGCCACAAACAAACCGTAATTAGTCTTAGAAATACACCGCTAGATGACACCACCTTTATTAACAGAAAATGTTCATTACTACATGCACAATTAGATGACGCTACAAACAAATTCAAATTTCGCAACAAGGAGGTCACGACAAGAAGGCGCAGATCCTAATACAGGTTCTTAGAGTTGTCTGACAAGTTATCATTCGGGCCCCTTATTAGAAAATTTCTAATTTCCCGCTGAACAGATTTTTTAATTCTGATGTTGGCTAGCCCAAGGCCAACTCCAAGGCCGATTCCAATGCCAGGCCCCCAAGGCCAGTCTAAGGTCAACCTCAATCTCAAAAATACGACCCCTACGTGGGCGACCTTGGGAGTTCCCAAGGTCAAAAGTGAAAGGCAAGGTGCCGGTATTCTATTGGTCGTGGAATATCCAAAATATTCACTTCAAAAAAGATCAAATTTATTGAATGAAAGTAAAACTACAGTTACACGAATTTTAAGTCAAATAAATTTGAACCATACAAACCGCAATTTTCCCATACTTTAAAAGGAGATGTTGAAGGAAGGTTTGAATTTTTTGCCCGTATCCAAGGAGAATTGGAAGATAACAGATTTATGACACGACAAGCACTGTTCTTGACAAACAACGTTTACTTCTAATGGTACAGCATAGAAAATTCTATGTGGTACAGTAAGTACACAAAATTATCGATGGAGGAGTGATGTTAATCCCAATTTCCATGTCCTAACCAGAGATCAATATTCATTTATTGTATAGTGTGTCATTTACAAAGGCAGATTTGTTGGACCATTCTTTTTTCGAAACAACATGAGTGGACTTTCATGATGAACTACCACTAAATGAATGAGGAAAATATGGTACCAACAGGATGGAGCACCATGTCACTGTAACAGAACTATTCGGGATTTTCTTCTCCACGCTTTTAAGGGTAAAGTGACAGGGAGGTACATGGAGTTTCTTTGGCCTCCAAGATCGCCGGACATTACGCCTCTAGACTATTTTGTGGGGCTACTTAAAAGTAAATGTATACCTTCAGAGGACCATTTCAAGATGTTGATCAGCTTAAAAGAGCTCTACGTAATTTCTTGAAGCAATAAGCTATTTCCAATAATCACAGCTATGTTCTGCTCAACTGATACCCGTCAACAATCAACAAACAGTTCATTACACCAAAACTCTTAATTATTTAAACGTTTCTCTCTGTTTGGCGAAGACCCCAACTGAATTGATGTATAACTGTAGATTTTGAGCAACATTATGCATATGCTGACCAACACTCATGGCTCACGGAGCTTACCTTTTGGTCATCGAGAGAAACAGAAAACGGTGTATCAACATACATCTTTGGCTAATTTATCTCAGATGCTAACCAACACTCATGGATCAATATAATTTAGCTCTTTGTCATCGAGAAGATTCAAGTTCTCGCGTCCACAATGAAATTGGTGTATAAACGTAGATTTTAGGTAAAAATTAGCCCAAGCCACTCCCATGGACCACAGAGTTTAGCTTTTGGGCATCGAAGTAATTAATTTTACTGCGACCTATGCGATATTAGTGTATAAGTATAGATTTTGGGCAACATTCGGCCCCGATGGTAACCAGCACTCAAGGAGCTCGGTATTTATCACCCCGTACCCAGCAATTCTATTTTGCCGCGTTCCCAACAATTTTGTGAGTAAATATAGATTCTGGGAACATCCTTATCTTTCACTACTTCCCTGTCCTAATGCTGGAAAAGCTGTTGTACTTTCCTCAACGAAAATCAGAAGTCGGCAGGAGGTCTAGGGGCCGAGATAAATTGTGCACAGACAGGCACACGACTCTTTCAATATGGGGACGCGTTAGATAAAAATTGTTTTACTTGTTTTTGTTCTTTTTACAAAATGCTTTGGTGCATAAGATCACAAACAACAAAGGACATTTTGAAGTGACATAGTACCGATGCACAGTTAAACGTAAGTGTGTACAAAAGTAGACGCACCTCACGGTCCTAGGTTAAATTTACATATTTTAAGGCATAGTTAAGGTGTGTACTTTTACTTTTGTAGAAGATAGCTTAATGTGTAGTAAATTTGATGCAAAAGGCCGCATTTTGATATCTTAAGACGCTTTGGAGTAATTAGAGGGAGAGGCAAAGCGCACACAATAGTAAATTTTTCTAATAAATAAATGATCGCAAAAAACAAGTTTTGCAAAACTTAATGAATGAATTTTATTTTATGGAGGGTGGTACCCGTGTTTATATATATAAGGTGGTCCAGAATACCGTTCTTCGGTTAGTAAGGGTGTTTTGTTTTAAAAAAAGAAAAAATAGCGCTTGTCAAATTTTTCATTATTCGGAGTTCATCTTTATACACTATATTGCTTGAAAAAAAATTAATATTTATGCTTTAGCTTTCCAAGCTCCTTCGGCCACAATTATGAATTCCCAGAATACATACATACATTACGTATGTGTGTATGGTGGGATTAAGGGTAGTTGTGGTCAAGATAGGAAAGGAAGTAGCCGAGTTCGGGTTCTTAGGGGAAAATACTACCCCAGAATTCGCATAAATAGCCGCACATGGTGTGTGTATACGCAGTGACCATGCCGCTACATGTGTATTACGAAAACCCCCTGAAAAAACTCATACAGGGTAGACGGTAATGGGAATCGAACGCTTATACCTGTATATATTATATGTTTAATAAAAACTTTATAAAGTTTTTCTAACATGCCGGGGGTGCATTCGCCCTCTTACTCCGAATTTAGTATATACGCTTATACCAGTATGTTTTGGACATTTAATAGAAATTTTGTAGTTATTCCACTCTGTTACAACGTTAACTGTAAAAGCTAAATCTTGCAATAATCTTTTGATTGTGCATTGGCCCCCTTATCCTTCAAATTTAGCAAATATACTTGTATATTTAAAACAAATTTGTAACGTTATTCCAGCTTGTTACAAGGTTAACTGTAATAGTTAATTTTGCTCTGATATACTGTCGGTGAATTAGCCTACTTAGCCTTTGAATTTAGTATACAATCTTACATCAGTATGTTTTTACGTTTAATAGAAATTTTGTAAAGTTCTTCCAGCCTGTTACAATGATAGCTGTGAAATGGTTATTTTGCTATCGTATTGAGAGAGTGGATTTGCCCTCCTAATCCCAAAACTCATTAAGGATTCTGTTGTATATATAGTTTATTGTTTATTACAGTTCTGCAGCTTTTTGTGGGTATTTTGTTTTTCTTTTTATTTAGAGAAATTATGTTGTAAGGAAAGTTAATTTATTTTTCTTGCATTTGTTGAAGTTGGTAAAAACAAATAATGAAGGATTCGGCTGTACTGTTCACTGAAAACCTACACGTTCGGACAAGTACATTCTATACTAAAACATCAGTGCATCGCTTGAAGAGGTTAACTAATCAGGATCAAACACGAGGTTAACAGACCAGGATCAAAGAAGATGTTAACAAAGTCAGCAGAGCTTATGTAGGAATGAATTCATAAAAACACTAACAAAATTTCAAGATGATGAACTGACTCCAAAAATATACCTATCGTACATAAGGAGAACTACGGATAAAATAAGTAAGATACTACAGTAACAAATACATCAACATCAGATATAGCTTAAGATTTCCAACTACATTCAAGTATGCAATAGAACCAGACCCAGAACTAACCAGTTTGATGGGCAATTTTTAACATAGACCAGCACCTGGAATATTAAAATATTAAAATAACATGCAGAAACCACAAACCTCTAATTATCTATAGTTATGTGAATAACCTTGTATTAAAACAGAATTTCTATTCATCTAAAAACAATTATTACATAATGTCCGAAATTAGTTTTGACATATATAAATAACAGATATCTAATAGTCTGTTCTGCATTGTTTTATTTTATACTAAAGATTAACACTGGGGTGGTCCTTTCGTAGTCTCTGCACTGCGACCGTAAGTCTATTGTGCCCCCTAGGATTAGTCTACCTCCCCAAAGGTCCTGTTTCTTTCATCAAGTCCAGGATCTTCGAGGGGTGTATTTTTTTTACTTCTTCTTGTGTAATATTTTTCTTTCCAAGAAGTTTTCGTGTAGTCGTGAAAGCATCATAATGACAAACGATGTGACGAGTTGTTCGTCAGCTTCACCATAACCTCTAAATAAAGGGCTGTCTGTCACTCGCATTATCGCATGAACAAGCATATGCCTAATTATTATAAGTTTTTGTTATGAACGAATAAGTTCAAAGGTACATATGTAATTAAAAATTATTACTTTATTAAATACATATAATAAAAGTTTACCTCGAATAGATTTGAACCTACGACCTGTACTTTGCTAGATACTGCTGTCACTCGCATCGCAGTTCAAGCAATCGATGTAAATTTTTTGTTATGATGTAGAACTATGTAAATTCTAAATATAATGAATTAAGTTACTTGCACAGTAATAATTTTTATTAATCAATCAAATTACTTATATTAATGGAATGCGAGCCTGCAATATCGCAAGGATTCACACATTCAAAGCAACTTGACTAATATTTTAATAATAATTTTTAAGCATGTGCTTGTTCAGGCGATAGTGTCAAGTGTCAATTTCCGTCGCAATATTTATATTCGCTCTGCCTAGATTTAGGATAGACGCGGTAAGTTTACTGTTCGGTTTCCCTAATAAGATCTTTGAGTAGATATGTCCTGCGGTTTTCTTCCAGTACCGGCAGTTATCTCGAGCGAGTCCTGTTTCTATCTCGGCTTTAGCTATGGTATAAGAAATTCCACCTGGTTTCCTGCAATGCTTGCATGACCAGGTGCCAACCTAGTATCACCGTGTTGACTTCACTCCGTGTGTTTAGCATTTGCATACACTCGAAGGCTAGCCTCGAGTTGGATACAAATGGGTTCAGTGCCGAAATGGCTGCTTTTCTGTCGATCACTATAAAGATTTTCCTTTTGGAAAGTTTAATTGATCGACCGCAGCCATAATAGCACAGATCTCGGCTTAAAATACGGTCGTTGTAATAGGGTCTGATCGTGGTTCCATCTGGCGGTATATTTTAAAAATAATGAAAGGCGGAAAACTTAAAATTTTAAATAGAATTCCGAAGCTAGGGTCTCATGGTGATTAGGTGTTCCTTATATTTGATATACAGGTAATAAAAGATAAAGGGTTTATTATAAGTACATCAATACCTATAAAACTTGATTTTATTAAACTAATTAATTAATCTATATCTATAAAATACAAAAATTGTTTACACATATGTCCGTTATAGACTTTGAAACCATCCAACCGATGTGCTCAAAAAATGTTTCATTAGAAAGGCAATAATGCGAAGATGGTTTTAGACCAATAAAATAGGCACATTCGATTCATTCATGATTTTGATTTTCCCAAATTTTGAAAGTTTTTAAATTTATATTTTTAAATAGGGTATCTGCTGCTTTATATTTTTTTATAAGAAAAATTTTACCTTTAAATAAATATCGTAAACGGTTATTGAAGTCTGTTGTGACCATAGCGCTAAGCGAAACTCCACGCTAGTTAATAATAATAATAATACACAGATACGTACGTAGGTTTATAAATTACATATGTAATATTACTATTTTTAAGATTACATAAAACCGTGTCGCGTGTACCAGCACCCCCCCCTCCTTATCTGGTAGATCTATAGCTATCGGCCCTTTATCCTCTGGTTTCTCGATGACTGTGCTAACATTAACTTTGCCCCCAATTTTAGACTCGCTTTCTTCATCTTCTTCTGCGGCAGTAGGTAAGAGTGCAGACTTTTGGAACACACCACATTTCCAAGGCCCATATTTCCAAAGTTACGACAATTTCAAGGTCCCACCCGCCCAAGGTTACGCAATAAGTAGGTCATGTTTGCACACAACTTTCCCAAACTTGCACATTTCTAAGATTACCACACTGTAAAGTGTAAAAAATACGAAGGTCACTAACACTCAACACATTCTCAAGGCTATTTGCGCACCCTACCCACTCAGACATCTCACTTTTTCAAGGCTTGCTCATGTAATTTTTTTACACTTCTCTGACACCACACTTAGAACCAAATAAAAAAAGTTAATGATATACTAATATATTTATTTGTTGTATGTACAGATGTAATCAGTATATTATTCAGACATATGATTTTCTCAGGGAATAAAACATTTTGATTTAGTACAAGTGCAAAAGGTCCTTTCCACTTCTGTATCATTACACCTACGAGGACGTGGTGCAAGTAATTGAGCGTACGTGCAGTGTGGTGCCCATCGGAGATGCTCCTGTAGCGGAGTGTCAGATAACCGTAATGGGTTATTCGAAGTCCACACAGGAAGCATTCAACCGTATCGCCTGAAGATATGGAAATGAACCCTGCTGCTGCAAACGATGCAGGCGAGTGAACTCCAGACCATGCTCGATACGTAAGTAAACGTTTATCCAAAGAATTGTATTACTGAGGATAAAAAAAGGTCACCGTAGAACACAGTAAGATACTAACAGGAAATAATTTATTATACGCAATATATACATTATAAAAAAAACTAATTGTCCAAATAATACACTTCTCCGCAGAGTATGCATGACTCATCTTCATGTACCTCGTGCAGCATTGTTAGAGGCGCTTTACACGATGGGCACCAGTATTCTTGGTGTGACATGTGGTAAATTGCGGCCCATCTATGCCCATGTGTATGATGGTCAATAACTAGGTATTCACTTGGTTGCAATGCTTTGTAGCAGTCATAGCATAAATGCATATGGCCAGCAAGGTTTAATTCAAGTGGATTCGAATTTTAATTAACAATGCCGTATTTTTTAAATAAAAGTAAATCGAAGTTGTTATTCGGTCTGTCACCAATTCAATTTTGAACCAGTCGGAACTTGGTGGATCTAAAAGTAATAGAGTGGTGTTTGATAAGCAGGATAATTACAAATTATTTCTATCATGACCTAGGAACTTAAAAAAAATTAATATTTTATAAACGCGACTGTAGTCTGTGATACATTTTCTTGGGTGACCTTCAGCCTAATATTAGCCCAGTATGTTATTCCAATATTATCAAAAAAAGACATAGTTGCACTTTAGTATTTTATACTACAAAAATAATTTTTAATTTTTTGAAAATTTTTAGAAGCTCTTAATACTGGACGGATGGGTTCAGAGCCTGACGTAATTATATGAGCAAAGAAATTTAAAAAAATCAAATCTGTTTTGCAGGCTTTGGAATCTGAAGTTGTATTAAAGAGAGAGAATGAACCAATCCAGGGGAATTTGTGAACATCTTTTTATAAGTTAATCCTGGATTCCTTAAAAGTCCATTGACGGAAATTTCTTTAAGAACTATACAATGTACTAAAGTTTAGATTAACTGTCTTAAAACTGAGAACAGGTAGAACGAGGCTAAATAGAGCTATTACTCTAATGAAGCTAAGGTAAGGAGGACTGGAGACATTAGGCTACCTATAAGATGAGGTTCGAAACGATATCGTATGAAATATGTAACAAGAGAAAATATTACGTCATCTCTGATTGTGAAGAATCAGAAATCTATTTAGGATGGAGTCTATAGAACATTCATGGAGCTAGGATAGTCGTACCGATGATTTTAATAAGAATGTCCTGCATTTTATAATAAAATAATACAAGGAGATATCTGATGTTGACATACAAGGTTAATAGTTCCATAGACAAGATATATTTGATCTAATGGAAAGGTTAGTAATAAGTTATACGCCAAGGAGAAATTGATATTGACGTAAAGTTTGAGCAGTATAGTGGATTGTGGATGTGTTACCACAACGAGAAGAGGGATAATAATAAAGTTTAGCCAATATGTGGATTGTGGATGTGTTATAGTGCAGAGTCGTGGCCTAAGGCTGTGGGTTGTGTTAGTGCAGTGCAAAGACTAATATGCCAATTTCAATCACTAGAATTTGATGCTGAACATGAAAAAGTGTATGGGCGGGGTACGTTTAGTGATGACTGTTTAGATAATCTAGTTTATAAGTATGGTAGTGGAATACGTCTGTTTGAGAAATATTTTCTATCGCATCACGATGGTGTAGAGTGCATTTGTTGTATTAAGCGGTTAATAGAAGACCTTAGAGAAATACCTCTGGAACAATTTGTACATCAAATAGGATGTCATTTACCGAATTATATTTCATCAGATGACTGGAAAGTGAAGGAGGTCATCTATGAGTAAAGACGTAGTTCGTATGTAAAATGAGAAGAGAATGGAAATAGTAGACTATGTTTAAAAGAATAGACCAGAGATCACTTTATTCTTTCGCTATCTGAAACAACATCGTGATATATTATTTCGAAACGCTTGTAGATTGTATAGTATTGTCCTGCTGACATTAATCCCAATAAAACTCCTATTACCAATCATAGTAATATATAAAGGAATTATTCAAGCGTATTCATACTCAATGTCTTTGTTAGAAATCTATATTGTGAGATAGTTGCATTCCAAACCCTAACCTTTAGAGAATATTCTGATGCGACAGTTCAACTAGGTGAATGTCAGGAGGTTGCAATAGTTGGCTCATAGAAACGTCTGTTTCTTTAGACTGATCACGTAATGGTTTAATGATACGTTTAAATGCTGATATTCGAAAGACTCTACTAATTAGTTAACCTTAGAGATATTGCGTCATTTTGCTAATACGTAATTATCGTCGAGCTTTAGCATTTAGGTTGGTCAAGAACCATGAAATTTTAAATGTTTCAAAATAGCTGCAGCATTTCCGTTACTCTTATTTGTATCCGGGTATGCTTTCTTGAAATTATAAACTCACAACAATTTGAGTTCCATCATAGTCTAATGATACCATTTAGGAACCTTGCATACTGAATGTTTTCCAACATTATTGCTAGTTAAGCAGTGCATTACACTAAAACTATACTACTTCTTCAAGTTGGAAAAACTACTGTAATGTTAATATTAATTTTTATACTTCTTTAAATTCAGCATAAACTCCATTCCTTGATCAGTTTGTACTCTTCAAAGGCGTGGTTGTGACCAGACAAGTTTATCTTACATCTGACTAGTTTCCATTCTTGCGTTTGATGGAAAACCCCAGTCATCATTTAGAGAAAGCATTTATTATCACTAAAATGTTCGAAATCCTTTATTTACGACGTAAGGTATCATTTCCACTAAATCAGCCTGAAAGAGATCATTTAAACCTTTTAGTACTACACAACGCAGCGGAAAATTTCTCCTTGCTGGTTTGTGCAGTTCTTCAACAATATCAGCTTTACTCATTTTATCGCTTTCGATTTTAGTAGTATCTCTATGATGAATGGTTATTCTTGCGTAAATTTGACACCGTCTGGTATTATAGGTTGAATCACAGGTTTCTTACGTATAGTTTGACTAATTAAAACATCGGTCACTCCACTTGAAGATGAAGAACTCGAGGTGACCACATACAATGCGCTATTGTACACTCTGTATAAGGAAACAAATATTTGCCATCTGTACCCAATGGAATATTTACTGTCTTCTTATGTAATAAACC
The DNA here is from genome assembly GCA_036346205.1 of Vesta saturnalis. Classification (NCBI taxonomy): domain Eukaryota; kingdom Metazoa; phylum Arthropoda; class Insecta; order Coleoptera; family Lampyridae; genus Vesta; species Vesta saturnalis. The sequence continues at coordinate 119,435 of JARFJB010002063.1, forward strand.
TTGTAAGGTAAAATAAGTTTCGTAATATATATCACCTTGTTTCGTGCATCACTAGGATATTAAGTAATATGTTCATCAAATTTATCTATTGTCATTTGATGATGAAGGTGTCCACCAAATTTATCTATTGACATCAGTGCTGGATATGTAGTAGTATCTATAGTGATGGTCGTTGTAACAATGAAATGAAATGAATATAGTAATATGTTTATAACCAGAGATCCTACTTTATTACTTTCGCTTACGTAATTCGTCAAGTATATATATTATTTCGGTGTGATTGCTAGTATTTCCTGCTGACATTGATCCCAATAACTCCTGCAACCAATCTACTAATTTATACGGATTATTCCAAAGTACAAACTCAATCGCTTTGTTATTATATCGTAATAGTTGCATTCCACCCCCTCTTTTGGAGATAGAAGTTGTGCGACATCTTGTGGCAGGAGGTGCAATAGTTGATGTAACGGGTCGTTTTTTAGAGTGAAGTAATGGTTTAATGATATAAATGTATTTCCTACTATTAGTTTCTTGGATTTGGTCATTTGGGTTATAATTACGTCGAGCAGCATTTGTGCGACGCAAAATGTCATTGTATTGCTGCAGATCACTCTTTTTGTATCCCGTAGGAGCTTTTTTAAATAGTGGCTCATATAATTCCGGAGTTCCATCATAGTCTAATGATGATCCATCAGGAAGAGCGATACGAAAATTCTCTCCAACAAAGTCTAGTTCAGCATCATCCATAAAAAATGTCTCTTTTTCGGGAAGAAAAGGGTACACCGTATGTTAAATAACTATACCTTCCACATAATATTTCACTAATCCTTCATACTGACTAAGGTACTCTTCAAAGGCTGGTTGTGATCCAGCAGCTAACACTTCTGATTTCAATTGTTCTAAAGTAGGAATCTCCCTCCCGTCATCATGTGTGGTATCAGCAATCACAGATTCCTTTAAAACTTATGGAATGGCGTAAGGAACAAGAATACGTGGTGCCTTCCGAATTCCAGATGTTTTAAGCGTATGATGTAAAAAAACTTCCTTTTCATGTGCAACAGGCTCAATTTTTCCGAATTCTGATGTAAATGGTTCAGATTTGACGAGAGACCCATCTTGCTTAGTAATCAACTGTTTCAATGGTTGTGTTATACGTTTAAATTGCGCCTCCATTGCCCGCTCTGTAAGTGCAGTATCTTCCTTTAAACTAGCATATTTTTGTTGCACACTCTTGCGAGCGCGCAAAATGCCTTGTACTAAGCGCTCCTCCATTACTACTGCACGTTTACATATTAAGTGTAGTATTTATAATGCAATGCAACAGACAAATTCCTTACTGAAACGACCTGCATTAACATCACTATCTTTACCAATCACAAGAAGTCCAAATTTGTCATGCCAGCAACAGAAACACAAGTCCTTAAATCTATCAAATGTCATATCTACATTAACGTGATCATCATGCACATGCTTAAGATTGGTGCACAGAACTAGGAGATTCGCATTATCACGTATAAGCTGTTTTTGGAATAGAAGAATACGTTTGGTACAGATAGAAACAATCATTGTTTTGGTGTCTGCCAAAACAGAAATGATGCCTTATTTCATTCTGTTTATGGCATGTTACATCATCAAAAATCATTATTGAATTTTTACTTGAATCACTAGGGGATATAACGTTACTGTTATTACTGTATTCGAAATACCCGATATTTTTTAAAGGTGCAAGTAAATTTCGCAGGTACGGGTATTTGGGTTGATATAAAGATTTGCAGTATACATAAACATTTTCAAAACCTAAACCATTTGGACGTTCTAATAAGGTAATCATAACATTTGTTTTTCCGCAATCTGATGGGCCGACGATTATACCTCGTTTATAACCTCCTTTTAGTAGACCACTGTTTTGAGTAATGATTATTGTTAAAAATGATGTCATAATTTTTATAGGTGTGTGTGTGTCATACGTATCAAATAATTTAGTAATGAATTGTCAGTCAGTGTGGTATGAAGCATAGTTCTCCGTGTAATAGCTATAAAAAAGGTTCTGGATTAATTAACACCTTAATAAGTAAATGACCCGTGGAGTTACATATACCTGGGTACAGATATTGCGGTCCGGGTACCCGTTTACGAGAACGATTAGGTCACGGTGGCAGAGGTATTAACGAACTGGACGAAGCGTGTAAAGAACACGATATTGCATACTCGCAGTCAAAAGATCTAAGGCGTCACCATATAGCTGATAAGGCTTTGCAACAAAAAGCTTGACATAGATTTCCTTCCTCAAACGCTACCTTTGGAGAAAGAGCAGCTGCATTAACCATAACCGGTATAATGAAAGGAAAAATAACAATACGAATGGGAAGCAAATCACGACGTAGGAAGCGTTCTCAGAGAAACAGACCAATTTCATTCAACAAAGCAGTGCTTTTAGCGCGACGTCATGCTGGTGGCAAACTTCGGTCATCGTTAACATCTACGGTACAACAAGCCTTCAACGTTTTAAGACATAAAAAAATCTTGACACCCAAGAGAAGAATATTACCAATACCAAAACTTGAGGGATTCGTAACTCTTATTCCCCTATTTCCAGCATTAGGAGCTTTAGGTTCTTTGGGTGGAGGTGCAGCTGCAGTTGCAAAAGTGGTCACTGACGCAAAAACTGCGTCAAAAAAACGTTAGAAGAAACCAAACGATACAATCAAGCAATAGAATCAGCTACCTTAGGGAAAGGATTATTTATAAAACCATACAAGTGAGGTTTAGGCCTATATCTACAACCGTATTCAAAAAACTCCCACTGAAGCTACCACGTCACGCCTTAAGCAACGTTGAGCTATCAAAATTTGTTGAGAAATTAAAAATCCCCTATTTTAGAGGGATATACATGCGAGATAAATTACCTACACGAATCCATACGAATGAATGTGGATGATCAAAATAACAGGGGAACACACTGGGCAGCTTACATCAAGCGTAATGGACAGATTATATATTTTGATAGCATAGGACATATTAAACCACCATTAGAATTAATTCACTATTTTAAAAGTGATGGTAGCAGAAACAAGATTGACTATAACTATACCAAGGTTCAAAACTTCAATACATACAATTGCGGTCATTTAGTCTTACGATTTTTATATGACGGTTCGTTTTGATTCTCAGCAGTCGTTGCTTGATCGTAATGTCGTACACATTTACATTTACCGATCCAAGCAGTATTTTGCAAGCCAACTTTAACCCACCGATTTATCTTGATAATGAGTCGGAATATGTAATGGGGTTAACTAGTTTTGAATCTTTCAATACTGCACAAAACGTTACTTCCAAGAATAATCAACTGATGTTTGAAGGAACTAGAATTATAATACCGCCAGGATCATACGAAATTGCGGATGTGAATAAACTCAAATGATACAGTGAAGGGTTTGAATAAATTTTTCATTTACGGGCGAACAATAACACTATGAAAGCAATTATGAAAGCAACACATGATATTAACTTTAATGTAGAACATTCTATAGGACCTATGCTGGGATTTAACAAAAAGATTTACAAAGGTCATGAATTAGATACCTCTGAAAATCCTATTAACATTATTAAGATTAATTCGTTAATTATCGAATGCAATATAACAAGTGGAAGTTTTAAAAATGGAGAGGCGTCACATATTATTTATCAATTTTTTCCCAGTGTACCAGCGGGATACAAAATAATTGAATCCCCTCTACATGTCATCTATTTATCTATAAATACATCCACCATTTCAACCATAACACTTAAAATAGTAGACCAAGGCGGAGACCTCGTCAATTTCAATGGTGAAGTCATAACGATAAATTATATTTGAAGAAAAGATGGTGACGCGGTATAACACATGTGCGTGTAATCACAAGGTGAACTATAAAAGATCGAAGTGTGTAAATGCGATAGTCAGTAAGCGGTCAATCTTCAAAGCATTGACAGCGCAGAATAGAGCATACTTGCAAAGTCTTGGTTTCATAGTAATACAATGAGTATATTAAAAGTAAACGAAAAAGTTGTTGATAATTCCATAGTAAATCCCGAGCTCCACACCCATCAACCATATACTAGAGATTTGGAAACAATGATGAAATCAGAATACACATTCAGGAAGCTATGTGCACTTTACCATCAGAAAGTTATGTCTACGTAGAGGGAAGATTGCTGAGGGAGGATGGTGTCGTCTCTAACACCGCGCGCTTTGTTAATAATGGCATTGCATTTTTATTCAGTGAAATTAGATACGAAATGAATGGAATAGTGATGAAGGTTGGATTAACGTCTACAATGAAAGGAATGGTATCATTGACACCCAACGAGCTCGCTCGTCATGAAAACGCAGGTTGGTTTCCTACCTCAAATAGCATACTAACAAATGCGTTAGAGTATTTTAATGTTTGTGTCGACTAGTGTAGAAACACCTAGATACATTATTATCGGATTTCAAACGGGGTGAGAAAATAATGTTTCTCAAGATATAAGCAGATTCGATAAATCTGCACTAAAAAATATTAGGGTATTCCTTAAAACGGATCGTTATCTGTATGACAATTGAAACGTAAATTACGATAGTAATTGCTTTGCTACATTGTATGAAATGTTTGCTAAATTCTAAATGTCCTATTATCAAAGAGATGTTCAACCGTTACTCACACCTAATCAATTTACGACAGTCGCACCATTGATAGTGGTAGTAAAATCTAAACTTCGTTGAATTCAAAAAGAACAGCCCAATACGACGGCATACTGTTTTCGTTGGTTATTTCGAAACGCAGTCAACCAACGCATAGACGGCTAATACTGTCGTTATACACGATCAGGCTTTAATTTACGTATAACGCGTTTAACCAAAGCAGTAAGACAGCTGTAATACGATGCCCGTCATAGTCGACGTACAAGGCTTTAAACTTTTAAAAGTTTTTATACCGAAAGATGCGGAGAGTAGCCGTCAAGCTACTTGATTAATAATTCATAATCAACACTGTACAAAATGGGAAGAGGGGCATACACCACCACACCAATTTCGCAGAATTCTCAGTCGCTTGATTCAACCTACAGATACAGTCTACGTCAAGGATAGAGAGAAAACGGATTGCATCAGAAAATTTGTTACACAACCCGTTGTAGAACTTGAGGAACATTCTACTCTACCTGTTTTGCAACCAGTTTGTTATTATCATTGTAAATAATTATGTCACTGCGCTCTGTCTAATGTATACCATCTATACGATACATATGTGCTGCATTAAAGCTTGCCACTTTTTATAAATAAAAATTGTAAATATATATTTTGTTTATTTATTTTATATATCACACAATATGAGTACATTCTGTATATATATATATATATATATATATATATATATATATATATATATTCCCTCGATAATGAATTATGGCATAATAATAGTCTGTATTCAACTAGAAAAGTTACTACATTAAGTAGCCGACCGGAATGGTGTATCGATATTATACATATTAACATGTATGGTTATACATGTTCATAGCTTCATTATGGATATAATATATACACAACTAAAACTAACAAGCATCAGTACCCAAACCATTAGCTAGTAACTGGATTATACAAATTCATTTGCCTAGCAACCTCTGGTAAACTACTCAAAGGATCGACGTTTTCCAATTCCGGAATTCGCCAATGCCCCCACGCCAATGTTGTACACGTGCCACGCAATCGATACCGTTTGTCATCCTGGGACCGAAAGGCGATTTTGTTTAACATCTCAGTGTATATATCATTCAAAGTTGATCTAAACACGAACATTTTACACATTACTGTTTTATCAGACGCCTCCGCAACAGATTTGTAGTCTACCTCCGTCAGCACAACGATTTTCTCAACACATTTCGGTTTCTTAACCACTTGATTATCAGCAAGCTTTAGACAATAAGATTTTGATCCTGCTCCATCAAAATATTGAATAGCTTTCCCAGCATACTCATCTTTCATTCTTCCGACGACGGATGTATTCGTTGTAATACCATGCAGACCGTTTTGATAGTTGGATGTGCCATATTCATCAACATTATTCCGCATATGGGCATATACATCATCAGTTGCTGTCTCGACAATTAATGAATCTGTGTCTGTATAGAGCAACGTTACATTCTTACCGTAATGACTGCGCAAGATATCATAAAAAGATCGATACATTATAATTTTAGAAAGATCTAAAATACTACATCCGACATATACGGGTTTGTCATAAGTAACGACCTGTTTGGACAATTCCACTGCAAATAATTTATCAGTAAATTGAATAAAATTCTTAAATTGTGGTTTTGCGACGTTATTTTCCCAATGTGTCATTAACTTTAGTACTCTTTTTTTGTCGAAAACCTCCATTGTTTTACGCAATACACCATTGTTCATGCATTTAAAGAAATCCTTTTCGAATTCGTTCTTGGCTTGATTTCGAAGAGTTGTATTAAGGTCTATTTATGGTACCAGCCAAGAACTTTGACGAAACCGTAAAACTCTATGAATATGAGTAACAATTAACTCATGTTGTATACATTGTTTTAAATATCGGTAATGTATAACATAGTTGGTCTTATCACATAAATTAGGAATTAATCTTCAGTACATCAAAGTTTTGAATTTCCTCTTCAGTTAACCACATAAACCCATTATGAGGTAGGTGTTGCCGCATACTCCATCCGTATAAATTCGTGGCATCTATATACTGTAAAAAGACTTTTGGACGATTAGGATCATAATTTGGGACAAACTCGTTAGCAATACTTCTGCGCTTAACACAAGTACCCACTCCACCACGAATACCTTTCTTAAAAAAGTGGTACATATCCATATCAGTCAATAATTCTAACTCTACTTTAGTACATTTCAACATAGCATCCCATGCCAATCCAGGTATTGTAACATACTGCGCTGTTTCTAATCCATACATGTCTATACATAGCCGCCCAAAGTTTTCGAACACGTCAGCCAACAGCAACACGTCTGATTTTAAAATATGTCAGCATAATCATCCAGTGTATTACACTTTGATCCCATACCAGTAGGACGCGACAGTATTCTTCATGGATATTTTCATCACGCATTGTATTGTAGAATTTGTTATAGGAAGGTACTGTGACATCGTCTAATTTATTAAAATTGTCCACGTACGCGTAAGAAATTACCTTTCCTTTTAACTAAGTTAAAGTCATTATCATCAACAAAATATTTCCTTACCTCTCTACATTGATCATCTGATAAATTATGGATAGAGTATCTAAGGATTTATCTGAACCTACAACTATCGACAAATCGCAAATTTATGTTACTATCCTATAGCGACCATTAATGAATTTGTTTACATAAATATGCTTACCGAACGTTATATATTTCTACTATTAACAGGGAGTACGGTAATTTCTTCAGTTTCACTCGCTAACTGTTTGATGAACAGGTGGACATCATAACCACTGAGATTATGGAAAAACTGGGATAAATAGTCAATTATCATGTAAAAACTGTCATATATAACAATTACGACTTTGCTATGTATTACCAGTTGTTCATCAGTTAGTGGTAATTTGGAACAACAGTTTTCAAATGCTAATTATATATCCGTTTCACATCACAATTACTGAATAGGTTAAATACCTGGCATTAACCCCTAATAGTTCTAATTTGGACCAAGCATCCTTACACACCTATCATAATAACTGAATGAGTATGGTTCATGTTTACATTTTATCGTGAACGGTTGTTCGGGATCGGGTTCAGCCATTTACCGGTACTAATCAGCTTCAAAATCTGCATATATTGCGAACGGTAGAAACATCTGTTTTTGATAGTTTCGAAACGCAAGTATATTTTCCGCATAGAACTCCCCGGTTCTACCTTTTCTTTGCATCACGCCAGATAATTTAGTATATACGAAATTACCGTCATGAGACACGTGTCGAGTTAATTGCTCCTGCGTTCTAAAGTAATGAATACATGAATCACAAAAACATTTTGCCCCATTACGTCGACTTATTTGGTTGCTATGTAAACGAGAAAAAATGTTTATCCATACATAATGCTGATTATCTATTTGGTTACTGACTAATAGCAACAAATTAACATGAATAGGTTGTTTAGCTCTTGTATAGTAGAGAGGACCCACTACCTCAGAAATACGATGACCATCACGATACGTATCCTCCAGTCCATAAACATTGATGGCGATATTATTGTTGGACTCAAACGTTGAGATGTTAGTCAGCTTAACAGGAAATTCTACGCCGTTCCTGAAATCAGGGTAAGAAGTCGTCAGTTGTGGTAACCCCGTCGGTGTCACTAATGCTGATACAATAGTCCGCGCAAAGCAGCAATTATCAATATTCTTCACATTCACTATGGTATGTTTATGCGAAATTTCAGGCGAGACATTCATATAGGATGAACCCGTAGTGGGAGAAAATTTCAACATGTTTACCTCCACCCTACGAAACAACATATATTAATAATGTACTACCCCACTACTCATAACTCGTACTTATCAGAATCTTTATGCTGAAATTCTGATTGCTTAGCATCCAAGATTTCCACTACTCTGAAAATATTCTTCCAACACCATCCCGACACTAAATATATCATATTTCGTTTGAAAGGACTTTAATTCGGTACTTTCTCTACTGTTCAGAAAGGACAACCCAAACAACTCAACATTACATTTCAACGGGAAGTGTTTCTGCAACTGAATTTGATTAGTTTCAAAACATTCAATTTAACGTCACCCATAAATATATGCACATCCGTATGGGTATTGCATGGTGATAGTCTATAAGAAACAATGCGTTGTTTAAAAGCATTGCGAATCACTTCAACCCCAGCATCAACGAGTAGACACACATCAATCGAACAATCAGTGCAGTGCACAATTTCAACACTTTTGCTACTTTTATTTTGTACTGGTTCGCTGCTTTGGTCTGACTTACGCTTCCGTGAGTTGTTCAAACCCGATGGTCCTGGTTCTGCAAAGGAATCATCAGCATGTCTGTGTTGCACATTATTCATTGAGTTGTTTAACCCTGATGGTCCAGGTTGTGCAAGACGTTCAGCAATATGGCTATGTTCCGTTCTGTTCGCATCGGAAGTACTTGGTTGCACTACATTCCTAAGTGCGGTAGGATTTTGCAGTACAGCCTGCGACATCTCTGAAGGTAGGGTAGTTGGAATACTTATCCAATACGCAGTTTTTTGATGTCGCAATAGAGAGTCTTTTCTTGAAAATTTCTTCAGACATTCACATTGAAACGTTTTATTGCGATCTGTAACAGAGAGAATGTATAAACAATGTATAAGTGAACGGGTAGAGTTACGTGTTTTGTTATAATTCCTTTTTTTAACTATTTATTGTTCTTTATTCGTTTGCTGCATTACTATCATGTGTTACATCTGTTAAAAAAAGAAGTTATATCCAGCGATGCGAATAAGGACGGAACGTAACATATCGCCAGGAATAGGATAATTAATATGTATGACAGACATATCAGGTTGAGGGGTAGAGTAGTGTACGGGTAAGGAAACGATAACAATGATAGTCTGGATAGTGTTGCTAAGCACACATATTCTACCCAGTATTGTATCTCACCCTGCCATGTGCTTTGGGATGGAAGCAAGGTATTACCCCCACCTGTTTTCCAGAAACTGCGCAACACATGTAGGGCTCAATACACTCTGGGGAGAAGATACTGCATTTTCCACTACATCCCTCACCGGTGATTGCGCAGGTAAGTATTGTATGAGTGTTGCAGGACTCCTAGATACTGATAAGTCATTTAGCGACCATTCATTATCTATAAAATCAGCAACACACACAGGACTGAGGATACTCTCTGATGAATCATCCATTCGCTTCACTTGTATCGAAGAGTTCATAGGACTCCCCTCTTCAGCGAATTCTGCAATACAAGTAGGGATCAGGATACTATCAGAAATGGGTCCCCTGACCTCTCCTCCGACCGTAGAACTACTGTGCGATCACTCCTCCACAAATTCTACGGTTGAAGCAGGGCTTAGCAAACCTTCAAATGGATTACCTTCTATTCTGCCCTCTGCATATGTTGCAGATGTGGACGATTTCTCATCTACAACGCATGCAAGTGTCAGAGTAATCGGAGTATCCTCTTTCCCCAGCACCGGCTGCGTTCCAGAGCTTGACGATTAACGCTCTTCCGCAAGTGGAGACCATTCATCCCCAAACTGTGCAATTCAGTCAGGACTTAAGACACGATGCAATACTACCTGATCTTCAGTCACTGGTGACTGCATCCTCTCATACGGCTCACGTACAGGTTGAAGGGTGAGCGTGATAATATCACGTCCAAATCGTTCGCTGGAGATGGTGTATGCAAAAACAGCAACGCTACGTCACAGTCATCCTAGTTGAAATAATGCTCGCTCTCCACCTGGTCACCGGCAGCACCTCCTTCCTAGAGGAGCTCTATCACATCCTGTGCGTGATTCGTAGGAGGCCGTTCTCCCAGCAACCTCCTCAGGATGGGAGTGTCATCCGCGGTAGTATCACAATGTGGCTTATGATGTTAACTCGTCCACCCACCGCTACGGGGCGATCATAAGCCACGCATGCTCGTGACCCACTTAAAAACAAAAAATTTAAATTACTCCTCTGTGGCAGTAAAGCGCTTTCTTACTTCTACGGTTGACGTACTATTCTCCACTACAAGTCCGTAAAGATTTTATTACAAATTATTCAAAGTTCACAAAATAACTTTTCAAAGTCCCTACAGATTTTATTGAAAAGTCCACAAAAAATAATTCAATAGTAAAATAAGCACTTACCATTACAAGAAGACATGATGTAACACCACTTTATTACACTTGTAACTTTTTCACTTGCCGTGTAACGATTGAATGACACCTTGAAAAATGTACTCTAAAAATGCATGAAAAACGTTGTTTTTAGTGGGGGAAACACCTATATTTAGCGAAACGAAAACAGTACAAATTATTCGTACAACTGATTCTATAGTTGACACATCGAACATACAATGACTTCAAGAGCAAGTTCCCTACCATCTCCCCAGGTAAAAAGCACCAAACTTTATGTTTTTAATTTTCTTTTCATGATTGGTACATTTCTAACGTTTTATTTCTTTTTTTTACAGGTTTCTGTTACCCCCAGTTCTCCATCGCCTGGGGAACTCCTGTATCCCTTCAACTTTATCCCGCTAGCGTCCACAACTCATCTCCCCGATGTCCTGCCATCTCCTAATCCTCAGGTTTCCTATCCAATTGACGTTGACCTCCCTTTAGCGCCCACCCCTCAGGGTTCCTCCCCCTCTTCCCCTGAGATTCTGTATATCCCGCCCTTTGCATCCTCTCCTATTATCGTGGACGTCTAATCCAGCGACGACAAAATTTATGAACTGACGACCGTAGTCTTGGACTCTCTACAAGATTACAATCCTGATGCGGATACAGTACTACTTGACATAACCAATGCCGAAATCAGTGACGAGGACACACCACTACCTATTGACATAGATGAACATAACTATGATAGTAATGACTTCGTCAGCATATCATCCAGTGTTGAGGGAGTATGTTCTTCCTGTGCTGGGAACGATTACCTCAACACTGGTGACTATGACTCCGACTTAGACATGGACCCTGCCTTCAGCTATGATTCCGATAACTATGACAATGACACTTTACGACAACAGCGACTACTTCGCGAAACACATACTGACTTTTGTAACGAAATCATCGTTGAAGAGAGTAACGATGAGAACTTTATGAACACTCTCACTAACAACATGCAACACTGGAACGTAGCGCTCACCAACTGTCAGACATAGCACAACTAAGTGCTGAGGAACAGTCACATAACAGCATACAGGACGAGAACAATGACAATGGCAGTGCTGCAGACGTCGCTCCGCAGGTCCAGGGTCACGGAAATAACGAAAACGCTGACGACGTGCTAGACAATGACGACGAAGAACTTGACGATGACTGGTTTTCTGCTACACATATCCCTATGACCATTGGTCTCACTATGCTTTCACCCCTATACAACATTATGTATGCGATGGCGTCGGGGGACAGTACCAAGTACCACTCAACGGGATTCTGCGTTTCTAATTATTGCCGGGTGGTACTGGCTATTCTACGCACATCGCATCATCACATGGGACCGTCTCATGTTCACGGTATGTATTGTCTAGATACTACTTTATTTATATTTCTAATTCTTTCTTTCCTTACAGCTGACGTCCATAGTGCCATTCGTCGGGAATTATGATGTCGTGATTACGGAGAGCTCTATAGAAGAGCAGCTCGACCAGGCCCACACTAGGCTTGTAACATTATACCTTGACTGGCAAAGTGTTACAAGCCTAGCTCTACTTATGATTTATTTCCAGAAAAACGTCGGCTCCAATAGTGCGACCCCAGACCATACAGACCGACACTAATTGACTGAGCGTGGCGACTACTATACAAACAGACATACATACAGACAGAGAGACGGACAGACAGACAGATACACACCACACGGTGTATATGCTCAAATACATCAATCATACTGTGATGGTATACCATCATGTATCGCCGATGAACATCTGCTAGTCCTCTAGAGGAGCATCTTCAGACGATACGGTTGAATGCTTCACGTGTGGAGTTCGAATAAACCAATGGCGGTCATCTGACAATCTACAGGATCATCTCCGATGGGCACCACACTGCACGTGCGCTCAATTACTTGCACCACGTCCTCGCAGGTGTAATAATACAGAAGTGGAAAGGACCTTTTGCACTTGTACTAAATCAAAGTGTTTTATTCCTAAAGAAAATCATATATCTGAATAATACACTGATTACATTTGTACATACAACAAATAAATATATTAGCATATCATTAACTTTTTTTAATTTGGTTCTAAGTGTGGTATCAGAGAAGTGTAAAAAAATTACATGAGCAAGCCTTGAAAAAGTGAGATGTCTGAGTAGGTAGGGTGCTCAAATAGCGTTGAGAATGTGTAGTGTTAGTGACCTTCGTATTTTTTACACTTTACAGTGTGGTAATCTTAGAAATGTGCGACCTTGGGAAAGTGTGTGCAAAACATGACTTACTTATTGCGTAACCTTGGCCGGGTGTGACCTTGAAACTGTGTGAACCTTGGAAATGTGGGAAATGTGGGAGGGGTTATAAAAAGTACGGAGTAATCTACAAATTTTAATAAACATTTGTTTCACAGGAAGTTATAAAATAAATATGATTGTAATTCAACATCCAATCACCTTGGTTTTCGTGCAAGTATTTCGTCCTAAGAATTGACATCATTGCCAGTTTGGTCTGTAAGGTTGAATTACTAAGATAGGTTTTAAAGTCGAAAAGGTTCTCTCCGGAGTGAATGTGGAGATTGGCAGAGCACAAAACATTAATAATAATTTAAAAACCTTTGGGTACGCTTGTTGATTGTAAAGCTCCAAATGTGCCTTTGTTAAAAAATAAACTTTGTGTAAAAAATTTCAAATTTATGTGTTAATAAAATCACTTCTTTTTGTTTTTAAATTAATGTACTAAATGTAACATGAAGAAATTGTTTTAATGTATTATTTTGGTGTGCGCTCAAGATGTCGAATACTTTTCACTCACACAACGACTATCTGCGTCACTCGCTCTTGCATATGATATAGATCGACGTCTTAGATTCATTTATAAGAAACACAACTTACTGAACCATTCAAAAATTCAATTTGATTAGGATACTCAAATTTTCAGTTTTTAACGAGAATCTTATAAAACAGTGTACTATATTATATTTTACAAGTTTTTGGACTCCTTTGTTAAAAAATAAACTTTGCCTGAAAAATTTCAAATTTATGTGTTAATAAAATCACTTCCTTTTGTTTTTAGATTAATGTACTAAATGTAACAGGCAGAAATTATTTTAATTTATTATTTTGGTGCGCGCTGAAGATGTCGAATACTTTCGCAGTCGCACAACGACTATCTGAGTTACTCGCACACTAACTATTTCTTGTCTCACACGAATGGTGTTACAGGCTACATAATCACTAGAGCATCCAGTCCGTAAAGGCAATTTGTGCCACAGATTAGCTCTGTGGACGGGGTTATTACTTAAAGATCGCAAAAGGTACTCGTAGCAACTCCGAAAACCGTCAAAATCGGTAGATAAAGCCAAAAAATTGATTATATTGGGTTAATAGGGAACCAAAACGTTCACTCAAAAATCTACTACTTCTACAAAGTCTGCTCTAAAAATATTAACGCCAGGTTCACCTAAACTTCAATAAAATCTTAAGTTTTGAACATAAAAGCCGCAACATGCGATATAAAACCTAAAACTCACTAAATATTTCGATAAACCTACGTCAAAAATTATTAGCTTAACTAACCCAAAAATACCTGATCGGACGGTAATCTAATTCTACAAATTAACAGGAAAAATACGTCACCACAAAACTAAACAAACGCAATCAAAAAAATCTATGAAATCCTAGTCTTCAAACAATTAACAAACTGCTTACCTTTTGCCAAATTAGGCATCAGCAAAGGTAGTCTATAATCGGTAGGTCGATACCTATAAAAGTGCTTCAAAAGAGGGCGACTTATCGCACTACCCTCGTATGCGTAAAAATACAAACAGCTGTGCGGGTTAGTACTTCATAAATTTACGTTACATTATGATTTAAAATCCCATAATAAATCTGCACTTCAATATAATTATTCTTCAGGAAAATCACTAATTATTTTACAACCATTCGCAATTATCTCAATCCACTCGGTATAAAGTATGCTCAAAATATTGCATTGAACATTTAAGGTTACGTTAAAATTTCAATAATCGATATCTTTCAAATTTAATTGCTTTACTTCCAATAAACATAACAACTTGACGTTAATTTCATGATACGAGTATAAATAAAAACAAACACTTTACGCGACATATGATGTACAACAAATAATGGATTTACACTTAAAAAAACACAATAAGTACACTTACCTAAAAATGCATATATTGAATATTAATTAAAACAATACCATCATCGAAAGGTCACACAAGTGTTAGAAAAATCAATTCCTTTAAATAAATGAAATCTTGTTTACTTAAAAATTTGCGAAACCAGCTGGGGTCAGTATGGCCTTACTAAAATTATTGGAAGTTTGAAAAAAATAAAATAAAAAAATAACACACATTATAACCAATAAGCGGTGTTCTCTGGTAATGCATAACATGTAATTTTGAGACAATTCGTCAAGATCATAATTTAAAAAAAAAAACACTCAAATAAATTTAAATGTTATAAAACGAATGAGTACGCATGCATTAATTGCGAAAAGGCAGCGTATTCAAACGTTCACATATAACAAAAAAAACTCCAGAATTTAAACAAACATCTTTGGTACCTAGAGATGGCTACGATGGCGACGGAAATGTGATCGGGATTGATACTACACTAGCTTCTTCGAGCATAACTTAAATCGTGAATCTTCCTTTCCATGCATTTGATTGATATTACAATTGGTTGAAATTGCGCTAATACTTAAAACTTTCATAAAACTTCGATTACGCTACTATGTACCAGTACCATTACTTATTAATTTTAAAATAACGAAAAACGAAAAGTTTTTATTTACAGCAGTTTGTAGTTTGTTTGACGTCGGTGATATGACCAAAGGTTAACATTTTAAAGAGGAACTTGTTACTTTATCCGCAAAAAAAAACGCAAATTGTGAAACAGCACATCCATAAAACAAGGCTAAGCACTTCATAAGAAACACGAAAAACTTCTACCTCCAAATATGCCACTACGACAAACGATATATAATCAAAAGAATAACTTAGGATGTGGTGAGCCAATATATTATCCCTTTTATTGGAAACGGAGATCATTTTCTCCACGATAATTCGATACAACCCCAAGTCTGCGTAACTCGTTCCAACTTCCACTTAAGTAGTCCTTTTGCGGATATTGCACTGACCGCAAACAAACAACACATTCCTAACTAGACTGACCATAATTATTTATTATCTTACACATTGGTTTTTCAACCACCTCCACTCTAATTTGCCCAAAAAAACTTAAATATACCACTCCGCACATACACAAAGTCTAACTCGAAGATCACCGGAAGGATTGCCTTATCAGCAAGCCTGTTACTACTCGAAATCGTATCTGCGAAATTTGATATTTAAGTCAATTTCTTTATATTAAAACCAAACTCTTATCAATAGAAATGGTGCCTGTCTGGCGGCTAACTAGAACTTTTTCAAAAGATGTACCTTACAAGGTAATATATGAATACGTTTTTTCATTAATCTTCCCTATCCCTATTTACAAATACAGTACCTGTGAATGAAACGTGATTCTACATTCATAAATATCTCCAAAACCCAAAAAAAAAAAATCAAATAAAAACTGCAAAAATTTACACTCTTTAAACTCGAAATTCAAAAATTTTAACTAAACTAACGTATCTACAGGGTGATCCCTTAAAATTTACCCACATGGTGACAATGGAAATTATTCGACAATCGTTTTCGTTCGCTCTTGCACATGATATAGATTGACGTCTTAGGTTCATTTTGTAACACAACTTACTGAAGCATTAAAATTTTCAATTTTTAACGAGATGTAAAAATTACACATGTATACTTTTAAAACCTAAATATCAATGAAAATAATGTTACTTCAACGGAAACGAATATGTGTAGTCAGCCCTTTAATTGTAACATATAACATAATTTCGAGTGTTTTTTTTTATCTTATATAAACAATACATATACTAAACATTATAATTTTTACAAGTTTTGGCTCCTTTGTTAAAAAAATAAAATTTTGTCTAATTTATGTATTATTAAAAATAAGTTCTTTTTGTTTTTTCAAATTTGCAAAATGACTGCTCTATTCTGATATAGAAATTTAAATTTAAATCAATGTTACAAGTAAAACTGTCATTTGTTTATTTTTTTTTTACACATTTAGGTAGGTAGCTGTATCAAGTCACACTTTTATTATTTCCCTAACCCTAAAGTTATTACACCTCTTTTGTTTTTTCTGAATATCGTATTACTATTAATCCAACTAATTTTTTTCTGTTTCAAATCATGAATTGATGACTTCTTTTGCTTATATTGCACATTTTATTATTCCAATTGAAAAGTAATTCATAATTAAAAAATAAACTTGCTTCAAGTTTCAATTTAATTCGTTTTATATTAATATAAAATTACATAAAATTTGATTTGTGATGCATCATTCTCTTATCACATTTACACAGTTTGGATATCATTTAAATGCTATTATTTTGTGAATAGTGTGAGTAATACTCAGTAATAAATTAAACGTTAAATTTTTCTATAAGTGCAATTTTTGTAAATCATAATAGGTGGTGCTGATAGAATAATATTAACAAATACTGCGGAAAGCTTTTGTTTATTTATTATTGCAAATAAATAAATGTCATTTTTAGAATACTCTCTCTTTATAGGATAAAAGTGTTTTACAAAGAGCTTACTTGTAGCATTTTAGAGATCGATCATACGTATATTTGAATAAAAAACTTTTCTGATGTTTTTGCTTTTGGGGACTATTTTTACAGGATTTATAAATGGATAAGTTTTGTAGAATGATATGCAATTGTGTAATTTTTATTGCATAAATACATGGTGTAAAGCTTTCAGATTTATTTACTTTATTCATTATTACTGAATGTATTGAGAAAGCAGCGTATTATGCGAATTACAAGTGCCTCGATATCTTGATTTTGAAATATTATTAAAACAAAACATCAACTATAAGTTTCAACCGTGGGAAAACGAGGAGCACCACAAAATTTATTAATGGATACTAAAAAACATCAATAAAGGTGAAACAAATTCAGATTCCTGCTTGTGATGGGCATGTGGCCATGATCTTTCATCCAATCCCCACTCATGTGTACGTATACTCTAAGTCATTGAATCAAAACGAGTACAAACCTTTACAGGAAATCTTATTTCCAATGAAGGATATAGATTATTTTACATTCAGTGATAATCACGACGTGATTGAACCTAATTGTTCAAAATCAAACTCTATTTTTATTTTCGATATCACTTGTGAAAAGCAAGATAACATAAGAGCATATTTTTCTATGGCTGACAGTTTCTATTTGGGTCAAATTTACAGTAAAATTCCAAAGCAATTAATTCATGATAATGCGAATCTAATTACATTATTATTTGGGTAAAAGGAATTAAACCTAAAACCTATTTTTCGGAAACGGGTACCGGTTTTCGGTCTGTTTTTGAACTGTTTTTGATCCGTTTTTGAAAAACAGGTACCGGTTTTTTACCTGTTTTGGCATGTTTTTGGAAAACGGGTACCGGTTTGGATCTATTTTGAGCTGTTTTGACCTTTTACGCTGTTTTGACCTGTTTTTGGAAAACGGGTACCGGTTTGGATCTGTTTTGACCTTTTACGCTGTTTTGACCTGTTTTTGGAGGACGGGTACCGGTTTTTGATCTGTTTTGAGCTGTTTTAGGGAAACGAGTATCTGTACTTGCGAAACGGATTCCCGTTTTTTACCTGTGCTTATTTATAATCAATGAAATGTCTTTACAGTTATCAGGAATTGTGTCCACATTCATACTATTACTAGACAATAAATTGTTTATATACATTTTCTACATGAAAAACATTTAAAATTATATTTACATCCTTTTTGGTACTATACATTTCTACAATACACTTACCTAGCTTAATTTCTTAAAAGCAATGTTTTGTACAGTTTGGGTGTAAAACAGGGACAATGTTGTCAAAGAATGCTTTAAATATTTACAAGAATTATTGTGTATTCCCAGGGACGTGTATCTGTAGACCCAACACTTATAATCCTTTTATCATCACACGGATTTATAACCGCCTTGTTCTGCCTAATGGTGAATATTAAATAGTTTTTGAGCTTACTTGTAATCTTCTATGGTGATTTGTTTTACTCTGACTCTGGTAGCACCTTGAGACTTTTTTCGTAATTTTGCCCCCTTATGCATAAATAAATAATAAATAAATAAATGGCGTAGTTTTCAGATTTATTTATACCTTCTCACTCACACGACGACTATCCACCTCATTCACACAACGACTGTAGTAGAATACAATATTTTTTGCAGTAACCACTTCCGCTTGTTAACAATTTTGTTAGCGTTAACACAATTTACATGTGTATAATCACGAATTTTGTTTCAACATTCAATGGTTAGATACACACTAACCATGTCATCTTCCAGCAAACGCACAAAGATATCATTAAATAAAATTTAAAAAAAAACACAAATCCTTTAGGATTTATTGCTACGACCGCCAATTCAGATTGAGCCACTTCCGACAGTAGATAAAATTCCCATTATATCTATAAGGGATAGTGATATGGATGATGATGATGATTTTTTTAGATACTTTGAAAAGTAAGTATACGTTACTTAATTCATAGTTTTCATATAGCGATCTGTTTATGATACATACAATACTAATCATGGTATTACACTATAGCATTACTCAACAAGAACAGTGCGGGAAACTCACCACCATAACCACCCGTACAATATGGAGGGGAAAATTTAGAGTTTATTCGACCACCTGATGAGGAAAATTGCACCCAAGAGCAGCAATTAAAAAAAAGCGTCAGGTGGATACATGAAATTTTAGATAAATATCATGCAACTGAGGTTTCGGAAGTGGCTCGTGTTGAGCAATTAACAATCGCATTGGCGGAATGTACAAAGAATTTTGAAAAAATTCAAGAAAATATACGCAACACAGAGAAAATGTTAGGTGCTATGAACAATTTAGATAGTTAAGGTAGTTCTAATATAGTATTTCATGTTTAAAGTAGGTTTAAGTGTAATTATAAGTAGTAGTAGTCGTTTTGTTTGTATTTTCATTTAGTGTCTAATATGTAGTATTCTTAAATAAACAAATATTGAAATTTTTGTTTTTACTCATCGAGGTTTCACCAATTGAGTGGTAGTTTTCTTTACCCATATATCCAATTGTGCTGACAATTCGTAGAGTTCCCATTAACGTAACGGAATTGTAATGGTTGCATTTTTATTCTTAATTAAGTAACAAAATAAGGACATTTCTATTAAACCACTAAAATAATTTAATTAATTCAAATTACTGTATTAAACAGTAATCATTTTAATGTAAATAAAAACCTTCTTTAAGCTTTAATGTGATATAAAAAAGTCATACACTATTCAGAAAAACGTGTGTCAGAATCATACAATTAGTCGAATTGTTGAGTTAGACGCTATTCAGAAAAAACAATGATAAGCATTTGTGTAAAATGAGTTACATAAACGCCTGATGTTAATATGCACTATATGTTTAAGTTTTTGAAATTACGAATAAATGTGAAAAGACGTCCACACAAAGTGATAATAAGTTTCATCACCATTAGCAAGCAGTAAAAGATGCATGTGTTCTCTGTCGCTTTGCTGGTTCCTCAATACAAAGGGCACAACTTTGTATCATTTATGCGATACAAATTTATTGAGAGATTATTTAATTTTTTCAATAATTTTTTTAAATCAGTTATTTTCATGGGAAACTCAAATGAATCATAATTTAAAACTTTACTGATATGACGATAGCTAGAAGTTCGATTTGAATCCTGGAAGCAGGATATAAAACTGAAACAACGACCCACAAAAACAAAAATCATCGTTAAGCCCACGCTGAATCCATCATGAAGCAATTTGTGGAGTTGGGTGCGAAAATGTAAGTCGAGGAGGGCAAAATTACAAAAAAATCTAAAGGTTTTGCATAATTGATTTTACACAATCACATCGTGATTATTCACTGAACGTAAAGTAACCTATATCCTTTATTGGAAATAAGATTTCCTGTAAAAGTTTGTGCTTGTTTGGATTCAACGACTTCTAACTCGTTCACATGAGTGGGGATTGGATGAAAGATCATGGACCAATAAAGACGATATTGTTTTATAACTAGACATTTACAAAATTTTATTATCTTATATAGTAAACCTAAAGTACTTCTGTAATCGTTTAAATTACCCGAATCCGGTCCACATGTCCTTCCCAAGCTGGAATTTGAATTTGTTTCACCTTTATTGATGTTTTCTGGTATCCAGTAATAAATTTTGTTTTCCCACGCTTGAAACTTATAGTTGATATTTTGTTTTAATAATATTTCAAAATCAAAATATCGAGGCAATTGTAATTAGCACAATATACTGATTTCTCAACACATTCAGTTATAATAAATAAAGTAAATAAACCTGAAAACTTTACACCATGTATTTATGCAATAAAAATTATACAATTGCATATCATTCTACAAAACTCATCCACTTATAAATCCTGTAAAAATAGTCCCCAAAAGCAAAAACATCAGGACAGTTTTTTATTCAAACTTTTTGTAAAATACTTTTATCCTATAAAGAGAGAGTATTCTAAAAATGACATTTATTTATTTGCAATAATAAATAAACAAAAGCTTTCCGCAGTATTTGTTAATGTTATTTTATCAGCACCACCTATTACAGATAGTCGTTTCCCGAAAACAGTTTAAAAGGCCAAAACAGATCCAAACCGGTACCCGTTCTCCAAAAATAGGTCAAAGCAGCTCTAAAACAGCTTAAAAGGTCAAAACAGCTCAAAACAGATCCAAACCGATACCCGTTATCCAAAAACAGGTCAAAAACCGGTACCTGTTTTTCAAAAACGGATCTAAAACAGTTCAAAAACAGACCGAAAACCGGTACCCGTTTCTCAAAAACAGGTATCCGTTTTTTCAGAGGCATGCAGCCGCGATCCTCATAAACATGTTTTAGGTTTAATTCATCTTGCTCAAATAATAACGTAATTAAATTCGCATGATCATGAATTAATTGCTTTGGAATTTTACTGTAAGTTTGACCCAAATAGAAACTGCCATAGAAAAATATGCTCTTATGTTATTTTGCTTTTCACAAGTGATATCATCGAAAATAAAAATAGAGTTTGATTTTGCACAATTAGGTTCAATCACATCGTGATTATCACTGAATGTAAAATAACCTATATCCTTCATTGGAAGTAACATTTCCTGTAAAAGTTTGTACTTGTTTTGATTCATTGACTTAGAGTATACGTACACATGAGTGGGGATTGGATGAAAGATCATGATCACATGCCCATCACAAGCAGTAATCTGAATTTGTTTCTCCTTTATTGATGTTTTTTAGTATCCAGTAATAAATTTTGTGGTGCTCCTCGTTTTCCCACGGTTGAAACTTATCGTTGATGTTTTGTTTTAATAATATTTCAAAAC
Organism: Vesta saturnalis; assembly: GCA_036346205.1. NCBI lineage: Eukaryota > Metazoa > Arthropoda > Insecta > Coleoptera > Lampyridae > Vesta > Vesta saturnalis. The sequence continues at coordinate 141,801 of JARFJB010002063.1, forward strand.
CAAAATATCGAGGTACTTGTAATCTGCATAATACGCTGCTTTTTCAATACATTCAGTTATAATAAATAAAGTACCGTCAGTTTGGGTGACTTGAGACAGTGGTGTGACTTGAGACAAACGTGCCTATTTTTAAATTATACGCTGCTGCCACATAGCGGTAAGTGATAGAAGTGCGAAAAAAATTCACAGGAGTCTGTAACACTTTACAGATTGTAACCTCACAATGTGTTGTTAGTTTTGTTTCATAACACCTCCGAAAATAATTACAGAAACCGGTTAAAAAAAAACAGGGTTGTTTACAGGCCGTGATACTTCTGTGTGTAAAAGTGAGTGCCTGAATTGAAAATTTGTGTATTATTTTTTTAAATGGTTTTTGATACTTTCTGATGACAAAACCAACCTAACAAATAATAAAAAAAATTTGATAACTTTGTGGGATTGTTTTTTATGTGTTGGCGACATATTGCGGGCGACTTGAGACAATGCCGAATAAATATAAACGCACGTTAGGTAAACGAAAATATAACGATTTTTCGAAGGAGGACTTGCAACAAGCTATTCAGGAGTATAAAAATTCAAATTTGACTTTGAGGGACGTATCAGAAAAATATCAAATTTCAAGGTCGACCATTCAACGGAAATTAAATAACTTACATGTTGCTGAACCGGGAGGTCAAACAGTCCTCAGAGTTGTAGAAGAACAATTCATAGTAAATGGAATACTACAAGCAAGTGATTGGGGATTCCCCTTTGAAAGGGCTGATATTAAAAATCTTGTAAAAACCTATTTAGATCGACAGGGTAAGTCTATCAAAATATTTGAAAACAATGTACCTGGCGATTCTTGGTATTATCGATTTATTGAACGTCATCGAGATAGGCTAACCCTTCGATTATCGGAAAATATCAAAAGAAGTAGGGCCGCTGTTTCAGTAAAAATACTAAACGAATATTTTGATAATTTAGCAGTATCTGTAGCAGGAGTAGTTCCAGGGCATATAATAAACTACGACGAAACGAATTTCTTGGACGATCCTGGGAGATACAAAGTAGCCGTACGCAAAGCAACCAAGCATGCTGAAAGGATAATAGATTCGACGAAAACATCTACATCTGTTATGTTTGCTGTCACAGGATCAGGGCATATGTTACCCCCATAAGTGGTGTATAAAGCGGACCATTTATGGGCCACGTGGACAGAGGGTGGCCCCGATTGATGTCGCTACAATCTTGGTCGCTCTGGGTTCGATCAAACGTTATTTGAAGATTGGTTTTTTACCGTTGTGATCCCCTATTTTGCAAAATTAGATGGGCCCAAAGTGCTTTTAGGGGATAACTTAGCATCGCATGTGTCACTGAAGGTGATCACGGAGTGCAAAAATCAAAATATCAGATTTGTATTGCTCCCTCCTAACAGCACACATCTTACATAACCGTTAGATGTGTGCCGTTTTAGGCCTATTAAAGAAAAATGGAGAAGACTGCTAAAAGTGTGGAAACAGAAAAATAAGGGTCCACTGCGAAAAGAAATGTTACCTAGATTACTGCGAGGCACTTTAGAGAAGATAGAACTAAAAAATAGGGAAAATATATTGTCGGGATTTAAGGCAACTGAAATTATTCCTTGTAATAGAGAAGCAGTTTTGAAAAAATTGCCAAAACAAGATGTTGCATGTGATGAAATTCAAAATAATGTAGCGAATTCTTTGAAGGAAACGTTTGAGCAAAGTCGATATGGAAGTGAAAATGAAACGAAAACACTTAAAAGGAAGAAGTTAAATGTTCCACCTGGACGAAGCATTGCTTATGAAGATATTTATAATGAAGGACCTAGCACTGGTAAAGCATCAGCAACCTTAAATGATGAAGCCTTTGATGAAGACCTTACAGTTGATGCAGATTCTGATTCATCAACTGCATCAGATCAGACTGACAATTCATCCGAGAATTCTACATCATTTTCTAATATAGCAATTAATGATTTCATCGTAGTGGAATTAAAGTCAGAGAAAGGGCGGAAGATCAGATTTATAGGAAAGGTCATTTCTATAGAGCCATGCCGCTGCCGATTTTTACGAGCCAGTAAAAAAATACCAAATGGTTTTATCTACCCTGATACAACGGATGAAGGTGATAGAGAAGCTGATGAATTTATTGGCACTTTGGAACCACCCGAAATATTAAGAAGAGGGACATTGGTATTCCCACCAAAACAACTAAAAAATTCTTGCTTTGTAATTGATTTATATGTGGTAGTATCGGCACCTACCTACCAAAAAAAAATTTATTGTTTTTGTTTGTAGAATTAGGCATTAGGTATATAGGTATCTTAAGTTTCCTGTTTTTGAATGTTTTTTATGTTTGTATTTTAAAAATAAAAAATTGTAAGTTAATCGTACACTTCTATGTATTATTTTTACGTGTCTGCACAATGCGGCAACGTACCTATTAAAATTTTTTTTTTGCAGAAAATGTTCCTTACACGTTTTTAAAATGTTAATTTTATCTCAAGTCGCCTCTATTAACAGTTGTCTTGAAAATTTTGTACATTTGATATATGTGTCTCATGTCACCCAAATATATGGATGACTTGGGACAGACACTTTTCTTTTTTTTTAAGGGGTATATTCAATTTTTTTCGTTCATATTTTTATTGGGTTGCCTTTAATTAGCGATTTCGCATATAAAACAATTTTTTGTTATGTAATAGAAGTGTTGGTATTTCCATAATTCAATGATAAAGTTCAAAAGTGGGTTCAAGTCACCCAAACTGACGGTAAATAAATCTGAAAACTTTACACCATGCATTTATGCAATAAAGATTACACAATTGCATATCATTCTACAAAACTGATCCATTTATAAATACTGTAAAAATAGTCCCCAAAAACAAAAACAGAAAAGTTTTTTATTCAAACTTTTTGTAAAATACTTTTATCCTATAAAGAGAGAGTATTCTAAAAGTGACATTTATTTATTTGCAATAATAAATAAACAAAAGCTTTCCGCAGTATTTGTTAATGTTATTTTATCAGCACCACCTATTATGATTGACAAAAATTGAACTTATAGAAAAATTTAACGTTTAATTTATTACTGAGTATTACTCACACTATTCACAAATAGCATTTAAGGCGAGATTTTAGCCGCATGTGAATGTCGAAAACAGTATCTCATACTTCGACAAATTCCTCTTTTATTTATACATATATCAACTTGATTTCTACACATGAAGGGAAAGGTACTGTAGAGCTATAAAGGCTTCTTTTGCGTGATCGCCTTCAGGGGAGTTTTACAAAAAATCGCAAACTTCTTTAAATTGAGCAATTTTAACATGCTGCAATTCAAGTAATAATAAGAAATCGAAAATTATATTTTTGTATAGCTTCAAAGATAACCTTTGGCAATTAAAAAGAAATAAACTTATTGTTCGGAAAAATTCCGCGGATGAGTAATCTTTCTAAGAAGATGGATCATCGCATTAAATCTCGAAGTTTTGCAGCCCAGACTACGGAGGGGAATACACCACTACTACCGCATCCAGGCCGACGCCGCGACCGCATCCGATGGTGCGAGCTTCTTCGAATTTATTCATTGCTGTTTCCACTTTCCATTGTTACTTCTAAATAAACAAATACTATTTGTGTTTAGTGAGTGCCGTGAATACGTGTTTCAATACTCTTCCAGGATAATAATTTGATGTAGGCGACAATTTTAATAATTTAGTGTATAGACAAAGACATTTTTAATTTTATGTACCTATTGACAAAGACAATTTTAATTACTGTTTAGTTTTTTTTGTGATACTGGACACTTCATTAGTTTGAAGATTAGGTAGTAGAAGTACTTAGCAAAAATGGGTAACTATAAGTTTCACCTCCGTCTAAGTGTAAAGCAACGTATGAAACGATTGCGTGAGCGGGCAAGGTAAAAATATATCTATTAAATGTATATATAATATATATATATATATATATATATATATATATATATATATATATATATATATATTCAGGGTGTCCGCTAATTAATTGTACACAGCAAAACTGGATATTCCTTGGTTAAACATATTGCGATTTAGCCAAACTTACCTTAGTCCAAAAATAGATCATAACCGAGATACAGGGTGTTAAAGTGTTAATTTGCATTTCGTTTTTTCTTAATAATTCATCAACAGGGCGACATAACGGCACAAAATTAGATATGTGGGTGTTTTCGGGGGTGAGAAATTCAAATCCGTTCTTATTTTGGACGCCACTTGTAGAGGCCGCCACTTACAGTACATTACATCTATTAAAAATGACCTAATTTTTTTGTATCTCCCTGTATCAGCCTAAATATTAAAGATTATGAATTTTCCATCTTTTTTACAAAAAAAAGTTATACCTTGTAAATGTCTCTCCGAGTGACCGTTTTCAAGATATTTGCGTATAAATTATTCAGTACACCGTTTCAAATTCTCACATGTAAAATTTTGCTTGAAGTACCTAGGTTGTGATTAAATCAGATGCAATAATAAATGCTATAATTTCTACAGAAATAACAACAAGAAAAATACAATACAAAAATATTAACATTTAACAAAAAAAGAGAGCATCTTTCGACAATAACTGTTCAAAGTGATTACCATTCACTTCAATATATTTGAGAACCCGTCTGCTGAACGACCGTCTTATCCTAAATAATAACTGATCGTTTCGAAACTGTTCGACAGCATTTACAATTTTCTGCCATAATTCTTCTCGAGTGTTCACTGTTTCTTTATACACGAGCCATTTCAAATATCCCCAAAAACAAAAATCAAGTGGATTGAAATCGGGACTTCGAGGCGGCCAAGGCGTCTGGCTTCCACGACCTATCCAGCGATGAGGAAATTGAACATTTAGATAGTCTTTGACACGTCTAGAGAAATGTGCAGGGGCTCCATCCTGCATGAACACCATGTTTTGTCTTAGTTCTAGGGACAAATCATCAAAATACTCGGGTAACTGAGTTTGCAGAAAATTAAGGTAGATTTCGCCGTTTAAATTAGTAGGTAATTCGAAGGGACCCAATACATTGTTACCAATGAGGCCGCACCAAACATTAATTTTAAATTCATGTTGGAAGTGATGTTCGGCTACTAAATGTGGATTTTCTAAATCCCACGAATGTTTATTCCTAAAGTTAAAAACGCCTCTACGTGTAAAGGTTGCTTCGTCGGTAAATAATATTTTGTCTAAAAACAATGGGTCGGCATTGTGCTGGATATGACAAAAACAAGCGAATGCCAGTCTAGCTGGCAAATCAGCTGGCAGTAAATTTTGTACAGGCGTGAAATGAAATGGATACAGTTCCTCTTCAGTAAGAATTTTGTGAACAGTGGACTTACCTAAGCTAGTTCTCGCAGCAAGGTGTCTTGTGCTTAGTTCACTGTTTTCAGCTACACGAATCAGAATTTCATCTTCCTGGTCAGGAGTTATAATCTTAGGGCGTCCTGTAGAATCTCGTTTGGGACGAAACGAGCCTTTTTCTCCCAGTCGATCATAGAGATTCTTGAAAATTTTAAAATCTGGCTGTTTCCGTCGTGGATACATTTCTAAATACCTTCGATGCGCCCTACGTCCATTAAATAATTTCTGCGCGTATACACAAATCATATCACGCATTTCTTCATTTGAAAACTCATTATGTCTGGGCATTTTGTACACAGTTATAAAAATTAAAAAAAACGTACAAAATATCAACAAACACCCATTGACATTTACAATTATAGGATTTATTATTGCATCTGATTTAATCACAGCTTACTTCAAGCAACATTTTTATGTGGAATTTGAAAAGGTGAACTGAATAATTTATACGCAAATATCTTGAAAACGGTCACTCGGAGAGACATTTACAAGGTATAACTTCTTTTTGTAGAAAAGATGAAAAATTCATAATCTTTAATATTTAGGCTAATACAGGGAGATACAAAAAAATGAGGTCATTTTTAATAGATGTAATGTACTGTAAGTGGCTGCCTCTACAAGTGGCGTCCAAAATAAGAACGTATTTGAATTTCTCACCCCCGAAAACCCCCACATATCTAATTTTGTGCCGTTATGTCGCCCTGTTGATGAATTATTAAGAAAAAACGAATTGCAAATTAACACTTTAACACCCTGTATCTCGGTTATGATCAACTTTTGGACTAAGGTAAGTTTGGCTAAATCGCAATATTTTCACCCAAGGAATATCCAGTATTGCTGTGTACCATTAATTAGCGGACACATTGTATATATATGTATATATATATATATATATATATATATATATATATATATATATATATATATATATATATATATATATATATATATATATATATATATATAATATATATATATATAAATATTTTACTTCTATATTTTTTTGGTTTTATTAGATCAGCTGGATGTTTAATGAATGCTCTTTATTATGGCTAAATTTTCGCAAATTTATTCTTTGCTTTTCAAAGGCTACAACTAGAAAACGTTGAACAACAAATATTATAACATACGGATCTTACTTGTTGCGTTTTTATTTTATAATAATAAAATATTAGCTTCAAAATACAAAACACGTTTCTTATGTTAAAAAACCTTATTTTTGTTTTGTTTATTAATTCTATATATACAATTTGTAAACCTCATAGTAAGTAAGATCCGTATGTTATAATATTTGTTGTTCAACGTTTTCTAGTTGTAGCCTTTGAAAAAGCAAAGAATAAATTTGCGAAAATTTAGGCCCTAATAAAGAGCATTCATTAAACATCCAGCTGATCTAATAAAACCAAAAAAAAAAAAGAAAAATAAAATATTATATATATATATATATATATACAGGGTGTCTACTATTTCATAGGGACAGTATTGCTATCTCGTAAGCTAGAGTAGATAGTGGTAATAGAAAAAAGGAGCATATTTAGCAATTTTGCTGCAAAAGGTTTGATTTGAGCTAATACATTTATTTCGTTATTTTATTAGTCTGGCGATTTTGGTATTTTCCTCTGTGTTTCATAAATCTGAATAGCTAGGGAATTCAATGGTGAAAAAATTGTGTATTTATCAAACAAATAAACGGGTCAAATCAGCATCTACATTTTAGTATGGTATGTAACATAAATCGGTGATTCTCTGTGCTGTAAAACTAAAATGACATTATAAATAGTTCCTGTTTATAACTGTCCCTATGAAATAGTACACACCCTGTATATATATATATATATATATATACAGGGTGTCCAGTTTAAGATGAAATGCATGGGGATAGTGGAAACCGTTAGAGATACGAAGATGGTTAAATGGAGAAAAAGTTGCGTCATTATATGCCCATAAAGTAACCATGGTTACATGTCAAAAAATCCCTTCCATTTACTAGACACAGGGTGATAACTGAAAATATGCGTTTTCTAAAAATCGCTATATCTTGTTTCTTGCAAGAGATACATCCACGATTTTTGCAGGATGGGGTAACAGGTAGCGAGGATTTCAAAATGATTTTGAAAAAATCTAGGCCTACTAGATTTTGAGATAATACACGCAACTTTTGATTTTCTTATGGACGCCATATTGGATTTTTGCATTTTTGAATTCTTCATAAAAAATGCTTTTCAACCATATATCATGTGTTTATAATCTGGCAATGAGAAAGTGTCAAATTACACAATTAAATTTATATCAAAGCAACCTTGACATATTATGTATTTTAATTAAATGAAAACTAATCTACAAATTAAACTAACTATTGAGAACAATATTATTGATTATTACCATAAATCATAATAATAAAAGTGACAAAAAACAACAAAAAATAAAATTTAATATTATACTGAATTTTACTATTAATTAATCAAATGCTCGAATAAACCTCCATTCTCTTGCAATAATTGAATAGATGGTTGATTGGCAAAGGCCTAGTTTGATATAAATTTAATTGTGTAATTTGACACTTTCTCATTGGCAGATTATAAACATCTGATATATGGTTGAAAAGCATTTTTTATGAAGAATTCAAAAATGCGAGATGATAAGGAACTTTTGTGATGCAGTGCTAACTCGATGCAGATGGTGTTTGCAGGATAATGAAGGTTTATTCGAGCATTTGATTAATTAATAGTAAAATTCAGTATATTAAATTTTATTTTTTGTTGTTTTTTGTCACTTTTATTATTATGATTTATGTTAATAATCAATAATATTGTTCTCAATAGTTAGTTTAATTTGTAGATTAATTTTCATTTAATTAAAATACATAATATGTCAAGGTTGCTTTGATATAAATTTAATTGTGTAATTTGACACTTTCTCATTGGCAGATTATAAACACATGATATATGTTTGAAAAGCATTTTTATGAAGAATTCAAAATGCAAAAATCCAATATGGCGTCCATAAGAAAATCGAAAGTTGCGTGCATTATCTCAAAATCTAGTAGGCCTAGATTTTTTCAAAATCATTTTGAAATCCTCGCTACCTGTTACCCCATCCTGCAAAAATCGTGGATGTATCTCTTGCAAGAAACAAGATATAGCGATTTTAGAAAACGCATATTTTCAGTTATCACCCTGTGTCTAGTAAATGGAAGGATTTTTGACATGTAACCATGGTTACTTCTTGGGCATATAATGACGCAACTTTTCTCCATTTAACCATCTTCGTATCTCTAACGGTTTCCAATATCCCCATGCATTTCATCTTAAACTGGACACCCTGTATATATATATATATATATATATATATATATATATATATACATATACATATATAATATTTCTGTTTTTATTATGTGTCTATACTATACAAAAAGTTTTCAGCTTCTTCAACTAAATGGGGCAAAGATAATGAAGCAATTGCCATGGAACAAATTCGTAATGCCTTCCCAAAACAATTCTTTACCTGAATGTGGATTTTTTGTGCATCCTTCCCAGGCATACTTAGGAGCTTCACCAGACGCACTGGTAGATGCGAATGGAATTATTGAAATAAAATGTCCTTTTGCTGCAGGAGAATACCCTACTATTTTGGAAGCAGCTCTGAATGGCAAAGTTACAGGGTGCACTGTGGATAACAACAAGGTTGCTCTAAAGTGCAATTCTGATTATTATTATCAGATTCAAGGGCAACTGGAAGTCACAAATAGGGACCTTTGTCTTTTTTGTATTTGGATCCCTAACGATTTATTTATTCAGGGGATTAAAAGAGACACAGACTTTTGGAGAACGAATATGGTTTCAAAACTGGCGAAATTTTATTTTGATTATTTACTTCCTGAGCTTGTCGATAGCAGATACAACAGAAATAAGCCGTTACGTTGAATACTTTAGCAAGAAAATATGTATTTTTTTAGTAGGTACATTTTTTATTACCGACAATTATTTGTGATGTTTTCTTTTTGACAATCCTCGTAGCACTTTTCCTGTGGAACTATAACACATTTTTATATCTTATTGTAGATAAACCTCTACATAAACTAAATAATAATGTGTCAGAATCAGAACCACGTCATTAGAAGAAAACTATGAATGTAATACCTAAATACTTCATTGGCTTATTAACATTAAATAAGTGACCAATTTTGTGTTTTTCTTATAAGGACCTAAATGTAATCATCACATAACATTCTGTATTTTTCTAAGAAACAAAGAATTTAAATAATTGAGCACAAAATAATAGCATTTAAATGATATTCAAACTGTGTAAATGTGATAAGAAAATGATGCATCACAAATCAAATTTTATGTAATTTTATATTAATATAAAACAAATTAAATTGAAACTTGAAGCAAGTTTATTTTTTAATTTTCAATTGGAATAATAAAATGTGCAATATAAGCAAAAGAAGTCATCAATTCATGATTTGAAACAGAAAAAAATTAGTTGAATTATAGTAATACGTTATTCAGAAAAAACAAAAGAGGTGTAATAACTTTAGGGTTAGGGAAATAATAAAAGTGTGACACATAAATTGAAATTTTTTAGACAGTTTGATTCTTTTAACAAAGGAGCCAAAACTTAAAATTATAATGTTTAGTATAAGTACTGTTTATATAATAAAGAAAAAAAAACACTCGTAATTATGATATATGTTATAATTAAAGTGCTGACTACACATATTCGTTTCCGTTGAAGCAACATTCTTTTCATTGATATTGAGGTTTCAAAAGTATATATGTATGATTTCTTGTTAAAAATTGAAAATTTGAGTGTCCTAATCCAATTAAAATTTTTAATGGTTAACTAAGTTGTGTTTCTTATAAATGAAAACGTTTTCATTATTGTCAGACAAGGAATAGTCAGTGTGCGAGTGAAGCAGATATATTTGAAATTTTTTAGGCAAAGTTTCTTTTTAACAAAGGAGTCAAAATTTGTGTAATATAATATAGTATACTGTTTTATAAGATTGAAAAACACTCATAATTATGATATATGTTACAATTATTAGACCGCTGACCCGCATATTCGCTTCCGTTAAGCTAAATTCTTCTCATTTATGTTGAAATTTTTATATTAAACTATACATGTATAATTTTTATGTCTCGTTGAAAATTGAAAATTTGGGGTCCTATCGAATTAAAATTTTTGAAATGGGTTCAGTAAGTTATGCATGTTTCTTATGAGCTTACGTAAGAACAAAAATTGTTTTAAGTGTTGTTTATCGTTTTCTAAAATTGAATAGGACAATTTTAGGACCATTTTTCATATTTTTTGATAAATTAATAAATGAAATAGTGCCACTTATAAAACACAATCGTGTTTAAAAAAATTTTGTTTACTGGGAAGTAACTGAAAATTGAAAAATTCAAGAGAGCGTGTGTTTTAGGATTTATATATTTTTTAAACGTCTTTCATTAAATTTATTTCACTCATTAGCAACTTTACTCATTATTATTACATATATAAATATAAAACACGTTAAATTTATTTGTTTATTTTCTAACGGGTCTTGCATTAAATTTACATTTCACTCATTACAAGCTTTACTCATTATTATTACATATATAAATATAAAATGTGTTAAATTTATTTATTTTTTAACGGGTCTTTCATGAAATTTACATTTCACTTTTTGTTGAATGTTTTTTCTACATGAAATTAAATTGAATTTTCACTAAATTGTCTATTTCACTACTCCTTTTATATTATCTTCTTCCAAACAGAATTTATTACGCACATTTTCTATCTAAACTAAAGATTAAAAAAATTACACATTACTGATTTACTTATTCTTAAAGCGTCTTTCATTAAATTTACAAATCACTTTTTGTTGAATACGTTTTCTTTGATATTTCATTTTCAATAAATTTCTATTTCACCTTCCATATATATTATTACCTCCTAAACCCACAATTTTCTTCTACCTTATAATAATAATATATCTACGCTAAAGATTACAAGTTACACATGTTAGTTGAGTTGATCGGCCTATTTCCACAGGTTTTGCTTTTTGAACGCGACGTTTCGGAAGCGGACTCTGCTTCTGTCATCAGGCCTAGTCCTGAGGACTGTTTTCGCACTTGAGTCGAATTCATATGTTATGATTTTTCAAATTTATGTCATTGAATTAATTTTTGTGATCACCGTGTATATTGAAATCCAATTTTGACAACTGTAAGTAATTCTTATAAAAAAGATGTAAAATTATAAGGAGAATCGAAAAATAGAATAATATATAGGGTGTTCTATTTAAAATCAAAAGTTCTATATTGTACCGCTTTTATATTACACCCTGTAGAAACCAAACTATTTTTCGATTATGCAGCTTATAAAAATAGACAACTTTCGTATTTAAACCTATCTTCTAAGTTTAATGGCTAAGGAGCTATCGACCGAATACGCACTATTGGGACACCAATATATATATATATATATATATATATATATATATATATATATCATATATATGACCTTAATAAAATGTTGACAGTTAAGAAGTGACGGGGTGTTAAAGTTGAGAATTATTAAATTGTTAATGGCTCTTGGTTTTTTAATACCATGTACTTTTGTACTAAATTTAATGAAAAGTTTTACTAACCTAAGGGGTATCATAGAACAACATGTGAAATCGCTTTTGCCAGTGACGTACAATATGAATGTTAATCCCCTTCACCCCTCCTAAATATTACGCCACTGTGCGGATATCTGTTTCAACCATAAATTAATATTTTCCAATATCTTGTATGTAAAATATGCACTCTTGTTAAAAACCCGTAAAGTGAATAATTATCGAGATATTAACCATTAGAGAGGTAAAAACACAGTAATTATACATTATTTTTCTGCCTATCCACACTACATTTGGTAGTAAAAACCAAAACCGTGTTTTACTATTATTATTTTTATTTTATTATTCTGGATTCCTAACAAGAGTGCACAATCTTATTGTCAAAATAATGAATTGTAAACAGAGGAATCCTGGCCTACTGACATACAGCCAAAAAAGTTAAAATTACAGTGTTTTTACCCCTTTAATGGTTAATATCTCAATAATTATCCACTTTATGGGTTCTTAACAAGAATAGATATTTTACGTACAAGACATTGGAAAATATGAATTTGTAGTTGAAATTGATATTTGAACAGTAGCGTAATGTTTAGGAGGGTGAAGGGGTTTATCATTTATGTTGTACGCCACTTGCAAAAGCGATTTAATATACCTATTGTTCTCCGGTTGGGTGCGCCTTAGGTCAGTAAAACTTTCCACTAAACTGAGCACAAACATACGGGGTATTAAAAAAGTTAGAGCCATTAACAATTTAATAATTTTCAACTTTAACACCCTGTAATTTCTTAATTATCAACATTTTGTTAAGGTCATATTTGGCAAATCGTCATAATTTTAGGTCAGGATTCAACCATGGTTCTATGTACCATTAATTACGGGCCCTATACTATATATATATATATATATATATATATATATATATATATATATAATATATATATATATATATATATATATTTTCGTGGTTGCGGCGAAGTTTATGTTGCACTGTAACTTATTGCGCAGGTGTATTACGCTTAAGCTCTTCGCGCATTATTGGAATCGATATGGCTTCACTTCTACACCAGCTTGGCTTATTGGATTTTCTGCTAGTGTGATGTATGTGGCTTCTTTGACTCTCCGACGAGTTGAGTTCTCGTCCTTTGCCACTATCTGTATGTTATCCCATTGGATGCGGTGGTATTCGTTCCAGACATGTTCAGAGATTCTAAATTTTTTTGTTTCGCTCTTGCGGACGTTGTTCTTATGTTTCTGTGTTCTCACTTTGAGTTGTCTGCTGCTCTCTCCTATGTATCTCTGCTGCATTCGCATGGTACGTTGTATACACCATTCTTGTACTTCTGATCTTCATTGTGTGGTGTGATTTTGGTTAGTATTCCCCTGAGCGTTCTGGTCGATTTGAAGGCAGTGCGTATCTTGTATTTGTTGCCTATCCTTCGTATTTTGTCTGAGGTACCTTGTATGTATGGCATTATCGCTGTATATTTAGGTTATACTTTTCACGGAGAAACCAAGGATGTAGCTTAGATACGTGGACGATACCTTCGTAGTTTGGCAACACGGCAAGCATAAGCTAGATGAATTCCTAAATCATCTGCCGCGCACCCTCTATAGAATTCACAATGGAATTGGAGTCGGAACTGCCATTCCTGGATGTACGTGTACACAGGAATGACAACACTTTCACGACAAGTGTATACAGGAAACCCACCCACACGGGGAGGCACCCACACTACAACTCCAATCACCACAAAAACGTGAAGTTAGGCGTGGCAAAATGCTAGTACGATAAAGCGAAAACAATATGCTTAAAACAAACGGACTTGAACAAAGGAAAAGGAAATATCGCTGAAACACTCAAAGAACCCAATCTAACACCTAACCTAAACAGTGGAAGGGTAACCGAAAAAGTAGAACCTAAACATACAGCGATAATACCATATATACAAGGTACTTCAAACAAAATACGAAGGATAGGCAGCAAATACAAGATACGGACTGCCTTCAAATCGACCAGAACGCTCAGGGAAATACTAACCAAAACCAAACCACGCAATGAAGATCAGAAGTCCAAGAAACGTGAATACTACATACCATGCGAATCCGACAGAGCATAAATAGGAGAGAGCAGTATACCACTCAAAGTGAGAACACAGGAACATAAGAATAACGTCCGCAAGGGCAAAACAGAAAAATCTAGAATCTGCAAACATGTCTGGAACGAAGACCACCGCATTCAATGGGATAACATACAGCTAGTGGCAAAGGACGAGAACACAACTCGTAAACTCAAAGAAGCCACATACATCGCACTAGCAGAAAATCCAATGAGCCAAGCTAGTGTGGAAATGAAACCCATACGGATTCCATTCACGAAGATCTTAAGCGTAATACACCTGCGCAATAAGTTACTGCGCAACATGCGCAATAAACTTCTGTGCAACCACGAAAAAGTTTTATATATATATATATATATATATATATATATATATATATATATATATATATATATATATATATATATTGTTACGGTATAAATGTTCACTAGGACAAGGTAAAAGATAAACCTGGTTTTTGCACGGCTAGCTCGGCGTGCGGGTGAGGGTCTATTGGGACAAAGCAGTCTCGTCTCCGTAGTTTACGCTATCTACCAAAGTCGAAATCGGGAAAATGACACAATAAATTCTAAAAAATAATTACTTCCAACAGGTTCCTTCGTTAACACACATTACATAAAAACACAATCAAATTTTATTCTTTCAAGTCGCAAGATCACCAAGAGAATGTAAATTACATTACCTAAGTCACGCAGGCAAATAGGGGATGATCTCTGCTCTATGACAGCGTCGGATACGGCTCGTGCGGGCCCCGATCTTTGATGCTACTGCTTGATGACTAATGACAATCCAAACTCGCCTCAGGTTGCTACCGCGTATTCAACTTGATTTTCAATTAATTTACAATGATGTCTCGTAACTTATTGAAGCAGCATTAACTATTTTAAATCCCTCTAATAATTTCTTTTAACTCAAAGTTGATAAGGTTCGGCAAACAAACAAAAAAAAACACTCAGCACATCGTTTTACATAATCTTAAACAGTACGTGTAGGTGGGTGTTCGGTCACTACGTTCACTTAACTCTTAGGAATGGGGTTCTCTAATTATATCTCGTTAATCACGAAAATTCAATAGTCCTCAGGTTCGCACTACAAGAAAACACCAACCAAATTTCTATCATAAACGCACTCGAAGATGCCGGTATTCTCCAATAAACTAAATTAATGCGCGAGCCCGGTTGAAATGTTACTTCACAAAAAATATCCCAAACTTGGTTATATTCGACTAGTCTTGCAAGTCCTCAACGCTACTCCCTTAACTTTCACTAGGAGCTCGCACAATGATGAAACCCCAATTCCGATAATTCGACGACTTCCCTACACGCACGACTTTACGCTTCAAAAGCTTAAGACAGACACTCTCCCATTCAAAATTACTTTTTCGCCATATTAAAAAAACGCTCCCTTCCATACAAATTCATTCAAACAAACCAATCAACCATTTTAATATTAAAATTTCCACCCCCCTAAATTTACGATGATCTCCCGATTTAAGGCGAAGAAGCTGCCCCGTCTGCACTTTCCTTCGACCCGACACAGAAATGTTACTGCAAAGGTACAACCAATCGCCCACCCATATTACTTACATGGATGAAAACCAACATTCCGACTCTCTAACTGTTCCTCTACACGAATGCGACAGTACGGCATCAATGCGATAGCAACGCTTCTTTGTAATGAAACTTAAAAAAAATCAAATGAATTTATCTCAATAGAACTTCACATATGATTCGGGCAATAAACTGAGGATTGTACTTAAAATTCCAAAAAAAACTACACTGACATTTCTTAATGAAAATTACGTAACTACACCAAAAAAAAACGAAATTTCTTAATGCACATTACACATTCCTAAAATTCCTTTACATACAGCGTGACCCATTCAAGCAAAACATTCATTATCTACAGTAAGCTCTTAAACAAAAAAAAAATATATGCGGAATCTAACTAAGTGAATAAAACTACAAACAAAATTACCCAATACGTATACAGAGTGTTCAAAATACCTGACATATATATATATATATATATATATATATATATATATATATATATAGGCTCAGCGGTAAAGGTGTCAGAATAGTAAGTGAAAGGTACCAAGTTCGAATCTAAGAGTAGTCAAGTGCTTGGGAAAAATCATAACATATGAATCGACTCAAGTACGAAAATAGTCATTCTCAGGACTAAGCCTGATGATGGAAGCAGAGTCCGCTTCCGAAACGTCGCGCTCAAAAAGCAAAACTGTGGAAATAGGCCGATCAACTGAATTAATATGAAACCACAGTTGCAAAACACTTATAATACAGAAAGGTTACACATGCTTATTTTTATTTATTAACTCCAAGCTGCTCCATTTTCCTATTCTTGGTCTACTTTTTAGCATAGACAACAACAACAACCTGTCATTCTTCTTGTTTCCATAAACTGATTATATTTTCATATTTCTAAGAAATGTAATATGATCACCCTGCAGGTCAATAATTTTTCAGATTGAGCACCCTATTTATAGATTTATAATAATTGTAACATACCATTTGACCTTGGTCTACTTTTTAGCATAGACAACAACCTGTTATTCTTCTTTTTGTTTCAATAAACTGATTCTATTTGTATATTTCTAAGAATTGTAATATGATACCCCTGCAGGTCACCTTAAAAATTCAACTTTTTTAATTTCTAAGAATTATGTTTGTGAAAAAGGTCAATGTACTGACAACCACGCTAAATCTGACAACGCCACATTACCTTGCATGACCTTGAGACATGGCAACACTGTTCAGCAGTCTAAAAGTGCAGTATCTATAGTACTAATAACAAGAATGTAAACTCGTGAACTTGTCTCATGAGTATGAGTTTGTGCTTTCTTAGAAAAACCTTACACACTCACTTCCTTGGCCTTTTTCCAGTTATCTATTTTTACCTTCACCAAGGCAGCCAAAGCCCGGCCCCCAAAAACCTCCAATTTTAGCAAAAACGCAGTATTTACAGAATGCGCATTCTTCTTTAGCGGAATAACAAAGCCCTCTTCTCTCCCTCTCCCTCTCCCTGTCCCTCTCCTTCTTTCTTTACCTATCCCTCCCCACCCCTCCACCTCTCCCTCCCCTCTCCTCTCCCCTCCCTCTCCTCTCCTCTCCTCTCCTCTCTCCCTCTCCCTCTCTCCTCTCCCTCTCTCCTCTCCCTCCCTCTCCTCCCTCTCCCTCCCTCTCCCTCTCCCTCTCCCTCTCCCTCTCCCTCTCCTCTCCCTCTCCCTCTCCCTCTCCTCTCTCCTCTCCCTCTCCTCTCCCTCTCCCTCTCCCTCCTCTCCTCTCCCTCCTCTCCCTCCCTCCCTCTCCTCTCTCCCTCTCCCTCTCCCTCTCCCTCTCCCTCTCCCTCCTCCCTCTCCCTCTCCTCTCCCTCTCCCTCTCCCTCTCCCTCTCCCTCTCCCTCTCTCCTCTCCCTCTCCCTCTCCCTCTCCTCTCCCTCTCCCTCTCCTCTCCCTCCCTCCTCCCTCTCCTCTCCCTCTCCTCTCCCTCTCCCTCTCCCTCTCCTCTCCCTCCCTCTCCTCTCCCTCTCCCTCTCTCTCCTCTCCCTCTCTCTCCCTCTCCTCTCCCTCTCCTCTCCCTCCTCTCTCCTCTCCCTCTCTCTCTCCCTCTCCCTTCTCCTCTCCTCTCCCTCTCTCCTCTCTTCCTCTCCCTCTCCCTCTCTCTCCCTCTCTCTCTCCTCTCCTCTCCTTCTCCCTCTCTCTATAGAAATAGCGCTGTGACTGCAAAGTACTGAACTAAATTTGTATACAGTTTAACGTATTACACGATTTTGATGTCCACCAGTTTTCAAAAAATCTCAACGTATGAGTATGGAATGGGGCCCATGCTCAGAATCGGTATTATAGGGTTCATTCGGAATCGTCTGCTGCCAATGGTGCTTCTCTAACACTCATACTAAGAAAATGATTAAGGTTTGTAATATGGAATCCATATACAGACGCCTCTTTGTAAAGTGTAACCAAACTGATGGACGCAAAATGATGGAACGATATATATATATATATATATATATATATATATATATATATATATATATATATATATATATACGTACATTACTGTGTGTTAAATTGTCCAGAATGTTCATTCTTATAAAAATTTATTAAAAGTAAAAATTAAGACTTGATAATTTGTGTTACAGTGAAACTCGAAATGGCGAAGTACTAGATAGTTTTTGACAAACACCAAGTGTTTGAATAAACGAAACTATACGTATACAAAATTATCTTTTTTTATATGAGTATAGTTTATATTATGTATTATATTTCATTATATTTTTATAATAATACTGTTACCTATTGTACAGTAAATACGTAGTTTATAAAAATCTCTGTATGTACAGAAAATCTAATATGAATTAAATGTTGTTATTAGGTTCTTCCTTATTTTATGCTTTAACGCAAGTAGGTAAGTAAAATAGGTAAAATAAATATAGTGATGTAGAATAATCCCTAGAATAAGTTTTGCGGAAGGGTAAAACTTTTCTATTAGGTATCTTTAGTTTTAAATTTAAAATATTTAAATTTCTAAGAAAATTAAGTTTATTTTTACCAAGCATATAAACTTGATCAAAGATAAGGTTACTTCGTCACTGAGAAGCTTAGACAAGCAAAGTCCTAATCTAAGCTGAGAAGAAATTATTCATAAAGTTCTAGAATTTGGTTTCTGTTTAATGGTTTCACTGCAAACAAAAACTATTAATTAAGATAAGTATACTTTCAACAATCTTCTCAACCTTGCTTTAGAATATATGTGCTTGTTTACATAAACATATTTAACATTAAAATGTTGCGTAATGCGTTAGTCCTTTGCAGTTAGTCCTTTAATACATCTCAATATGTACTGCAAAATAGGCATTACGGTAGTGATCAATCTAATTTTTGCTAGCGCTGGTACTACTGGTACGTGTATATATGGTATAGTAATAGTAATAGGTTATATATTTTAACAACTTTTAGGTAAATTAAAATTCTGTTCACGTTCGGAGCCAAACTTAAATGAATGTTTAAAATCTGTAATTAATGATGGATTATCTGTACTCAGAGAAGGTGAGACAAAATAATAGATTGCTTTTTACCTTTTAACTATAACTTTGCTGATAATATTTATTTAATTTTAAACAAAACACGTTTCATTCGACTTTTAAATATTATACAAAAGAATCATTCTGTGCGAGACAAAATTAAATCATTCAGTATAAACAAATAAATTAAACGCGTCTTTGATTTAGTGGAAAATAAAATAATAAGGGTACGGTTAACACCCCTACTCTATATGAAAATGCTAAATTTTACGATTATCGCTCATAATTAAAATACTTATCTTTTGGGTATGTAATCGTGTATATTTATTAATTTTTTACAAACGTTGCGATAACAATTACAGTTATCGTCTTCAGTACATGATAATAGTTTTTAAGAATTTAATAAGATATCAAATGAATATATGAAATCTGAAAACGCAAATACAGGGTCCGCCAGTGAAGCGATAATCTTTGAAGTACCCAATTTTTTCAGAAAATGTTTATTACCAAATTTTTTTTAACAGGTTTGAGTAGAGAAAAGTATGCCATTTTATGTCTTAAAAATAATTCCGCTCAAGTGAGAGCAATTTTTGTGTAAACACTCTTCTAATCGAGATTGAAAATTTTCCATTACTCGGCGGAGCAAGATTCGTTAAGTTAAATTTCTTGTGTAATGTTTATTGTTAATTCCGGTAAGGTTTATGGTCTATTATTGTATACCGTGCTCTTCAGAAATCCCCAAAGGAAAAAATCACGTACTGAAAGATCAGGGGATCTTACGGGCCACGAAATGTCACCATGTTTGGAAATGAGTCGGCAGGGAAAAGTTTCCTTAAAGCAGTCATCGACACGCGAGCAGTATGACTTGTAGTCCCATCCTACTGAAAATAATTGATGTCCGGAAACCTAGTTAACTTTTCTGTCACAAATGTTCTGATCACCATTTTTATAAAACGATTTTACGCAAAACGCACGCTGAACGCCTGAGCACTTCTCCATGTTTCTGTCTAAATGTCAGTAACTGTCAAACAGTAATCAAGTCATGGGAACATAACTTGTGGCAAAAAAAGTTGGCCGCAAAATCCTTGATCGACATGCGATTTTTGTTGCGGATATCTGAAGATAGAGTAATAGACCACAAACCTTACCGGAATTAGCATCGAACATCAAACAAGAAATTGAGCGAATTCAATCTTTCCTGTTTCGTCGAATAACCGAAAATATTCAATCTAAGTTAGAAGAGTGTTTACAAATACATGGTTCCCATTTGATCGGAATTATTTTTAAAACATAAAATGGTATACTTTCCTGTACTGAAACCTGTAAAAAAGTTTTGAAAATTTTCTGAAAAAAATTGGGTACTTCAAGATTTCCCGCTTCACTGGCGGACCTTGTATAAAATATCTGGTATGGAAGAACACACGTTCTTCCAACCTACAAAGTGGAAACTGAAAGAAATGAAATAATTTTAATAATTTTTTTTAAGGCAAAAACTAATTAGATAAGACTGAAAATGTTTAAAATTTATTATCGATATTTTATAGAAACGGACGACTTTGACATTTTCTTTAAGTTAGCATGTCCATCTGGCAGAGATTATTGTTTTTGTTTTATGTTGAATATTTTGGTTATGAACGTATTAAAAAAGGGGATATTTAATTATCCTAAAAAAATTATTATTAAAATTATTTCAGTTCGTTTAATTTCACTTTGTATGTTGCAAGGCCGTGTGTTGTTCCACGCCAGATATTTTTTTATATTTTAATAAAATTCTAAATCACACAATTGTTATATGACATAAAAATTGCTATTATATATAAAAGTTGCTTCAATTAAACTTTCATCAATTAATGAATTTCCTTCTACCGGCAATAACATTAATCTAGTTAAAGTCAATAACCAAATTTGAATACACAAGTTAACTATTTCATTTTTCATAATAAGGTTTATGCGAATTGGATTCTGTAGAACCAATTACATTGCCAAATTGGACCGTTTCTCCCACATCACCAATAAATTTCTATCAAAATTACTCAAACATTGAATTGTGGAACCACACATACAGTACCATACAAAATGTTAGGTACGTAAATAAAGTAAATATTGTTTAGTATGAAATAATGGACATGTTTTCGATATAGCATTGAGATCACAAATTCAGACCTAAATCTTCATTTGAACTTTATCAACCCGGAACTAACACTTCTATGTGACTATGATTACCAAAACGCTATATTGAATGATATCGATATGAGCGACAAAGGACGGTTGACAATGACATTAAGTAAGTTACATTTTTTTTTTTATTTCATTAACTTTAATTATGTGCACGTTACAGATGAATATACAGGAAAACTTATTTTAGTTGGAAAAATATTGAATAACCATATCGTAATAACAAGTTTAATAAGTGAAGCTGTTAACGTAAAATTAGTCCATTCTAATTTCTTATCGGAAGATTCAAACGCTGCAAAATCTCTTACTCAATATTTTAATGATAATTGGATAAATATTATGGCTGCAGAAAAAAACGGATATGCTGAAATGTTTGCAGCAGGATACAAGCACGCAGCAAATTTGATATTTTCCAAAATTCCATATGATGTTGTTTTTCCTATGTAACGTGTTTTTAGTTTAACCAATCGTTTAAGTATTCACAATGAATACATTTTTTAGATGTAATTAAATACCTTCTATATTTTGTCTTAATGAAATGTACAAACAAATCAAACTATACAAAGAAAAAAGAATATAAATTTTGAGGTTTACTAATAAGAAACTAAACAATCCTTATCCGCTTCTTTAGCGGCGGCTCCTACCTTATTATACTAGATTTGTATCCCACAACCAACCTCTGCATTTTGATCTACATCCTGCTTCAGTATTACCATCTCACCCTTTTAGCTTTTAGCTTCTTCACGGACATGCACGCGGGTTTCATATACCAAAGGGGCCTCAGAATCTTGATCTAATATCTATAAGAGTGTTTTGGGCTATTAGACATATTTCGTACCGTATCGTACAAATAACGTATTTTAAGAGTCACCTGAATGAGTATTTGTACATGAGAAATTCTGTCAAGTATTATTTTCGAAGTATGCATAATGTTGCGCCACTGACACTGTCGGCGTAACCTACAATATCATCAATAATGATAATCGTGTAAAGAATTATTTTTTAACGAAAAATGAAAATTATACGCTTGTAAAGGTTTCCATGTTGAAAACATGAAAACCTTTTAAAATTTTAAAATTATCGGAATGACAGGAGCAGTGCAAGAAAAACAAGTGAAAGAACAATGACGAAAAAACAACTGCAAGAAGACAACAGAGCATCAAAGAAGGGAAGATGGCGAAAAGAGAAAGTAGTGACGTATATATACCGCTTCCAACAACAGATAAAAGCTTTGTTCGAGTAACTAGATCATGAACGAGAAGACTTGATAATGGCTAGTGCGACTTAGTCGAAACGTCGTCAACGTTTGGTACCTCTAAGAACCAGTGAAATGAAGAAATATCAAAATTTACTGTTCCTTTATTTAAAAAGAACGTAATATCGTGATATCTTATTTAATTTCTGATGGTTGTTTACCTACCTCTTTTCTGATACTGTTGTTCAGACGCTGGAATAACTGTGATGTGTGTGCGGGAAGTAGCATCTGGCATTCAAACTTGACATTTCTAGGATGTCTTTATTTGCTTATTTAACAATATTGCAAAGCATTCTAAATTTACTCTTTCTGTTTCTACTATATACATCACACTGCTATCCTTTTCCTTCCGTTCCCTCTCCCTTATCTGTTTTCTACTTTTCAAAGTTTCTTAAATCCACTCGGCTACCCCACCCTTTCCCTCTAGTACTTCTACATTCCTGTCATCCTCCCTTAACTCCATACACGATTTATAGTAACTGTCAATATAAAGTGTCAATAAAACCCGTTGCATATCTTTTAAATTATCCTGGCTACAGACGCACACGCACTTACATCCGCACGCACATTTTACACAAATTTGATTGAGAAGGCTCAACCTTGAATTACAGAAGTTAAAGAATAAGTTTCTGATTTTACAAAACGGCTTTTAAATATTCAGAATTAGATTATTCCAACAGAAAAATGATCACTATAGACTATAATATAACTGGTTTCTAAACGGTACTAATTTAACGTGGTAGCACTAAAATAAAAAAGTTACTAAAGGACACTTTTGATTAATAAACGGTTTCATCGTAACCAGTTACTATGTAGTTCAAAATTAAGACACTTGTGTCTTAATCTATAGTTTGTTAGGTTTACTAAGCGAAATCCAAGGGTGAACATACTTCGGTTTAAAACTTTTGGTTAAACTATCTACCTCTAAGAATTGAAACAACTCGAAACTAAATCTATGAAGTGTCAATTATAACTATGAATTTGGTGTACAAAGCTACTAAAGTAACTCAAGTAATTTTTAAGCGGATTTTTTATATCTGTACACGCCCAAATGTCTAGATCATTTTTAAAACGTTTAAAATGTGTAACACCGCCGAACATTCGATATCGAAAATACGAAAATAGTATTTTTCTTGTGTGCTTTACGAATAATAAAGTAAAATATGTCCCATACGTATCTATAAATCACATACTTTTAACCGTTTGTAATGAATCTTTTACGTTCTTCGTTCATTTAGTTATAAAAATAAAAAAAGGGGTTTTTGATTATTAATGATTTATAAGTATGTTGTAGTCAACTTAATTTGCATTGGTGTAACTTAAGTTGCATATTTTCTTAAGCGTTTATACTTCCATATCGTGGAATTATTTTCTGCACATATTTCGCGCGCATCGCTACATCACCTGATACCGTGAGCGTCCTTTGTAGCATTGCTTGATGTACGTTGTTTTAAGCAAGAAGCCATTTTTGGTTTCCACCTAAATTTTATGTAATGTGCCATTGATTTAATGGTAAGACACCTTTAACTCGTATTATATTAAAATCTGAAACATTTGCTTTTTGCAGGCACTTCTACTTACATTTCTACTTACACTTCTACTTACACTTCTAGTTACACTTCTACTTACACTTATAATTATACTTTTACCATTTTTGGGTACTTTTATTTTATGATTACATTTGCATTTAATTCAGATCTAAATTTAGATCACACCTTTTTATTTGAACCTTCAAGAGAATGCAATAAATTCTGGATTATTCAAAATTTCAATGAATATAAATTTGTAAGAAGTAAATTCAACTTTGGTATGGTTTACAACGTAAAACATTGAAAATACGACATATTGGGCAACATTGGTGCGAAAATTACATCATCTATGGTTTACATTTCTGCATTCCTTATAATAACAGAGGTTCTCAAGAAGTTGTACAAAAATTTTATAACAGGTATTTATACCCCAACGACTTATTAGGATAAGGCTATTAACACTAGTTTTAAGATTTATTTTATATAATCCCAAATTTAAGTGCTTAATAAACATAGTTTGTATATCTTTTATTTTGACATTTTAGTGAATGCTTTATTGTATCCTCGGTTTAGTTATTCTGAGCGTAATAAAAAAAATAACTTGGCGTCCGAGATAACTTTTATTATTGTTACCTTGAAGTTACTATATTGATGTTAGGTGGAAATAACTAAGCAGAAATTTGTTGGTAATTAAGCAAAGCAAAAAGCATGAACCAGACCCGATTTAATCTACCTACTGAGTCAACGGCATTACCTTTTATTGAGTAGTTGATGTCTCAAGTTATTATAACGATTTGAATTGAGAATGCTTTAAAACATTGATTTACACCGTTATTATATATTATACCTGGCGCCCGAGCAGGGACTTGATTTGCTTTCATTACCATTATTTAATTGTGCTGGATATTTCCGCTCTTGTTTGTTTCAGTTTCGATTGTTAGAGTTGATCATTTTAAGGTATAGTAACAATTTATAATTACGATTGGGTATTAGTATCGTGTTTACAATTAGTGAAATTTTATTGTTTGTGTTTATATATTGTTCATTACCATGTCAATATTTAGTAGATGTTCTACGTAGTAACGAGTTGCTAATAGAGATAAAATATAGAAATGTTAATGTGCGGAAAGGTTAACTGTTGATGAAAAACGCAGATTACTAAGGCGTAAACTAAATGTAGAAAGGATTGATCCAAATTTATTTGATTCGTATAAGTTGAAATAAACCAGGGCATGGAATTGAATTGCTTAAAAGATAAACTTCATAACATACAAACTTTAATTCATTTGTTTAAACTTAAACTTACTAGAGAATACATCAGGCTTCATACTCGTTCATTGCATATTTTGAAACGTTTGAATTACACAACCTTTGATGATGAATTTTTGTATTTACATGATCAATTGCTAACCTTATGTAATGAATCAATCAAATTAGTCGAATCTATTAATGAAAATATTGAATTGAACAATGAATTACCATATTTAGACAGTTCTAATATTTCTATGTCACATAACGACAATGTTAATACTTCAGTTAGTATTCCGGCTGAAGACTTTTCCAAATTAATTCAAAATTTAAAAATTTCTAGAAATTCTGTTCCAGTGTATAAACTGAATATTAAGTTTGATGGAAGTGAAAAGGGTGTTTTTACATTTATACAAAGATGTGAGGGATTAATGGTGGCTCGTAACATTTCGAAGTCGTAGATGCTTTTGTCTGGTATTGATCTATTATCTGGATGTGGGTTGACGTGGTTTAGAGCAGTGAGGTCTCAAATAAATTCTTGGGACGAGCTTATTTTAAAATTAAAAAGCGAATTTTTACCCGAAGGTCATGATGAAGTGTAGTTAAACGACATTAAACACTGGGAACAGACTTTTGATGAAATTCCAACCCTCTTTATTTCCGAAATGGTTAATTTATTTGCACAATTAGATGTTCCTCCTTCTGAATGTGAACAATTAAAAATTATTATGAAAAATTTACAACCTTGGTTCGCTACCCAGTTAGCGCTTGTTAATGTTACTGGTATTTTCCGTCTGGTTGAATTATGTAAAAAAATGCAGCAAGTGAAAGCTCAGAATTCTAAATTCAAGTTTAATTCTAGTTCAGATTTTCAAAGACAATCTGAATACAAACCCAAATCTTCTACATCGGGTCAAAATATTAAACCTAAAGTCAATTTTACTGGTACTAAGCTAAAAAATACAAATTCAACTTTTAATAAATTAAAAATTAATACAGCTAAATCTTCAACGACATGTTTTAAGTGTAAACAATTGGGTCATACCTATCATACCTGTAACAAGGATGATGATAACATCTTTTGCTTTAAATGTGGTTATTCCGATGTTACTTTTACTAATTGCCCTAAGTGTAAATTTTCAAAAAACTTGTAAATAGGAAGTGTTCTGTTAGTCGACACATTACATATGATTTTTCGGGGGCTGACAAGCATGTTTTTAAAGAATGGTTAATTACAGTTAATAAATTTTATGGAACTTCAAAAAGTTGTTCTAAATTTGTTGAAAAAAAGAATGATATTAAACCTTTTGTTAATGTGAAGATTTTTAATGAAAATTTTATTGCTTTATTAGATAGTGGAGCTACTGTTACAATTCTAGGTAAGCCTGCATTGTATTTAATTGATAAATATGATTTAAAATTAAATAGTAATTCACCTTTTTCATCATTGATTATTGCCGATGGTTCTTTACAATCCATTTTGGGGAGTGTTAATGATATTACTAAAACAATTTCCGTTATTGTTTCTGAATCTACTGCGATTACTTTGGGAGTAGATTTTTGTCAATTATTTGAAGTTAAAGCTGATTTTGGTGAAAATTCTTTTGTTGCAAACTCTGCGGAGACAAATTTTTCAATGATTAAGAGTATTGATGATCTTAATAATGATCAAGTTTTTGAATTAAATCAAGTTATTGACCTTTTTAAAACCTTATCAAATTCGAAATTAGGTAAAACCAATAAAGTTTTTCATTCAATTAATACTGGTGATTAATTAATTAATTAATTAAACAACGTTATTTTCCATTATCTCCTGCTATGTTGGAGCATGCAAACGAAGAAATTGATGACATGTTAGATCAAGGAGTTATTAAACCCAGTTCTTCTCCCTGGAATTCTCCAATGGTTTTAGTTCGAAAGAAGTCAGGCGAATTTAGAGTTTGTTTTGATGCGAAGAAATTAAATTCCATTACTAAGAAAGATGCTTACCCCTTGCCATTTTTAAATGATATTTTGGATAAATTAAGAGATGCTCGTTAACTTCGATTGATTTAAACAAAGCTTTTTGGCAAATTCCTTTAGACCCTGACGTTGTGAAAAGACTGCTTTCACTGTTCCACGTGGAGGATTATTTGAGTATACTGTTATATCCATGGGACTTACCAACACACCCAGTACTTTACAACCGATTTATGGATTCAATTTTAGCTCATGATGTATCCCAATCGGTTTTTGTTTATTTGGATGACATTATATTTTCAAGTACATTTAAGGAATATATTGCTATTTTAAGTGAAGTTTTTAAAAGGCTTAGTGATGCCAATTTAAATATTAATTTAAATAAATGTGAATTTTGTAAACCTCGATTATCATATTTGGGTTTTGTTATCGATAAGAATGGTCTTCATACTAATCCTTCAAAGGTTTAAGCTATTACTAAATTTCCTCAACCACATACTTTTACAGAAGTTAAGCGTTTTATTGGAATGTGTTCTTGGTATAGGCGTTTCATTCATGATTTTTCCACAATTTTAGCTCCTATTAATAATTCATTGAAAGGTAAAAAGAAATCTCAAAAAGTTTTATGGAATAACGAAGCGAACGATTCATTTTGGAAAATTAAATCTCTATTAGTTGATGCTCTTATCTTAGCGAGTCCAGATTTTTCTAAAACATTTTATTTACAATGTAATGCTTCCAATTGTGGTGTTGGATGTGTTTTAACTAAAGGTAAAGGAGAGGATGAGGTTGTTATTGCTTACGGTTCTCGTACTTTAAATAAAGCCGAGCCAAATTATTCAATTATAGAGCGTGAATTACTTTATTTTTGGAATTCATAGGTTTAGACCCTATATTGAAGGTACCCATTTTAAAGTTATTACTGATCATCATTCACTGATTTGGCTCAATAATTTAAAAGATCCTTCAGGTCGATTAGCCCGATGGAGTGTTAAACTTCAGCAATTTGATTTTGAACTGATTCATAGAAAAGGTAAATTAAATGTTGTTCCTGATGCACTTTCTAGAGCACCTTTGGAAGCTAGTTCTCTAGAATTTTCTGTTGTAGGTTTAGACGATTGGTATAAGAAAATGTTAACCAACGTTTCTAAGAATCCTGAATTATTTCCTGATTGGAGAGTTGAAGATAATAAAGTTTACAAATTTATTTCAAATGATTAAAGCATCGAATCCAATTTAGTGGAATGGAAATTAGTTGTCCCTAAATCTTTAAGGAAGAGCGTTTTACAGAAATTTTATGATGATCCTACATCAACACATTTTGGTGTTTTTAAAACTTTTTCAAAAATCAAAGAATTGCATTATTGGCCAAAAATGAAGTCCGACATTTCCAAATACATTAGAAATTGCAATATTTGTAACCAAAGCAAGTCTTCACAGTTTAATCATTATGGTTTTATGGGTAAAGAGAAAAATGTTTCTTATCCTTTTCAATGTATTTCTATTGATTTAGTGGGCCCTTTTCCAAGATCTAAGAGTGGTAATACAGTTTTATTAGTTATTTGTGATTGGTTTACCAAATTTACGTTGATTCATCCAATGCGCAGTGCTACTGCTAAAGGTATTTGTCAGTATATTGAAAATTATGTATTTCTAGTTTTCGGTGTTCCTCAAATTTGTACGGTGGACAACGGTCCTCAATTTAAAAGTGCACAACTTAAAAATTTAATGGGCTCTTACAAAGTTCAATCTATTTGGTTTAATGCAAGTTATCATCCCCAAGTAAATTTTGTTGAGAGAGTTAATAAAGTGGTAGGTACTGCAATTAGGCTTATATTAAAGATGATCACAAGGAATGGGATGCTGAACTTCATAAAATTGCCCATGCTATTCGTAACTCTGTACATGAGTCTACTAAATTTTCACCTTCCTTTTTGGCGTTTAGTCGAACCGTTCCAATTTCTGGAGATTTTTACGGTCGATTAAAGGATTTTAAAGAGGATGATTTATTTATTACTAACCGTGAACAATTAGTTCAAGATATAAATGAACGTCCGCCCGTTTTTAAACATGTTAAACAAAATTTACCTGCAGCTTACGAAAGAAATTCAAAATCTTTTTAATTTAATTTAATTTGTCGTCGATTAAAATGAAACGTTGGCGATTTAGTTTGGAAAAAGAATTTTACTTTGTCTGATGCGACTAGAAATTATAGTCAAAAGTTAGCTCCAAAATTTATTCAAGCAAAAGTTATCGAGGTATTGGGTCCAACTACGTACCGATTGGCCACCCCTATCGATAATAAGCCCTTGGGTGTTTTTCATGTTAAAGATTTAAAACCCCATTAATTCTTAATTATTTTTCTATTCCCAGTATTTTTGAAACTCTTACATTCTGATTTTCTTATTTACATTTCAATTATTTTGATGATTTTTCAAAGTAATTTGATTTTGTGCTTATTTCGCACATTATTTTATTTTATATTTTTGTGACTTTGCAAACAACTTATTTTATTTTTGCTGCATTTACTTAGCACGATTGTTTATATTTAGATCACATTGTGTGATTGTTTTGCCGATTTTTGGAACATTAGTTCTCAGGTAAATTATCTTCTTTTATTGGATTTACAATTTGCTATTGTTGCAATAGTAAAATTTAAGATAACCATTTTGAGTTTACCTCTGATCGTTATTTAACGTGAAATTTTCAAACTCTTAACCGTTGGTAAGAAAACTAGTAATTCTTGTATACATTTTATTTTTTATTTGGTTTAGTTATTCTGGTTTCCCTGAAATTGTTCCGAGATTCTAGCTTTTGACGATTCCTGATTTGTCTGGTGTTATATTCTTGGACGGTACTTGAGGACTACGGTTCCCGATTGTGACTTCCTGATTATGACGTTTTGGTAGTTTTAGGGGGGGGGTTATGTTGTTTTCGTAAGAATGCATCATCCTTTTCTTTGCCACATCATCTAGATTTCGACCTATTTACGGAACTTGCGTGTTAGTTAGGGTTATGTTTAGTCTTGGACGACGACTGTGGAACAGCAGGAAACCTGAATCTCGTGCAGGGTAGGGTGGCCTCTATTGTTCTCCACGACGGAACATGCTGAGCTAATTTGCCATGGAAATAGTCGTATATTGGGTTTATCGATTTTGACTCATACTGAACGTGACTGTGGTAGTTTTGTATTGATGTACCTAAGGGGTTGGTTCGAGACCACCGTGGAAGGGTAATGGAACCGCGCTCTCTCTCTTGGCCTCAATTCTCGCGATTTTTATGGATTGTGTGGAAGGAAATCTTCTCCGATACTCCCTAGCTGCGTACCTTCAATTCTCATTTGCGAACCCATAAATAGAATTAATGTCGGCTTGTTCGCTATTTGTAAATGTAAACGGCATGTTACACTAATTAAAACCTGGCAAATCAAATGAAATAACTTTTTGAACTTAAACACAATAATTAATAACAGTGAAATTATTCAAGTGTTTGTAAAAAGTCAAACTGTCGTTTCAAAATATAAAATTTAATACTTACTTGTTTTCCAAAGAGTATCATATTTTGTTGCAATGAAATAAGGGTGCATCATTTAATTAACTTAAGACGTTCTATTGTACGTCGCTGTGAAATGTGTATTGAAAAGAACGGTTTACATTTTGAACAAAGTGTCTAATTTTATTATACTAGTGTGTTATTTCTTTATAAATCGTTATTGCTAAGAATTCTTATTAATTTCACAATTATTAACTAAGTATTGTTACAATAATAAATAAGGATTGTTAAAATTAGTGTACTAAACAGATTTCAATTTACAAAGGTCTTGTATTTGAGTATGGCTTGATGCAGTGGCGGCTCTTTAATGAGAGCAAGTGAGCAGCGGTCTATAACTTATTAGAATCTCACTTAAAAACTTCATACATGTTTATGGCGAAATTGATACATACATAATTATACAGAAAGTATTGACCGCATAACAATAATAATTATGCATTTCTTTTTATACAAGGATAATAACAATGGATACTAAAAAAACCGATAACCTACCTATTTATAAATGAAAATGTATTTGAAATTTTAAACAAACGATCGTTAGGTACTAAAATGGCTCTAAATGTTTTATTATATCTTTTTTATTAAAAACTGTATATTCAATTATTCACATAAAGCACATTACTTAACATAGTACCACATCAAACACTAAAAATCAAAATAACTCGGAAACGCACAGGAATTTCGAAACAGAAGAAGGTACATTATTTTTGTTAAACTGTATGTAGATAATGAAAATAACAGTTTTTTTTTTTAAAATAGTTATTGGCGTAGAAGTTTATGAAAGGGGTTGAGCACCCCCTCCACTCCGCCACTGTGCAAGTTTGTGAACATTCTTATCGCTTGTTTTATGCCCCTTAATTAATAGACATTATCCCCCCAACATGAAAAAACTGTAAGCATTCGTTTATGAGATAATGAAAATTTGAGAAAAAAAAATTATATTCAACACCCTGTATCTCGGAAACGAAGCCTTCTACGACATATGTTTATAGGAACTTTTCTTTTTAGAAACATGTGTTCTATCTCTTGTTAAAGTTTGTCTACAAAAACTGACTCACCCTATATATATATATAATATATATATATATATATATATATATATATATATATATATATATTAAATAAGACATTTTTCTTTAAAACTTTAAAACGTACAATTAATTCAACATTTCGGGAACGTCCTTTGTTCCCTTTGTCAAGAATTTATTTGACAATTACAGAAATTGAAATAGAAATAGAAATAGAAACATAATATTCCTATACGGAGAAGAAACTTTGAATACCATCAAGATTTACAGAAAGCTACGTATCAAAAAATGTGAAACACTTACTAATTTAACCTTTTTAAAGCGTTGTCGTGACAATAAAATAATACCCAAGGGATTTAAATTGAAACCAAGACCAGACGTTAATGGTTCTTATAAGATTTTATTCAAAACAAGCCTTGCCCTTTTAAGAAAAGCGATTGCCAATGAAAGGGCTAAACTTGACTATCTCAACCGTACCCTTTATGACACCTTCCAAACTTTACATGCTAGCAAAATTCACCCTTTCATATTCGATACGGTGGATCGCCTCATTGAGAATACTGTAGAATCGTCCTTGATGATAAAAACTAACCGACAGAAACAAAAAAATTTGAACGTCTGTCTCATACATCGCAGTCAAATAATGTAGAACCGTTAAGCACAGTACACAATTTCAGTGACAAAGAATTTAATAATAATATTCTGAATGTTTTAGGTAAAGGGTTTAATTTTGCCATCACTCCTAAACGGATTCCCGTAGAAAACATCATCACCAACGTAGAATACGCCTTAAAGGATACAGAATCTACGGTCGCTGACGAAATTAGGCTCAACGTAGCACACATTCTTCAAAACTGCAAACTTCCCAAACAAAACATCACCAAACAAGACCTCCAAATGTTAAACCAAATCAAAAATGACGACCAAATATTAATACTACCCGCTGACAAAGGAAACGCTACTGTCATTGTCAACTCTCAAGTCTATCACCACAAGATGTCTGAACTGCTAATTTCTTCAGAATATAAGAAAAATCAGTGCAATCCTACCACTTACATAGAAAAAACAACAAAATCTATCATTAATTCTACTAAATTAGACAAAGAAACAAAACAGAAACTAATTCCAAGAGAGAAGAGTTCAAGAATCCCCAAAATATACGGACTCCCAAAAATACATAAGGAAAACTGGCCATTACGCCCTATCGTCAGTGCATTCAATTCTCCGACTCATGACCTTGCTCGTTATCTAGCAAAAGTTATTCAACCGATTTGTGAAAATGCTGTATCCTACATCAAAAACTCTTATGATTTTCTACACAAACTCAAAATTGTACCCTTGGACCCAAATGACATTTTAGTTAGCTTCGACATAACGTCACTTTTCATCAAAATACCTATTGAAGACACGATGAAAATTTTAGAAGAAAAACACTCAATAGACCAAGACATACTCAAATTGATAAACCACTGCATGCACTCAACCTATTTCACATACAAAGGACAATTCTACAAGCAAATTCAAGGAACACCTATGGGCTCGCCACTCTCTACAGCTTTTGCGAATGTATATATGGAACATTTTGAAACCATTGCTTTAAATTCTGCAGATTTAAAACCTAAATGTTGGTTTCGTTATGTTGACGACACATTTGTAGTTTGGCCCCATGGAAAACGAAACTTGAAACATTTTCTAGGACATATTAACAACATTCATGACATCAAATTTACTATGGAAGTTGAAGAAAATAATTCGCTCCCTTTTTTGGACACCCTAATAACAAGACTTCCTAATGGTAAATTTACACACAAAGTTTATCGAAAACCAACACATACGAATAGATACTTGAACTCTCACTCACCATCCTGGTCAATTACGTAGCGTTATGAAATCCTTGATATACCGCTCTTACCACTTATCTGACCAAAATTCTAAAACGGAAGAGATGAAGACTATTAATAAAATACTAATTCAAAATGGATACAAAGATCAAGAAATATTAAAAATTACCAACGAAGTAAAAAGACCGAGAAATAATAACTTGTCAAACAATGAACGAAAGATTCCTGTAATTCTGCCTTATATTAAGGGAATTACAGACAGAATAGCAAACAAATTTCCCAAAAACGACTTCAGACCGGTATTCAAACCACATTCAACTTTGTCTCAACTTTTAAGAAACCCCAAAGACAAAATTCCTAATGAAAGCCAAGGAGTGTATGAGATACCGTGCAACAACTGTCGAAGAACTTATATCGGACAAACTAACAGAATATTATATGCGAGAGCCGATGAACACCAACTAGCAATTAAGCAGCACAATCCTTCATCGTATTTAGCTGCACATCATTTAGATACAGGACACCAAATTAATACCAACAATATCCGTTTAATTGCACCTCTATATACCTTACAAGAAAGAATTATTAGAGAAGCAGTTGAAATTGAAAGAAGACAAACGCCCTCAATAAACGAGATGACACTTCTAGAATGCCACAAATTTGGAAGAATGTCATTAAACAAGTTGATTCTACATTTCAACCAACTCCAAATCTTCCAGAAATTTCAAACACTTATGCTGCAACTATTCCTGGCGTCCCCACTTCTGCCCTTCTACATCATGTACTAGACCAACTACCCGAAGTCAAACACACTCGTCCAGATTAAATTTAAATTAGTTACCTTGTTTCATATTTTGTACTTGTTAAAAATAGTTACCTTATTTCAATTTCTGTAATTGTCAAATAAATTCTTGACAAGGGAACAAAGGACGTTCCCGAAACGTTGAATTAATTGTACGTTTATTTACACAAGTTTTAAAGAAAAAATGTCATATTTAAACATTAATACTTGTGGAAATCTAAATAGAAATATATATATATATATATATATATATATATATATATATATATATATATAAGAAGGATTACTTCTTAACTATTAAAGATATCAACACCAATTTTGGTGTGGTAATACACGATCATTGGACCTGCATTCTAAAAATATTTAGGTATATACAGGGTGATTGACAAAAATATGCCAACCCAAACCTGTATTTTTTTTAATGGAACACCCCGTATGTTTTTGTATTTTTTGATTCACTGTTATATTTAGAATAAAAGTATAGAAATTTGCATCTGTATCACTAACCGTTCTGCAGATATTGTCACTTTAGTACCAAAATAGAGTTAACATTGGAACCACGATGCGAGCGTTGTCATCACGATTTTGTAAATCTGTTTATACCACCGACTATTAATAATAGTCTACTAACAAACAAACTGGGAAATTGATGTCTCTAATCCTTCGTCCACGCAGTAGACACCCACCTTGTATATATATATATATATATATATATATATATATATATATATATATATATACACACTTACATACGTACATTACTGTGTGTTAAATTGTCCAGAACTTTCATTCTTATAAAAATTTATCAAAAGTAAAAATTAAGACTTGTTAGAGTTGAAACTCGAAATGGTGAATTTCTAAATAGTTTTTGGCAAACACCAAGTGTTTGAATAAACGAAACTATACATACACAAAATTATCTTTGTTTATATGAGTTAGTTTATATTATCTATTACACAGGGTGTCCCAAGATATTTGGACACATTTTGATCATGAATGCTGCCTAAACGGAAAATGATAGAAACGTGTAGTTTTCACTGGTGTACTTGATTTAGCCCAAAGTTTTATTTTAGCTATAAAATAATTTTTTCCCACGAATACAAGGTGTTTTAAAAAAATTGCCATTTTTTAAAGCGAAAATAATGAAGTTTTTTAAATATAACACCCTGTATATTTTGCTGTCATATTGAAGATGTAATCTTCTACTTTCTAAAAATGTATAATATGGTACTATTTACTCCAAAAACAAAAGAGTTATGTAAGTTTTTATGCACCAACTGCATACATTTTAATCAGCACAGTCAGATACAATTTGCCAAAAGTTTTAGGTTTTTTAAATGAACAACCCAGTACATTTAGACAATAGTACCTTACATAATACTTTTTTACAGTGACGTCATTGACCTCTTCCAGAGCCCTTTGAATCCGAGCAAGGGCATATATATAATAATTTTTGGTTTAGAAGCATTAATCAGCAAAACGTATATCTAACCTACGTGTATACAGTAGGTGTACCTATATAAACTTATATATGTTTTTGGAGTAAATAGTACCATATTATACATTTTTAGAAAGTAGAAGATTACATCTTCTAGATGACAGCAAAATATACAGGGTGTTATATTTAAAAAACTTCATTATTTTCGCTTTAAAAAATGGCAATTTTTTTAAAACACCTTGTATTCGTGGGAAAAAATTAGTTTATAGCTAAAATAAAACTTTGGACTAAATCAAGTACACCAGTGAAAACTACACGTTTCTATCGTTTTCCGTTTAGGCAGCATTCATGATCAAAATGTGTCCAAATATCTTGGGACACCCTGTATTTCATTATATTTTTATAATAATACTGTTACCTATTGTACAGTAAATACGTAGTTTATAAAAATCTCTGTATGTACAGAAAATCTAATATGAATTAAATGTTGTTCTTAGGTTCTTCCTTATTTCATGCTTTAACACAATTAGGTAAGTAAAATAGGTAAAATTAATATAGTGATGTAGAATAGGTCCCTAGAATAAGTTTTGCAGAAGGGCAAAGCTTTTATATTAGGTATCTTTACTTTTAAATTAAAAATATTTAAATTTCTAAGAAGATTAAGTTTATTTTTACCAAGCACATAAACTTGATAAGGTTACTTCGTCACTGAGAAGCTTAGTCAAGCAAAGTCTTAATCTAAGCTGATTATGCATAGAGTTCTAGAATTTGGTTTCTGTTTAATGGTTTCACTACAAACAAAAACTATTAATTAAAATAAAGTATATACTTTCAACAATCTTCAACCTTGCTTTAGAATATATGTGCTTGTTTACATAAACAAATTTACATTAATACGTCAGTCCTTTACAGTTAGTCCTTTAATACTGTGGGAACATTTTTTTTACAAACAAATTCGGATGCAGTATATTTAAATTATAATTGCGACCCATCTTATGTAGACTTACTTACTTTTGACATCGATTCATTAACAATGGATTCGTATATATTCATATAGATTTGTGCGGAGAGATTGGGTATACAGCAAATGTCGCTCATCTCGGTCGTTTAAGTACAAGCAACACTTTCACAACTGTTTATTTATTAAGGACAAACAAACAAAGTACTCACCGGGGGGGCAAGCGCCCCGGGTTAGTTTGGTACATCCTTCGTCGTCCGCAGTAATAATTATGTCATCAGGACAGATGCATTTTTCTCGTTGGAGCTCGCTCTAAATACCTGTTAATTAATTAATACGCCACTATGTAGTTTAGGATACAAGCCTGTCCCAGCCCCCGCTTCGGGACTGCAAAGCCAATGGACCAGTAATTAGCCTATGCCTCTTATTGCCCTACCTAAACAATTACGCCGAGATCACCCCTTAACTGGTTCGCTGGTGCTATCCAGAAGACAGCGCCTTACAACGGTTCGCGGTCACTATCCGCCACCCTGTCATAAGCCCATGCTAATTAACTATTAAGGATTAACTATTACAATAAGAGCTCAGGAACATATCCGGATATCAGCCAGGGTTTTATCAAATTACAACAACTCCTAACAGATACGACAATAAATAGGTAGTTATCAAACGGTATCAAACATATTAACTTCAGTAAACACTCTCTATCTAAGTTTTGCTAGCGTTGATACTACTGGTAAGTGTATATATGGTATAGTAATAGCATTGAGTAATGATTAGTAAGAGCCACAATGTTACGGGGAGTTTTGTCGATAGAAAATTGCACCGAGAACTAAGCGGCGCGAGTATCACGTGACCGTCTTTCACTACACGGTCACGGCAGTGACGACACATGATACTCGCGCTGCCTAATTCTCAGCCCAATTTGCTATCGACAAAACTCCCGGTAAGTTTGCGTCTCTTTACTACATCATTACTCAATGGTAATGGGTTATATATTTTAATAACTTTTAGGTAAATTAAAATTCTGTTCACGTTCGGAGCCAAACTTAAATGAATGTTTAAAATTTGTAATTAATGATGGATTATCTGTACTCAGAGAAGGTGAGACAAAATAATAGATTGCTTTTTTACCTTTTAATTATAAGTAAAAAAAAAAAACGTAATAATTCTCATTCTTGTAAATGTTAAAAAATTTAGCTTGCTTATGTACGATTTAGCAAAATTAGATACAGATAATATTTATTTTATTTTTAAACTAAACACGTTTCGTTCGATTTTTAAATATTATACCAAAGGATCATTGTGTGAGGGACAAAATTAAATCATTCAGTATAAACAAATAAATTAATCGTGTCTTTGATTTAGCGCAAAATACATAAGTCAATGGTAAAATAAATAAGGGTGCGGTTTAACACTCCTACTCTATATGAAAATGCACAATTTTAAGATTATCATTCATAATTAAAATACCTATCTTTTGAGTATGTAATCGTATAATGTTCTAATGGCTATTACATTAATTAATTCCCCTATAATGGAGATTTTGTTATAATTGCCTGTTATACTAGCAACAGTGAGGGAGGTCGTGGACTTTTTTAACCTCAATAAGGTAAAAACGAAGGTTTTATACATATATTGATAAATTATAAATAAAATGTAATAAGTAAAAAAATTAACAAAAATGCAATATAAATAAATAAAATTTCTTCTTGGTTGGGGAACGCCCATTGCTTCGGCAGCCCCCAATACAGCGGGACTCGCGATGTTGTGGAATGTCCCGTTTCTTCTATTAGGGATTTTCGTGGATTGGTACTGCTCCTGTAATACGATCAGATGTAAAATGTTCAAACACCAAATGGCGCGTTGTTTTGTGATTCTAATTTATTACGGGGTTATTCTCAAGATTATTTGGATAATTACATTAAATGGGTAAGTATTATTTACTTTTATAATGATGATTTAACTAAGTACAAATCAGGGTTTGAGGTTAACGTTGATACCGAACCGCGGTTGGAACAGGTAAATAATTAATTCGATGTTAAT
Organism: Vesta saturnalis; assembly: GCA_036346205.1. NCBI lineage: Eukaryota > Metazoa > Arthropoda > Insecta > Coleoptera > Lampyridae > Vesta > Vesta saturnalis. The sequence goes on from JARFJB010002063.1 coordinate 180,801, forward strand.
TATTTCTAATATTTCGATCTGGATAGGTTTCTGTGTAATCGTAACAGGGAATTAATGCTCTTACAAAACTAGGTCAATGTCAGCATAATAAGAGTGGCCTTGATTGCATGCATAAAGGGAATGTATCTACAATTACTACAATTTCTGGGATAGTTAATTCTTATATACACACGATAATGGGAAAAGAAAATTAAATTATTACTTAAACTTAAATTCTATATACAGGTTTGAAACGGTTAATTTAATACCGGGATATTTAGTTTCTCAATTTATTTGCATTTTACCAACAATAAAATATGTAACAGATGCCAATTGATGTCAATAAACTATTTCAATTGAATTTATACAAATTGAAAGTTTCGATGATCCGGGGAATACTTTGTCATTTATTTAAGAAAAGGATGGTTTCAATTACGTTTTAATTACGTTAACATATAAATAGTTTTAAAAATTATTATTAATTTTATTAAATACATAAATAAAAAGTTTACCTCGAGTAGGATTTGAATCTACGACCTTTGAACTTATTCGTTCATAACAAAAACTTATAATAATATAAACACATTGTTTATATAGGAAATTAAATAATCTACTTATTGAAACGTATTCGTTTTATTACAAAGCCAACCTTTTAGTTGTATAAGGGAGTATTTTCGGAATTCTGGATTTAATTATACAGGTAGTTCTTAATGAGGACAGAATATGAATATACAGAGGGTTTAGTTTTGTTCTCTTTTATAGCCAAGGGATACCTTAGCAGACTAAAAGTAGCGTTATGGGTTCTAGATATTTACAGCCAAAAGCGGTCAACCGTAAATACTTAGAATTATTCGTCGGGAATTATTTATACAGGGAGTTTGATTTTTATTATCTTTTATAGCCAAGGGATACCTTGGCTGACTAAAAGTAACGTTCTGGGTTCCAGATATTTATAGCCAAAGCGGTCAACCATAAATACTTAGAATGGCTTGGATCTGGTGTTAATCTAGAGTGTCAGAGGTATTGCAACAACTTGAACTCTCCATACGTGGCTTTAAGCCCGTTTTCTAGTTAAAGAGATCGATATTAAGACTGGGGTTACCGCCGTCGTTACTGAGCAAATAGCCCACTCTTAGTACAGGTTGCTAGTCCCTCTTTTACGTTTGACTAATTTTTAAAAAGATTTCGATAACAGGAATCGACAGGTATTTCAACTATTTGTGTTTATAAATTGTAAAAAAGGTGTACTTTGAAATATTGAAATACTGGAACAATAAGTTCAATTGGTACAGAAAATTGCTTTAAGAGCGCTGGTCAGGTTTTTATATTTTCTCGAATAAAGAGAAATTTTTAAGAAATTCAGGAACGCTGGTGTAGTAATACTACAGAGGAATGCTTACAGAGAAGTATTCTGCAAGCGAAGTGTTGAATTATAGAAAAGGCCACGTATTTCATTCCCTCTCCAAGGGGGAGGGCGGGCTACTCGAGCATTCCGAGCTCCTTCAGCCACAATCATGGATTCCCAGCATACATACATACATTACGTATATATGCGTGTTGGAATTAAGGATGGGTGTAGTCAGGATAGGATCGGAAGGAACGGAGTTAGGGTTCTGAGGGGGAAATACTACCCCAGCATTCGCCTAAGCAGCCGCACATGGTGTGCATATACGCAGTGACCATGCCACTACATGTATATGAAGAAAACCCCCTGAAAAAACCACATACAAGGTAGACGGTAACGGGAATCGAACTCATTCCCTCCAGAATGCTAAGCAGGTCGTGTCACCACTACGCTACCAGCTCGGTGTCGAATTATAATAAAAATTCCGCTTATATACTTCGTATAGAAGTGGGGTTTTGGTAAATTAGATGCGATGTATTTTGCACATATAGAGAAGGGACTGATTCGTACGCAAACGTAATATTTGTTCGTACATCTGGATTCTGGAATTGAATAAATTGTTGCATAAATTATTATTTGCATAATTTTAAATTAATAAAAATTTATTCATCTTACTAATTTTTCTGGCTCATTACAATCGTGTATGTTAATTAATTTTTTACAAACGTTTCGATAAAAATTACAGTTATCGTCTTCAGTACATGATAATAGATTTTTAAGAATTTAATAAGATATCAAATGAATATATGAAATCTGAAAACGCAAATACAGGGCCCGTCAGTGAAACGGTAAATGAAAGTACCCATTTTTTTTAGAAAATGTTTATTATCAAAACTTTTTATACAGATTTGAATAGAGGAAAGTATGCCATTTTATGTCTTAAAAATAATTCCGCTCAAGTGAAACCAATTTTTGTGTAAACACTCTTCTAATCGGAGATTGAAAATTTTCCATTAATGGGCGGAGCAGGACAGGTTGAATTCGCTCAATTTCTTGTGTAATGTTTACTTTTAGTTCCGGTAAGGTTTGTGGTCTATTACTGTATATCCTGTTCTTAAGAACTCCCCAAAGCAAAAAAATCACGTGCTGAAAGATCAGAGGATCTTGCGGACCACGAAATGTCACCATGTTTGGAAATCCGTCGGCCCGGGAAAAATTCCCTTAAAGCAGTCATGGACACGCGATCAGTATGATTTGTAGCCCCATCCTGCTGAAAATAATTGATGTCCGGAAACCTAGGTAACTTTTCCGTCACAAATGTTCTGATCACCATTTTTATAAAACCATTTTACGCAAAATGCACGCTTCGCTATGTTTCTGTTGAAATGTCAGTAACTGTCAAACAATAATCAAGTCATGGAAACATTGACTTTTGGCAAAAAAAAATTGGTCGCAAAATCTCTTGATCGGCATGCGATTTTTGTTGCGGACTTCTGAAGATCGGGGTATACAGCAATAGACCACAAACCTTACAGGAATTAGCATCGAACATCAAACGAAAAATTGAGGGAATTCAACCTTTCCTGCTTCGTCGAAAGTAGGTAAGATTGGAGACTTGGAACACACCACATTTCCAAAGTCCCACATTTCCAAGGTTATCACAATCTCACCCGCCCAAGGTTACGAAATAAGTAGGTCATGTCTATATAGAACTTTCCCAAGGTCGCACATTTCTTAGAATACCACACTGTAAGGTGTAAAAAATACGAAGGCGACTAACACTCAACACATTCACAAGGCTATTTGCGCACCCTACCTACTCAGATAGACATCTCACTTTTTCAAGGCTTGCTCATGTAATGTTTTACACTTCTCTGATACCACACTCAGAACTAAATTAAAAAAAGATAATGATATGCTAATATATTTATTTGTTGTATGTACAAATGTAGTCAGTGTATTATTCAGATATATGATTTTCTCTAGGAATAAAGCATTTTGATTTAGTACAAGTGCAAAAGGTCCTTTCCACTTCTGTATCATTACACCTGCGAGGGCATGGTGCAAGTAATTGAGCGTACGTGCAGTGTGGTGCGCATCGGAGATGCTCCTGTAGCGGAGTGTCAGATGACCGCGATTGGTTTATTCCGCACATGAAGCATTCAACCGTATCGTCTGAAGATGCTACTCTAGAGGACTAGCAGATATTCACCAGCGGTACATGATGGTATACCATGACAGTATGATTGATATATTTGAGCATATACACCGTGTGGTGTGTATCTGTTTGCCTGTCCGCCTCTCTGTCTGTATGTCTGTCTCTCTGTCTGTATGTCTACCTGTCTGTTTGTCTGTCTGTATAGTAGTCGCCGCGCTCAGTCAGTTAGTGTCGGTCTGTATGGTCTGGGGTCGCACTATTGGGGTCGACGTTTTCTGGAAATATATCATATGTAGAAGGAGAGCTCTATCAGCTATACTTACTATGCTTGTCTCGATCACTTGCAAAGACCACTTGTCGAAGAGCTGCATTCCAAACTCGGATGAGTTCGTATTACGAACTCGGATGAGTTCGTAAATTCCAGCAATCTCTTCGACAGTTTCCAGTATCATCTCCAGACGTACAATGGCGTGATCATACCCACTTAGTATAGCTAGGCTTATAACACTGCCAGCCAAGGTATAATGTACAAGTCTAGTGCGGGTCCGGTCGAGCTGCTCTTCTAGAGACATAATAATTCCGGACGAATAGCACTATGGTTGTCAGCTGTAATGAAAGAAAGAATTATAAATATAAATAGAGTAGTATCTAGACAATACATACTGTGAACCTGAGACGGTCCCATGTGATGATGCGATGTGCGTAGAATAGCCAGTACCACGCGCCAATAATTAGAAACGCAGAATTGCGTTGAGTGTTACTGTCTCCCGACGCCATCGCACACATAACTTTGTATAAGGGTGGAAGCATAGTGCGACCTATTGTCATAGGGATATGTGTAGCCCAAAACCAGTCATCGTCAAGTTCTTTGTCGTCATTGTCTTGCACGTCGTCAGCGTTTTCGTTATTTCCGTGATCCTGGACCTGCGGGGCGACGTCTGGAGCACTGCCATTGCCATTGTTATCGTCCTGTATGCTGTTATGTGACTGTTCCTGTGCACTTAGTTGTTGTACTACGCCTGACAGTTCGTGAGCGCTACGTTCCAGTTGTTGCATGTTGTAAGTGAGAGTGTTCATAAAGTTCTCCTCATCGCTACTCTCTTCAACGATGATTTCGTTACAAAAGTCAATATGTGTTTCGCGAAGTAGTCGCTGTTGTCGTAATGAGTCATTGTCATAGTCGTCAGAATCATAGCTATAGACAGGGTCCATGTCTATGTCGGAATCGTAGTCACCAGTGTTGAGGTAATCGTTCCCAGCACAGGAAGAACATACTCCCTCAACACTAGATGATATGCTGACGAAGTCATTACTATCATCGTTATGTTCGTCTATGTCAATAGGTAGTGGTGTGTCCTCGTCACTGATAGTAATAATTTCAGCATTGGTCATGTCAAATAGTACTGTATCCGCATCAGGATTGTAATCTTGTAGAGAGTCCAGGACTACGGTCGTCAGTTCATAAATTTCGTCGTCGCTGGATTGAGCGTCCACGATAATAAGAGAGGATGCTGAGGGCGGAATATACAGAACCTCAGGGGAAGAGGGGGAGGAATCCTGAGGTGTGGGCGGTGAAGGGAGGTCAACGTGAATTGCATAGGAAACCTGAGGAGTAGAAGTTGGCGGGACATCGGGGATAGGAGTTGAGGACGCTTGCGGGATAACGTCGACTGGATACAGGAGTTCCCCAGACGATGGAGAACGGGGGGTAACAGAAACCTGTAAAAAAAAGAAATAAAGCGTTAGAAATGTACCAACCATGAAAAAAAAAGAATTAAAAACATAAAATTTGGTGGTTTTTACCTGGGAAGATGATGGGGAATTTGATCTTGAAGTCATTGTATGTTCGATGTGTCAACTATAGAATCAGTTATGAAAATGTAAACTTTCACCATTAACACTCATAATAAAATACTTATCTTTTTTGGGATTTTTTAATGGTGTACTTTAAATTATACAATCTAAACGTTTCGATAACACTTACAGTTATCTTCGTCAGTAGTACATCTTTAACAATTTTTAACAAACATTACTACTGACGAAGATAACTGTAAGTGCTATCGAAACGTTTAGATTGTATAATTTAAAGTACACCATTAAAAAATCCCAAAAAAGATAAGTATTTTATTACATCTTCTATAATCGATGTATTTTCGTTTATTTTTCAAAGATGCGAAAAGAAACCTCGCAGTATACAGACAGATAAGGTCAGGGACTTTACTGCAAAAAGTGTCCAGAAATTCTTTAACAAACATCAAATCTAATCGTATAGGCAAAATTTAGCGATGCGGTGCTTTCATACAGGAAAGAATCGCACTAACGGATTACAGTTAATGCGAAAGTCAATAACCATTACACATTATCTGTCTCAAGGCTTTATTTGCTGTAAAACCTACGATGCATCGTTTAGGTAACTCACCCAGGAAGACATTATCCAATGATTTTCGCTGTATGACCATAGGTATAATTAACACTTTGACGTCGGTCCTTGTAAGAGAGTATTTTGTTGCAGTTGTTTCTAAGGCTTTAGCGCGTGCAATTAGTATGGTGTAGTTGAGTCACACACGTCTCACTAGTGAACTAGCGTCCATAATTCGCGTCTTGTAATTTGAACCGTGTGCCGCCATTAGACTAAAGGTATCTCTTGATCGTACAAATTTAACCTTTAACTCAACTCCACTTATGAGAAACTTTGCCTGATTAAATAAAATTCTAGTGCACGTGACCAATCAACTCAACCTTTTTGCTGGTCGCTGCAAGTACTTGACGTTTCTAGAAACCGTTATTTGCATGTCTCATATAGGTAAATATATGCGATGCGAGGCTTTCGGCGAGGGCTGTTTCGGCGATCCCACTCCAACCCTCCCCGAGCATAACCGACATTGTAAGACAGGTGTAGGGTGTCGCAACTTGTTCGCGGGTCTTTGCCCCTTGTCGTGATCGCAACTTGTTCGTAGGCCTTCGTATATTGCCGTGGTACTCTTTCCGGAAAATTTGAATTTGTATTATAATAATAAGAAGCCTAATGCTAAATATAGGTGTTTCCCTCACTAAAAACAACGTTTTTCATGCATTTTTAGAGGACATTTTTCAAGGTCTGCGGACTTGTAAAAATTTTCAAAATTTATTTTGTGGACTTTTATAAAATCTGTAAGGACTTGTAAAATGTGAAACCGTTATTTTTGTTGGCTTTCATCTTTTTATATTAATAATAGTAATCACTTTTAGATGCTGTAAACCCAAGTGTAGCCGTCACCGTAGTGGAGAATACTACGTCAACCGTAAACTGTGCAGCCGGTGCTGGGGAAAGAGGAATCTCCGATTACTCTGACACCTGCATGCGTTGTAGGTGAGCAATCGTTCACATCTGCAACATATTCAGAGGGCAGAATAGTAGGGAATCCATTTGAAGGTTTGCTGAGCCCTGCTTCAACCGTAGAATTTATATATAGCACATGGCAGGGTGAGATACAATGCTGGGTAGAATATGTCTGCTTAGCAACACTCTATCCAGACCATCATTGTTATCATTTCCTTACCCGTACACTACTCTACCCCTCAACCTGATATATCCATCATACATATTAATTATCCTATTCCTGGCGATATGTTACGTTGCGTCCTAGTTCGCATCGCTGGATATAACTTCTTTGTTAACAGTTGTAATACATGATAGTAATGTTGCAAACTAATAAAGAGCAATAAACTGTTAAAAAAAGGAATTATAACAAAACACGTAACTCTACCCGTTCACTTATACATTGCTTATACATTCTCTCTGTTACAGATCGCAATAAAACGTTTCAATGTGAATGTCAGAAGAAATTTTCAAGAAAAGACTCTCTACTGTGACATCACAAAACTGCGTGTTGGATAAGTATTCCAACTACCACACCTTCAGAGATGCCGCAGACTGTACCACAAAATGGTACCGCACTTAGGAATGTGGCGCAACCAAGTACTTCCGATGCGAACAGAACGGAACATAGCCATATTGCTGAACGTCTTGCGCAACCTGAACCATCAGAGTTAATCAGCTTAAAGAATAATGTGCAACACAGACAGGCTGACGATTCCTTCGCAGAACCAGGACCATCGGGTTTGAACAACTCACGGAAGCGTAAGTCAGACCAAAGCAGCGAACCAGTACATAATAAAAGTAGCAAAAGTGTTGAAATTGTGCACTGCACTGATTGTTCGATTGATGTTCCTCGATATGCTTATCAAGCACACCTTAGAAGCAATAGGCACAAATCAATTGTGTGTCTACTCATTGATACTGGACTTGAAGTAATTCGCAATGCTTTTAAACAACGCATTGTTTCGTATAGACTGTCACCATGCAATACCCATACGGATGTGCAGACGTTTATGGGTGACGTTAAAGTGAATGTTTTGAAACTAATACAAATTCAGTTGCAGAAACACTTCTCGTTGAAATGTAATGTTGAATTGTTTGGGCTGTACTTTCTGAACAGTAGAGAAAGTACCGAATTAAAGTCCTTTCAAACGAAATATGATATTTTGAGTGTCGGGATGGTGTTAGAAGATATTTTCAAAGAGTAGTGGAAATATTGGATGCTAAGCAATCAGAATTTCAACATAAAGATTTTGGTAAGTGCGAGTTATGAATAGTAGGGTAGTACATTATTAATATATGTTGTTTCGTGGGGTGGTGGCTGGTGAATTTCGTATATTTAGAGGTAAACGTGTTGAAATTTTCTCCCACTACGGGTTCATCCTATATGAATGTCCTGCCTGAAATTTCGCATAAACATGCCATAGTGAATGTGAAGAATATTGATAATTGCTGCTTTGCGTGGGCTATTGTATCAGCATTAGTGACACCAATGGGGTTACCACAACGGATGACTTCTTGCCCTGATTTCAGGACGTTATTCAACTGGAACGGTGTAGAATTTCCTGTTAAGCTAACTAACATCTCAACGTTTGAGTCAAACAATAATATCTCCATCAATTTTTATGGACTGGAGGATACGTATCGTGATGGTCATCGTATTCCTGAGGTAGTGGGTCCTCTCTACTATACAAGAGCTAAACAACCTATTTATGTTAATTTGTTGCTATTAGTCAGTAGCCGGATAATCAGCATGTATATATGTATGTATGGATAAAAAAATTTTCTCGTTTACTTAGCAACCAAACAAGTCAACGTAATGGGGCAAAATATTTTTGTGATTCAAGTATTCGTTACTTTAGAACGCAGGAGCAATTAACTCGACACGTGTCTCATGACTGTAATTTCGTATACACTAAATTACCTGGCGTGATGCAAAGAAAAGACAGAACCGGGGAGTTCTATGCGGAAAATATACTTGCGTTTCGAAACTATCAAAAACCGATAGCAATATATGTAGATTTTGAAGCGCTATTAGTACCGGTAAATACGGCTAAACCCGATCCCGAACAACCATTCACGATAAAAACGTGTATACATAAACCATACTCATCCAGTTATTATATTAAGTGCGGTGTAAACGATGCTTGGTCCAAATTAGAACTTTATAGGGGGGTTAATGTCGCGGAGGTATTCATTACACGACTCGAGAGTGATGTGAAACGGATATATAATGAGCGTTTGAAAACTGTTGTTCCAATGTTACCACTAACCGATGAACAACTGGTGATACATGAGCAAAGTCGTAATTGTTATATATGCGACAAGCTTTTTACGGATGATCTTACAAATTCCAAAATACGAGATCACTGCCATGTCACTGATAAATATCGTGGTGCGGTACATTCAAATTGCAATTTAAACTATCAATTACCTATATGTTAATATTTGTTAATGTTAAGGTGATTTCATTAATATCACAGGCGATACCAACCGAGTTATCTGATCATAAGTTGCAACTGATTTCATTTTCGAGTGAGTGCCCATGCGATAATAAAAATAAATAAGTTTATAAAAGATGCTTTTCCAATATCAATAAATTAAATAAATTTAAGTATTTAATTTCAATTGAAACTTGGAATACCATGTTTGGGTCTAAAGGTATCAATGATAAATTTGACAGTTTTTTATCTAGATTTAAAGATATTATTGAGTCAGTTTTTCCATTAGAGCGCGTGAAAGTCAAAAACGCTGTTGTTAATGGCAAACCCTGGGTTTCCAAGATTATTATTGATAGTGGTCAAAAAGTAAGGGATCTATACAACCATTACAGAATTTGTAATGATCAATATGTTTTAGCGCTATACAAGAAACAATTAAGGAAACATCGTTCTTTAATACGTGAAACTAAAAGAAATTACAATAGCCAATATTACTACAATTGCAATAATAAGAGTAAAGCCGTTTGGAACATAATAAAACAAGAATCTAATATTAGCTCCAAAGTAGATTATCCAAAAGAATTTACGGATACTTCTGGTTTAATCTTAAAAAATAGTAATGATATAGCAAACGCTTTTAATAATTTTTTCGTAGATTCAATTCAAGCATTAGTTAATGATACGAAACTAAATATTGCTGAAGTAAGTAATAACAGTCCTCAACAGTCTATAATATTACACCCTACGGACTCTACTGAAGTTAATAGTATCATTAGGTCTATAGCAGTTAAGAATTCAGCTGGTTACGATGAAATTCCTTGCTCTTTGTTAGGTAAAGTTTCCGAACTAATAAGCCCAGTTATTGCGGAATTAATAAATTGCTCACTTGAAGAAGGAATACTTCCTAATCAATTAAAACGAATGCAAGTAGTTCCAATTCTAAAGAAGGGCGACAAAAGTATGATAGAGGATTACAGGGGTGTAACTATCGTTTCTGTGTTTTCAAAGATATTTGAAAAAATCTTTTATATCAGAATTTCAAAGTTTATCAATGAGCGTAACATAATATCTCCTACTCAATTTGGATTTCGTAAAGGCTACAGTACAGTTGACGCTATTTTAAACGTACTAAGGCACATTTTAGAACAATTAGACTCCAAGAATAAGGTCTTTGGGATATTCTATGATTTAACACGCGCTTTTGAAACTATCAACCACAATGCGCTCCTATACAAGTTGGACAAATACGGAATACGAGGTAATGCATCCGAATGGTTGAAATCGTACTTATGCAATAGACAACAGACAGTTAAATTTAAGATAGACAACGTTACTTCACATTCAAATGAGAGAGTCGTAACAGTAGGTGTACCACAGGGTAGTACACTGGGTCCTTTGCTTTTCATTATGTTTATAAATGACTTGTCTGTTTTTGAAACATGCTTATTAACTCTATTTGCAGATGACACGTCAAGTGTTAACACAGGTAAAAATGTAATAGAACTCATTGAAAACACAAATAGTAGTATTATTAGTTTCATAACGTATTGTAAAAATAACGGCCTGATTGTAAACCCCAACAAAACTCAATCCATAGTATTTTCAAAAAATTCTGTGGATTACAGTTTAAGGGTAGAAATTGAGGGTAGACCCATTAATCAAAATAATAGTTTAAAATTTTTGGGGATCCATATCGATTACAATTTAAGTTGGAACACCCACGTGGATAAAATCTTAAAGAAACTGTCAACCTTTAACTTTGTTTTAAGACAATTGGGCGATGTTGTTACAGCACCATGCTTGTTTTCATATTATTTTGCCTATATATACTCCACTCTTAATTATTGCATTCTTTGTTGGGGTAATAATAAAAGAATTAATGAGATATTGGTCATGCAAAAAAGAATAATTCGAACCATTTACAATAAACCTGTACGATATTCCTGTAGAGATCTTTTTAAAAGAGTAAACATTTTGACCGTTATTTCTTTGTTCATTTACAACAGTGTTTTGTACATTAAAAGTAATTCAGATAAATTTAAAACAGTTACTGAAGTTACAAAAGCTAATTTAAGAGGTGGCGACAACATAGTAGAGCCGAGATATAAGCATTCTTTTGTTGCGGATAATTTTCCCATTATCGCTATAAAAATTTTTAATAAATTCCCTCCTCGTATTAAAACCATTCATAACCACTTAGAATTTAAACGTACCATCAAAAATATGTTATTAGCCAATACCATTTATACCATTGATGAATATTGGCAGTTAAAGCTCTAATTTCCAATTCATTTTTATCTGTGATATTTATGTAATTTACTACGAATGAATTTTAACTGTGGACAATTGATGTAAATGTATTTAATATTAACGACCTCACCTACGCTTATAACCAAGACCAAAGGTGGTAAATAAAATTATTATTATTATTATATTTATCCCAGTTTTTTTCCATGATCTCAGTGCTTATGATTTCCACCTGTTCATCAAACAGTTAGCGAGTGAAACTGAAGAAATTATCGTTCTCCCTATTAATAGTGAGAAATATATAACGTTCGGTAAGCATATTTGTGTAGACGAATTCATTAATGGTCGCGGCTATAGGAAAAAGAAGTAATAAATTTGTGATTCGTCGATAGTTGTAGGTTCATGGCGGCATCCTTAGATACTCTATCTCATAATTTATCAGATGATCAATGTAGAGAGGTAAGGAAACATTTGGTTGATGATAATGACTTTAACCTAGTTAAAATGAGAGGTAATTTCCCCTACGCGTACGTGGACAGTTTTAATAAATTAGACGATGTCACAGTCCCTTCTTATAACGTATTCTACGATAAAATGCGTGATGAAAATATATCCGATGAAGAATACTGTCGCGTCCTACTGGTGTGGGATCACTTTAAGTGTAATACACTCGGGGATTATGCTGACACATTTAAAATCAGACGTGTTGCCGTTGCCTGACGTGTTCGAAAACTTTAGGCGGCTATGTATAGACAAGTATGGATTAGAACCAGCGCAGTATGTTACAATACCTGTATTGGCGTGGGATGCCACGTTGAAATGTACTAAAGTAGAGTTAGAATTATTGACTGATATGGATATGTACCACTTTTTTAAGAAAGGTATTCGTGGTGGAGTGAGTACTTGTGTTAAGCGAAGACGTATTGCTAACAACGAGTTTGTCCCAAATTATGATCCTAATCGTCCAAAAGTCTTTTTACAGTATTTAGATGCCACAGTTGGAGTATGCAGCAATACCTACCTCATAATAGGTTTATGTGGTTAACTGGAGAGGAAATTCAAAACTTTGATGTACTGAAGATTAATGATAATACTGATATTGGGTATGTGCTAGAGGTAGATATACACTATCCGCACCACCTGCATGATAAACACAATGATTATCCTTTTTGTCCCAAAATGATCTATACACCACATTCCAAGGAGGAAAAACTAATTCCTAATTTATGTGATAAGACCAACTATGTTATACATTACCGATATTTAAAACAATGTATACAGCATGGGTTAATTGTTACTCATATTCATATAGTTTTACGGTTTCGTCAAAGTCCTTGGCTAGTACCATACATAGACCTTAATATAACTCTTCGAAATCACGCCAAGAACAAAAAAGGATTTCTTTAAACGCATGAACAATGGTGTATTTGGTAAAACAATGAATAATGCCGACAAAAGAAGAGTAATAAAGTTATTAACACATTGGGAAGATAACGGACGTCGCTTGGGTCTAACACGGTACGTCGCAAAACCACAATTTCAGAATTGTATTCAATTTACTGATAAATTATTTGCAGTGGAATTGTCCAAACAGGGCGTTACTTATGACAAACCCGTATATGTTAGATTTAGTATTTTAGATCTTTCTAAAATTATAATGTATCGATTTTTTTACGATATCTTACGCAGTCATTACGGTAATAATGTAACGTTGCTCTATACAGACACAGATTCTTTAATTGTCGAGATAACAACTGTCAAAACGGTCTGCATGGTATTACAACGAATATATACGTCATCGGAAGAATTAAAGATGAGTATGCAGGGAAAGCTATTCAATATTTTTATGGAGCAGGATCAAAACCTTACTATCTAAAGCTTGCTGATGATCAAGTGGTTAAGAAAGCGAAAGGTGTTAAGAAAATCGTTGTTCAAAAAGTGCTGACGGAGGTAGACTACAAATCTGTTGTGGAGGGGTCTGATAAAACAGTAATGTGTAAAATGTTCGTGTTTAAATCAACTTTGCATGATATATACACTGAGATGTTAAACAAAATCGCCTTTCGGTCCCAGGATAACAAACGGTATCGATTGTGTGGCACGTGTACAACGTTGGCGTGGGGGCATTGGCGAATTCTGGAATTGGAGAACGTCGATCCTTTGAGTGGTCTACTAGAGGTTGCTAGGTAAATGAATTTGTATAATCCAGTTAGTAGCTAATAGTTTGGGTACTGATGCTTGTTAGTTTTAGTTGTGTATATATTATCTTCATAATGAAGCTATGAACATGTATAACCATACATGTTAATATGTATAATACCATTCCGGTCGGCTACTTAATGTAGTAACTTTTTTAGTGGAATATTATTATGCCATAATGCATTATCGAGGATATATATATATATATATAGAATGTACTCATATTGTGTGATATATAAAAGAAATAAACGAAAAATATATATTTACAATTTTTATTTAAAAAGTGTACAAGCTTTAATGCATTACATAAGTATCGTACAGATGGGATACATTAGACAGAGCGCAGTGACATAATGATTTACAATGATAATAACAAACTGGTTGCGAAGCAGGAAGAGTATGATGTTCCTCAAGTTCTATAACGGGTTGTGTAACAAATTTTTTGATGTAATCCGCTTTCTCTATCCCCTTGACGTAGACAGTATCTGTAGGTTGAATCAAGCGACTGAGAATTCTGCGAAATTTGCCCCTCTTCCCATTTTATACAGTGTTGATTATGAATCAACCAAGTAGATTGACGGCGACTCTGCGCATCTAACGTATGCCATGGATACGGTGATTTAAACATGTACTGGGCCACTTGTGTTCCATTAAAAATTGCGAGTTCTTTCGGTATAAAAACTTTTGAAAGTTTAAAGCCTTGTACGTCGATTATGACGGGCATCCTATTACAGCTGTCTTATTGCTTTGGTTAACGCGTTATACGTAACTAAGCGATCGTGGAGTATAACACAGTATGTTGTCATATTCGCGAGTATGTTGACTGCTGTTTCGAATTCTACACGAGGTACTACTGCTTTAGAGTGTAACGTCTCTTTTTGATTCGAATAATCTACCACTATCCATGGTGCGACTGTCGTAAATTGATTAGGTGTGAGTAATTGTTGACCATCTCTTTGATAACAGGACATTTGGAATTTAGCAAACATTTCATACAATGCAGCAAATCAATTATGATCGTAATTGACGTTTAAATTGTCATACGAATAACGATCCGTGTTAAGGAATACCCTAATAATCTTTAGTGCACATTTATCGAATCTGCTCATATCTTGAGAAACATTATTATCTCGCCCCGTTTGAAATCCGATAATAATGTATCTAGGTGTTTCTGTACTAGTCGATGTTTTGATTGCCCATGTTAGTTTATCTGTTGTGGGAACTGCTGGATATATGTGTTTCCCAACTTCTAAATGCTACTGGAGTATTCACATTTTTATCAATGTACTTCGTTAACGCCAATTCCTCCGCTGATGCTGGAATGATGTGCGGAACTTTCCAATATATTTTATCTATGTTAACTTTTAGTGCTTCATCTGCAACAGTTGAAATTACCGCATCGGTATCAATGTTACTGCGAATTAAAACCAATTCTTGTCTGATGTTCAAAATCACATTATTGTAGTCTTCCGGAAAGCCAAGTAGTATTCGCAAAGGGACACATACATAAAATACCCTAACGCATTTGTTAGTATGCTATTTGAGGTAGGAAACCAACCTGCGTTTTCATGACGAGCGAGGTCGTTGGGTGTCAATGATACCAATCCTTTCATTCTAGACGTTAATTCAACCTTCGTCACGGAATCTACCACTATTCCATTCATTTCGTATCTAATTTCACTGAATAAAAATGAAATGCCATTATTAACAAACCGCGCGGTGTTAGAGACGGCACCATCCTCTCAGCAATCTTCCCTCTACGTAGACATAACTTTCTGATAGTAAAGTGCACATGTCTTCCTGAATGGGTATTCTGATTTCATCATTGTTTCCAAATCTCGTAGTATATGGTTGATGGGTGTGGAGTTCGGGATTTAATATGGAATTATTAACAACAACTTTTTCGTTTACGTTTAATATACTCATTGTATTACTATGAAACCAAGACTTTGCAAGTATGCTCTATTCTGCGTTGTCAATGCTTTGAGGGTTGACCACTTACTGACTCTCGCATTTAAGTAGTAATATGAGGCCGGAGCTACTCCACTTCAAGGTCACCCATGTAAATCTTATGGGATTTATTTCAAGGTCAAGTGAGTTTTCTCATTATGCCAGAACGCGCTCCACGCCTCAAGGACGTTTAAAGCATGCTTTTGGGTGGGAGAATTTTTGGAGCAGGTCAAGTAATATAGGACCGGAGCTACTCCACTTCAAGGTCACTCGTGGTGACTTTCAAGACTAAATAGAGGTTACACTTTCGTAAGCTATGCATAAAAAGTAGGTCATGAGTTCATTGAAGGTCAAGGTCAGAGTTAAAACTAGAAACTACTGGTATAAGCAAGTTTAAACATGTTGTGATAGGTACTCCACGTCATAAAGGAACTACTTCAAGATCACTCGTGGTGACTTTCAAAACTAAATAGAGGTTACATTTTCGTAAGCTATGCATAAAAAGTAGGTCATATCTGCATAGTGGGGGTAGTTTAGAGTAACAATATAAGGAAATAGGGGGTAGTGAGTGTTGTGTGTATAACATGTGGATGGCATACGCTCAAGAGCAATGGATCAAAGCATCCGACATGAGAACAGCGGTGGAACGCTTGAAACAAGAATTTTCGGCATTAGTATTCGATGCTGAACATGAGGCTGTTTACGGACGAGGTGATTATAGTGAAGCGGAGTGTAACGTGTTAGTGAAAAAGTATGAAAAAGGAGTAACGATATGTGAAAAGTTTTTAAATTTAAAAAAAATATGTGAAAAATGTTTTGTAGAAGAACTTAAAGCTGTACAATTGCATCAGTTTTGCAACGACATAAAAAAATGGGCAGCATCTCCTGATGGTAGCAGTTATTCATCATCAGATGCAGATTAGCCTACTGGTGCAATTCCCCCTCTACCTTGAAAAAATATATATATAGAGAGAGACAGTTCCGGTGGAAACTATAATTCAAAAGCGTGCTCGAATCAGTAAAGATGGATCTATCTGTATTGAACAGTAGCACTTTCTGTAAACCCTTCACGAATGAAAAAGAGTTTGAGGTGGGTGCAAAATATAAAGTGATTGATATCGATACAATCGACACGAAGTATGGGAAGCATATTGTCATTGAAACTGAAAACTTTAAGTGTATACTTCCTTTACGATTTTATGAATACTTCAAAATAGAAGATTGCATTGAAACGTTTAAACAAGGTCTGGCTGAGAAAGATGTGTACATCACCAGTACCGGAACTGTAGGAAAGACAACGAATTTAACATTTCTGTAAAATAATAATAATAATAATAATGTATATCCATGTATAATTGTTTGAAAATAAAAACTATAAATATTTTTAATTGCAAATAGTGACTTTTATTTCTTGATTAAATGAAGAGTAGATACATCATAATGAGGAGAGTTGTTATTGATGGACTAAAAATGTAGTGTATAATATGATAGTGTGGTCCTTTGCTTATCGTAATGCAAGAAGAGGGCTGTGGGAAAATTTGGCGCTGGATAGATTACGTTTCCGTCGTAAATTAAAACAATTGGAATGCATTTTATCACCCGTACTACAAGAACAACATCGTGCTGAGGTATATCATGATAGATTTACAAGAACTGTTCTCCCCTCCACCATCATAATAATGTTATGAGGTGGGGGAAAACGTATAATAATTATAAAATATATATATTTACGGTTACAAATTGATCAATTCTTGTAGTCAACACACAAGTTCATTCAAATGAATTTTAAAAGACTGTACATGGATAGCAAGAATAGTTGTAATAATAATTTCTTCACATGTTCGTGTTGGTGTTGTAATGATGGGGATAGTTCTACCACAGCAGCTACATCTACCGAATGCTCTTCCACAACTGAAAATTTACATAACACCGCTACTGATGAACGTTTAATTGATTGTAGCTTATATGATTTATTCGAGGCCAATTCTCCAAAAAACAAATACATTGAAATTAGATACAGTATGCAGCAGCATCTTGAGGCAGTTATACGAATCGTATGTGCAGACGGACTCATTGTTATGAAAAGGCAAGATTGGGAGATGCTACTCAAGTTTCAAACATATTTGGAAATGAAATTTTTTTGTTCCCAAGAAACTGAAAACCACATTGATTGGTCAAATATCAACGAGGAGACGGACATTGAATACGAGAAAAGTTCAGAATTGCTTGGTAACAATTTTACCATTTTTTATAATTGGGAAGTAGTTAAAGGCGCATCATCATCATCAGAAAGGTTATTAAAAAGCATAACAATTCAGCAAAACCACGGTCGTTACTGTACGTTGAACAAGAACGACTCTGAAGAGCTTTTCAACTTAAAGGATATAATTAACTATAGGTTGGATTTACTGGAATCATACGGTCTCCCCTGTTTCTTTCAAAATCTCATAGATCAAGTCAACAACTACCGCCACTTTCGTAAGATGGAGTATGGTGATGATGAAACAAACAGCGATAACATTTATCATGACTTTGAAAATGTGTTGAATTACAAGTATGATATAAATTCTCACAATACAGTTTGTATGATGGAGCTGTTGCATTATCGACCTAGCTATTTGCTGTATCACATATATGAATAAATAAAATATTGATAAAAAATCTGCCTGTTCTTGATCGTTACCTATAAATATAACAACTCCTCCCTTCACACAAACAATGTTAGCTGGGAAGCGAAGAAGTGCACGTGGGGGTGGTCTGGTTAATACTCTCATTAATAAGCTACCCGTTGAGCTCCATATTCCAGGTTATCAGTATTGTGGTCCCGGAACTAAATTAGATAAAAGGCTTCAGCGTGGTGATCCCGGTATCAACCTTCTAGACGCTCACTGTAAAGCTCACGATATCAGTTATAAGGATAGTAAAGACTTGGTTAGTAGACATCGAGCTGATTATATTTTGGAAAGAAAAGCTTGGGACCGTGTTAAGGCACCCGACGCAAAGTTAGGTGAACGCACAGAGGCTTTAGCTGTAGCAGGTATAATGAAGGCAAAACGATAGTTAGGGATGGGTGTTAGCAGAACAAAACGATCGCGTAGCAGTCTATTGAAATTACATAGAATAATTAGCAAGAAAATGAAAAACAGTCCTAGAACCATAAAGGCTATAAAATCAGCTCTTACAGCAGCAAAACTGACTGTAAAAAGATTAGGTGGGAAGGGGAAAGTAAGCGTTCCCAGAGTAATTCCGCTACCTAAAGAGGGTGGATTTTTACCATTTCTTATACCGTTATTTGCGGGATTATCTGCGGTCGGTGCTTTAGCTGGAGGGGCAGCGGGTATTGCAACAGCAGTTAACGCATCTAGTAGTGCAAGGAAAATGTTAGATGAAACTTGGCACCATAATCGTACAATGGAGGCCATCGCTGTAGGAAAGAAAACCGGTGGGGTGATATTTTTGAAACCCTATCGGTCAGGAGGAGGTATGGCTTTGCACTTGAAACCAATAATAAATAAAAAAAAATTACCGAAAAGACCGTTGACTGATGTAGAGCTAAGAGAGCACGCAAGGAATGTACCATACTTTAGGGGTGTGTTTATGAGAGATAATATGCCAAAATTGTCATGGAATAACGAGGCTGGTATTATTAATTTAGATAACCAAAAGGGCCGTGGTACTCATTGGGTTTGTTACAAAAAACGTGATGGAAGCGTATGGTACTATGATAGTTTCGGAAATATTCCACCACCGAGAGAAGTTCTGGACTATTTTCACGATTGCAAAATATACTATAATTACTCTCAAGAGCAACAATTCGGTACCACAAATTGTGGACATCTCTGTTTAAAGTTTCTATATAAATAGCATATTCAGTAGTTGGGAACATACAGTCACCATGTCAATCACCTTCAGTGTAGAGGGTGTTGGTAACATAGCGAGTAATAACTTTTACCCCCCCGATCGAACTTAATTCCGAGAAAACCTACGTAATCGGTGTCGTCGGATTTTACGGTTGTAATAGCATAAGGAATATACACGCTGGAAACGATAAATTTTATTACATAAAAGGGACAGAACTGAGCATCTATATAAAAACGCACATTCCTACAAGTCTCTTTAGTTTAAGGGCAAATAATAACACGCTCGAGTGCGAGCTTAGCTGTGAATTTGACATAGATTTTACTCAAAAGGATTCGTTGGACGTATGCTAGGTTTTGAACCGGTGATATTGGAAGCTAACGTTTTACATATCTCTGTATTAGATATACAAATAATTAAACATACAAATATTCACATAGAGTGTAATATTGTCAAAGGCTCGTATAGAAACGGGAATCTAGCGAAGATGCTGTATGAAATAGACGTGTCTGTCCCACCAGGCTATCGTTTAGACAAAATTTCTAGCAATCCTCAGTATTTGGTAGTCAACACCAATACTATCGGTAATATTTCAATTAAATTAACGAACCAGAAGGGTGAATTAATCGATTTCGGGGAGAGCGAACCATTTACGGTACGACTGGAACTAAAAGAATATGGGCTTAAGAATTAACCAAGGTCCACTTCCATCTTTCCTCAATGATACTATAAATACAGGACGTGAGCCTACAATGGTTTACTCAAGCAGGGAGCGTGCTGGTGAATTAACGTCTGGCGAAAAGTACCTTTTGGAATCTATAGAGTTAAAACCACATAGAAATGGCAGATTCGTTA
This sequence comes from Vesta saturnalis, assembly GCA_036346205.1. Taxonomy (NCBI): domain Eukaryota; kingdom Metazoa; phylum Arthropoda; class Insecta; order Coleoptera; family Lampyridae; genus Vesta; species Vesta saturnalis. The sequence continues at coordinate 201,191 of JARFJB010002063.1, forward strand.
AACATCTTTCAAAGCGCACGTTTTGATGAGACCATCACCAAGTCTGATATTCATACATATCTTCCGTACGGCTCTTCTAATTATGGATTATCCGATGAGATCCGTATATTGATAGAATCAAGATTTGGTAACCGCAACATACGATAGTTTCCTGTATATTGAAGGTAAAATGGAATGGAGCTCGGCCCTAGAAGGAGCCGGTGTAAAAACATGTTATCTAACAAACAACTTTGCACCATTCCTTTTCGAGGAAATACGTTACGAGTTAGGAGGTCAGAAAGTGGATACATGTAGAAATCCGGGTATAACATCCGCACTCAAAAGATACGTATCGTACACATGGAATGAAAGCAAAGGTTTACAGCATTTGGGATGGTCACCGAGGAACGAGGAACCGTTACAAGTGGAACACGCTAAAAGCAACAAAGAAAAACATTTTACCGTCTGTATACCTCTAAAACACAGATTCGGAAGTATGGAAGATTATCAGCAAGTTATCGTGAATATGCGACAGGAGTTGGTGTTAATACGTTTCAGAAGCGATGCTGATTGTTATAAGGGTACCGCAGACGACGCTAAAATAACGTTAAATAAAATTCAATGGAAGATTCCGCATGTGATGCTAAGCGACAGTACTAAACTAAGTCTGTTCCAAAAAATCAATAAAAATACAACCATTATGATTCCGTTTCGTCAATGGGAACTATATGAATTGCCAGATTTAAAACAGACACAGTCGGACATATGGCCAATCAAAACTTCCACTCAATTGGAGAAACCTCGATGGACAATTGTGGCTTTTCAAAAGGGGAAGAAGTTTTCAACGACGGAAAGAGCGGCCGATTTCGATAACGTGAATATTCGCAATCTAAAGTTACACCTCAACTCGGAAAGTTACCCATACGAAGCGATGCATCTGGATTTCAATGTCAACAAGTACATAATAGCCTACCAAAATTATTTAAATTTTCGAAGAGAATATTACACGATCAACAATCATGAGGATGCATTATTTGACTATTCGCAATTCAAGACATGTCCAATATTCGTAATGGATTGCTCGAAACAAAATGAATCACTAAAACACTCGACTGTAGATGTAAAACTTGAAATGGAAGCGTTGGAGGTGTTTGAAGCAGGTATCGTTGTCTATTGTCTCATATTACATGATGCCATGGTGCAATACAATTCTTTGACGGGAGAAGTGAAAAAACTATAATACGTTATAATAATAATAATAATAATAATCTATTGTAATATTAGATGTATAAAATAAAGAACCACATTGACAAGTTGTGCAGTTTTATTTCGGATAGACACTGATCAACAACAACAACAACATGCGAGTAGTGGTTCAAACTCAAAAACTACCTATTGTAAATCTCGATGATTTAACTCGAGCTGCAAACAGCGAGATATAACGGCATGGAGAGTTACTTCCAAACAGCGTACGCGCTATAATTTATGGTCCTTCCAATTGTGGAAAAACAAACACCATGCTCAGTCTCCTAACTGAACCGAACGGTCTTCGTTTCAAACACGTGTATGTCTATTCAAAATCGTTGAATCAAGAAAAATATCGACTCTTGGGTGAAATTCTAGATCCCATGAAAGATATTGGTTATTATTGCTTCAGTGATAATACTGACATTATGGAACCGAGCGAGGCAAAACCCAATTCAGTGTTTATCTTCGACGATATCGCTTGCGAAAAACAAAACTATATTAGAGCGTACTTTTCAATGGGACGTCATAATAACATTGACTGCTTCTACTTGGGTCAAACCTATACTAAAATCCCCAAACAGCTGATTAGAGATAACGCCAATTTAATAGTGCTCTTCGAACAGGATGATTTGAATTTGCGTCACATACATGAAGATCATGTCGCCCCAATTGTAAGCATGCAATTGTTTCGAGACATGTGCTCAGAGAGTTGGCGAAATCGATACGGATTCCTGGTAATAAATAAAGACGCTGAAGTAGAAAACGGCCGTTTTAGGAAAGGCTTCGATCAGTATATTATACCATAGCAGTATCGTTAAAATATCATTTGGGAAAAACAGCCTACAAGTAAACAGCCCGTTTCAACAGGGTACATAACAGACCTGCTTTAAACTGACCTGTTTTAAACAGAGCTGTTTATTTACCTGTTAGACCTGTTTTATCTGTTTTATTGCTGATCCGCACCGATGGACAACGAAAGATTAGCGTTGACAAAACGTATAATTCAAGTTCGTAAAGCTATACAGCAAAAATATGATCATCTTAAGGAGGATCGATTTACTAAAGAGGCAAATTTCACTAAAACTTACAAACCACTCATTGAACCACTTGCAAACATTGCAAAGAAAATCGAACCGCTAGTAAAGACGGAGCCGGAGGATGCTGAGGAGGAGGAGGAGGAGGATGAGGTATTCACAAAACCGTCACCAAAACGTCATTCCTCCCCTATCAAAAAGAAAAGGTCGCCGATTCAGCACCGTCAATACCATTTATCATTTGCGAGGAATTAACAAACGAAGATCATCTTCTTTTAGTAGTAGTAGTAATTATGTTAGCCCATTCGCACAACTTCCGTATTTTCAAAGAAATCCTCTGCGTCAAGAGACACCATCGTTCTTCGAGACTAGTGTGATTGGAGAAATTACACCCCAAGTGGAAGAAGAAGAACATGTAGCGAATACCACCGATTCTATTTCACTCAATACCTCTGCATCGAGAGAATTTCTGGAACAATATGATCCATTACCACGAATATACATAGAACGCATGCTAAGCGATGCATCGAATGCAATTGATACCACTTATGGAGTTCTTTACGACATTTCAAGCGATAAGTGGGCAATTGGCAAGACACCGGTAAAGATAGACGGAAAGGATTTGATTATTAAGGGGAGTTCGGTATAATGGTACGAGCGGTCTCTATGATCTAATAATAATGAATGAACCAGACAAACGTCTAATAACTAGCGAAGACGAGACGAACTATACACAAATCTTAATTGCAACTAATGCAGCTCGTCGTGATAACAACCCGGATGAACAATTGAAAGGTACACGTGCCAAAAAATATACAGGGATAATTAAACCCTTACTGGAAAAGGTGGAGGTGAAGGAGAAAAAGGGGGGGGTGAAGTTACAATATTCAAAGAAATTGGACGATCAGTTGAATACAAATACTGGAACAACGTGCATGAATTGATTCAAGATTTGGAGGTCCTGTGGGCTGAAAAAATGGCCGGTAATACTGGGCTCGTTAATGATATCATATCAGTCGTGGAAGAACTATACGAAGATGGATATATTGAGAAACCCTCCGAAAACTTTTTTAGTCAACTATAGTTCGCGCAATGATGGACAAGTTTGGACGCTCTCATGTTCACGCTCAATTCCATAAACTGCTAAAATCGCAATTCTCGATTACCGACGATAAGTTTAATGTCGAAAATAAATGTTTAACTAATGTAGGCGATCCCATCGAACCTCAAAACGCGCTAACCTTACAGCACTATCAACTGACGAGGTTCCATTTAAATGGGAACCGCTTAAGAGCGGTAGCCGATCCTCAAGAAGACTCCGATGCCATAAATAAAGGTTACCTCGAGTTTTGTCTTCAGTTAGTGACGTCGCTTATAGATGATGTTCGTAATTATGTTGAGGTAGTACAAGCAGATTTAAATGCAACTAAAGAAACGTTAAGTAAAGGATGGAACAATAAGGAAGGATGGAACAAGTGGTAAACGAGTTGCATAAACCGGCACGCAAAAATTTCCCTCGTAGACGCAATATTATTAAGGGATTCGATGATCTATGGCAAGCCGATTTAGCTGAATTTATACCTTACTCCAAACAGAATAAGGGCTACAGATACATCCTGGTAGTTATCGACTGTTTCTCTAAATACCTATGGACGAGAGGTTTGAAGACGAAGACGGGGTAGAAGTTATGAAAGCTATGCAAACCATTTTAAAGAACGGACTCCCAAAAATCTGCAAACAGATGCTGGAAAAGAGTTCTACAATAAGCATTTCGCTAACCTGATGATAAAACATAACATTAATCACTATTCCACCTACAGCACTAAAAAGGCTAGCATAGCAGAAAGAGTGATTAGGACAATCAAGAATACCCTGTATAAAAAATTTGGGGTGCATGGAAAATACGTATGGATTGGTCCACTTCTCGAAGAAGTGACGACAGAGTACAATAACCGTAAACATCGAACGATCGGAATGAAACCTAGCGAAGTAAATGCTAACACAAAGCTTAATGTATATTCGAATCTGAAAATCTTTAATAAAACCATCGGTTCATGGTGGGTGACATAGTCCGCATTAGTAAATTTAAAAGCATCTTTGATAAAGGTTATATACCAAACTGGTCTAGTGAACTTTTCAAGATTGTTAAAGTACGCGTAACCAATCCGGTCACGTACTTGCTAGAAGACATGAAAGATACACCTATACTAGGTGGATTTTATGGACAGGAACTGCAAAAAGCTAAATATCCGGATGTGTACTTGGTGGAAAAGGTCATTCGACGCAAGAAGAATAAAGTGTACGTGAAATGGTTGGGATTAAACGAATACTCGTGGATCGACGATGACAAAGTTTTATAAGCATATTATTGTTAACTACTTAACTAGAAATAAAAACTCAAATTTATAAGCTATAGAGGATTGTATAATAAGCTCATTTGTATTTCAATAATGCCGGTAAAAACAACAAGCACTTTGGAACACTTAAATTACTGTAGAAAGCATCACTATTGGTTTAATAACGGATATAAATGTCCGGCTTGTGTAGGTATCGACTAATATGGATAATAAATTATTGTAATATAGTGTACTTAAGGTACAGACTAACATAGGATGTAATTTCTGTAAGAAAAATAATAATAAAAGACAAATTGTAATTTATTTTTTTATTAATAAAAATATACTGATATATACATAATTTTTGTTTAATCTATCTAATTATCTTATGTATTAAACCTAAAGTGTCTTTGTAGTCCTCAAACTTAACTGATGGCCATTTCCCAGAGTCAGGTCCGCTTGTCCAACCTAACCGTTCGCCTTTCCGACCTTTTTCAACGTTTTCCAGAATCCAGCTGTATATTGTGAAATGTTCATAATTTTTTGACGGTTCAAAAGTGTATTTAAAGTTTTGCTCATTAATTACATCGATATATAGCTTAAGTGATTTACAGTTAGCATAATAAGCAGCAGTTGAAATAAATTCGTTAGTAGCCCAAGTAATGTCATGATAATGTTTCTTAATATTTTCGATACTATATTGTACTTTAGTTGTAAAGCAATTATCATTATCGTTTAGCAAGTTACATACATATCTTTTAAAAGAAATTTTTAAATTTAAGGAAACATTAATTTGACCAATTACATTTTCTAATTCTATATCAGTTATAAAATCTTTTTCTACACAAACTTCTAATAACATTTTAATATAACGGTCTAACTTAACCTTTACGTTAAATAATGTGTTAATCGTATCGATACACGCTCCATCTGCATTCTCAGCATACCACTTAGAGCATTAATCAGGTATTACAATGTTCTGAAGTATGTTAGCAACTAGAATATAAACCTCTATAGAACCCTTCCCCATTAAGGCATGCTTCAAAAATTTCTTATAAATTTCTTGCGAGGAATGTTGCAATTCCTCATCCATTTTTTTTTAGAGATTGTTGATTAATCATTTTATGATTTCTACAACAACAAAAGAAAAGTATAAGATCATGTAACATTAAATCCCCAAGGACGAGTATCAGTTAACCCAAAATGTATTAATCTTTTATCATCATAAGGACTAAGAACCACCTTTGTTTTATTGTAAACACCGAATGTTTTTTTGATCTTATAAGACGCTGGTGACGCTTTACAATGTTATAGTCGAACAGAGCCCTTTTATAATCATCTAATGTAACTTGTCTGACACTAGCCGATGTAGAACCTTTGGACTTCTTTACAACTTTGTGTTGGTTAACAGAGTATGCATACATTTTTGAGCGTAAACCAACAAACTCTAACATAATTTTACCGTGATTTTCATCTTTCATTAAGCCTGGCACTTTTTGTTAACTAATGGAATGTTATAAACGTTATCGGATCATAGTCTGAGGTATCAAATCTATTAATATCCTCTTTCATACTCTGATATATGTCGGGTACAGAGAAGGCATACACAAGACTGTCTGTATCCGTATACAAGAGTTTGGCATTATTTTTAAATTTCTTTAAAATATAATTATAATGAAAATCATATAAAAAGGTTTTTGAAACATCTAATACCGAAAATCCTGCATATATAGGTTTATTCAAAAAAAACTTCCAATTTGTTCATTTCTATTATAATCATGTCGTTGTCAAATATAACACAACTATGAAAATTGGGTTTGGATATAAGTGCGCGAGCCCCAAAGCAACCCTCCCATTTTGTGATTAAACGCACATCCTTATATTTGCGAACATTTTCCATAAGTTTACCACAAAAGCTATTAATCATTAATTTAAAAAAGTTCTTATCAAATTCATTTTTTGATTCCTGCCTTAACATTGTGTTCAAAGCTATATATGTTTTTAACCACGCCGACTGTTTGATATGTAAAACCCGATTTACTTTAACTAGTCTTAATCCCTGCTCTAAATACATTTTTAAATTCCTATAGTGAAGAACGTAGTTACGTTTTGGGTACAATGTGAGCAATAATTTCTTTAATTTGGATTTGGAATACGGGGCTGGGGGTATCATGTGCTCAGGTGCCAAAGGTAGATCGCTATGGGACTCATGTAACTCTGTATATGGTAAAAATTCTTCCATTGTTCTTCCATAAAGGTTGTTAATATCATAATAAATTAAAAAGCTCGTTGGGATACTAGAATCGTAGCTTTCACCCACGTATTTATTATTAGCTTTCGCGTAACGGTTGGAACACTGTGATACTCCTCCTTTAATACCTCTTTCGATGAACATAACCATGTCGATATCGGTAAAAAGTTCTAATCTAACTTGAGAAATTTTTAACATTGCATCAAATGCCAAACCGGGCGCTGTATAATAATAAAGAGGGTCCAGTTGATATGCGCTTAAGCAGGTTCGACGAAAATTTTCAAAAACATTCGCCAAAAGTAAAACATCTGTTTTTAGATATAAATCCGAGTATTGACCTAACGTTTCAAGTCTAAACGTATTCCAAACATTAATGGCATGCATATAATCTTTATCCGTAATATCTTTGTTTTGAAGCTTGCTAAAAAATGCAGTTTTTGGAGGTAAAGTAGTTTCATTAAGTTTATCCCAAGAATCAACATATTCATATGGAAAGACTCCCTTACAAACTAATAAATTAAATTCATTATCACTATTATAATTTGATCGGGTAATATTTTTTTTATCATTCTCCAAATATGATGACAATTTCTCAATACTGCTACTCATGAACCTAAAGGAGTCAATAAACCTATAGTGTATCCTTGTATTGTTGACTAATTTGGTGAATGAAATGTATTTTTCTTTATTTAACGGTAAAAGTTTGACCTGGCCCGGAAAACCGTTTGCTAATTCGCGAATAATAAAGTGTGAATCGGAACCACTAAGATTGTGAAACACTACAGGTATAACATAGAACACCTTAAAATTTAAATTACAACCTCTGTGTGCCGCGGATCTATACTTTCCTGTCAAATGATCGTGGTCTCTAACTTTAATATTATCCCCCGTAAATGGTTTCCTACAAATATGACATACTACCGCATTCTCAAAATCTTTAATCTGATCTTGTGTTAGGTTATCCATTGGTACAACCATATTAAATATATTGTTAACCCAATACGCCAAATTTAATAATTCATTAACAAACCACGTAATACAATCCTCGCCCCTGTACAACTGAAATTTAGATAATGAGTCGTTATAAGAACATTTCAAATAATAAGCTATACTAAAGGGAACATGTTTTTCGCATACACGTGTATTACTTCCTTCATCGTCTATCCGAGAGGATTTTTCAAGTATGCTTTCAAGGTCTGCATAAATGACGAACGGTACTTTTTCTTGATATGTGAAATGTTTAAATTCTAAAAATTTTTCATTGTCACTCATCGGTAATCTAGAGGAACACGTATTAATTTCGTGACAACGAGCTATATGCTTTTCTAAAAGAATGTTTGTAGAGAAATGATTCAGACATCGATTACAAAAAAATTTTTTATGATCCCTATTGGATAGTTGCTTGGCAAGCAGAGCTGACATACTTTTTATCCAAGTAAAGTGATAAAATGTATTATTATTACTATTAATGTAACTTGGTATACCTTCTTCTGCACCACATTTGTTATTTGAATCGCAAGGTAAAATCAGTAAATTAATTGACTCTCTGTTATTCATGTGGTTCTTACTTAATAAAAATGGAAACACTTTTTTACCCTTTACACAATATAAGTTAATTGAAAGGTTGTTTAACTTTTCAAATTTGCCGATGTCGTTTAATTTAATAGGAAACTGAATAGATTCATATTTTAAAATATCGCTAAAATGAGGATAACTAAAAACTCTATCGTTATGATTTTGTACTGGAAATAAAGCAGATACTATGGCCCACAAGAAACAATATTCATTATTTTTTACATTAACAACTGCCCGCTTCATTGCTATGAAATTAAGTACTTTAACATATGTCGAAACACCTCCCCTTATAGGAATGTAACTGTTAATATTAACCTTTAAGTGTAAAATTTCTTGCAATGCAGTAGTATAGCTATAGGGATCCTGGGCCACTTTTCTACAATACTTTTTCTACGAGTGTTTCTGCTCAAGGTCATCACATTACCTACGTCCAAGCACACGGTTTATCAAGGTCATCATCTTCAAGGTCACCTCGGCCACGCGGTAGGTAACCCCGCCTCTTCAAGGTCATGCTTGTACGAGTCCTTCAAGGTCACTAGAAAAGTCACTAGAAAAGTTACTAGATTGTCCACGTCAATTACATCTATTCCTGAAGGTCATTGCCCTCGGTCTCAAGCAAGTCTATGCATGTTTCAAGGCCACGCCCTATTCTGAGAAATCAAGAACAAAGGGGGGCCCATTGTTAAAGTCTATGCTTTCAAGGCCACATGAGAGAACAAAGACGATCTATTGTTTTGGCTGAGTCATAGCTTCTGAAATTCTAGGAAATCAATAACAAAGGCGATGCATTGTTTAAGCCGACGGTTCAAAGTCTATTATTACAATTTTCAAGGTCACACCTCTGAGAAATGAACAAAGGCGATCCATTGTCAACGATTTAAAGTTTATGCTTATAAGGTCACACCTCTAAGAACAAAGACGATCCATTGTTCAGTTATTCTAGAAATAGACTGTTATCTCAATTCTAGGAAAGCAAGAACAAAGACGATGCATTGTCAACGCTTCAAAGTCTATGTTTACAAGGCCACATGAGAGAACAAAGACGATCTATTGTTTTGTAGGTTATCGTACCCATCAGCTGTATCCTCAAAGTCATCGCCCTCGGTCTCAAGCAAGTCTATGCATGTTTCAAGGCCACGCCCCCTCAAGTGGTTCCCCAAAACAGGTAGACGTTTCCTAAAACAGGGGGTCCGTTTCCTAAAACAGGTAGCCGTTTCCTAAAACAGGGGGCCCGTTTCCCAAAACAGATAGCTGTTTCGCAACCGTTTCCCCCATGAGAGCAAAAGAGATTCATTGTTCAGGTCGAAAATAGATTGTTATCTAAATTCTAGGAAATCAAGAACAAAGACGATGCATTGTTCAAGCCGTCGGTTCAAAGTCTATGCTTACAATTTTCAAGGCCACATGAAAGAACAAAGACGATCTATTGTTCTGGTTGATTTATAAAATAGATTGTTATCTCAATTCTAGGAAATCAAGAATACAGGCAATCCATTGTCAACGCTTCAAAGTCTATGTTTATCATTTTGAAGGTCACATGAGAGAACAAAGACGAGTCATTGTTTTAGCTGAGTCTTCTAGGAAATCAAGAATAAAGGGGATCCATTGTTCAAAGTCTATGCTTACAAGGTTACACAAGTAACAAAGACGATTCATTATTCCGTTAGAAATAGATTGTTATCTCAATTCTAGGAAATCAATAACAAAGGCGATGCATTGTTCAAAGTCTATGCTTACAATTTTCAAGGCCACATGAAAGAACAAAGACTATCTATTGTTCTGGTTGATTTATAAAAATAGATTGTTATCTAAATACATCTCTTTCAAGAATAAAGGTGATCCATTGTCAACGATTTAAAGTTTATGCTTATAAGGTCACTCCTCTGAGAAATGAACAAAGACGATCCATTGTTCAGTTAGAAATAGATTGTTATCTCAATTCTAGGAAAGCAAGAACAAAGACGATGCATTGTCAACGCTTCAAAGTCTATGTTTACAAGGCCACATGAGAGAATAAAGACGATTCATTGTTTTGGCCGAGTCATAGCTTCTGAAATTCTAGGAAATCAAGAATAAAGGGGGCCCATTGTACAAAGTCTATGCTTACAATTTGCAAGGTAAAAGAACAAAGACGATTCATTGTTTTGGCTCTGTCGTAGCTTCTAAAATTCGAGAACAAAGACGATGCATTGTTCAGATTGATTAGGTCATCTAACAAGTAAAATATTTTTATAAGACTACCACAATATACAGATAAAAAATCGATTTAAGTATTATGGGAAATAGTCACTTTTGTAATACCTCTGCTGGAGCATATCTATTTACTATTTGTTTTTCACATTCAATTTCCTTCAATTGATTCTCGTTTAATGCGGACCACATCATCTTTCCTAATAGGTCATCGCTTCATTATATTGTATACTAGCCATACATTCAGCTTCCCTTAAAAGTCTTCATATCAGGATCTACTTTGAGACATTGTTCGAGACTTATTACAAACCTACGCAAGCCCTGAGGTGCATGCTTCACGGTAAGCAATGTCGCGCCTCCCCAGTGCCCTCAAGTGGTTCCCCAAAAAAGGGGGTCCGTTTTCCAAAACAGATGGCTGTTTCTCAACACAGGTAGCCATTTCCCCCCAAGGTCAAATCTCTTATAATAGAACAAAAGCGTTCTGATTCCTAAAAATAGATTGTTATCCAGCTACCACCCCACATCAATTCTAGGAAATCAAGAACAAAGGGGGTCCATTGTTCAAAGTCTATGCAAGTGATTGATTGTTCTGGTTGAGTTATAAAAATAGATTGTTATCTAAATACCCTTCGATTCTAAGAAATCAACTTTCAAGAACAAAGGCGATCCATTATTTTAGCCAACGCTTCAAAGTCTATGTTTATAATTTTCAAGGTCACATGAGCGAACAAAGACGATCCATTATTCCGTTATTCTAAAAAATAGATTGTTATCTAAATACATCTCAATTCTGGGAAATCAAGAAACGCTTCAGGGTCTATGCTTATAAGGCCACACCTCTGACAACAAAGGCGATTCATTGTTTTGGCTGAGTCGTAGCTTCTGAAATTCTGAGAACACAGACGATTCATTGCTCAGACTGATTAGGTCATCTAACAAGTAAAATATTTTTTATAAAACCACAATATTCATCTACATATACAGATAAAAGATTAATTTAAGTAAATATACATATTATGGCAAATTTGATGTACTTAACACTTTGTAATACCTTTGCTGGATCATATCTATTTATTATTTGTTTTTCACATTCAATTTCCTTCAACTGATTCTCGTTTAATGTGGTCCACAAGACATCATCATCTTTCTTTATAGGTCGTCGCTTCATTATAATGTTTACTAGCCATACATTCAGCTTTCCTTAAAACCTTCATATCAGGATCCTTTTACTTTGAGACATTGTTCGAGACTTATTACAAACCTACGCAAACCCTGAGGTCTATGCATGCTTCAAGGTGATGTTTACTATGGTAACGCCCCCCCCAGTGCCCTGAAGTACTCTAAACAGGTAGCCGTTTCCTAAAACAGGGGGTCCGTTTCCCAAAACAGGGGGTCCGTTTTCTTAACACAGGTATCCGTTTTCCCCCCATTGCAAGGTCATATCTCTTATAAAAGAACAAAAGCGATTCATTGTTCTGTCATGATTCCTAAAAATAGCTACCACCCCCACCTCAATTCTAGGAAATCAAGAACAAAGAGTGGTCCATTGTTCAAGACGACGCTTCAAAGTCTATGACTACAATTTTCAAAGTCACACGAGAGAACAAAAGCGATTCATTGTTCTAGTCGAGTTACAAAAAATAGATTGTTATCTAACTACACTTCTATTCTAAGAAATCAACTTTCAAGAACAAAGGTGATCCATTATTCTAGCCAACGCTTCAAAGTCTATCCTTACAAATTTCAAGGTCACGCCTCTGAGAAAAGAACAAAGACGATCCATTGTTCCGTCATAATTTTTAAAGATAGATTATTATCCAGCTACCCCCCACCTCAATTCTAGGAAATCAAGAACAAAGGAGATCCATTGTTCAAGCCGTTGCTTCAAGGATATATAAGTCACAGTGAGATCAGTCGGTTAGTAAGTTGTTAAACATGGAATTAGCAGGGTTAAACCAAAGCACCTATTGCAAACTCTATAAAAATGCATGTGACCTAGAGATATCGAAAAAATATAAAGTTATTAATGTCACAGTAATCAATACGAAGTATGGTGAACGTATAGTGTTAGAAACAGAGGAGTTTAAATGTGTTTTACCTCAGCGCTTTTACGAGTATTTCAAAGAAGAAGAAAATCGAATTGAGGAATTTAAAACGATGCTAAACACAAAGGATGTATTCATGAGTAGTCTGGGTGCAGTCGGAAAAACGATAAACATAACATTTAGTGCATCCAACCATATGTAAACATGCTCATTTCGAAATTAGTATTTAGTTGTAGTGAAGTCATGCAAGCAGCAATAAAATCACTCCTGGAACGATGTTTACTGCCGGATACTTCATACCTGTTATAGTAATAATATGATGATAAAAAAAGTGTTGTGAATATGGTGTTCTTTTTCAAGAGACATAGATATCACCAGCTACCATTTGTCAAGGTCACGTCATATTACAATTCAGAGAACAATTTTCAAGGTCCCAATCCTGTCCAATCCATCTTTTAAACCAGAATGCAACTGGTGCATCTATATAAGGAGAGTGCATAAATAATTTTACAGTAAACCTAAAGTGCTGTGAAGAGAAAGTTATAGATGTCTGACACTTGCATAAAAGGGAAATGCGTCGAATTGTGCGGTTTAACTACATATGCGTTCTTGTGCATTTTAAATTCTGAAATTGTGAATATGTTTTTCGAGTACTCATAAGTAGTTACGGGGTCACGCTACAGAGACAATGATTGTAATAGTTGATGTACAGGGATTCAAAACGGCAAAACATGTATTTACACCCAAAGAGCTAGCAATATACAATGGAAATCAAGCTGCCCATCTTGTGTTCAAACCACCATTTCCTTGGCACCTCTTAGATGTAGAATTTCAACGACAAGCCATCTGATTAATCAATAATCATCACTGCATCAAATGGGGGTCTGGATATACCTCTACACATCTCTTTCCACATATACTTCGTGAACTAATATCGGTAACAGATGATGTGTGCGTTAAAGGGCGAGAAAAAGCCGATTACATTCGAAAAATATTGAGACAGTCAGTTATAGAAATTGAAGAGCAACCATCTTTACCCAAAATGAAAACAACTTGTTTCTTTCATACACAAACCACCTGTAATTGTGCTTTGACGAATGTACACTTTTTATATAATAACTATGTAAGACAATATCAGTAAAAGGTTTATAAAATGTGTGTGCTTACAAGTAAAGGGGAGAAAAGTTTGTAATATTTACAATAAAATGCTATTATTTTAAGTGTATTATTTTATGTAAAAGCCCTCTGATGCAAACTATTTCTCAGGTTATAACCCAGCCTATCCATCTAGGTCAACAAGTCAACTTTTAACATTCCTTGGAGGTAAAATTCTGGGAAATAGCAAATAAGAGTTCCTATTACTGAATTCTAACAATAGAATCAGTTCGTGGAAACAAGAGGGTTGTTGTCTATGCTGAATGTTTATCAAGGTTCCTGTATTGGCTAAACGTTATGCTTACAGTATCTGGTGGTTGGAAATTCTCAAGGTCTCCAAGTAATTGTCAAGACCATATGTCCTACAGGCCGATCTTACCCGATCTTATCCGATCGAAATGTAGCCGAAACCTGCAGGACCAATTCTAAACGGGTCATGGAAACAAGAAGGGGGTCTATGCTACAAGGTTATTGACTAAATTATAATAAAAAGCGTGGACTCATATTATGGTCCGCCAGGATGTTCCCCCAAATACAGATAACCGTTTCCCAAAACAGGGGGGCCGCCACTCAACACAGGCTAAACTGAACTAGGTCAAAACTTAAACATCTGGTCATGAGGGGTTAGAAGGTCCAAGTACAATCTGAAAGTAGTTTTATATTATAGAAAAAGCTAATCACTTTTAGGGGTAAAGGGTAGCTTTTCCAATAGGCTTATCATCTAGGAGTGCAATTCTGACCCCGAGAAAAATGATGAATTCTGCACCGCTTTTGAGAAGAAGAATGACTATTTTTGAAAAAGCTAGAATAGAAAGTAGTGTTGGCAACCATGATTGTTAGGGTTTAAAAGTCCCCATTGTATGTGTGCACAGTAGACTCTTGATTAGCAGCAATGACGAAAGTAGTAGTACGTAAGGTAGAAAGTACAGAAAAAGCAGTAAGTGTGGAGGAGCGAAAGAAGAGGTTGGAGACATTAATAAAACAAGTAAAAGAAATAAAACTCGATTTGGAGTGTTATATAGTGAAAACAAAAATGATGAAGCTGCGTATTAGCAATATGTAAAATAGTGTAGTAAAACATGAAATTTTGGGAAGGATGAGTTTAAATACCTATTTTAAAGAAGAAGAAAAATTTAAAACGCTGCTATGTGTTGTTATAAGTATCTCACAATTGTATTAGGTTTAAGTAACTGTATCATTAAAAAATAAAGACTTTAAAAGTTAAAGAGACGGTTTTCGGTATTCTCTTCTCCCATAATGGTTCCTTATTGGCTCTGCATATCTAGGCGCGGTTCGATATCGACCTTTACCGAAATCTCCCATAAGGAAATGGAACCCCTGCCGTACGTTGGGCTTTAAAGATGTGAAATTGGCCTATATACGAAGATTTATTGGAAAAGATCAATGACCGTAAAATGATTCCTAAATAAAAAGCAATTTACTGGTTTTAATGCAGATCGTTATTGTTTTTAATCATTAAATGGCGTTTATGCATATGTGAACTAAAATTTATTAGTAAAGCGTTATAATGAAAAATACAATGACTTTCCTTTGTATAAGGGAGATTTAAATTGATTTTTTTGCAAGAACCTAAAAAATTAAATGTCAGCCCTATTCCTAAATTGGCTACCCTTGGACTTAAAAGAGTAAACAGTGACAGCTTGCAGTATAGAAATGGAGTTAATTTGATGTAATTTTTATATAAAAGGTTAAGAAAATCGATTTATAGTTTTAATGTTGCAGGATAAGGAGACCTGACTGTTTTTATATGAATAGTTTTTATTGTGTGTTAGGCGTTAGAATGGGTTTTCATTGTGTTAAAGGGGATACAATAGACTTGCATTCATACAGAGCCCCCATTCGTATTTGGATAACGTGTGCAATGTGTAGATTTTAAGATGTTGCTTAAATAACATTTGTAAACACGCTTTTAATTATATGTAAAAATCTACTTTAGTATACTTCATTGAATTAGATAATTTAAAGCTTACAGAAAGGTTTTATATACATTAAAAGAGTAACCTTTTACTATGCATTCCTTTAATGAACGTTTTTTTTTTTGCTGTGGCTAGCATTGTACATTTCCTCATAAACAAGCGATGCCTGCTTTTTCAATTCGGTGCAAGTTGTGCATGATGATCCAATAGAAACGAATTTAATGCGATGGAAAATGGTCAAAATAAATATATGTGCTAAAAAGTGTTTTGCGGGAGCAGGGTAGCATGTGTGCAAAGTGATGTTGTAGTTAATAGTATAGGTTTAATTAAATACCCCTTCACTGTAAACTAGTAAATTCAGTTTTCAAAATCTTACTTTCAATTTTATGTTAAGTGCAATTTTCATATGTGCTTTACAAATGGTACTTTTGCCCGAGATCAATGGGGAGGGTGTTTCTCAAATGTTACTGAATATAACATATTTTCTTTAAACACATCACACAACCTAATTTAACCTATTCCGCATTCCGAACTAATAGTAATTAATAAAAAAATTATAATTATAGTCCCCTTTTGCTATAATTGCAGTAAGAAAGCATCCTCTTAAGACTACTAAAATTCAGTTGTATCATTCCTAATTCATATAATTAATAACAATAATAAATTGATAATATAATTCCTATTCCCCTAACCGGTGGCCATATTAACTTTTATAGATCACCCTCTACCTAAAAGCGTTTCTTGATTGTTTCAGTCGTATGCATTTTAGTTGTTTTCAAGCTTAAGAATATTTTCATTGCTAATATATCATTCAACTAATCATACAGGTAGGACAATTTATGTCTTAGTTACTGTCCTGGTATACTTTTGGTGCCTTACCGATAATGTAATATATATAGAATTTTACTTATTATTGAAATAAAAATATCCTGAAAACTTTTATTTATCTGCTACATTTGTAAAAAGTACTAGGTTGGAAGCAAGTGTCACACAGATCACGCTAAATGTTTGGTGATGTAGTAAGTCAACATAGTCAACATAAGGTCAAAGAAACGTAAGGTGGTTAAAGAGCTGTGTTTTAGTAAAGGAATGTGTATAACAATATATGTTTATATTAATAAAAAATGTTTATTCTAGATTATTTATCCTAACTACATATCTCTAGACCATCAATAAAATTTCGCAACCTTTAAACTTAATGAAAATTAAATGAGATGTAAGTATATAGATGTTACACTTCTAGGTTTGTAATGTAGTTAGCAGTTGTTGAGTTGTTTCTTTGCTCAGTCTAATGTCTTCTAATTGCTTGACTCAGCCAAGAGTTGCTTGGGTGACCCTGAAAGGTAGAATCCCCCACGCCTTGAAAATTTTATTTAGTACTCCTGAGAATTGGTTTATAAGAATTAACACCTTAGCTCAGCCAATAACCTTGAGGAATATACGTAAGCAATGTGTATGATGGCCTTGGGCAATACAACTTTGACCTTGAAGCGTCGGCAATGGATCCTTTTTGTCCTTGATTTCCTAGAATTGAGCCTGAAATGATTGGGGTATCTAGATAACAATCTATTTTTTAGCAATTATGACTCAGCCAAAACAATGGATCGCATTTGTTATTAGAGATGTGACCTTGAAAGCATAGACTTTGAACAATGGATCGCCTTTGTTCTTGATTTCTCAGACCTGAAATGGTGGGGGTAGCTGGATAACAATCTATTTTTTTATAACTCAACCAAAACAATGAATCGCCTTTGTTCTTTTCTCAGAGGTGTGAACTTAAGGTACATTTTTTAAAAATTACATATGAATGCAAGCCTATTGTATCCCCTTTAACACAATGAAAACCCATTCTAACGCCTAACACACAATAAAAACTATTCATATAAAAACAGTCAGGTCTCCTTATCCTGCAACATTAAAACTATAAATCGATTTTCTTAACCTTTTATATAAAAATTACATCAAATTAATTCCATTTCTATACTGCAAGCTGTCACTGTTTACTCTTTTAAGTCCAAGGGTAGCCAATTTAGGAATAGGGCTGACATTTAATTTTTTAGGTTCTTGCAAAAAAAAATCAATTTAAATCTCCCTTATACAAAGGAAAGTCATTGTATTTTTCATTATAACGCTTTACTAATAAATTTTAGTTCACATATGCATAATCTGAGCAATGAATCGTCTGTGTTCTCAGAATTTCAGAAGCTACGACTCAGCCAAAACAATGAATCGCCTTTGTTGTCAGAGGTGTGGCCTTATAAGCATAGACCCTGAAGCGTTTCTTGATTTCCCAGAATTGAGATGTATTTAGATAACAATCTATTTTTTAGAATAACGGAATAATGGATCGTCTTTGTTCGCTCATGTGACCTTGAAAATTATAAACATAGACTTTGAAGCGTTGGCTAAAATAATGGATCGCCTTTGTTCTTGAAAGTTGATTTCTTAGAATCGAAGGGTATTTAGATAACAATCTATTTTTATAACTCAACCAGAACAATCAATCACTTGCATAGACTTTGAACAATGGACCCCCTTTGTTCTTGATTTCCTAGAATTGATGTGGGTGGTAGCTGGATAACAATCTATTTTAGGAATCAGAACGCTTTTGTTCTATTATAAGAGATTTGACCTTGGGGGAAATGGCTACCTGTGTTGAGAAACAGCCATCTGTTTTGGAAAACGGACCCCTTTTTGGGGAACCACTTGAGGGCACTGGGAGGCGCGACATTGCTTACCGTGAAGCATGCACCTCAGGGCTTGCGTAGGTTTGTAATAAGTCTCGAACAATGTCTCAAAGTAGATCCTGATATGAAGACTTTTAAGGAAGCTGAATGTATGGCTAGTATACAATATAATGAAGCGATGACCTATTAGGAAAGATGATGTGGTCCGCATTAAACGAGAATCAATTGAAGGAAATTGAATGTGAAAACAAATAGTAAATAGATATGCTCCAGCAGAGGTATTACAAAAGTGACTATTTCCCATAATACTTAAATCGATTTTTTATCTGTATATTGTGGTAGTCTTATAACAAAATATTTTACTTGTTAGATGACCTAATCAATCTGAACAATGCATCGTCTTTGTTCTCGAATTTTAGAAGCTACGACAGAGCCAAAACAATGAATCGTCTTTGTTCTTTTACCTTGCAAATTGTAAGCATAGACTTTGTACAATGGGCCCCCTTTATTCTTGATTTCCTAGAATTTCAGAAGCTATGACTCGGCCAAAACAATGAATCGTCTTTATTCTCTCATGTGGCCTTGTAAACATAGACTTTGAAGCGTTGACAATGCATCGTCTTTGTTCTTGCTTTCCTAGAATTGAGATAACAATCTATTTCTAACTGAACAATGGATCGTCTTTGTTCATTTCTCAGAGGAGTGACCTTATAAGCATAAACTTTGAATCGTTGACAATGGATCACCTTTATTCTTGAAAGAGATGTATTTAGATAACAATCTATTTTTATAAATCAACCAGAACAATAGATAGTCTGTGTTCTTTCATGTGGCCTTGAAAATTGTAAGCATAGACTTTGAACAATGCATCGCCTTTGTTATTGATTTTCTAGAATTGAGATAACAATCTATTTCTAACGGAATAATGAATCGTCTTTGTTCACTTGTGTAACCTTGTAAGCATAGACTTTGAACAATGGATCCCCTTTATTCTTGATTTCCTAGAAGACTCAGCTAAAACAATGAATCGTCTTTGTTCTCTCATGTGACCTTGAAAATGATAAACATAGACTTTGAAGCGTTGACAATGGATTGCCTTTATTCTTGATTTCCTAGAATTGAGATAACAATCTATTTTTATAAATCAATCAGAACAATGGATTGTCTTTGTTCTTTCATGTGGCCTTGAAAATTGTAAGCATAGACTTTGAACCGACGGCTTGAACAATGCATCGTCTTTGTTCTTGATTTCCTAGAATTTAGATAACAATCTATTTTCGACCTGAACAATGAATATCTTTTGCTCTCATGGGGGAAACGGTTGCGAAACAGCAATCTGTTTTGGGAAACGGCTACCTGTTTTTAGGAAACGGCTACCTGTTTTAGGAAACGGACCCCCTGTTTTAGGAAACGTCTACCTGTTTTGGGGAACCACTTGAGGGGGCGTGGCCTTGAAACATGCATAGACTTGCTTGAGACCGAGGGCGATGACTTTGAGGATACAGCTGATGTGTACGATAACCTACAAAACAATAGATCGTCTTTGTTCTCTCATGTGGCCTTGTAAACATAGACTTTGAAGCGTTGACAATGCATCGTCTTTGTTCTTGCTTTCCTAGAATTGAGATAACAGTCTATTTCTAGAATAACTGAACAATGGATCATCTTTGTTCTCAGAGGTGAGACCTTATAAGCATAAACTTTAAATCGTTGACAATGGATCGCCTTTGTTCATTTCTCAGAGGTGTGACCTTGAAAATTGTAATAATAGACTTTGAACCGTCGGCTTGAACAATGCATCGCCTTTGTTATTGATTTCCTAGAATTTCAGAAGCTATTACTCAGCCAAAACAATAGATTGTCTTTGTTCTCTCATGTGGCCTTGAAAGCATAGACTTTGAACAATGGGCTCCCTTTGTTCTTGATTTGAATAGGGCACTTGAGGGGGCGTGGCCTTGAAACATGGATAGACTTGCTTGAGAATGAGCGCAATGACTTTGAGGACAATCAAAAACCGAGTAACTTTTCTAGTGACCTTGAAGCGGGGACTTAGCAGGGTTGCTACCCCTTGAAATAGGCAATGTTACCAACCTAGAAATCTAGTAACTTTTCTGGTGACTTTTTCCAAATCTGGTAACAAATCTAGTGACAAAAGTGAGTCAGGATCCGTATAGCTATACTACTCAATGCCCATCCCGAACCCCTTTCCGCAAAACTCTTCTAATTTTGCCTGAAGTTTATCGAATACATGCGTATTGTACCAATGTTTAAGATCGGTACCAACATCTATAATTTCATTTTTGGAAGCAAACGTTTTTAAGTCAAGCTCAAGGTTTTGAGGTTGAATGAAATGACATGCTAAAACGACATTTACTTTAAGCATTGATTGTCGTAACATTACATTAATTTTTCTCGAAAAACTTTTATAAGCACATTTCAAGAATACTAGCGGATCTTTAATATTTAAATTGACTATAATACCTGTAAGTTATCTGTCATTGAAGCAAGATTGTACATCGTGCCACTGCAAGTTACTTGAACTGATTGCTACACCAGCGCCTCTTTTATCTAAAGTCTGTCTTAATTGATTTAATTTCGCCAGATAACATTTGAGAATTGATAAATTACTTTCAAGTCTAAGTGGATTTTCATTTACAGTATACATTTGAATTTTAATAAATTTTTTCAAAGTCCTGATATTATTTCTTAACATATGAATATGCCTGGTTATTTCATCCTTAGTTTTCAATAGTTTAATAGCTTTGCGAATTACCTTAATTAATTCACTACTTGTAACAGAAACCGAATTTATATTCATATCTAATTACTTTAACTGCTTATTTACCTTAGAAGCTATAATATTTAATGTAAACAAATATTATTTAAATTCACACAGACACACACGAACAATTTTAAAAAAATCAGCGTAACTGGGGAGTGACCGTTTTGTTAACTATTTTCAGACTACAAAAACACTTTAGAACTATTACAAAGACAATTGTCGGAAGGTAATCGCTCTTTAACTTTAATTTGCCATCTTACCGTACATCATCGGTTTATATACCTTCTCAAGTTAACGATAGAGGGTACAATAACCCGATGGTCAACGAGTTTATGGAACATTGATGTCCTTCAAAAGATAAGAAATAGAGCAAGGTTATAAAATAGTAAAGCGCATAAGACAATATATATATATATATATATATATATATATATATATATATATATATATATATATATATATATATATATATATAACCAAGGCCGCCTTTCAATATCGTAAAAGATTGACAACCAAAGCGCTTAAAGTTATTTTTGACATTTTTTGGGCATTTCCCGTGGGGTGAATGACCCCCAAAAATTGCCAAAAAATGTAATTTGACACCCCAAAATTACCAAAAAATGTAATTTGACACCCCAAAATTACCAAAAAATGTAATTTGACACCCCAAAATTACCAAAAAATGTAATTTGACACCCCCAAAATTACCAAAAAATGTAAATTGACACCTCCCAAAAATTGCCTGAAAAATGTAATTTGGCGACCTCAAAGTTACCAAAAAATGTAATTTGACACCTCCCAAAAATTGTCTGAAAAATGTAATTTGACGCCCTCAAAAATTGCCAAAAATTGTAATTTGACACCCTCAAAAATTGCGTGAAAATGCAATTTGACACCCCTACAAAATTACCAAAAAATATAATTTGACACCTCCGAAAATTGCAACATAAAATGTAATTTGACACCTCCAAAAATTATCTAAAAAATGTAATTTGACACCCCCACAAAATTGTGGAAAAATGTAAATTTGACAACCCCCGAAATTGCCATGAAATGTAATTTGACACACCTCAAAAATTACCTCAATATAATGTAATATGACACCCTCCAAAAATTATAGAAAATTGCCAACAATTAAAGTTTGACATCCAATTGATTATACTAGCTGTTGTCAAAAATTTTGCTACTAATTTTATAGATCACATAATTACCTTGGGTTAGTCCCTTAACCTTATTTAAGTTAACGAACTACTCTCACATATGTTCGTTCATTACCCTTATCATTTCCGCTTATTTTGTCAACGTTAACAAAACCTACACCTATATATATATATACGTTTAACATTGCACTTCTTATTCAGTTATTATATGTACATCTACATTGCAATAACACGTATACATATATACATTACAATGGCGTCATTATGCAAAAAAACGAAATTGAGCTTAAAAAAGAAAAATAACGAAAAACCACAAATACTGCAGCACTTGCTGGTGCAGCCAGCTAGTAGTACTGCTGTATCACTACCGCAGCCACTACCACCATTATCATTACCTGCAGATATTCCTGTGATAAGTGTCCCGGACAGTGATATCGAAGAAGATTTTGCACGCTACTTCGAAAAGTAAGTTACTTATTTCTTAATTTATGAAGGATGATTGCATTATTAAAGTGATTCATTTTCCACTTACAGTATCACTCCTGCTACTACCGCGGTAGCATCGCCGGGGTGGATGCGTGGGGGTAAAAACCTCCTGCTGCTCGACATGCCTTCGCAAGGGCACCAACTCCCTGTGACGTGTCAACCCCCCGAGCCCGCGGTAAGGCTGCATCATCTGCGGGAAACAAATTTGGAGTGGCTGCGTGATTTCTGCATTTCGAACCAAGATCGTGTGGCTGAACTTAGGAATCGTGTGGCCCGGCTAACTAAGGAGTTAGCTGAGGCCACGGACGAGTTGGCATCGGCCGAAAAACTGGTCGGAATGCAGAACTAGTGTTTCGTGCCTTGGACAATATGGATCCTTAGAGTGTTAAGTGTAGTTTAGTGTAGTTTAGTTTTTTATTATTTTTCTAAAGTAGTTTTAATTGTTGTTATTTGTAAAATAAATGTTTAATTCTTTTTCGACTTTTTTTCTTATAGTGAAATATTCAGATCACCTATAATGTGTAGAGGTTTTGAAAATAAACGTTTTAATTCTTTTTACTTTTTCCTTAAGGTGAAATATTCACATCACCTATAACTATAAAGTGTAGAGATGATACATCAAAAAGTATTGCAATTTTACATGTGGAATTAAACATAAACAGTAAAAAATCATAAGTAGTTGCATAACGATTTTGCACAATTTTTCCAAGTTCAAAATCTCTTTGATGTCACTAAAGTTTTAGTAAGATGAAATTTGTTTTTCGTTACAAGATTATCCATTTATTTCTTTAAATATTATACTTAAATACAGTTTTTAAAAGATTCTTGTTATAGGATACAAATTTCCGTAATAAAACATCTAACTCGGTAACATAATAATAATATTTAGAACAAAATCTCAAATTTTACCTGATTTTTAAAAATGTACATACTTTTCTTAAAACAAGCATTAGAAATTTATATGCGAAAATGCGAACTTATGATTTTATAATATAGTTAAAAATCAAACTTCATAACACATTATTTATTTATTTTGCACCCTTCTTATTTTTAAACTCTTCATCTTCAGCTTCACCTCGTACATTTCCAACGTTCTCATCACTATATAATATAATTGTTAGACTAGTGTTATTTGTAAATAAATGTTTATTTTTTCTATTTTACTTTATTTCTTATAGTGAAATATTCAGATCACCTATAATGTGTAGAGGTTGTGAAAATAAATGTTTTAATTCTTTTTTCCTTAAGGTAAAATATTCACATCAACTATAACACAGTTTTAATAAGATGAAATTTGTTTTTGTTACATGATTATCCATTTATTTCGTTAAAATATTATACATAAATACAGTTTTTAAAAGATTCTTTTTATAGGATACAAATTTCCGTAATGAAACATCTAATTGGGTAACTTAATATTTGGAAGAACAAAATCCCAAATTTTACATGATTTAAAAAAAATTTACATACTTTTCTTAAAAACAAGTATTAGAAATTTATATGTGAAAATGCGTACACCCCTAAATCTACCTTCTAAATCTTTAATTTTTCATATCAACACCTCCAACCTCTTCTTTCACTCAACAATAGTTCATACTTGTTCTTTTTTATTTCCATACTCGAAGCTGTCTCATTCTTCTATTCATTTCATACACCTCTAAATCTACCTTTAAATCTTTCATTTTTCGCATCAACACCTCCAACCTCTTCTTTCACTCCACAATAGTTAATACTTGTTCTTTTCTTGCGTTTCCTATCTTGCATACTACCATTTTCGTCATTTCTGCTAATACTAAATCACACACACCCAAGGAAGCCTTTTTATTATAAATCTACATCCTTCAAAACCGCTAACCTAGGCTTCTTCTTCTTCTTCTTTCCATGAACTTATTCTATTTTTACACTTCTAAGAAATGTTATACGATATCCCTACAGATCAATAATCTTTGACCTTGACCACTACACTTTTAGACTTCTAAGAATTGTAATATGATGATGAAGATGACATTGCAATTTCTATTTTTACTTTGACCTTGACCTGCTCCAAAAATTAAATTCCCCGCCAAAAGCATGCTTCAAACGTCCTTGAGGCGTGGAGCGCGTTCTGGCATAATGAGAAAACTCACTTGACCTTGAAATAAATCCCATAAGATTTACATGGGTGACCTTGAAGTGGAGTAGCTCCGGCCTCATATTACTACTCATTTACACACTTCGATCTTTTATAGTTCACCTTGTTGTGGTTACACGCACGTGTTATACCGCGTCACCATTTTTTCTTCAAATATAATCCTTTCTTTATGACTTCACCGTTAAAATTGACGAGGTCTCCGTCTTGGTCTACTATTTTAAGTGTTATGGTTGAAATGGTGGATGTATTTATAGGTAAATAGATGACATGTAGAGGGAATTCAATTATTTTGTATCCTGCTGGTACACTGGGAAAAAATTGATGAATAATATGTGACGCCTCCCCATTCTTAATGTTAATAGGATTTTCAGAGGTATGTAATTCATGACCTTTGTAAACTTTTTTGTTAAATCCCAGCATAGGTCCTATAGAGTTTTCTACATTAAAGTTAATATCATGTGTTGCTTTCATAGTGTTATTTTTCGCTTGTAAATTAAAAAATTTATTCGAACCCTTCACTGTATCATTTATATTTTTACTCACATCCGCAATTTCAGATGATACTGGCGGAATTATAATTCTAGTTCCTTCAAATATCAGTTGGTTATTCTTGGAAGTAATGTTTTGTACAGCATTGAAAGATTCAAAACTAGTTAACTCCATGACATATTCCCACTCATTATCAAGATAAATCGGTGGGTTAAAGTTGGCTTGCAAAATATTGCTTGCATCGATGAATGTAAATGTGTACGACATTACGATCAAGCAACGACTACTAAGAATCAAAACGAACCGTCATATAAAAATCGTAAGACTAAATGACCGCAATTGTATGTATTAAAGTGTTTCTGCTACCATCACTTTTAAAATAGTGAATTAATTCTAATGGTGGTTTAATATGTCGTATGCTATCAAAATATGTAATATGTCCATTATGGGGATTTTTAATTTCTCAACAAATTTTGTTAGCACAACGTTGCTTAAGGCGTAACGTGGTAGCTTCAGCGGGAGTTTTTTGAATACGGTTGTAGATATAGGCCTAAACCTCGCTTATATGGTTTTACATATAAGCCGTTCCCTAAGGTAGCTGCTTCCATTGCTTGATTGTGTCGTTTGGTTTCTTCTAACGTTTTTGACGCAGATATTGGTAATATTCTTGTCTTGGGTGTCAAGTTTTTTTTATGTTTTAAAACGTTTAAGGCTTGTTGAACCGTAGATTTTAACGATGACCGAAGTTTACCACCAACACGACGTCGCGCTAGAAGCCCTGCTTTGTTGAATAAAATTGGTCTGTTTATGTGAGAACGCTTCCTACGTCGTTAGTATCGGGACACCTCACCTTTCACTTTTGTGACGTCATTTGACCATGGGGATTTCCCACGGTCGGCCACGTGGGAGACCGTATTTTCCACCCCTATGCTTTCTTTTCGGAGGCCTTTTTCAACCCCTTGACGGAATGTCCATCCCTAATTATGGCCTTTTTGACAGCAATCTTTGTCGGCCTTATTTTATGGTTTCTGTTCGGAGACCATTTTAAACCCTTGATGGAATTTTCACCCTAATTAGAACCCTTTTGGTTGTGTTAAGAACTTTTCTTGTCGGTTCACACCTATGGCTTCTTTTCGGCAATCATTTTTAACACCTTGATGGAATTTTTACCCTAATTACCGCCCCTTTGTCATAACTTTGGAAGAAAAATTGTACGGAAAAGAACAAACCGGCAGAAAGGAAGAGACAACAGTAGTATACAGATCAGAACACTGGGCACCACAACGACCAAAAAAGTTTGATGGAAATATAAGGACCACCTACCCAATGAATTTTATAGAGGAATTTGGAAAATTACTTAAACCAAGCAGAAACAAGTGAAGGAGGAAAAATAAGAGCGCCATGGATTTATCAGAAGGCAACGCCAAAGCATGGACAGAATTACATCGTTTTGATTGGACAGAGTTTGCTCAATTGCAAGAAGATTTTATTAAACAATTTTGGTCCAAATCAGTACAAGAAAAAATTAAATTGAGATTAGCAACACCACAATTATACAACCCCAGACAAGGAAAATAAGTGGACACATTTGGTTTTGGGTTAGCAAGTCGATATATTTACAACCACCAATTGAAGAAGAACACCTAGTAGAAACATTAGTCAGACATTTTCCCAGAGACGTACAGAATATTTTAATTGGATCAGGAGCAAAGTCCAATGATCAACTAACAAATATTTTGGAAAGGATACAATCGGTAAATTACGAAGATAGATCTACAGGATGTTACAACCGCAGGAACGAATACAATCGCGAAAATACCAGACCAAGCAACGATAGAACAGAAAATAGAAGAAATGTGAACTTGGCCAACTACCACAGAGGTAGAGGGGGTCCAAGAAGAATAGTGGCGATGATGAGGACCAGGAGAGAATCACCACCACCAAGACAAGAGGAGAATAGAAGACAAAGGGACCATTCTGAAGAGGAGAGGAGAGAGATCGCCGTCACCCACGACATCGCAAAGCTAAGGGAGTCGAGTCGAGAAGCTCCATTCGCCTCGCAAATTACTTATAAAGAGGAGCAAACCCAACTACTTAATTTTGTGAAGGTATATTACCAAAACTGCGGACAACAACCGTTAAATATTTTAAATTTAAAAGTCCAATACAATGAAGGAGAAGATAACCAAATAGAATCACATAGTGAAGAAATAAATGATCAGGAGGAAGATTCAACCGCGGACTATGAAGAAGAAGAGACGTACCTCCCATTCTTAAAAGGAGAGTTGGAGGGGGTCAGCCAACATATACTAATCGATACTGGAAGTCAAATAAGCATTATTTCGGAAAATGTATATATTAAATTTAAAAAAAAAATCCAGAATTAGTACCATTAACTGAACAAGGAATGGCCATACGAGGAGTGACGGGAAACGTCAGCAAAATAACCCATAGCGTGACACTAGGTATGACGCTAGGAGAAAGTAAACAATATTTTTCTTTCTTCGTAGCCAAGAAATTAGAACCAGAAGTCATACTAGGAATGAATTGGATCTGCCGAAAATCAGCCGAAGTGAATGTAGCCGAGAAAGAAATAACTTTTAAGGAAAGGGGGAAAGGACTATTACATCAAAGTCATAGAAGAACGGATGGCCCGGATAGCGGCGACATATAAGGTGTACGACAGGAAAGGTAAAGCTTGCGAAGAAGAAGACATGAACGAAGAATTCCTTAGTGAAGATGGGGATAGTTTTTATCAAGAAGGAATAAGATACTTAGTGGGGGGATTAGGAACCAAAGCTACCCCACATTTTTTTCGGAAGTGAACCAAATGCAAATTTATTGAAGAACCCACGGGCAAATGAGGAAACGGGAAGTCCAGTAAGGAATCCACCGGATGAGCAAATAAGTGAAGGCAATGAACAGGATCGAGGACCAGAAGAGCAGGAGGAAGTTAAAGAATTGATTGAGCAAATTGAAGAAATAATTTCTGGAAAGCCAGGATTAGTGAACTATTTTGTTTGTGGACTGAAAATCAAAAACGAGGTGTCGTTTTTGCAACAAAATTACACGAGACAATTTACACAGAGGGAAACAGTAGGGAAAGAAAGGAATAGAGTATTAGTAGATAAGGTAATTGAAAGGTCGCAACCGCCGTATCTAAATCCAATTGTCATTGTACCGTCTGAATGAAAAAAAAATTATTTTTTGCTTGAAGCTTGCTAAGTGGTTTCTATGTTTGTTTTCGAATGAATGTTATTAATTCAAAAACAAAGAGCGGGTACTGTAACGGGAGCTTTAGAAAAATTAAAATTTTGCGCTAAATTATACGAGAATGGATATTTATATATTATTTTTCTGGATAAAGAAATGTTATTGTTTATTTGTATTTGTATGTAATTAACATTAAGATGAAAAGCTTGAGTTGGTTTCAATAAGTTATCTATATATTCAATTTGAAAATATTTAAATTACGCGGCATTTACAAGTGCATGAATGTGGTGGAAGGGAATGACGCTGCCATACTAATGATGTGCAGTTTTTAAGTCAGTCGCATACAGTGAGCGATCACAAACAGGCGCGTTAAGAAAGCGAACAGAAAGAGTCGCATAAAAATAAGCGATAAGTGACATTGTACAGTCATGCAGCCCTATAAAGTGTGAACATTACAAATAAGAATTAATTAACGGTGATAGGGAAGAAGTAGAAAATTGCCTTCATTATTAAAATAATAAAGTGACGTAATAAGTGAAGAAAACGCGTTTTATATGTCTCAGAACCTTAATCAATTGTGTCTAAATAATGAACAATAAACATAATAGACAGTAATCGATCCAAATTGGTAAATCGAAGTATAAAGGACATAACTAGAATTTGTTGATGTGTAAAAACGGAGCATTTGCGGTTTATAAATAGCTTGTATTTTGTTGAGCAGGCTATTTGTAGTTAAAACTGAACGATTAAGTAAAAACTACATAGTGTCAATATATCGACGGAAGAAAATTAGAAGTGTATTCAACTACACAAAAGTATAAGAAAAAGTAAGGATAACGATAGAGAAGCGATGATGGGCGACTACATTTGGGGATTGTTACGAAATAAGGAATCACGGCAGGTATAGGGGCTGGGCGGGTGTAGGTATTAGGGCGGGTTTGTGTGTATGTTTAAACGAGCTGGTAGCGTAGTGGTGACACGACCTGCCTAGCATTCGGGAGGTAATGGGTTCGATTCCCGTTACCGTCTATCTTGTATGAGGTTTTTTCAGGGGGTTTTCCTCATACACATGTAGCGGCATGGTCACTGAGTATATGCACACCATGTGCGGCTGCTTAGGCGAATGCTGAGGTAGTATTTTCCCCCTCAGAACCCTAACTCCGTTCCTTCCGATCCTATCCTGACCACACCCATCCTTAATCCTACCTTGCATATATACGTAATGTATGTATGCATGCTGGGAATCCATGATTGTGGCTGAAGGAGCTTGGAAAGCTCGAGCAGCCCGCCCTCCCCCTTGGGAGGGAATGAAATACGTGGATTTTTCCTTTTTTTGTGTATGTTAAGTGGGTTTTGTGGATGCGGTGGAACGTGAAGAGATGTAGGAGTGTGTGGATGAGGTGGAAATGGATGAGGCGTTTGAATGGGAGCGTGTGCGTGAGGATGGTGGCGGCGAAGCGAAGGTGTGTGCGTATGAGAGTGTAGGTGTAGGTGTCGGTGTAGATGGATCGGCGACGTCGGGGGTTGGAGACACAACCGTGAGTGTTGCACGGTGGCGACAGTGCTTCACCATCACGACTGTTGTTAGTTAGGGTATGGAAATAAAAAAAGAAAAAGAACAAAAAGGCCCGGTCTCCGCCGAGGTCCAGCCTCACACCCCGAGGAAAAAAGACTTGGAAATCAGAGACCCGATAGAAATAGAGAAAAACAAATGTTAAAATAAAACAATAAATTAAATAAAAGAAAAAAAAACATATTTTTTATTAACTGATACCTATTGCTTACTGCCCGACGTCGATCCTTGTGTTGGCGGTGTCCTGGATGCTTCTGTTCTTCGCGTTATCCTGCGGTTCCTGTTTGCTGCTAGGCTGTGGATCCTCTGCTGATGACCGTATTATCTGTATGCAAGCAGTGACAGATCTAACTCCGAAGCGGCGAAGATCACGATGCGCGGACCGTTGAACCCGAAAACGCTAAGTTCTTTGTTTGGATTACTTTACAGTGTGCAATAAAAATCGCAAGGGCTCTTAAGCGTGGTAGAGGCCTATGTTCGACCGAAGCACAAACTGCCCTGTTGATACTCATTAGGCCATTGACTTATATACCAGAATACCCGTTGTGAATATTACCCAGCTATAGTTGCATATATGTTTATTTTATTGGATAAATTAAATCTCCAAGACTTCTAGCTATTCAAGAAATATATAATAGACCGCATGCTCAAAACTAAAATGCTTCGTTAACGATGTTAGATTCTAGTGTTTTTTATTTTTGTTCATGTACATTAAATTACTACACAATAAATATTTCTTTACTTATCGCATTTTGAGTTTTTCTGTGTATATTATTATTATTCACATTCAACTCATTTGCCAAACGTCTATAGGTAGATATGCTGGTATAACTAGAATATCTATCCATGGACATTTAGGATATATTAGTAAACTTATAATTACTACCGCCACTTTGTTTTGATATTGATAATGAAAGCACTCTGCCTATCAGCTTTCTATGCTCCTCAAAATATTTGAAATATTACTATGAAAGAAAATGTTTTTGGTAGTCACCTACACTTTATCTAAAATTTGGGATTGTTACAAAACAAGGAAGGTTTACACAAAACACTGTGTTAGTCAAAAGTTCATTTTTAAAAGCAGTAATCAAGTAAAAGAGAGTGCTAAATAAATTTAAGTATATTTTACTTCCATTCATTCAGTTACTTGAAATTAGAACATAATGTCAGTTTGTATTCCTAAGAAGTAAACTTTTTTCTACAAATATTTAATTTTTTTGTATTGTTTTAAAGAGTAGATGACTAACAACCACAGTGGTTATCTTATGAAGTCGTTTTTTATCCATAAACATAAGGTTCATTGAAATTTGTTACATTGTGTTATTTTAATATTCTTGATCTGTGACCTCAAAAACTCCTGAAAATAAATTTTCAACCAAATACAAGGTAAATTACGTTTAGTCTTTGTACACCCCTTCAATTATTGCCTCAAAACATCTGATTGTAACTTTTATGAGTAAGAGTATTACTGTCCTTAATTCATCATTTAATAGTATATTACATACAGAGGCGGAAAGTGTTCCATTTCTGTCAAGAGAAGGATAGTTCACGCAGAGGCGAAGCCTCGAGGTACACTAGCTCTCGAGACAGGGGAATGGTACTTTTGGCGAGGTTTGCAACATTATACAGTTCAAATCAAAAAAATTTGGAACACATCGACCACGGCTTCTCATTTAATATTGAAGGTTGTGACAATGCGACTTTTAACTTTTACTTTAATGAGAAGCCATAAATGTTATGCTTACTATTTTTTTATTGGTTTGTTGTTACTTGTTATCAATACTTCATTTATTAAATATGCTTATTAAAGGAAACGTGTTGTTTGCTTCCACTTATTGCTTGCGTTCACTCACCATCTACACACATGAGAAAATTTGGTTGCATACTCTTGTCTCTTGACCCTTTATTAACACGTTAACGACAAGGGATCAAAATTGGGAATTTACCCGGGGACCAGAGTAGTATTTTGTTATTTTTTAGTAAAGGATAGTCTAATGGAACGTGTAATGTATTAATAAGACCAAAAAAAAGTTTTTAACAACCAAATTACATCGTGCACCTGATTGGTGCGCGCGGTCTGAACAGAAAAAAAAATATATTTAACTTTACCACTGACCATGTGTACCATACTGGGTCACATATGGAATTGACAAATTGAGTATAATATTTTTTATAAACTAAATGAAAGGATAATATAAGAAATTAAAAAATATTTTTCTTTGCAAAACATCAATAAAATAAAAATACGTAACATTTTTTTATGTCAAAACCTAAAAATAAAATATAACAGTATTCTTATCAAAGGACAGTAACATCACAATGTAATACAAATTATTTTTTTAGAAAAGACGTATGTCTTTCAAAAAAACAACTAACACACGTGTAGGTTATGTTTTCGGAACACCCTGGACAGAATGAGTATATTTTTTTCGCGTTCTTCATTGCTGCTTGGCGACCCTCTCTTTCCGAATATTTTTTGTAGCAGCTGGAACATCTTCCTCGAGTTTCCTTCTGTTGTATGGCACGTAGAACTTCTTCATCTACTGGTTGATTGGCCGTATCTAATAAGGAGCAAACGATGCTTTCGTGAAATTCGGTAATACTCATTTTTTTGTTTGTACTATGCGTAAACACAACCAAGGCATTTACCAGAGCTGTGTTAGTCAGAAGTTCAATTAAGATTTTTCTATACCACTTAATGCTGCGACGTACTGGTGAACTGTAAGATGGCCTCTGGTCCGAGATGTCAATAAATCCCTTGGCTGTATTGTAGTCAACTATTGTTGACGGTTTTGATACCGGACCTCTTTTTGTTATTACCTCAACCATTTCCGGAACAGTTCTAGTTGTTAGGAACAAGACGTCCCTTTTATCCTTCCATTTATTTACAATTACTTTTGTATAGCTTTTTTGCATTTTTATTTCCCCTTTTTTCAATTTGGCACTTGTAACATCTTTTGGGTTAAGTTTCCGGTTTTGTCGAAGTGTGCCAAGTAAGTGGGTACGTTTATTATTTAGTTCATGGGCCAAACTGACAAAATTATAAGTGTATAGGGTCCTTCCGGTATTAAGCAGAGGTTCCATCAGTTCCATAACAACTCTTGATGCTAATGGTTTATCAGATATTTGTGCCCCATCTCTTCCACCATATATTTTAACAGCATAAGTGTAACCGCTATCAACACAAAGCTTAAAAAGTTTTACACCATATTTATGTCTCTTCCCAGGGATATATTGAAGAAAACTTAATCTTCCTCGAAATGGAACCATTGTCTCATTTATGCATACTTTTTCTTTTGGACTGCACATGTGCTGAAATTTTCTGTTCAAAGTTTGTACAAGTGGAGAAATCTTATACAGTCTGTCACCAGTAGGACAATTTTCATTGTCGGAAATACGCACAAAGTGTAGTAATGCTTCGAAGTGATTCCTACTTATTCCGCTTAACTTTGGAATGTCACTTTCGTAGAGAACTTTTTTACTGTAAGAATCTCTAAGAGTAGGTTTTTTATTGGGTCCCATCCAAATAGTAAGAACAAAAAACCGCATAAGTTCATTTGCATTCGTATCATGCCACTTAGACAAAATAGAATGGTCCCTGATGGAGTCGTTGCAAATGCCTATTAAGATTTTCTGCTCCGCATACCTATTACTTTCAGTTACTAGCAAATTCTGAACTTCTTCGTCAAAAATAACAAAAAGAAATCAATAGGTTTGTGGCCTGTGAGCTTCTCCATTTCTTGCTTACAAAAT
The DNA here is from genome assembly GCA_036346205.1 of Vesta saturnalis. Lineage (NCBI taxonomy): Eukaryota > Metazoa > Arthropoda > Insecta > Coleoptera > Lampyridae > Vesta > Vesta saturnalis. The sequence goes on from JARFJB010002063.1 coordinate 235,215, forward strand.
CTAGGTTTTGCAGAAAATACAAATTCGTTTAGTGTGTCAGAATTTGTAACTTCGCTCCACATTATACGATCATTTCGTGGTGTAAACGGGGTATCAGGAATATCAACATTGTCTTAGCCAGTATCAATATCGTCTTGGTCATGTCGTTTGGGTAAATCAGAAGAACTACTGGCTGCAGGTGTGAATTCTGAATCGATCTTTCTTCTTTTACGTAGTAACAGATCTTCATTACTAGTTCTACTGCCCTCACTATCAGATTCTTGAGATAAGGGATCCACATCTGAATCATCAAAAGTGCTTCCGATCTCACTACATTCAAAGTCACTGTCTTCCAATATATTTCGAAGTTGTTTATCTGTAAGGCCTTTATTCGACATGATTGCGGCGGATAGAAACACAAAAAATCACTAATGCTCACATCAAAACTTAACCGAACCAAAACAAAGCACATTCAAGTTGTCACAAGTAAATCCGACAAACATAACCTCAATTTCGATTTTCGTGTCTAATTAATCGTGAACGGGTTTATAATATATTTACAGTAACGTTTCGTAGTACGAGGGTGAGAAGCGAGGTGAAAATGCAATAATACATTAAATAAAACACGAATCCATAACATCAATTAAGAATTATGTTTATTTATTACTTGCCTATTATATAAATAAATTAAAAAAAATATATCAATCCAAGACCATATTTTGTTCTACAGGGACCAGATCATTTGAAATCTGCATTGAAATACATTGCTGCTGCGTCCCCGAAAAGTCCACACCGCTTAGAACACAAACCTTCTGTGTGGCCATATAGGGTCACATGGTCTGTACAAAAACCACAGTGTGCACCTATATGGTGCACATGGTCGTTAACGTGTTAAAATTGGCAAGGTGTCAATTTGACATCGATAGTAGCTCCCCCACAGGTTGGAAAGTGGCCCATTACTGACCGCTTCATCTCATTACTGTCTCCTTTTTTTATAACTGACCACTTAAAATAAACCCGTAGTCATTCACTTTTCAACCTTTAAATGGTTAAAAAAACCGTATGTTACAAGCCAATTGTAAATAAACTATATTATTGCACACATTGTTTAGGTTTGATGACTGGCTTCGTTGCCTACACTGAATTGTGTTGTTCCACGTCAAATCCTTACAAATAAGTTTGAATAATAAAGCAATAAAAATGTTTAATGGTTTATTGAAAAACTGTTTTAACAAATCAAATACCAGCCTACAATAACAATACAAATAATAATTATTACGAGAAAAACTTATTGAAAATCGTACGCTAATATTTGACAAAAAATAAATTAATCATTTATAACGATGACATTCGTTTTAATATAAAATACTTTATATTCTTTACCATTACTTTTAAGTTGTAGGAGGAAACTCGAAAGACAAGTTTATGCAGACTTTTAAAAAAATAAAAAAAAAAACATTTGACTACAGACTTCACACATCCTTCCATTCATACACATTCACATCACTTGCGTTTATATTAAATAAGTTTTTAATCAGTCTTGGACCTTATAATTCGTCTTTTAGGTCATCTTCTTCACTTGTTGGTGGTGGTGGACCACCTGCACCTTGGTATAACTTAGATATAATTGGTTGTACTATATCTTCTAATTCTTTCTTTTGTTTCTTATAATCTTCGGCTTCTGCATCTTGGTTTTCTTCTAACCATTTAATTTTCTCTTCAATAGCATCCTCCATTTTACTCTTTTCATCATCAGACACTTTTGAACCTAATTTTTCCTTGTCACTCAACTGATTTTTAAGTGAATAAGCAAAACTTTCTAATTCATTACGTGACTCAACACGATCTTTAAGTTTTTTATCTTCATCGGCAAATCTTTCAGCATCTTTAATCATTCTATCAATATCTTCTGGAGTAAGACGATTTTGGTCATTTGTAATAACAATCTTTTCCTTATTTCCTGTTCCTTTATCTTCAGCAGTTACTTGCAAGATACCATTAGCATCGATTTCAAATATTACTTCAATTTGGGGAACACCACGTGGAGCAGGTGGAATGCCAGTTAAATCAAATTTACCTAGTAAGTGATTGTCTTTTGTCAGTGGTCTTTCGCCTTCATAAACTTGAATAGTGACAGTGTGTTGGTTGTCTGATGCAGTTGAGAATATTTGAGATTTCTTTGTGGGAATTACAGTGTTACGTGGGATCAATTTGGTCATGACGCCTCCAACAGTTTCAATACCAGTGGTTAAAGGATTTACGTCTAATAAGACAATTGAGTCAGTGGCTTGTTCACCTGATAACACACCGGCTTGTACAGCAGCACCATATGCAACAGCTTCATCAGGGTTAATACCTCGTGATGGTTCTTTACCTCCAAAGAATTCTTTCACGAGTTGTTGTACTTTAGGGATACGTGTAGATCCACCAACTAAAACAATTTCGTCGACATCTTTTTTATTCATGTCAGCATCTTCTAATACTTTTTGTACCGGTTTCATTGTGGAACGGAAAAGATCCATGTTAAGTTCTTCAAATTTAGCTCTAGTAAGTGCTTCAGAGAAATCGTCACCTTCAAAGAACGATTCGATTTCAATTCTGACTTGATGAGCAGATGAAAGTGCACGTTTGGCTTTTTCAACTTCACGACGTAATTTTTGTACAGCACGATTATCTTTGCGAACATCTTTACCCTTCTTTTTCTTGTATAATTTAATAAAATGATCCATGACACGTTGATCAAAATCTTCACCACCCAAATGTGTGTCTCCATTGGTTGCAACGACCTGTAAATAATGTATCGTCAGACATGGTGTTTTTACGAATAACGATTGCTGATGTGTGAGTGTAATCAGATAGGAGCAAAAGACCTTAAATTGCATAAAATTTCATGACTTTTCAACTGAACTATGAAATCATCATTTAGAAGATATTAAAAATGAGAGTTAGTTAAATACTTGCCTCAAAAACGCCATTGTCAATGGTTAGAAGGGAAACATCAAAAGTACCTCCACCTAAATCGAAAACGAGGACATTCTTTTCACCATCCTTTTTATCTAAGCCATATGCAATAGCAGCAGCGGTGGGTTCATTAATAATTCGCATTACATTAAGGCCTGCAATTACTCCGGCATCTTTAGTGGCTTGACGTTGAGCATCATTAAAGTACGCAGGAACAGTTACAACAGCATGGGTAACTTTTTTACTCAAGTAAGCTTCTGCTGTTTCCTTCATTTTACCCAAAACCATTGCCGAGATCTCTTCAGCAGCAAAGATTTTATCACCTTGAGCTGTTGCAACTTTAACATGAGGTTTAGAATTTTTCTCTATAACTTTAAAGGGGAAGTATTTAACATCATTCTGTACAGTTTGTTCACTCCATTCACGACCAATTAGACGTTTCGCATCAAAAACGGTATTTTCAGGATTTGTCGTTAGCTGATTTTTAGCTGCATCACCAATTAACCGTTCTCCTTCTGCTGTAAATGCCACATAAGATGGAGTAATTCGGTTACCTTGGTCATTAGGGATAATTTCAACTCGCCCATTTTTGTAGACTCCAACACTATTGAAAAATTTTGAGTTAATATCAATAATATTAATGTAATTTACTACGTACCATGAATATGTTGTACCCAAATCGATACCAATAACTGTTCCGACATCTTCTTTTTCTTTCTTATCCTCCTTGGCCAATACACTGGCCACAAGGCATAAAACTCCTAATGCTAAATATAATCTCATTTTTGCCTGAAAAACAAAAAATCTGTAAAATTTTTTGCCTCAATCCTTACTTTGTATTAAAATGAAGGAAGGTGGGACATAACTGTAAAATTGATTGATGTACACGTATACACGTTAAAACGATTTATTTCAATCTACAACCCTTTTCTCGATTATGTATCAAAATTTTGATGTAATTTATCACATTTTACGCACTGCAATATTTAAAGTTACGAAAATTAAATGCAATAATTGATCTCACGACCGGTTTTTAGACGAGAGATAAACCAAATCATTAAAATTTACTGAAAAAATGTATTAATTAACTTACCTTTAAATAAATCACGTTTATAAATTAATACTTTTTATAATAAACTGCCACCTTTATCACAATTCACAATTACCAAAAAAAATTAACTTTCATTCCTTAACACACCATGGAAAACTGATGAAAATTTACAGACACGCTGAATATAGCTAGATCGTTTCCTCGTGTAGGGTTTTGATTGGTTGCTTTTAAACAGAGAAAACTGCAATAGGTTCAATTTGTCACACTTGACGTTCCACTATTGGTCCACGTAATAAGAAAGTAACATGGATGCTCTACCAAATATTATTTTAACTGTAATATTGTGACACAACCATATCTTGTTGCGATGGTAAATTATTTATATGAATTAGAAAGGACAGTAAATATTTTTTGAGTAGGCGAAAATCAGTGATAAATGTGTCTCGACTAGTCTAGAATATTCGAAGGATTTCGCGGGAAATTAAAATTTCTGAAATGAAGTCATTTTATTAAATCTTGTTGTGATGGCAAAAATTATTCATATAAATGGAAAAAGCAGTTAAATCTTTTGAGTAGAGGAAAAATAAGTGATATCAACATGGACCAATTACAACTATAATGATTTCGCGGGAAATTAAAAAAATTTAATTTAAAAAATCGCGATGAAATTATTTAACCTTGAGATTGTAAAATATTGATATAAATCGAAAAGGCAGTACATACATATCTCTTCAGTTGACGAAAATTGGCGCTATTAATTATAATGCCTAGATTATTTTGAAATTGTGCGAGAAATTTTAATTTGGTTAATGCAAGTGATGATTCGATTTTAAAATGACAATATATTGTATGGTAAAATAATAGTGAATTTACTTCATTGCATAGTGCTGAATAATGGTTAAATTTCGTTCACAGATTTTAATACCATTTACAATTAAAATAGATCAAACCTATATTACTGAACTATATGACTTTTTCTTTTTTATATGATAGTAAGAAGTCAATAGGGAAAATTTTTTTAAATTATGACAAAAATTTCTATTTAAGTATTATTCCAATACATACTAAAAGATGTTTCTAAAAATAGCATGTGAAACTGCTTTCATGAAGGTTTGCTCAATATAAAGACAGGCACGATGTGTCAGTTTTTGAAGTAAATGTAATTCGTATACGATGTTGGTACCTACTTAATCAAGTACAAATGTACACAAGAGGTGCAAGAAAAACCACTTTGAATTTCTACAGATAATTTAAAGTTCATTTTCAAACTGAACTATTTACTAATATTTATTTAAAACAATCTACCTACCTACTTCATTTACAGTCACATACTTGACAAAACACTGTAATTTTTCTAAAATAAGCATAAACAAAAAGTCGACTGATTAATTTTGCCCAATTACAAGAACAAATGTAATCAATGATCTGGCCAAGAGCAACCTCATACATAAGTTTCAATTTGGCAAAGAAACTAAGGTAAGTAGGTACACCAGTGACTGAGCTCCAAACCATATCTTGATATATACTTGATTGAAATATTGGTACTCTTTTAAACAAGTGAATCAACACCACGTAAACTTCGTCATCTAAAGTAGCGAAAGCAGCAATGGACTTGCTTAGTAGCAATAATAACTTTATGTATTAGGTTTGTGAAAAGGTTTTTAAACATTAACATTTGGCGGCAGCCCCAAGCCAAGGGTATCTGCCGTCCGGGTGCAAGATATCACTTGCCGCCCCTATATAGACTATAGACATAATCATAGTGATAATTGTAAACTTATATATTTGCTCGATACCCTTTGACTTGTATGAAAAATAAAAAATCATCAAGGTTACTATAAACTTTATTAAGTATTCATATAAACTGAAAACTGTAACAAATAATTAAAACAAAAGATTACTCATTATCCTTAACTTACAACAGATAACTTAAAAGTTGAAAACTTAAACTAAACTACATAAATTCTAAATTTCAAAAGCGACTTTCCTTGCTTTTTCGATAGCAAATTCTCTAATTAAATCCGTTATAGCTAACGCCTCGCAAATTTCATTTTCGATGCTTATTACAGCAAATTCGTAAGCTATTCTGGCTCATAGTAGACCTCAAACAGTTTTTAATTATTTTTAATTTTGAAAACGATCTCTCACCATGAGCAACAGTGACAGGTATCGTTAAAAAAATTCTTAGGGCTACAGACAAATTTGGGAAGGTGCTAATGAAATCGTTCGTTACAAGATACTCTAAAACCTCCTTGGCCGATTTGGGTTTTTTATAGGTGGACAATACTTCAATTTCATTGCATAAATCAATTGCATTAATATCCATTTGTTTTGTAAATGAATCGGTTAATTTAGTTTGTAAATCCATACAACATTTCATTAAATATTTTTTATCCATAGACAAAGAGTCTAAATTATTTAAAAACCCAAAATAACCATTACACTCGTTCACTAATTCGAATCTGTCATTTAATTTTGATACTACTATATCAAGAATATAATAATAAAAATTAACTTTAAAATTCAACTTTGGTGATTCGACTGGTTCATCCTCATGTTCATAATCAAAAAAAATCTTTTTCTTTCTCGGTCTAACCAAGCCTATAGCTGGAAAAACAAATTTCACAGTCTATATCTTCAGCAATGTGTTTTGCCTCATTAAGCATCGCTGTAAAACTATCATCAGATCGTATTCCAATGAAAAAATTTTGAATTTCTTTCAACATTTGTACAGCTTCTGGTAAAATAACATTAGACTTTTGCATGATTTTGTTTACAGGGTTTATTTTAGATAAAATATTGTACCAAATTACTAGAGTACACAGAAATTTATACGACTTTATTTTATTAATTAGTGACTGCAAGGTTTTTTGTGTCATTGTCTCTGGATGTATCATTAAAAAGGAAAAAGAGAGTATCATAATTTTTTTCTAAATTAAATCTAAGGCATTTAATGGCATCAATTCTACTCTCCCACCCTGTATCAGATAAAGATTTTACAGTTAATATAGGAATTTCTTTCATTAGAATATTCCAACGATAGGTGGAAGCTGAAAAAAAAACATATTTCTTGAATGATATAGCAAAGAAATTTGTGACTTCAAGCGAACTTTTTGCAGCATCATTGACAACTAAATTAAGGGTATGAGCTGCACAAGGGACAAAAAAAGCTCTAGGATTTATATTAAGAATTCTTTTTTGCAGATCATTATGTTTGCCTTTCATATTGGTACCGTTATCATATCCCTGCCCTCGCATGTCCATAATATCTATATTTAATTCTTTTAAATGTGCATCGGCGCTGTTTTGTTTAGCCGAAGTTGATTTCGCCGAATCTTGTATGTATGTGGTAACCCTTGTGTCGGCAGCGATGTTTTTATAATAAAAATGAATTATACGTAATAAATTGCCCACTTTAAAACAATTCAATACTTTCCGTATCAAATAAAAATGCTAAAATGTAGTAAATGCTTTTAGCTTTTACTTATTTTATTTTGCCGCCCCTAGTAGGTTGCCGCCCGGGTGCTACGCACCCCTTGCACTTCCGGCACGGCTCGGCCCTGTTTGGCGGTGTTTTTTATGGTTGTGTTTTATGTGCAATAATTAACATAACACTTTAAGCCATTCCCTTGCGGGGTAGGCAAAACAATCCTTGCCTGTTATTTATTTTTCATTCACAATCTTTCTCCATGCTTCCTTATCACTGCATAACTCCCTAGCTTCCGCAAGATTCATACATTGTCTCTGACATATCCTTTTATTTTTAAAACTCCTTATCTTCCTTTCTTTTATCATACATTCTACTACATTCAACCAAGTTTTATGCGGCCTACCACATATATTTGCTTCGTTAATCTTAGGTTGTTCATTCTCTCAATGTGACCAGACCAACGTAGTGTACTACCTTTATACCTATCCATCATCGTCTTTTCCTCGCCACACTCCTTCGTTACGCACTCATTCTTTGTCTTATCGCTTTTAGTTTTACCACATACGCTTCTCGGGAATCTCATACCCACGGCGTTTATTTTTCTTTCATGCTTTTTTTGACATATACATATCTAACGTCCATACGCTACTGACGGGACAAACACGCTAGTTTAGATTGCTCGTTTTGTAGCCATCCATTGTACCATCTGCAGTAAACATTTTACCCAGATATACCATCTCTTCCATTTGTTCCACAATTTCATTTTGCAGAGTAAATACTCTGCACCTTCCCGATTGAACACCATAATCTTAGTTTTGTTCACGTTTATCTTGAGGTCCATGATCTCACAGACTGAATCAAACTTCATCAGAGCAGTTTGTAGCTCATCCGTACTGTCAATAAAACTGTGCCATCTGGATACACCAGAACTCGTAGATTTACGTCACCAACTATTACACCATTTGTATCGGTACATGTTTGCCTAACACATTTACCCATGTGACATCACACAGCCTTGTCGCAGTCCTTGCTCAATATTAACGTATTCACGCACACCTCCTCTTAACCTAACAGATGCCCGGCTACCGTTGTATACTGCTCTTATTTTGTTTATTAGACCTTTACTTACTCTGACATATGCATTCTCCAGATCTACAAACGACAGTACAGCTTCCTTTTTACACTTAAACACCTTTCGATCACCTGCTGGGGGGCAACCGCCTGATCAACACATCCTCTCCCTGGCATGAAGCCACCCTACACATCCTAAATCTTAGTTTGTATAGTTTCCGTACTCTATCATCAATCCAAATAGTTTACCAGGTACACTGAGCAAACTTATTCCTCTGTAGTTATCGCAATCACTCTTGTTCCCCTTACCCTTATACAGTGGTACAATGATGGCGATTTTCCAATAACTCACCACTGTTCGACACTTAAGGCATACATTGGAAAATTTACACAATCTTCATATAAGCTTTGCACCTCCATACTTTAGCATTTCATCAGTACTTTCATCTATGCCTGCTCTTTTACCGTTTTTAAACCTTACTACCGTTTTCTCTACCACATTTACCCCAATATTCTTCTCAGTTTCATTCACCACACCTTCTACATTCTGCTTATTTAACACTTCAGTCTTATTTTGCTCACTATACTGTACAGCTTTTCGAAATATCTCACCAGCATCTCCTCACTTCACAATTGTCCCATACTATTTCGTTGCTCGCATTCATCACTCCTGCAGGATTCTGTTTTGGGCCACGTTTTGTATTTTTGACCCATTTTCAGAAGAGTTCTTTGTTTCCCTCAAAATAATTCTGCACTTCCTCTTTACTTATTCTCACTGCCCCCTACTTACTCTATACACCTCATACAATCGCATTTTCTCAGTCTCATCTTTAGCATCAATCATTGCCATGTACGCACCCTTTTTCCTACATACTGCATTTTTTACCGATTCACTTCATCAAGCACATTTTTTCTGTCTACCTACAGTCGCTCTTTCACATGTCTGCTAGGAACAATTGACAGCACAGTTTTTCAAGCTTATCCATGCAGTTTCAACGTCAGTCTTTTATTTGTTCGTTCCACACTGTTTCATTCACATTCAACTCTATTCACAGCATCTGCGTATTTGATTCTCGCAACATTATCTACTAGTTTGTCTACCCTAATTCTGGACGTTCGAACTACGCTTTCTTTCCTTCTCCAGACCCACTTTTGCCCTAAACACACTCTCGATACAACCAAAAAGTGGTCCAATCCACACTCCTATCCGCGCATTACTTTTGTGTCTCACCAGGTTTCTAAGTAGTTCAACATACACTATCAAGTCAGTCATACTTTTAGATTCGCCTCTTTGCCATGTATACATATCTCCACACAGACGTTCACCAGGCGTTCTCTATTCTCATTGACTCTTTGGTGTTCGAACTTTCCTAGAACGCGTTCAGTATGTTCTTCTGTACACCCACCCATCCATTCAAATCATCCAATATTACCAGTCTTTCGTTTGGCTTACATACGTTCAACACGTTCTCTACATCATTCCAGAAGTTCTCACATTCTTGGTCTCTTCTCCATTCACCGGTGTATAACATGCAAAAAAAATTTTTTTCGAAACTCCACTTTCATTCGAGGAACGTGTACTAAATTTATTTAAATAATAGGCGTATATACAAAATATGCTTTATCAGTGAAGTAAATAGTATCAATACAAACTAGAATCTGTTACATTCAATTTCGGCGCCTTTTCCTCTTTACAAGTTGTTCTCGTACCTGTAGGAAAGTTTCGTCATCAAATCTTGGGAACTATTTCTTACTGCTAAAGAAATATACAAATCTTTATATTCTGGAGGAACAATAGCATCTTTGCCTTGGCACATAGACAATAAATTGTTATACTTTATTTGTAGGAAGCTTTTCAGCAGGTATATAGCGATGTTGTAACATTGACCGTGTGTTTAGGCTTTACAAATAGTTATAACAATTAAAAACTTTTTCTGCCAATATTCACTTTTACCTTCCAAGCTACATATACGTATGTAAGTATAGAAGGTTATGCAATCGACTTTTTTTTCACTATCGCTAAATCATGTTAGCCTATTTTACAACTTTTGGCTAAGTTTCGCCAAGATCGTGTGTGTGCGTGCGTGGGTGGGTGCGCGCGTGGGTGTGTGCGTGCGTGCGGGTGTGTGTGCGTGCGTGTGGTCTTGCGTGCGTGCGCGCGCGCGCGTGTGTGTATGGATGTATATTAGTATCCACGATAACTACAGAACAAAAATACTTAAAATTTTCTATTTAAGCTTGTTTTCATTTAGCTTAGAGCTGATTAGATTTTGGGAGAAATTCAGTGGTGGAGAGGAGTGTCTCTTAGTGCAGTTTTTGGTTTATCTCAAATATTTCTAAAACAGCTGCATATTTCAAAGATATACAAATACCTTAAACATATCTATTAATTATGTTGTATTCAATTTTTTGATATGACGCGTAATTTAGCGGAAAAACATTCTTAAGGTAGAATTTAAGTGTTAGTTAAAATTTTTTGATTATCTGAATAACGATTAGTTTTACAAGGAAAAGTGAAGACGTATTTTGTAAAGAAAATTTAATTTGATATAAATTTTCTTTATAATGTATTTAATGTAAAGCAAAATAAATGTAAAAATTAAATAAATATATTGAAAATGCTGAAGCTGTATTATCGATATTTTTATAGAAGCTTAGGAATGTTTTTTACGTTAACATGTATCTGTCTATGAACACATGAAGTTTTAAACGTCATTTTGACATAGATGATTGTTTTTGTTTTTACAATGTTGCCTGTTTGCGTTATAAACGTATTAAAGGAGGTTGCTTAGTTATAAAAAAATTAAATTTAAAATTATTACATTTCTTTTAGTTTAAGTTAGCATCTATTTAAACGTCTGTTTGACATAGATTATTGTTTTTGTTTTTACAATGTTGCATATTTTCATAATTAACTTATTATAAAAGAGGCTACATAATTCTAAAAAAAAAGAATGATATTAAAATTATTTCATTTCTTATGATTTCCATTTATTGTAGGTTGGAAGGTCGTGTGGTGTTCCACACCAGATATTTATACAACAGGTTTGAATTTTTCGGCTCGAATCCGTTTAACTTGTTTCCAATTTAAAGTATTTCCTTTAGGTGCGTCGGTTTTTATAACCACTGTTTTTTGCTGTTCTTGTAACTTGTGAATGGTGTATGGTCAAGTGTCTGAACCCTGAAAAGTCTTTTTTTACGTTGCCAACTTAATGACATTTATCTAATAATTTGGTTAATAAATTATGGTATATTCCGCTGCGTGCTCAATGGTAGCATGCATTGAATCACACTACATATGCATATGACCAGTTTCAAGAAATGTTATATCAATAATTTCAATATTTCTACATGGTTAAACTAGGGGGATACTTAAAGACCAAAATATAATTATTATTTATTGGTAAATGCCATATATTACATAAATCACCTCTTGATCATTACACGTGGGAACATTTTAAAGAAATTTTGAACAGAGTGGAAACTTGTCGACAAGTACTGTATCCTGCATGTAGGAGAATAATATGCTCAGTGTTATGATCACTGCTTTAGATAAACCACCTCAGTTTTACTACTGAACTGAATTTTTTGTATAAGCTATTTGCAAGAGCTCTCATTAAAAATAGCTACCAGGCCCCCTTAGGATTTTATCGCCAAACCGGGTCCATTGCTTAAGCTGTTGGCAAGGTCACATTTTTTAAAATTGGTTGCTAAAGCTGTCCTTAGAACTTCACCCCAAACTTTTATTTATTTATTATTTAGCCTGTTATTCATCCTACTGTTTGTCTAGCTGTCCACTCTAGAATGTTGACTGCTGGTAAGATATGAAGATCGTGGAAACATTTTGTAGGGCGCGAGAACTTTGCCCTTGTTGTCGCCTCGGTGTGTTTAGCCTGTTATCCAGAATACTGTTATCTAGCGGATCACTCTTGAAGACTGCCTATTATTGATGGAAGCTATATTTATGCATGTTGTGGACTGCATTATTATTACTATCAAAAATTTGTGAGGTTAGGTTTATATCCAGGGATACAGTCACACGAGAACTAAAGATTCATTCATATAGATAAGGAACAGAAAATACTATGCTTATGGTTACAACCACTCCCACCACTGTCGAAGACAGCAAATGCAACCAACCAATACAGAGCAAGTGCAAAACCAGTTATAAGATTTTCTATTTTCTAGGTTATGTTTGTGTTTTCACTTTTTCATATTTCATAAATTTATTACAAAATGTTTAACAATTTTAAAAGTGTTTACTACTGCTGATGACATTAACTGTAAGTAAAACAAACACAAAAACACACCAATAAAGCTAAGTATTTCAATTATTTGTAATAATGTAATAGTAACAGTTTACATTACCATGTCCTAGGTAGGTGTTTGAAATATTTTGCTAAACTCAGCCGTCATTAGTTCAACCCTAACTTCGGGTCTAGGTCAATGAGATTTCCAGGAACTCGTTCTATTTCTAGATTTCCCCGTTTTGATCTAGAAAAAGGTTAATGGACTTAGGTTTCTAGCAACTGATGTATCTTTAGATTTCTTAGAAGTGATAGGTGCGACCTATTTTTAAAGCCCCGCCCTCTCTCTCTCTCTCTCTCTCTCTCCGTCTATATATATATATATATATATATATATATATATATATATATATATATATATATATATATATTATCTGTGTGCGTGTCGCGCGCGTGTCCGAGTGTGTGCATGTGTGCGCGCGTGTCCGTGTGTGCGCGTGTGCGTGCGTGCGTGTGGGCGTGCGTGTGTATGTGTGTACAGTATGTCCCCGGATTGAGTTTACAAGAATATTTTTATTTCAAAAAAACAGTGTATGGGGTTTTGGTCTGCTTGTATAGAAATTAGTTTCTACCTAATTAAAAATGTATTCATGTTTAGGGCACGCCTGTGATAACTAGATATGTAAAATATTGTTAGGTAAACTGCCCTTTATGTAAGAGACATCAAAAAATGTTATTAAAAAAATGTAAAGAATTTAAAATAATGGACACGTGCCAAATTTCACCCAGACTTGAGTAAGTTGGTTTCACCCGCAATTTCACGTACATTATGTTAAAACGAAATCGTAATTCCAACATTTTATAAACTTTTTAGCTGGCTACTCATTACGCGCAAGTAGGAGCCTATGGCTGAAAAATGTCAAAGAATGATTTAACGTCAGATAAAATCGAAAAGAGTGAGATTTGTTGTCAAAAATGTTCCAACAAAAAATCTATTTCATACAATGTTATGGCACGGGTGATAATAGTTACCGTTACATAATAGAACATAATAGAAAGTGTCTTTTTCATAATAAAAAGATTTTATTTAATTTGTTAAGAATATTTATTAGGGCCCATTTTTATCAAAGGAGATTGCATAATTCTTGTTAAAATTATTATTACATTTCTTTTAATTCCAATCTACAGATTGTGACCTAATTTATTTATACATTGGGGGTTGTATTCTAATAAGGCGTCCTAGACTTGTAAGACGAGCACTTGTTCGCGGGCTTCGCCCCTGTCATAAAAATTGTATTCCAAAAATGGGGAAGAATTAATAGATGACATGTAAAGATGACAAGTATGTTTTTCATAATAAAAAGATTTTATTTAATCTGTTATTAATATTTATTAGGGTCCGTTTTTATCAAAAGAGATTGCATAATTGTTATTAAAATTATTATTACATTTCTTTTAACCCCATCTACAGATTGTGAGCTAATTTATTTATACATTGGGTGTTGTATTCTACTACGAGGTCCTAGTCTTGTAAGACGGGAATCTGTTCGCGGGCTTCGCCCCTGTCACAAAATTGTGTTCTAATAATGAGGAAGAATTAATAGATGACATGTAAAGAAGACAAGCGTTTTCATAATAAAAATGTTATTTAATCTGCTATTAATATTTATTAGGGTTGTTTTGATTATTATCAAGGATATAAAAACCTAGTCCTTAAACGGTTATGTTCTATGCAATCTTTAAGACTGTATTTAAGCGCTAGCTCAAATTTTTTCAATATCTGAATAACGACAATTGTAACCTTCAACGTTATACATCAACATGAGTAATTAAGTTACATAATTAGTTTGCTTTAAAAATTATGCTTAAAACAATTTCACCTTGAGAACGTTAAATTATATGTATGTTGATATGGAATGTCATACTTTCTTTAAAAAAACAGTAAAATATATCCATGGTCATAAAGCTTATAATACAGTTTAATACTCTATTTATACAGATCAGGGTCGCAAAAAGGTGCTACAGTAAATTATCGAAAACGCCCTCAAATCTAGGTAATTCATAATCTCCTATGTTGAATATTAGTGTGAAATCATTTTTCGCAGTCAAGACTTTTGGGATGGGTGCACTTCCCCTTATGTTCAAAATTAAGGGCAGTGTAATTTGACTTATATGGATCTTTATAGAGAACATCACTACCAGCATCAACTTCACCGTTTTCATCTTGAGCGGTTATATAGCTTATTAACAAGTAAAATAACTAATACCCTGATACCGCTTCATAATAATACTCATTCGATTGTAATTATGCTTTAAAAAATACATGCAGTGGATAATATACATTCTTTATTTGCCGCTATTATTATTACACAGATATGAGATTATTCTTAAAATTAGCTAAATTCCCCACACCACCTTGAAATACTACATCCTGAATTACCTTTGTCAAAAAAGGGGTTATAATCAAATTAAGTATACCAACCTCTTATTAGAACACTATCTTTTTAATCCTCGAATAATATACAATCTTTATTTGCCGCTATTATTATGACACGGATATGGGATTATTCTTAAAATTAGCTAATTTACCCACACCACCTTGAAACACTACATAGGTCTTCAATTCTTCTTCGCCCCTCTATTGCTCTCAGCGAGAGCAAGTTGTGAAGCCCTATAACTGTCTTAGAAGTTAGCATTAAAATCCCTTATTAGAATACAAATTCAAATTTACAGCTAAGAAGCTAGGACAAGGGGCGAAGCCCCCGTTGTTTGATTTGATCGAGATTGATCGGTTGGTTGAGGCCCATATGCATACGTCTTACCTTAAAAGCTAGTGTTACACCCCTTATTTCAAACCATAACCATTACAGGGACCTGTATGTACTTTTAAAATATACCGCTAGGCAGCGACAGCCATATTACAGAATTCACTAGTCTATACACAAGTGGATAGCGCTATAACAAATTCAAAATTTGAGCTCGTAGGGCACAAGGTGCGAAGGTCCGAGAGCAAGTTGCGAAACCCTATGCGTGTCTTACACGTTAGCATTAGGGCCCTTTATTAGAGTACAAATTCAAATTTACAACCAAGGGTGTGAAGCCCGAGAGAAAGATGTGAAATTATACATTTGTCTTACAAATCAGCATTAGGCCCGCTTATTAGAATACAAGTTCAAATTTCCCGCCAGATGGCTAAGCCCCGAGAGCAAGTTGTGAGGTCTTATAGAGTTAGCATTGGGCCCCCTTATTAGAATCCAAGTTCAAATTTCTCGTAATAAACAATCAGAATGTAGACTTAAATACAAATCCAAATTTCCCACCAAGGGACCAGGAGGCTAAGACCCGGAAGCAAGTTGCGAAGCCCTATGTCTGTCTTATAAGTTAGCATTAGGCCCCCTTATTAGAATAAAAGTTCAAATTTCTCGCAATAAGCAATCAGAATGTAAACACTTAAATACGAATTCAAATATCCCACCAAGGGTGCGAAGCCCCGAAAGCAAGTTAAGAAGCCCTATACATGTCTTATAAGTCAGCGTTAGGTCCCCTTACTAGAATACAAGTTTCCCCCTCTTAGATGGCGCCACAAATTCAAATTTTTTGTCAAGGGGCGAAGCCCTATGTCTGTCTTATAAGTTAGCATTAGGCCTCCTTATTATAATACAAGTTCAGATTTCTCCTCATAGATGGCGTCACAAACATCAAATTTTTGGTCGAGGGGCGAGGGCCTGAAAGTAAATTGCTAAGCCCTACATCTGTCTGACAAGTTAGCATTATGCCCCTTATTACAATTCAAATTCATATTTCCACCCATAACCTGCAGACACTTAAATGCAAATTCAAATTTTCGGCCAATGGCGCCTCGGCAAGGGGGCAGAGCCCCGAGAGGAAGTTGCGCAGCCCTACACCTGCCTTACAAGTTAGCATTACACCCCTTATTATAATGCAAATTCAAATTTTCCGCCAAGGGTCCCACGACAATACACGAAGGTCCACGAACAAGTTCCGATCACGAAAAGGGGCGAAGACCTGAGAACAAGTTGCCACGCCCTACACATGTCTTAAATCTTGGTTATGTTCGCGGAGGGTTGGAGTGGGGGTAACCGAAATAGCCTTCGCCGAAAGCCTCGTGTCGAAAAATTGTACCTATATGAAGAAGTTTATCAATTTTCTTAAAAACAACGGTGAATGCTTTCAAATGCGACTGTCTTTGTTTTAAGAAATCATATCCAAATCCTCTTGCTAAACACCCCGATAACCGCTAGTATGTAGCTGTATCTATTACTGTGATTACTAAGATCGTATATCACAAAGATCAGTCCACCATAACTCTCAATGTGCAGACTGTCCCAAATTCGAGGGCAAGCATGGGGATCTCGCTTATTATAAGAGATAGGATATAGGTTTAAATTCGGCACTTTTGCTAAATTCGATGCCGAGTAATAATCTGAAAAGAAATTTGAGCTAACTCGAATGGATTTGGTTTTATGCTCAAAAAACTAAAAATTTCGATTTTCGTTTTTCGCGTTTGGCCACCTTATTATTAGGAATTTTCGAAATTCGATTAAACATTATTAAGGCACCTTTTTACGCACAATACTAATACGTTATTAAAAATATTATGTGACGTTTCGTTTATTCTGAACCATCATCAGGTTTATTTTTTCTTATGGGGGTTAAGATATATTTTTGTCGTTGGATGGAGAATGTTATGCTGATTTTAGCAATAGATAACACTTTATGGTTTGATCGACTGCGAACTAAAATAATAAGAAAAATACGAAGAACAAGATTCCGCCTTCTTGGATCCAGCAAGGAATAATTACAGTAGTTCTATTTATTTAATTTGTTAAACTCGTTAGAACATCCAAATAAATATAAAAACAGTTAAACAATTTAAAAAAAAAACATTAACAAACAACTCAAACAAGTAGGTCTATGTAACACGGTCATAATAGCGACAACGCAAATTTATCGATATGTAACAACAAAATAATTACACAAACAAACAATAATTATTATAATAAATGTTCGAACAAGTTTCCTCCTTCTTAAATACAGTAACGAATTCTTCTTCTACAATTGTTTACGCTTCTTTGAATGGTTCGCCTGGGAATTTGACGAAGTTCATTAACAACCCTATTCTGGAGTTCTTCTATATTTTGCGGTGGCGTCTTATAAATCATATTTTTTAAATAGCCCCAGAGGAAGTAATCTAAAGGGGTTAAATCTGGACTTCTTGCTGGCCACCTAAGTGGTCCCCTATTTCCCATCCATTTATCAGGAAATTCGCCGTTATTATTCACTTATTGTCGCAGCATTATGAGGAGGAGCTCCGTCCATTTGCCACCAGAGAGTCCATCTTTCGTTTAGCGGAACATCATCCAAAAGGTCTGATATTTCGTTTGTTAGAAATGCGAGGTAGCGTTGATACGTTAGGATACCTTCGTAAATAATTGGCCCAAGGAGCCTATCCTTCCAGATTCCAACCGACACATTAAAGGACCGGTGGCCTTGTCCTCGCATTTGCCTGTTAATTCGTGGATTTTCAACGGACCAGTAGTGCTCGTTATTACGATTAAACATTCCATTAGTGGAAAAATTGCACTCATCCGTCCAAATTATTTGATTGAGAAAGTTACGATTTTCCAGCATTTTGGTATTAAGTTGGTTATAAAAATCCAATCGTCTCATATCGTCCCCAGGCCGAAGAGTTTGACTAACGTGTAACTTAAATGGTTTATAACGATGTTGCTTTAACACTCGCTAATCTGTCGTTTTTGGCACTTCAATAGTTTGCTCTATTTCTCTGGTAGATGTTGAAGGATTTTCTTGAACCTAAGATGGATAACATAAAGTCATAACTCTCCAAAAAAAATGTCTGCTGAAATTAGCAGTGAAGTGAGTGGAAATTCTTATAATTAGTATAATACTAACAAATAGTACCTGATGTAATATTTCTTCTTCGGCATCTCTGTCTAGTCTGCTACCATATGCATTTCGAAGTTTCTGAAAACATCCAAATTCTCGCAAATTTTGGTCTAATTTTAAAAAATATCTCTGGTTTGGTTGCTGCCTCTCCGGATATTCCTCTAAATATCTTTCTTCTGCTCTGACACTATTTCTATTGCAGCTATAAAATATGCTTATCATGTCTCGTTTTTCTGAATTTGAAAACATTCTAAAGAAACTTGCAAATTTTAAAGCACTAACACGAAGGATCTTGCAGTTATTACCCTTTTTACAATTAGAAAATGACATGACAAAAGCCAACTCCTGAGTTTTGTTTGATTCATGGGTATCGTGATAATTTAATATTTAGTTTTTAATTTAAGAGTATTTTAGTTCGCAGTCAATCAAACCATGAAGTGTTATATATTGCTAAAATCAGCATAACATTCTCCATCCAACGCCATAAAAATATGTCTTAACCCCGATAAGAAAAAATAAACCTGATGATGGTTCAGAATAAACAAAACGTCGCATAATATTTTTAATACCGTATTAGTATACACCGCTATGTTAAAGATGCTGTCTTGTGTATTAGAAAACATGCTACTGATCAGAAATTTGATAATCTCAACAAAGATGTATGCGATACAGCTTCAGGGGTGAAGAAGAATTGAAGGCCTACGTAGTACTTCGAGGTGGTGTGGGAAATTTTGTTAATTTTAAGAATAATCTCATATCTGTGTAATAATAATAGCGGCAAATAAAGAAGGTATATTATCCGCTGCATGTATTTTTTAAAGCATAATTGCAATCGAATGAGTATTATTATGAAGCAGTATCAGGGTATTAGTCGTTTTACTTGTTAATAAGCTATATAACCGCTCAAGATGAAAACGGTGAAGTTGATGCTGGCAGTGATGTTCTCTGTGAATATCCATATAAGTTAAATTACACTGCCCTTAATTTTGAACATAAGGGGAAGTGCACCCATCCCAAAAGTCTAGACTGCGGAAAATGTCTTCACACTAATATTTAACATAAGAGATTATGGATTCCCTAGATTTGAAGATGTTTTTGATAATTTACTGTAGCACCTTTTTGCGACCCCGTTCTATATAAATAAATAGTAGTAAATCTGTATTATAAGCTTTATGGCTATGAATATATTTTACTGGTTTTAAAGAAAGTATAACATCCCATATGAATATACATATAATGTAACGTTCACAAGGTGAAAATCGTTTAAAGCATAATTTGTAAAGCAAACTAATTACATAACTTAATTACTCATGTTGATGTACGATGTTGAAGGTTACAATTTCGATGTCGTTATTCATATATTGAAAAATTTTGAGCTAGCGCTTAAATGCAGTCTTAAAGATTGCGTAGAATGAAGGACTAGGTTTTTATACCTTTGATAAAAATCAAAACAACCCTAATAAATATTAATAACAGATTAAATAACATATTTTTATTATGAAAACACTTGTTGCCTTTACATATCTATTAATTCTTCCCCATTATTAGAATACAAGTTTATGACAGGGGCGAAGCCCGCGAACAGATTCCCGTCTTACAAGACTAGGAAATCTTATTGGAATACAACTCTCAATGTATAAATAAATTAGGTCACAATCTGTAGATGGGGTTAAAAGAAATGCAATAATAATTTTAATAACAGGTATGCAATCTCTTTTGATAAAAACGGGCCCTAATAAATATTTATAACATTAAATAAAATATTTTTATTATGAAAAAGAAACTTGTCATCTTTACATGTCTTCTATTAATTCTTCCCCACTATTAGAATACAATTTTTATGACAGGGGCGAAGCCAGCGAACAAGTTCCCGTCTTACAAGACTAGAACCCTTTATTAGAATACAACCCCCAATGTATAAATAAATTAGGTCAATCTGTAAATTGGAATTAAAAGAAATGTAATAATAATTTTAATATACAATTATGCAATCTCCTTTGATGAAAACAGCCCTAATGAATATTAATAACAGATTAAATAAAATCTTTTTATTCTCAGGTGAAAAAAATACGATCGCCATGTGGGTATATATAAGAAATATGGCGACCAAAGGTGTCACGAGGGTGACGTCACAAAAAACAAAATGGCAGATGATGCCCCAAGGGTGACGTCACAAAATAACACAAAATGGCAGATGATGCTCCTCTTTTACTGACGAAATTTCTTCGGGTAGACGAGATAATGTACTTGTAAATGATTCGTCTTCTGGACGTGCTTTGATTGTAGAGGGATCTTTGAATGCGGATATTAATTAGTTCATCAATGACGTCCAGCAGCGGTTTCAATTTTGAAAAAGCTTCATTTAATAATTGTCACAAAATAAAAATATCCACTTATATTTAAATTAAAGACTTTTCATCGTACTAAATGAGCGGAGCTCAAGCCGTTGCTTCAGGGCATCCACTGGTGAGCGGCGCTAAAGTTTTTTAGCGCCGCTCGAAAATAACAATTAAGTATTTTGTCACTAAACGTTATGTTTACTGATATATATATATATATATATATATATATATATATATATATATATATATATATATATATATTTCTATTCTGGAAATATTCTACCGAATACCACTCGTGCATCAAAATAATCAGATAATCCTGGAGTCAGGGTCTTTTAACTTTTAACCAACAGAGCATGCAGTTTCCAGGCAACACCGCTTTTTCCCGGATTATCAATAGTTTTGGATGCACTAGTCGTATTATATATGAAAATACCCGCTCCCACACTTCTAAATATAAGAGGGCGTTTTAGCGGAGCAGATATAGATCATGTAGATTCAGCATAAACCTGTATTTACAACTCACTTTTTATAAATAAAATATGTTGTGTTATTCTGATTTTTTGTAGCAAGCCTAATGGTATTTTTGAAAACTATGTTACAAACTCCGATGATTTGAATGGTAATACATGAGTAGGCCAAAGTAGCCCTGGAGTTAAAATAACATTAACCCAAACTTCGAAAATTAAAATTGGTGCTTAAACATGCTTTTAGAAATAAATATGATGTTGTTCAAACCCTTAAATTATATAAAAGTGACAAAAAACAATTGTTAAACAATATTACTGTTCTTTCATTTTTAACTGAAGGAAAAGTGTAAAAATCTGAAAAAGTGGGCCAAGGTATCCCCGGTTTACGGTATTTTCATTTTGACGGTGGAATAAAACTATATAATTTTATTACATATTCAACTTGATCAACTATTTCTCACCCCCCTAATAGTCTATTTTTTGTCTTCATCTGCAATTATAAAACTGATTTATTAAAAAATCTTTACAATATTAACAAAAATGTTTGGTATAAACACCCTGTTTCCCATAAAATAATTTTAAAATTTGTCATATTTGTGCTGCCCCATAACAAAAAAATATTTTGTGAAATCACAACCACATTTAGCTGCATTTTTAAATAACAATTAAAGTTTACTTTTGATACTTAACCAATCTAAAATTGTTGGCGTAAAGTATGAAATGATTACGTCCGCACCTGTAACATAGAATATTAATTTTTTTTAAATAAATGAATGTTAGTGTGAAATACCAGCTCTCCTCATACAAATTAATATCTCAGTAAGTGTAGTTTTGAGATCAAGAGCGCCCCTTTGTGCAGCATGGTAAATCATTGCATATTCTCCTGATACTTGGTAAACAAATAGAGGATACTCAGGATGAGCTACTCTAGTTTGTTTAACAATATCTAAGTAAGCAAGAGCAGGTTTCACCATCAACATATCAGCACCTTCTTCAATATCACGAGACTATAAAAGGATTCTTATATATCAGATTATAAATAACGGTAAGTTACAATAGCTCGTTGCGCTAATCCACTTCCTCCAGGTGGCAGTTGGTAACACTTGCGATCTCCAAATGCAGGTTTTGATTTTGCTGCATCTCTGAAGGGCCCATAAAATGATGATGAAAATTTTGCCGCATAAGATAAAATTGCGACTTTGTGAGCAATGTTGTTTTTTATGAATAAGTCTTTAATTGCACCTATTCGTCCATCCATCATGTCTGAAGGAGCAACCACATGTGCACCTTTCAAAACATCAAAATTAAACAATATACAAAGTATGATTAACATCATGAAAATGACATACCATCAGTGGTTAAAAATTAATATTACATAGTATATGTATATAATGAAAGATGGTCACTGGTGATATGCCATAAGTTATTCTTGAACGCAAACCTTATGTAACTGCTGTGTTAGACAGTGCAATGCAGAGGTGGAGAGCAAATTAGTCCAGGAATTAAACACATTGTCCGTTGTATAGAGTATTTCAATAATTATAGTCAAAACCGCTGACTTTTCAAACTTACTGAGTAGAGTCCTTATACTGATTTAATCAATTATTTATTTCAATTTAGCTCATTCACTTTCGATATACAATACATTATGTGAAGATTATCCTCATCTCCAGGGGTATTTATACTTTTTTCTGATACACAACAAAATTATCTGTATTTGAAATACAGACCAGCTAAGAATCAATGATTAGACTCCACAGAGCGAAAAATCAGTAATTGGGAGAACATGTAAAATGCACTTGTACATGTTGTTAGGCATTTACGTATAGTAAATTTATATAAAGGAGTTTTCCTTACTATCCTCTTACAAAAAATCGATTTGATTATGGCTCAATACATATCATTATCAAATACTTTCATAAGTCATATGATCATAGTATAATTACAAGATATAACTAGATATCTGTTTCTTAACTTTAAGTATTGTTTAATAAAGATTTCATTTGATGTTATTATTGAAGATTAATTGGTATAATTAACTTTATAACAGTGATTCTAAACAGTTAAATACTGTAAAACTAATAATAGATTAAAAAATTAACACATGTTGTGATGAAACATTGGGCAAGAATTCTGTACTGTTACTCAATGCTATTTTTGCAATGATACTTTCTTAATCTTTGTTAAAAGAAAAGATACTACTTTAATTAACCACTGCTTACCATAGTGGTCAGTACTGTTGTTAATGCATTGAAATAATATAATAAACAATTATTTACTTTTTAATGTGTGACTGGAATGTAATTATAATTCACATTCCCTAAGAATTGTTTAAATTTCGACAAACAACAAACAGAAAAATAAATACATCTGATATTTACATATAGAAGGTTATGGAATCGACTTTTGTTTCACTATCACTAACTTGACTTATTATGTCATTTTACGTTTGACAAAGTTTCACCAAGATCGGCCATGATGTCTGTGTGTGTTTGGGTGTATGTATGTCTGGATTATGTCAGTATCCGCGATAACTCAAGAACCATACTACGTACTGAGGTGAAACTATTTTTTAGTTATTTTGTTATCCGGAATTCAGCATTATCTTATTTATATTAGGGTTGACTTTGTATGAAACAAAGTTGTGTTTATTTTGTTTGGCGCTGTGTAGAGACGGCCCAAGAATTTTCCTACAGCAGGAATCAACTGCTTGTCGTCAGAGGCGACTAATCAAAGGGAAGTGGAAGAAGCAGTTAGGAACGCTAGCAACAGTGCAGTAGAAGACACCATACTGACGCCCGAGCAAGGAGTTGATGATAATTGAATTATTCTTGTGGAGTGATGTGAGTGTGTGGTGGATGTAAATTATTATTTTTATTGATTGACAATTTCATAGTTTCAATGTTAGTTTAGTTGTTTTGCCAGGCATCTTCTCACATTTCCGTACGTTTAAGTTAATTTTGTTTTTATAAAGTTTTTCGTAGTTACAGTTATGTAGTATTGCATATTTACCCGCTTACACATGGATTTAGGTTAGTTAGATTAGATCTTCTCTTAGATTAGTTTAACTTAGTTAGGAATTTCGATTATGATACTGATCGAGGATGATCATATTTTTAGAATTTCTGACTTTTAATTAATCAATTGAGTACTTACCGATTGATCACTTATGCTACCGGATTTGACGTTATTTGTTTTGTTTTTGGTTGAATGTATTTATTTGATACTTTATTTTTGTACGAATGAGGTCGAAACCAGGAACCGGGTGTTGAGTTGGAAGGAGTCACATGGGGCATAGTTATCGGTCCTCCCAGCGTCATTGGGCATTGTCCCTTGCGTTTGAGCAGCTGTGTTACGGCACAGTAATATGTAACTATTATTGTCGTAGTGATGGTGAGTGGAGCTTATCTATTGTCCACCACATACTTGATTATGGCTCCTGAGTAATATACTTGTGGGAGTGTTTTTGTGTATATTGCAGATCTGGAACGAAAGTTATGGATGTAACGTTTCAAATAAATTCAATACCTATGTTTTTGGTTCAAAGGTGTAATACAGGGTGAATCCTAAATGGCGGATAATAACAATCCACTTGATTCTGTATCAAAAACTGAACAAAAAATTCTATAACCGTTTTGCTCGAAAACGTTTAGTTTTCGAAGAATTCTTAATTCACGTTTGGTAAAGAGAGCAACACTGTGATCAGTCGTACTAACCTGTATGTAAGCCGCCAGTGATTTACATAGTAACGCACTTGATTTAATATTACCTTAAATATCTGGTGTAAAACAAGACACGACCTTCCAACCTACAAAGTGGAAATTAAAAGAAATGAAATAATTTTAATTATAACACGCCCACCCCCCCTTATCCCAGAGCTACCGGCGCCTTCCTTATCTGATACTTCCGATCTACTGCCATTTTCGCCCGTAACAGCAAATAACAATAAAACTGGTCAATCCTTTGAGACCGTCATGTCTTGCCACTCTTTATCAGAGGAGAACATTTTCACTTTTTTATTTTTGATTTAAAAAGCCGTGGGTATAATACGAAATAGTGTAATGTAAACTCAGAATAAGGCATTTTAGCGACATGACTCGCTTATTACTTGTCAACAGATTTTAACTAAAATTTGATGGAACCGAGATATTTCACCAGTAACTCTAAAAATAAGGTTTTTTAACATCTGTTCTATATTTATAATACAGCACGAAAGTGCACACTGAAGGTTAAATTTATACTGTACTCTAAAAAATGCACTTAATGTTCAAAGCATAACTTATTATAATACTAGCTAACTTTATGGGGTTATTCTTCAATATGTACAATGCAATACAAGCAATTGCCAATTTGGACTAAAAAAGTGACTGCCACAATCAATTTATGACACTAATTCTAACATCACCGAGTGTCTTTATTTTACAATGTAACATTGTAATTAAGTCTTTGTTACGGTAACTTTAATTGGTAACAAAATTTATAAAGCCAAGGCTCGGTGGTTCAGTGCTAGTAGGCATTGGGGTGGGTTAATACAGTTAAATAATTATACATAATATTATATACAGAAATAAAATAAAATAATAATCAGGAAAAATGGATGCCACGTACTTCCAAGATAGTTATATTTGTAATTTACCTTAGTTCGAAGTACGAAAAACTAAATAAATCATAGAAAAATTATGAATAAATAGACACAATGGGGTCACAAAATTATAATCGCCATCAAAAACAGATAAATGGTCTAAATGGTAACATAAATTTGACAAGTAATAGAGATACCCGTAAGGATTGATTAATAAAAAAAAGGAAATAAATATTATTTTAATATAA
Source organism: Vesta saturnalis (assembly GCA_036346205.1). Classification (NCBI taxonomy): domain Eukaryota; kingdom Metazoa; phylum Arthropoda; class Insecta; order Coleoptera; family Lampyridae; genus Vesta; species Vesta saturnalis. Next base: position 261,524 of record JARFJB010002063.1, read on the forward strand.
CATTGAATGATTGATCCAAATTACCTTAAATTAATCCTCGAGCAACAAAAAAAAAAAAGGAGGAAAAGTGATATTAGTTACGTTAATCTTACAAAGTTTTCGGAATTCGGTTTACCCAAGTAAACAAGCGATCAAGTATATCAATAATCTCACCTGAAAATAACTTCTTTCCGGTGTCGTTTCCTTGCGCAAGTAACGTCCGAAATTACAGAAGCTAAATGGAAAAGAAAACAATAATAATTCGGACCTTAAACAATAGGTTGGCCCTAGAAAATGGATACATTAATCACTTGATCGAGAACAAATTCGAATACTGAAGGTACACTAATAAATTAGGTTAATAGGCAAACACATAGTTAAAGGTAAAGTGGTTTACAATATTGATAAATAATTGAAACTTAAACAAAATTATGAATTTAGAAAGAAATCAAATAAGCAAATAGTGACAGTGAAATTTTCACGTATAAATTAAGACTATAAAAGTAAGATAATAATTTATTGAAATGACTAAATTTTAGCTAGGCAAGTTATCTAATATTAAAAGTAAACAATTACTAGGTAAATTCGTGTGAGCAGACAGTAGTTTCCTTTATAAGTCATTAAATTAGAATTTCTTCAGTCGTAAGAAAAATTCAAAATGGCAGCGGTGTTATTTTTTCTATTGACGACGCTGGATCAAGTGGTAGTGGGTAGGTAATATACGTAGAGGGAGAAAAATAAGCGAAAACGAAAAGGAAAAAAAACGCTACGAAAGAAAATATAACATTAAATGACGGAATGATTCACAAAAATTACTGACCTTGTAAGCTGGTAACCACAAGCGTTAAAATTAGATAAGGAGAAACACAACACTCTTGAACGCTTAAAACCGTAATAATTATCACGTAACTTAAGTAACGCGAACTAGCATCAGGTTCGGCACAAAAATTAATTATTCATTTATCGAGAAATCCGGAAAATATCCGTTTTATTTTTAATTAGAAAATCATGTCCATGAATCGCGGTTGAAGTGAAGCAAAAAAAAAATATCCAACTCACTTTTTTTTTGTGTGTGTACCCTTGCAACCACGGAAACAGAAAAACAAAAAAACGAAACTAAAAGCGGAAACAAGGGTTCGAGATTAACGAACGCAATACACCAATGAGAATCAAGTAGACTGCAAACGTACGCTATCCGACAGTAAAGAAAAATGAAAACAATTTATTCCATAGAATAGCGATCCTAGAAATGTGACCAAATTAATTAAGATAACGTTACATCTTGTGAATCAAAACAAAAAAATTTAGCTGTGTTATAATTTGTTAAAGGTTTAAGAACATTTATTATTGTTATTTTATTACACACTTTTTTAACTGTATAATTAAATCTTCTTCACCTTCAATAAATCACTGAATATACTTATCAATATGAGGTAGGTACCTGAATATAACACTAGAAACAAGGAAGACACTTTCCAGTATTAAAAAATCTCAATACCTACAGTACAGACATTTTTATAAAAAAATTTATAATTTTGTACAAAAAATCATTACCGAACAGTGTATGAAAAAGGACTACAAAATCAGTTTTTATAGCCTTTTATTCTTATAAATGTTAAAATTGTGATTTTAACCACTTTGGTACCAAACTACATATTCGCCACACCCACTGCGAACCTGATTTCACTGGATACTGGGAATTCAACGAACAAATGAATACATTAGCTCAACACCAGCGTTCTTTGCCAAATTTTTCCGAATTAATTATTTTCGAATTATTCTGTTTAATTAAAATGTTACAGAAATCACCAAATAATGAATTTTATATCCCCTCCAACGTTAATTTCAAAAACATTGAAAGTTTTTCTGACAGAATCCCCTCCGGTTTCCACCAATCCTGACCTGAATACCCCTGTACAGAAGCCGTCCCCGCCTACAGCGGATTTTCCATAAAACCGCGAGTCGCACTACCGTACGAACTGCTTGTGTGTCGGGTCGTTGTCGCGAAGAAGTGCCAGCCAACTACTGCTTGCTTACCAGGATGTTACCGCGACCACTTGCTCGTCGAACCGTTCCGTTGACATCTGCTTGTACGCAGATCTGTTCCACCGACGCTACCTGCCCGTCGATCCGTTCCGCCGACGCTACCAGACGCGAGAAGTCTGACCGCGCGCTTGTCACTCCTAGTCCCGCCGATCGACGCGTTTTGTGAGAACCTTCATCTTGTACCGTCGTGCATCCTTTGTCAAGATACTTCGCCGCCACCTGAAAATCATCTCCATATAACCGAGCTGCTGGTTGATGTACTCTGAGGTTGAAAGCACATAAGTCTTGTATTGCACAATATTACATAATACGCAGATAGACGTCCGTAGTCATCTTTCATTTACTCCGGTGGGAAGAAAGGTTATCGCCTTAATTCTACCACGCCCCGGAAGGCCCATTTATACAGCACACAACGGGTTAGTCCCAGACTCTTATAAATGGTCCTTCACCAAACGGCTACACACACCATCTAACACAAATACGACTACCACAAGTCAGAATATACATAAAAACCAGAGGTACCCGCAGCCTACAGATAACATTAATACCAGACGCCGCCTATAGAGTGATCCTCCAGCGATATAAAGAAGAAATCGTTGCGAGTTCACATATTTTAATTGTATCAAACGTAACTAAACGTCTCGCTAACCGATCACAATTTGTTACATATCTCCACAAAGTTAGTTTTTTAACAACCCTTCTAAACCAGCTCCCGCCCTGACCGCTTATCGCGATAATCCAGACGTGGGGGAGAACCCCTTATGCAAGAAAACCGCGCCGATAAGACGAGTTAGTTATCCTGCACTCGAGAATTCGTACACTAAACCGTTCCCGAAGGTTTGAACACCTTATAAAACAGAATTATTAAACGCGGACGTATTTAAGTATTATTCCATTTTAATAAGTAAGTAATAAACCTCAATTTATTTCATTTAAATATTTAAATAATTAGAATAACATCTCGTGCAAATAGGGAGTTTTTTTACGTGTTAAACTAAACGCGAAATCGAATTAATTCAGAAAGTAAACGTTTCCTGAATTAAAAAAACATCTCGCTAACCGATCACAATTTGTTACATATCTCCACAAAGTTAGTTTTTTAACAACCCTTCTAAACCAGCTCCCGCCCTGACCGCTTATCGCGATAATCCAGACGTGGGGGAGAACCCCTTATGCAAGAAAACCGCGCCGATAAGACGAGTTAGTTATCCTGCACTTGAGAATTCGTACACTAAACCGTTCCCGAAGGTTTGAACACCTTATAAAACAGAATTATTAAACGCGGACGTATTTAAGTATTATTCCATTTTAATAAGTAAGTAATAAACCTCAATTTATTTCATTTAAATAATTAGAATAACATCTCGTGCGAATAGCGAGTTTTTTTACGTGTTAAACTAAACGCGAAATCGAATTAATTCAGAAAGTAAACGTTTCCTGAATTAAAATATTCTCGTAAAGTGGTTAAAATCTACATCCAGTATTAAATTTATTATTCCCTAATAATTAAAGAACCTGCTACGCATTTAGATTGTTTATTTAAATCATCATAAGCAGCCACAGTTATATTTTTATAGTACAAATATAAAAATTCATTTAATAGAAATTCCAGGTAAAGGCAAGCATTTATTCTGTCTGAAAACCAACTCACATATGAGAATAGTCAAGCGACTCATGCGCACCAACGTTACCTTAAAATATTGATTTTTCGGAACTGACTTGCGCTAACAAGCGGCGCGAACATTACCCCGATATAAAGTTACGTAATCGTGCTTTCCCGTTAGAACTGTAGGTAGATTTCCTAATTGCCATTGTTTACAGAGCCGGCCTGAGAATCACTTAAATAATTTTAAAAGTCATTTTTGTTATAATATCCAAATACGAGTTCCTAATAGATTAAAAAAAAGATTATTAATTCCTGTTCCCACAGAAACGCCTTAGGACCCAGTAACCGGTCATCCAGGAGCCAACCGTACGGACCAGGCATCCAGAGAAAGGGCTGATCTATTTAGTTAGTTATTGTACATATTTTATTTTTATCTTCAGTATTAGTAATTTAAGTTCAAATTATTATTATAAAATAATAGGATAATATACGTTTAAACCATGCTATGCTTACACTTCAGTATGAAGCGTGTTTAGCCCAAAAATAATTCCAGAAACGAACCCCCACCCTCCTCTTCCTTGCTAGTACAAGGTTCGGTTGAGCTGGGCCGAGTTAAATTAAATTCAACAATTTAATTAACGTAAGTCAAGTGGCTTATATAAACGAAGTTACGGTAACTGTCCGGTAGTAGGACGATACCGTTAGTAGGGAATGTTACATCGTCCGGGCACGATTTGGCACAAACTAAGATTTGGGATGAGCAGGGTGGCTTCATGCCAGGGAGAGGATGTGTCGATCAGATGGTTGCTCTCCAGCATGTGATCGAAAAGTGTTTAAGGGTAAAAAGGAAGCTGTATTGTGTGTTTGTAGATCTGGAGAAACCATACGACAGAGTGAATAGGGAGAAACTGTGGGAAATATTACATGAATACGGCGTAAAGGTCTAATAAATCGAATAAGAGCAGTATACAACGGTAGTCGGGCATGTGTTAGGGTGAGAGGAGGTGTGAGTGAATACTTTAATATTGAGCAAGGAGTGCGACAAGGCTGTGTGAGGTCACCGTGGTTGTTCAATGTATACATGGATAAATGTGTTAGACAAGCATGTGCCGATACAAATGGAGCAATAGTTGGTGACGTAAATGTACGACTTGGGGTGTATGCAGATGACACAGTCTTATTAAGTGACAGTGCGGATGAGCTACAACCGCTCTGAGGAAATTTGATGCAGTGTGTGAGAGCATGGACCTACAGGTAAACGTGAACAAAACTAAGATTGTGGTGTGCAATCGGGACGGTGGAAAGGAGAGTAGAGTATTTACCCTGCAAGATGAAATTGTGGAGCAAGTGGACGAGCTGGTATATCTGGGTAGAATGTTTACTGCAGATGGTACAATGGAGGGCGAGATTGGATGAAGGGTCAATGCTGGAAGGAAAGTGATTGGAAGTATTTGGACGGTAGTGAGAAACGAAATCATGAGCCTAGCTGCGAAACGAGCAATCCATAATGCGTGTTTGTCTCATCAGTACTATATGGAAGTGAGACACGGGAATGCCATAAAAAGAACGAAAGAAAAATAAAAGCGCATGTGGTAAAACGAGAAGGGACAAGATAAAGACAGAATGCATAATGACGAAGTGTGGGGAGGAAAAGACGATGATATATATATATATATATATATATATATATATATATATATATATATATAGTAGTCCATTACGTTGGTTTGGTCACATTGAGAGAATGAACAGCGCAAGATTAACGAAGAAAATATATGTGGGCGAGGTTAGAGGAATTGCCGGGTCTGGTAGGCCGCGTAAAACTTGGAATGCAGTAGAATGTATGATAAAGGAAAGAAAGATAAGTTTTAAAAATAAAATAGCATGTCAAAGACAATGTATGAACGTTGCGGAAGCTAGGGAGGTATGCGGAGATAGGAAAGCATTGGGAAAGATTGTGAATTAAAAATAAATAAGAGGCAGGGATTGTTTTGCCTAACCTGCAATGGAATGGCGTGAAGGTTAAGTTAAGGAATGCGAGCGAATTCAACCTTCTAATTCTTTGAATAACTGATATATGCTCAACGACTTGCGATTAATTACCAAAAAGTGTTATGTGATGACTTTTGTTAGAAAGGTTCAAACTATCTATTACAAATATAACATAAATAGAAACATACTGTCACGTAAGGAAGATATTAAAAATGTTGGTGGATATATTACTTTCACATTCTTTTTTTCCACAGACATGGATTTAATCCAATCACTGGATAGGCTTAAAGATTTATTAAATGAATTTAAGTGCAGTGGCATGACATACAAGAACTACAAGTTTTTGAAATATTTGTACAAATTAATTCATAATACGATTGGTAACACTGTTACTCAATTTGGTTCTACCTAGATTGAATTCTTAAGAAAACTTTTGTTTGTTACAGTAATCCGCACTTTGAGCATCAGATATATAAATTGTGAATCTTATGTATCAATTCTGCCAGGACGTAGATATCTTCAATTCAATGGAATATTTCAAATCTTAAATATAATGTAACTTCTGATGAGAACAATCGAATGATTTAATTTCGAAAAATGACGTCACTTAGGTGAATCTCTAATTTCTCAGGAGAACACGAGTTCTCAAGTGTCGCAGTGCCAAGTCGGCTCGGTACAATCGGCAATCGCCACAGATGTACAGGGCTATTACAAATGATGTTCATGATTTCAAGCATACATAAATCGAGTTTTATTCGTTTTACAAATATAAAAAAAAGTTACATTTGAAGGAAAACTCAAAAAGTTTCATAACAGGTATACAGAATTACAAATGTTCAATATGGGAGCCCCTTGTGACATGACAGATGTCAAGCCTGTAATCAAGCTCTCGCCATACGTTGTCGAGAGTTTCTTGATTGATTGTTTCGATGGCATTGGCAATTCGTCGCTGGACATCAAGTATGCTCTGTGGTAATGGTGGTGTATATACTTTATCCTTGATGTATCCCCACAAGAAAAAATCACAGGGGGTGATGTCCGGAGATCTTGGAGGCCAGTTCAAGAGTGCGTCATCATTTGGACCAACGCGCCCGATCCATCTCTCAGGTAGCAGATTGTTAAGTTCAGCCCTAACACCCAAGTGGTAATGTGGAGGTGCGCCATCCAATTGCAGAATTAAATCTGGGGAATCTTGCTCTAATTGTGGTATAAGCCATTCCGTCATCATGTCCAAGAAAACCATTCCATTTATTGTTTGTTCAATAAAGAAGAAAGGCCCGTACACTTTATTGTAAGCAATAGCACAAAACACATTAACTTTAGGAGAATCACGCACGTGCTTAATGTAAGCGTGTGGGTTCTCTGAGCCCCATATTCTTACATTATGTCTGTTTACTTTACCACATAAGTGGAACGTTGCTTCATCACTAAAGACCACACGCTGTAGAAAGTTTTCATCCTCAATCAAGACTTGCATGCTCTCACAACTTTGTCATTTTGTTTTAATGCTTGAAGCAGTTGAAGTTTGTAAGGTTTGAATTTAATACGTTTACGTAAAATTTTCCAAACTGTTGGCTGTGGTATACCGAGCTCTCTGCTGCATTTAACAGTAGATTTCTGTGGACTGCGGGTAAAACTTTCCCTTACCTGCTCCACAACTTCATTGCCCACTGACGGCCTTCCAGTTGATTTCTTTTTATAAATGCAGCCACTTGCGAATAGAGTGATTGCTAGGAGGATCTTCATTACATCTGGTTCTAAAGTGACGTTGAACACTAATAACTGATTGGTTAACGTGATAATCTAGCACACAAAATGCTTTCTTGTTTTCAAATTCAGCCATTGCACAAAACTGTCAACAATGAACTTAAGAAACAACTGATTCATGAGTTTTTCTTTCCAGCGGTACCAACCAAAATGGTTTTAATACATAATATTCCAGTGACATATGCAATCGAAATCAGGAACATCATTTGTAATAACCCTGTATTACATCTGAGATAATCTAATGGCACAGATGTGTACATGTATACATCTTGTGCTAATAGCTTACCTCGCTGCACGTGCGGCTACCGCCAAAGGAGTCGGCGGCAGTAAAACCATACATAAACAATTATTATTACGATATCCTAATAAAACTGTCTTGTGAAGGTGGTTGCAATTTTTTCCCCCTTACCTTTACCTTACCCTTACAAAAGTAAATTCTGGTCAAGAAATACTGAAAATGGGAACAACCCACCACCAGACCCAAGCCCTTCACTGGAATCTGGCATATCAACAAAGGTATCTCAAAAATTTAGTTTACTAAAGAAGGTGGAACCTATGGACTTGACTTTCCATCTATCCATTTTTTATATAAACATTAGATCTATGAATAAAAAAATGTTGGAAATAGATCATTTTCTTTCAGATAATAATTTTGAAATATTATGTTTTAGTGAAATCTGGTTATCCAATGATCAACATTTATATTTTAATAATTATAAGTTAGTAGCTTCATCTCAAAATGATCAAAAGAATATCCAAGTAACTAAGATAACACAACCATAACACCTAAGAGTCAATAGTTTATGGTTGACATAGATACATTTCTTCAAGATAAAATATACAAAAGTGAATTCTGGCCAAGAAATACTGCTTTTGAACTGTTTAGCTTCAAAAGAGGACAAAGATTTTTAAACTAAAAAACCAGATACATGTGCGACTGTAAATTAAATTAATGTGGATTCTTGTTTAAACGACCACTGACAGATGATGTAAACAGTACAAATAATCTCATCAATTTTCCAATCTAATGATATAAATGAAAATGGGAACAACCCAACACCAGACCCAAGCCCTTCGCCGGAATCTGGCATATCAACAAAGGTATCTCAAAAATTTACTTTACTAACGAAGATGGTGCCAACGGACTTGGCTCTCCATCTATCAATGTTTAATATAAACATTAGATCTATAAATAACAGAATTTTGGGAATAGATCATTTTCTTTCTGAGAATAATTTTGAAATCTTATGTTTTAGTGAAATCTGGTTATCCAATGATCAACATTTATATTTTAATTATTATAGGTTAGTAGCCTCATATTGAAGATGTGATTATACTCATGGAGGAGTAGCTATTTATTTAAAAAACCGCCTTTGTAATGGGAGCTTTAAAAAAATCAAAAGTTCGCGCTAAATTATAGGAGATTGGATACTTGTATATTATTTTTCTGGATAAAGCAATGGTTATTGTTCATTTGTATTTAAATGTAATTAATATTTAAGATGAGTTACTTATATATTCAATTTGAAAATATTTAAAATACGCAGCATTTGCAAGTGCATTGATGTGTTGGAAGGAATGAGACACTGTCATAATAATGTGCAGTTTTTAAAATAGTCGCATTAAGTAAGCGTTCAAAAAGAGTCGCATTAAATAAGCGATCAGAGTTGATAGTTGTGGGTCAATTGCAGCATAAGTGACATTGTATAGTCAACGCGGCCCTATAAAGTATGAAAATTACAAATAAGAATTAATTAGCGGTATAATAGGGAAGAAATAAAAAAATGCCTTCATTATTAAAATAATAAAAAGTGCAAGTATTGGCAAGTTGGTGATAATACAAAGGATTGCGCCATAATTTGAGATTCCCATTAACGGTGAAGATAACGCGTTTGTATGTATGATAACGGTAATCAATTGTTTAAATAGTGAACAATAAATATAAAAGACAGTAATCGATCCAAATTGGTAAATCAAAGTATAAAGAATAATAACTCGAAGTGTTAATACGATGGATATAGCAGTTTGTAGCGCAAGCTGTTTGTCGTTGAAGTTAAACAATTAAGTAAAAACTGGATAGTGTAAATATATCAAGCAATAATTTACACAAATCATGAATTTGTGGGAAGAAAATTAGAATCGTATTCATCCCCAACAATGATCCAAAGAAGACATTGAACAGAACAAAGAGAGCAAGGCGTCAGCAGTCTATAACCTATTTGTGGCCTCTTCACCGATTCAAAAAACGCGGAGTTACATCATCCGCTATCAACAAAAATAACGAGTAAGAACCTTTTTGATTGTGTAAATAAATAAAATACTTCTGTGTTTGATTTCCTCTAAAATTTAAATTTAAACAACATAATTAAACGAAAAACAATCGTTTAATTCTGATAAAGTTATTTTAGATTACAGAGTAAATTTTTGTATATGTTTATAAACAATGCATTTTCGTAGATTTGGAATTTAATTAAATATATTAAGAAGAGATCAAATAGGAATCCAGATAAATAAATCGAAATGAGCATAACTTTGGTCAATGATAACAGTGAGCATTTCTTTATTTTAACTTTGACCTAGCCGTCGCAACCAATTAAGAAAGGAATTCGCAAACGTAAATCATTTACGCAAATTGAAATTAAATAGCAAGCAAAGTAAAATTTAACTAGTAAATGATATCTTTATAAATTGAACCCATTCAGTTTTAATAAAACGTAATAAAAAATAATCATTTTCAGTTTCACAATAACAATATCAAATTTTATTCAATAATATTGAAAGTATAAAAAAGTTTAAAAGAACTCAAATTTTATTTTTTGTAGCGGGTTAAACCGACAAAAGTAATATCCAAGGGTATTACGCCTGTTGCACCTTATTTAAACATAAATAAGTTCTGTTCTGACCGTAATATTGAATTATGCGCAATAAACCTCAATAAACTATATCTTACCCTGTGTTGTATGTACAGGTCACCTGATTGTAATCCAACATAATTTGAAAATGACAAACCAATTTCTAAGCACAATTAAAGATAGTACTCAGATAATTCTTTTAGGTGATTTCAGCATCAAGATTACTAATACATTGTCATCTTATAGCATATATGGAACCGTCCCCACCAGGGTACATAAAAAAAATCTAAAACTAGAATCGTTAATCTGTTTACTAACATTTTACAAATTTTGTTCAAATTTCATGTTTCTGACCGAAACGCATGTGATCACAAAGCTATTTCATTTATTTATAAAACAAAGTTTGATTATGTAACTACACATTCTTACACTATATGTATAGAAAACACTAATACAATTGCAAATTTTAAGATTTCACTTTCAAATTGTGACTAGTCGAACTGACAATAGGAAATTATCCAAATTTGATCCCAAATGTACTAGTTTCAAATATCACACACAGTTATAATCTCTAATGCGCAGAAAAATAGATTGTACCAAAGGCTGTCAAAAAAATCACTTTCAGTAATGTAGCTGAAGAAATGAAAAACCACTAGCACTTTTTATTTGAACTTTATAAACACAATAATATCATGAAAATAGAATATCTTGAGCTTAATGTTAAACATTGCAAAATCAAATAATGTTCAAAAAACTGCATGGTCACTAATTAATAATCATAAAAATAAAAACACCCAACTTCAATATATCAGGGTTACCGTTGAAGACCTAATAGTTTCTTTGTCAAAGTTGCTGAAATGACCTTAAATCAAAGTCAGGGGATTGATGACAACTATCTGTTTAATCTTAGAAATAGTTGTGTACTGTATTCTTTTTACTTAGAACCGGTATCAAATGTTGAAATAAGTTTAATTATTAAAAACTTAACCCAAAAGTTAGGTACTACTATGGTCTCAACAGTGCTACACTAATATATGTATATATATATATATATATATATATATATATATATATATATAATATATATATATACCGGATGCCCATGAGATCACTTTCCGGCTGCCATTTTTTTATTTATCTATCGATTTAAATGAAACTTGGCAGGGTTGTTACTCTAACCCAACGTCATTTTAGGAATTTTTGACAAGCATTTGACTTCCGGTTTCACCGAAATGACCTTAACTTTTGATTTTTAAATGACACTCCCTGTATATTTTTTGTTTTTCGGATTCTGGAGGTCATTTTACGGCCGATTGCGTAATATTTAAATCGATTTTTTTCCAAATGTAATTTTAAAATTGAATTTTATTTTCTCATCCAGAGTGCCATGACCATCGTAAAATCATTCTACATACTTAACTCACTTCCAGAAAAATGCAAACTCACTTTTATCTTTGTTAACTTTTTTACTAGAACGTTCTAAACTTTATTTTTGCCGTAGCTCAAAAAAATTAAATGGAAGCATACCACTTTCATAAAACTACTAAATACAGTATTTTAAAACGAATTTAATGACGTATAATACGTTTAAAACGAATTTAATGACATATAACACGTTTTGTCATTTTTACCCATTTTCGATTTAAAACATTTTTATTTTGTTATTTTTATTTACATACCTACTTATTCATTAAATACACGTCGTATGTCACAACAGCCTTATTATTATCTGTCAAACTTTTAAATTTGACATAGTATTTCCATCGCAACTTACACACCTGTTTTATCGAGGTTTTTATGGTACATACGAGGTGTATTTTATTAATAAGTAGGAATGTAATAACAAAATACAAATGTTGCAGTACAGTCATTCAACAAATAAAAACAAGATTTAGTAATATGAGTATAATATTGAACCGTTGATTGAAACAGTTGAGAAGATAGGCAACCTTATGGGCAAAAACGTGTAGATAAAAGTGCACGAGACCGGTTTTTCGAGGAGCTACAATGGCAATATTCCAGTCTTCTAACAAAATCTCCCTCGTACAAATGTTGGTGAAGCTGGTACTTAAATGATTTGTATCCATGTTTCTTCATCTTTCTTGCTGATTCTGAACCAATGTCTAATTCAAAGGCAATTTCCCTTGTGGATGCTGTGGGGTTTTGAATGACATATGCTATTACATTTTCTTCCGTTTGTTCATTAATAATAAAATGTTGTTGCAAATTATCTGGTTCTTGGCGCATTTTTCTTATAAGGTAGATAATGTATTGTCTTGTCTTGTAGGATGATGAAGACGCTCAGGATATTCTTGCCGATAAACTCGTTCGGTTTCCGTTGCATTTTTGGCACATTGTCCATACATAATAAGTATATCAACCTGCTCACTCTTGGTAAACATTTTTGTTAATTTTATAATTAAACTAAGTACAAATTTTAATTTAATTTTCAAGTAAAATATTAGATTTATGTTAATAAACAACAACCTTTATTATTACCTGTCAAACTTTTAAATTTACGATAGTGTTTCCAAGGCAACCTAGCCACCTATTGTTTCATGGCAACTCTGATGTGCTGTGACATAGGAAGTGTATTTTATTAACGAGTAAGACGTAAATATAAAAATAAAAATGTTTTAAATCGAAAATGGGTAAAAATGACAAAACGTGTTATACGTCATTAAATTCGTTTTAAAATACTGCATTTAGTAGTTTTATGAAAGTGGTATGCTTCCATTTAATTTTTTTGAGCTACAGCAAAAATAAAGTTTAGAACGTTCTAGTAAAAAAGTTAACAAAGATAAAAGTGAGTTTGCATTTTTCTAGAAGTGCGTTAAGTATGTAGAATGATTTTAAAATGGTCATGGCACTCTGGATGAGAAAATAAAATTCAATTTTAAAATTACATTTGGAAAAAAATCCATTTAAATATTACGCAATCGGCCGTAAAATGACCTCCAGAATCCGAAAACTAAAATATACAGGGGTGTCATTTAAAATCAAAAGTTAAGGTCATTTCCGGTGAAACCGGAAGTCGGAAATGCTTGTCAAATATTCCTAAAAATGACGTTTGGTTAGACTAACAACCCTGCCAAGTTTCATTTAAATCGATAGATAAATAAAAAAATGGCAGACGGAAAGTGATCTGATATTATATATATATATATATATATATATATATATATATATATATATATATATATATATATATATATATATATATATATATATATATATATATATGAGGAATTAACAGAACATGTATGTATAATCACAAATTCTTGTTTTGCAAGTAGGATTTTTCCGAGTAATTTAAAAACATCAAAAATTTCACCAATTCATAAAAAAGGTCCTATTAACTTAGTACAAAATTACAAGCCCATTTCAATTGTACCAATTACTTCCAAAGTTATGGAAAAAGTACTAAAATCACAGAGCAACATGGATTTAGAACAATCAAATCCACTATTACGACTTTAATTGAAATAGTTTCCTATATTACTGATGAACTAAAGCAAGGTAAAAAAGTACCAACTTCATTTTTAGACTTAACAAAAGTATTTGATTGAGTCTCACATGAATTATTAATAAAAAAATTAGATATATTACGAATAAGGGGCAACCCTTTGGAACTATTTTAAAGTTACCTTTCGAACAGAAAACAATATGTACAGATAAACAATATTAAATCAACGATAAAAATAATAAACATGGCTTACCACAAGGCTCTGCCTTACGGCCTTTACTTTTTTTAATTTTTATTAATGACATCAATGTAAAAAATGTAATTTTTAACTTAAACCCTTTTGTGGAAAATATAAACAGTGGTGCACGTTGTTTAGGCATTACTTTAGACTGTAGACTTTCTGGGGATTCACACATTAAATAAACTATCGAGTTATACATATTTGTTGAGAAAATTGTCTTATCAAGTTAATGACAACATTCTACTGATGGCAAATCATTCTTTATTTCATAGCATTATGTCATATGGTATATTACTATGGGGTAGGTCATGTCATATGAAAGAAGTCTTAAACCGAAAAGGGCATTTGTTACACCTAGGTCAAAATACCTAGACAGCTGTCGTCTTATCTTTAAGAGATTAGGTATTTTAACATGTATTAATCAGTGCATTTATCAGTGTTGGATTTATGCAAAAGAAAATCATGTAGAGTCATCTACTTTCAACATGTCCAAGATAAGACATAAACATATGATCTTTCCTTACTTTACATTATCGAGAAATCATACATCATTTAGATGTTTAAGTATAAAATTTTTTAATCTACTCCTTTTGAATTGGAGACTAGAACCTACAAGTAGATTTAAAAAAAACACTGAAACGCTTTCTGAAAGAAAATGTTTTCTAGACATTTGATTATTTTCACCAAAAAATCAATTACGATATTATATCATTATTTAATTAAGAAATAGGTGTATGAAAGTCACAATTTTATGGGAAAGCCAAATTTTTTAATCCCGCCTGTTTACAACATGTTCCTTTTATATTTATGTTTTAGTTTAGAGAAGACAAGTTGATTTATTCTATACCAGTGGTAAAAGTTTATTAAAACTTTTAAGCTAAAAACACTGGTCTCAATTTAACCACCTAGACGGTCCTATCCACCTCTGCATGTATGTACATCCCAACTATTATAAAATTATGACACCTTTAATAAATCTACACAACAAACCTGCTTTTGCATAACCCAGAGCAATTTCGGCAATACGTTTTATACTTAAAGAATTATTTATGGAACCATCTGGATATAAAATTCCACAATGGCCATGTGATGTATAGGGGCATAAACATACATCACAGGCAATTAAAAGTTCAGGAAACCATTGCTTAATTTTTGGAATGGCTTTTATCACTGGGTTTTCATTTGAATCGGCATGGAATGCTTGCTCATCCTAAAACCCAATTTGGCAAATATCAAAACTGTACAAATACTGCAAACACCTTAGGAAAGTGAGAAATAACACCAAATAACAATACGGAATGTAAACCTTTTGAAATAAGTTGTTCAAGATGACTTTTTAACCGGTTAATACCATAGCGAGAAATCCCAGGCATACCTTCTATGGGTTGTTCTTCATCTTCACCTTCACTAAAATATCTTGTTTCTTACATAATTTTACCCTTAATGATACTTACATAATAAATATTGGGTACATTAAATTTTTAGGTGTAATTTGGCAATTAAGTGTTTGCCAATCTCTTAAAGATTGATCACTAATACCACTATGTAAGTAATGTGATTTTTTAAGAAACATTTTTATATAAAAAGACAGGATGAAGAGCAGCAATGTGTTGTAACTAACCTCACTTTGATAAGTCTTATGTCATGTCTCATGTCATGTAAAAAAATAATGCAGCTTATAAAATTTTGTATTTATACTAATTTTACTTATTGCTTCTAGTCTTATCTAAATACTTTACACATATAAACAACAATAATTATATTTTTTGTGTTTTAAATGAATTCTATGCATTTTGAGAATGTATGCATACTGCCTCTTCTCTTTGGTTATGATTGTTTGATGTACATTCAGAAGTCGAAGGTTGTACAACCGGTGTTGTTTCACAAGTTGAGTCTGTAAATGTAAATGTCAGGTAGTTTGGACCATGGTTTCGTCTAAAAGGAGAGTGGTTGGGTAGAAGGGCATAATTATTCATATATTATACCTGATTCCACATAATTAAAATAACAAAAAGTTTCCCGAATTGTTCGACAGTTTTGCATGTTGATTTTCAAAAAGGTTGTTCCGAAAAGAAAATATCCTATTGTACTACCGATAATTAAAGAAATTGTTAACCATCCGTTATATAGCATAATAATCAACATTAGGAAATAGCTTAATATTTGCATATTTAACCATACACAGGCATCCAGAATACCAAGTTTAATTCTAAAATTTACCTAAGTTTAGTTTAGAAATGAAGTAAATTTTTTTACCTCAAATATAGACTAGGTTTTGTATCATTATTATCTGGTCCATCACGTAAAAGAGTCGAGGTTTCTGATGGTGGACATATTGTGCGGATTTGCCTTGCCCTAATTATCAACTCTTTTTGTCGTTGTTTTGCTTGAACTAATTTTAACCATTCCAGAAGAATTCCTAACGTTACTAATATACAGCAAGTCAATGCTAGTAAGCCCTCAGATGAAATATTACAACCAGCAAATAAAAAGTTTGGTATATTTTTGTCCCACCAAAAGAACATATGCATATTCAAAAGTAATATTGAGGATGGTAATATAAAAGAATAATAATCAGTTTGATACTAATTTGGACATATTATCAGTATCTAAATAAATAAGAAAAATAAACATACAGATATGAATAACTTGTTAGGGACAAAACTAAATCAGTTTAGTTAGATAATCATCTTATTTACACATTTGATAGGATAATTGCAATTTCTTTTTATACTCCTCATATTTTAAATAGAATAGATAAATAAACGGAAAAAATAAAAATTATGACAAGGATTCAAATATAATTGGAAATTCTACATCACAAAAACTATATAAATAACAAAGCTGTGTTTATATTAACTATTCAGTTCATTGTGTATAAAAGATGAAACAAGAGACACTATTTCCGCGTTGCCAGGTTTACTTAGGGTTTATAGACAGATACTATAAGTTCATAGGGCAGTCATTGTCTTAAAGTTCAAAGGTTAGACATCTGTTTTTGCCACATCTAGATTCAAATCAAAACACTACTCTACAAGAATGTTCTCATCAGGTTACAAACTTGTAAATTCATTTGTTTTTCGTAAATTCGGATTTTTCCAATTGAGGTTATAAACACAAACGGTTTGTGGTTCACGATTCAAATTCAATCACACATTCAATAACAGCCTTTGACAAGGAAGTAGTTCCTTGTCAAAGATAACAGCTTTATTTATACAGTGTTGAGTACGAGGTAATCATTTTCGGTACTAAAGTTCGGACAAGAAATTTTCTATTTTTTCCACAAAATTAAGTTTTACCGCCATCGATATTTTACTTAAATTTCAACCACAAGTAATTTTACAAATTTTTATTCGCCGTTTAATTCTGTGTACAATAACCTTCGAGTTTTTGAAATACGCATGAGCGTTTCCGAGATTTTATTTTTTTGCTTAGAAAGTGTAAAATATTCTAGATGTTACTTCAACAATTGAATTATTATTTCAAATACCAAATTAAAAAAACTAATTAGCTACCCATAAAAAGGAACATTTTACGAAAATATCTGGTGTGGTACAACCATACTAGTAATGATATGGGTACAACACACGCGACCTTTCAACCTACAAAATGGACCTTAAAAGAAATGGAATAATTTTAACATTTATTTAAGGATAATTGTGTCTTTTATAAGTCATTACGAAAATAAGCAACGTTGTAAAAACTTCTTCTTCTACTTGATTCCTTATGCCTTACGGCGTCGGGTAATCTGCCTCGATCCATTTTCTCCATTGTTGCCTACTTTCGGCTGATATCGCCAGATCTTCGGATGTTTTCCCTTGTTTTGCTCCTAATTCCTCCATAATATTTTTCATCGTCTTCCTCATTTTTTCCGTACTATTTTTGTTTGATGAACCTGTTTCGTAATTCTGTTGTTATCCATTTTTTTCACGTGTGCAAACCTTAGACCATTAAAACCTCTAGACACGGCGTATGCAATTCAGCGTATACCCAGAAATGAAGCCAACATCGTTCGGTGCCTGTGACGTCAGTCGCGGGCAAAACGTTACCTGCTCCTTTAAGCCGTAAACGAGACTGTTGCAGACAGGCCTGCTCTTCGGGTGTTTGTATTGCTGCGTTAATTATTGTTAATAAATTTAATCATGGTACAATCGTGTAGTGCTTATAAGTGTGCAGAACGATGTAAAAAGGGTTCAGGCATATCATTTCATGGGTAAGTTTTCTTTTATTTCTAATTAAGTGAAAATTAGAGAATTAAATTCTAATTTGCTACACCGTATTATAAAATATGAGCTTAACTTTTATAACTATTTGCATTACTGTTTTAATAAAATAAGAACAATAATTCACAGATTTCCTCAAGATTTACAACTCAAAAAGCAATGGATTATTGCAATGCGTCGCAAGGGTTTCCAACCATCAAAATATAGTAGAATTTGTCCGAAGCATTTTACAGATGATTGCTTTGATATTAGTCCGTGTAGTTCAAAAAGAAATCTAAAAACTGATGCTGTTCCAAGTATTTTTGATTTTCCGAGTCATTTAACAAAAAAAATTAGGAAGCGAAAAGCGCCGAAAGCAAGGTGCAGTTCGCAACATGAGAAAAGTGACGACGAAGACATTACTGAAAAACAAGTAGCAACAAATGATGAAGCCTTTTCAGAACCGCTTGTTCCACTTCCTGTCAAAGAAAGAAGATTTTGCTATGTAGGTGATTTTAAAGAACAATTATCTACGAACAACGATCAATGCAGCCTTAGTTTAAAAAATGCTCTTGCAAAGAAACAGAAGCATGTAAAGGTATTACAGCAAAAAAATAGACGACTTGTTAAAAAGGTGTCTAATTTGAAATCTTTATTGGAGCATTTAAAACAACAGCGAATGATTGATGATGATTCTTCATTGATGCTTTCGGTAAGTAAATCAAGAGTAAAATAATATACTATGCAAGTTTCTTAGACCATTAAAACCTAATGGTCTAAGGTTGTAGCATAAATATAATATTAATGCATGTTCTAATGACTAAATCATTCTTGGGTTTGAATTGGTTCCTGGGTATAATATGTATATTATATTGCGTTCTTTCACTTTCTTGCAGGACACAATGCCTGTTTCTGCTAAAATAATATGTAGGCAATTGTTAAAATCGAAGCGATCTAAAACTTACCCACCTGAATTAAAAAGTTTTGCACTTACTTTGAACTTTTACTCGCCCAAGGCTTATTCTTATGTCAGAACAACTTTTCCTAAGATGCTTCCTCATCCTCGAACTATACAAAAATGGTATCAGGCAGTAGACTGTGGTCCAGGTTTTCAAGCGGAATCGGTAAAGGTTTTAAAACAAAAAGTATTAGAATTGAAGGAAAACGGTAAACGTTGTATTTGTGCTCTTATGGTCGATGAAATGTCGATACGTAAGAAAATAGAATGGGATGGAGGAAATGGAGAAAAATTATTAGGGTATGGTTTTCATGTTGCATCCGCCTGCATGTACTTACCTATTTTTATGAAATGCATGATATCTATATTAATTTAATCTATATTAAAACAGAATTTAAAAAATAAGTATGTTGTAGATATGTGGATATGGGCAGTGACCTTCAAAGTGATACTTTACCAGAAGCTAAAGAAGCAATTGTTTTCTTAATAAATAGTGTTAAATGGGCTCACGGGAATACAAAAAAGCAATTTGGTTAAAATGTGTTTAACAATACTACACGAAGCTGAAGTTACAATTGTCAGTATTACTTTTGATGGTGCTGCAACTAATATAACTATGGCAAAGCTTCTTGGAGCTGACACGTCTGTCAACTCTAAAAAAACATTTTTTCCGCATGTTACAAAATAACCAGTTTATGTTCTTTTTGATCCTCCACATATGTTGAAGCTTATCCGTAACACACTTGGTTCTCATAAAATTATGTTTAATGCTAATAATGATCCCATCAAGTGGGAGTTTTTCGAAAAATTGGTAGATGTTCAACAACGTGAAGGGCTACATCTTGGTACAAAAATCACAAGAAGACATGTAAACTGGTTCAAAGAGAAGATGAAAGTCAAGTTAGCTACACAGACTTTTAGTTTGAGTGTTGCTAAAGCTTTACAATATTTAAGAGAAACAATGTATTCTAATGATTTTAAAGACAGTGAAGCTACAGAGAACTTTGCAATTTATATGAACGACATTTTGACATTCTAAATAGCCGCAACTTATTGGCAAAACATTTCAAGGCTAGCCAGCAGCATTACAACAAGGACATAGTTTTTGATAGAATATATGCAGCTATTGAATATTTAAAGTCTCTTAAATCATCAACAAATGGAGAGCCCCTGTATCTAACCCAACGAAAAACTGGCTTTGTCGGTCTAATAATAAGTCTCAAGTCCTATGTTGGGATATGGAAGGAATATGTTGAAGATGGTTGTTTTAAGTATCTTTCGGCATACAAACTGTGCCAAGATCACCTCGAAATTTTCTTCAGTACAATTAGAAGCCATGGAGGCCATAATAACAATCCCACCTCAAAACAGTTTCAAGCTGCTTACAAAAGATTATTAATGCATACAAGTGTAAAGGGTTCAACTCAAGCGAATTGCATCGAGCATATTTGTAAAGTAGCTGAGAGTCAAATAAGAGTAATGGAAAGAACTAATAAATTAAACGAAAAAAATATATTGTCGAAATTAATAATACACATTCTAAGAAATGTTCGCCATTCGGTTTTTAATGCTCAAGACGATCACATGTATGATCACGACATTGAATCAAATCATATCATAAATTTGATTAAAATCATTAGTTTTTATTATTGTAACATAAGATTGTACCATAAGGCAGAATGTTTAAATAACCATACAGATCGAATCCGAAGCAAATTAACAAAAACCATTTTGTTTTCCAATCAATGAGTTTCTTTTGTCTTAAATGTCAAGTAATAACCATTAATCTTTTTTGTTATTCGTTAGATTTAGATAAATGAAACAATAAACAACTTAGAAATATTGTTAAATGGCCTTTTACTTCAGTGGAATTTTAAAACCTGTGAAAAGAAGTGGGATTGATAGGCGTTCTTGCCCACGAGTGACGTCACCCGCTCGAATGATGTTGGCTTCACACCACTGCGATACGCCGTGTCTAGAGGTTTTAATGGTCTAAGGTGCAAACCAATTTAGTTGTTTCTTCTCTAGTTTTTGTATGATTGTTTCTTGTTTCAACGATTTGTATGTGTTCCCAGTTACGTTGTGTATTTTTCATAGATACTTCATTTCTATAGCGGTTAGCTTCTTTTTATACTGTGGAAGGGTTGGTAGTGCCTCTGTTGGATATAATATTGTAGGTGTTACTCTTTTATTATATCTCTTGTTTCGTTTTTGTGTTTAGTTCTCTTTTATTTAATGGTGTGTTGTTTATCGAATAATATATATTATTTGTTTTTACTGTCTTGCTTGCTATTTCCTGTTCTATTCTTCCATCGTTACTGATCGTTGTTTGGTATTACCGATATTTTTATAGAAACGGGCAGCTTTGAAATTTTTTTTTAAGTTAGCATCTAGATGTCTACTAACCTGTATCGGGCATGAAATTTTAAACGTCTGTTTGACATAGATTATTGTTTTTGGTTTTACAATGTTGCCTATTTTCGTAATGAACTTATAGAGGTTGCATAATTTTCCTAAAAAACGAGTTTAAGGCCACGACGCGCAGCGTTGCGAATGCTTTAAAGGCGATTATGCATTGTGTAATACGATATTTTTTAGTATGAATGCGTAATTATAATAGTAATAGTAGTAATAACTGTAATCATTTTAATTGAAAAAAATCAAATTAATGATTAATGATTTGACATTAGATTTAATTATTAAACGTCATTATTGTATGTATTGAAATTAATTTGACAATTCACAATAAAATCTGACATAATCTAATCTTATTTATTGAAGATGTTACCTAGCTACCTTCATACGCACGGCATGCGATAATGACCCGATTAAGCACGTTTTTCGGTTTGTTTTGGATTGTTAATGATACATGAATACTAAAATAGTATATTAAAGTATAAATGGATAAAAAGATCTTTAAAACACGCGCGATTTTTCAAGCACGACGGCGCAGCCTGAGTGCTCGAAATAGAGTAAGTGTTTTAAAGACCAGTTATCCACGAATACTTTACGCATATTTTTTGTTATTGGTGCACGTTGAAATCATAAATACTAGTATTATTACTACAAAAAATGGAAATAAGAACTAATAATGTAAAATATGTAAATAAAAATTAATATATTTAACCATACTAACTGTACTTTCTATTTTCATTTATAAAAATGAAAGTGTTAAATTCGATTCCATCTTATTTTGCATTAGAACTGAGTGTGGCAGCACTGTCAAAAGAATAAGAAGTTACTACCGTAGCTTTGAAAATTGTAGGTTATAGTTTTAAAATGAAACTAATGCAACGTTGCATCATAGTTTTTTACGCTATTTAGATTTTGTTTGCACAAAAATCGCTAAATTTCGAGTGATCTATTTAAAAAGTCAAGTTTAGTCTTCAGACCGTGAACGTCTATTACCCATGTAAAACGTAAATTACCAAGCTACGTAAAAACTAATAAAAATGCCTCCTCCTTTTTCACTCTTGCAAAATAAAAAACAGGGAAGAAATACGCAGGAAACTCAGAGCGCAATTTCATAACTAATCCAATGTGAAAACTTGCTTTCACGATAAAACGTACCTACTGCATCTTTCTCTTTCTTTTCTTAGCTATTGAACATGATGTACAGTATGATTAACACAAGATTGCTGTTTTCGAATTCACGGAAAAGACCTGTCGGAAACTAAATATTTAGATGTATTTTTACAAAAATTTTGATACCAAGCAGTGGGGTTTGTTCCAACTGCATTATACCACCAGAAGAATTTGAATCCATATCACTATCTGAATCTCAATCGGATTGTCGTAATCCATAACAACAGGTGGGATATTTTCAATCGAAATATTTCCATTATGTTTCTTCCAATCATTTGAAATATTCTTTTCCGTGTGCGAACAAAAATTTTGTCACATTGTAGGAGAACGTTTGATTAAAGCCTCAAGCTACAATTTCTGAATCCTATCTTTCGATGGAAGTTCAGAATTTTTTTGCTTATTGTAATAATTTTTACAAGAACCCCATATTAATTCAATAGGGTTATGTTGACAATGCTAAGTAGGCATGCTTAATCAAGATATTATCAACTACATAAATTTTCCCTCTGGACTAAAAGGTTGAATTTTTTTCACAGTTGCTTTTTTGTAATTTTGTCCTCAATTACGACCCCGTGTGTAACTAACCATTTTGGTAGCTGATCTGTCTTACTAGAAAATGAGGGTGGATTGCCTAACTGCACCAAATAATACGGTGTGTTATCCATAACCTCCACACTAAATTTGAAATTTGGCAACAATGGTACTGAGTTACTGTTTCCTAAAAATTACAAAAATTTAGATTTTAGTAAGTTTATTTGTGAAATTTAATTATATTAATAGTTAGTTGTAAATGGCTTTGTATAATAACAAATTATGGCTCCTTTCACATATTCGAGACTCCTTTATTTCTACTGATGATACAGGTTAAGATCATTTCATTTAATATTATTTATTTATTTTTAATTAAATAGGTATGAGTGAGATAGTAATGGTTGGCGAAGATTTACCTAAACAATTAGCAGATAAATTAGATTCATATCGTGATCCAGATGATAGCGAAGACGATGAAGATGATATAGGACGCGAACCGTACGATTTTCATTTAGATATGGATTTTGAAGTACATAGGCAACGTTCTAATACTGCTGTGCGTTTAGAGAAAATGGATATAGCTAAGAAACGAGCTGCTAAAGTAAAGAATATTAAATGGGAATTTTCTAATGTCCCTCCATCAGAAGAAGCTTTAAATAATCTTTTTATTAGAAAAGACCTTAAGAAAAATGTTCCTAATATTAAAAAATCTTTGTTATCAGAACAATTAGAGAAATGCACAAATCTACCTCAAAACCCTTATATTGAGTATGCAAAGTTTGATGGAAGTGCTCAAGTTGGTATCCTAACACGGAAATATAAAATATTTTTGACCATGTTACCTGAAGAACATAGAAATTATCCAATGGTTGTTAGTTGTATAGCAACTGCAAAGATAGAAGAACTTATTGGGTTTATTTTATTAAAGTGTAGTACAATTCATGGTGATTTTCCTTTAAAACCTGTCTCCCATTATGGATTGTATATAACAGAGGAAGATGGAGAAGTAGATCATGATTTTTCAAATTTAGATCCTAAGGAAAGTGTAGCTAAGTTTGGATTTACATGTTTAGGGTTGGTAGAACATAAACATATTAGTAAAAATGTTAGTTTTGAGTCTACTCAATTATTAATTCATAATCCTGATTCAGTTGAGGATGGCACAAATATGATAAGTAATAAGTTACCATTGAATGAAGCTAAACAAATAACTGCAAATATGGACTTAATGAATGATCATACTAAAGCAATGGAAGCACCTTTGTATCAATCTTATCGAGTGTATATAGTAAACAAAATGCGGGCTAAAGCTGAAATACAATTAGGTATAAGTGGAGAAAAAATTGAAATTGATCCTTTGCAGCAGAAAAATTCTAAGTTTACATTTGTAAGGCAGAAACCTGTAAGCCATCACATTGATTCTGTTGCATGGTGTGAAGTTACTGATACTAAAAGTAGTGGCACAGCTTTTAGAGTTGTGTATAGTTCTTCTTTCGGTAATACTAATTCTTCCAATATAAGTATTAATGGTAAGTACATACATAGTTTTGTTAATTTTAATTATCTTATTTGTTTAGGGAGTACACAGGCACCTACATTACAAACATCAACAAGCTTTAAACATTACGATTTTGAAGCTGATCACAATACAGCTGAAGAAATTGTACAGAAAATTAATTTAATTCTTGAATTACGATCGAGTGGTAGCAGAAAAGAATATATAGCAAGCCGCGAAAGAAAACAAAGACGAAGAAGTTTCCATTCTAATAAATAAACAAATTATTTATTTATATTTATTAATAAGTTTTTATCAAATTAAATTTTATTCAAGTCTGTTAATGTGAGTGTGTATAACTATTGCTCTCACTTTTAAAGAAAGATCATTATTAAAATATAAGGTTTAATTTCTTTCCCTTCTGTCTTTTAGTGTGCTAATGGTGTACTTGACATTAAATTATGTGTAATTATTTGAATTTGGTTGATAAACAAAATTTTTGTAGTGCAACATAAATTGAACTTGTCATTATGAACTAAACGCATTGAGTTCTATCAGACGAAGTTGATTTAATTCTAATGAAAAGGTATGAGTGTGATTTAGGTAACAATGACCAACCATCATGTAATTGTTTAGTATAAATTCCATTACTAGATAAGGCCATCTTTCTTTCTAATATGGATAACCATATTTAGGTAGGGTGCTGCCTGTTTTATACCTTCTTATGCCTCTTCGGATGTAGATGTCAACATTCTTTCCAGCATTTCGGTGGTCTGCCCTGAGATCTTTTTCCAGCAGAGTTGTTTACCCTCGCATTTTTTACAAGTCTATTGTCATCCATTCCACTTATGTTTACTCCAGCATTTCCTTCGTTGTCTTACCCATTTCGCTATATCTTGGATCCCACTCTGTTGTGGAAGGTCCTCACTTATTATTCTGTCATGTTATGTTTTTCTGTGGATGCTTCGTATCGTTTTCATTTCAACTGTTCTCATTATTTGTTGAGTCTTAGAAGTGTCTGGCCTTGTTTTGGCTGCATATGTTATGATGGGTCGAATTGGAATCTTATATGTTCTTATTTTACTGTCTATGTTAAAGTAGTTGTTTCTCCACAGATATCTCTTAAGCAACCAGATATACGGCATGCTTTCATCGTGTGTTCTCTGATTTCATTATTTAGATTTCCAGAACTCGTTATCTCGGCTCCCAAATGGTTTACTTGTCTACCACCTTCTGGTTGATCTCTAATTTGCATCTTATCAGTTCCTTGGATGTTACCAGGCATTTGGTTTTGTCTGTATTGATGACCATATTTAATTGTTTTTCTGTTTGATTGAAGGAGTCAAGTAGCCTCTGTAGGTTGGCTTCTGAATCAGCGATAAATACCGCATTGTCAGCGTAGCAAACAGCGTTAAAGTAAAGTATTTCCCATTTTGTTCCTGCTCTTTTGGGTAGATTTTCAACTATTTTGTCCATAACCATATTGAATATAAATGGGCTTAGTGAGTTGTCTTGCCTATATGCCTTTGAGTACTTGTATTTCTTCAGTTACTTTTATGCTCGTTTTACAATGGCTATTGATCTCATATATTAACTTTATTAACCTCTGGTTTACTTCTTTTCCTGCATCATTTTGATGATGTCCGTTATGCGGACTCAGTCGAAAGCCTTGGTCATGTCCACAAAACACATAAATGCAGGCTTGTTAAATTCCAAAGATTCTTTTGCTATTTGTTTGATTATATAGATTGCGTCAATAGTTGATCTATTTTTTCGAAAGCCTTGCTGTTCTTTCCTTGCAGATTTGTATTGTTTTACATATTTCTTCTAGAATTATTTTGGTGTGTGCTGTGAGCATACTATTAAGAAGTGTGATTCCACAATAGTAGCCTGGTATTATTTTTTTACCCTTTTTATATATTTTGATAGTTGTACTGCTTTTCTATTCATTTGGTATTTTCTGTTCTGTCATGATGTTTCTGAATAAAGTTAGTGTTTCTTTTTATAACCATTTTCCCCCGTATTTCAGCATTTCATTTGTTATTTCGTCGGGTTCAGGGCTTTTTCTGTTTTTCAGATATTTTAAATTGTTTCCTATCTTCTCTGTTATTTCTACATGGTTGTCTTCTTCTTCATCTTCCTCAGTCAGCATCTCTTCGCTTTCCTCGTTTTCTTTATACTTATAGGTCACTGAAATATGTTATCCACTCTTCTGCATTGATTTTGTTGGTTTGTGTTGTTAGAATGAAAGTTTTATCATAGTCCATGTTCGGTATCTCTTTGTTTCCTAGCGCTACCAATCTCGCTTTGTATTTTGTTATTCGTCCATATTCGTCTAGTTTTCGCTTAAAAATCCACAGTTTTCAGAACTTTTATGCTTCTGGATCGTTTAGTGATCACCAACGTGTCTTTTGCTTTCAACCAATCCACTTATTGTTCCTTACAATTATTTGCTTGTTTGAATGAATTCGCTGTATCATCCAAAGGTTCTTTCGGGTTGCTCTGTGCGTCGTTCTCGCAATATTTGAATATCCTTCCTCATCCGTACAATAGTCGTTGAGCCAACTAGGTTTGTTTACTTTTCTGCCACTTCTTGTTACGTAATTTCTTCATTTTCGCTCGTTCCTTGTACTTCCTCGGGTTTTATCACACTCTCGTCATCATACGATATTTCTCGTTCTTCTCCGTCCGTGCGTTCGTTTCCATCTTGGTCTGTACCTTCGTCTGTGTTTTCACACTCGTCTTTGTGATCATTATTCATTTTTTTTATTTTTGTCAATTTCCTTTTCCAGTGTGTGACTTTTATCTTCATCGTCTATGAAAGGGTTAATGAATCTCTTCCAAGTTACATTCTTTTCATCCTGACTGCGTTTGTTGGTTTCGTTCATCTGAAAACATGTTATTTCGTCGAACTTGACATCGCTCTACTGATTTCGACAAAATTTCGCTTTGGATCCCAGATACGATATGCCTTAGTGTAAGGTTCGTATCCCTTGAGGTTCATATTCTTGCATTCGTTAGT
This sequence comes from Vesta saturnalis, assembly GCA_036346205.1. Lineage (NCBI taxonomy): Eukaryota > Metazoa > Arthropoda > Insecta > Coleoptera > Lampyridae > Vesta > Vesta saturnalis. Next base: position 289,266 of record JARFJB010002063.1, read on the forward strand.
TCTTCTTGTACCAGCATTTGCATCCGAATGCTTACATATGCTTTCACTGCAGTTATTCTATTACTCCATATTGCGTATGGTGTCTTTACGGGATGCTTACTTACGTTCCCCAATTACGTGTGTAATTTGCCGTTAATATAGCTTCGCCCCACCAGTCGTCATCGGATCCAGATTCGCTCATCAAGCACCTGGTTATATTCAAAAGTGTTTGGTTGAGGCGTTCCGCAACTCCATTTTGTTGTGGTGTAGGGTGTCGTTTCCCCGTTTTCGTAAGTAATCCCAGAACTCTCCGTTTATGTATTCACCACCGTTATCGCTTCGCAATGCTCGTATTTTTCTACCGTGCATTATTTATGCTTTATTTTGGAAATCGATGAATTTTTCCAATGCTTCGTTTTTGCGCCTTATGGCGTACACTTCTGTATATCTACTATGATCGTTAATAAAAGTTACAATGGACCTATTTCCTCCACGTGATGTTGGATTTATCGGTCCGATCACATCGCTGTGAATCAGATCTAAGCAGTTTTTCCTTCTTTATCGGTCGTCCTTGGAAAGTTATTTCTCATGATGTTACAAATATTGCGTGTGTCACATGTTTTTTGCAGTGTACTCGATTTTAGATTGTACAATTCGGCCAATCTTTTTGTTTCGTTCCTGTTTGTATGTCCCAATCTTTTATGCCATACTTCTGCTGAGCTGTCGTTCATCGTATAAATACGTTGCCGTTCTTCGTTTATCGTATAAACGTTGTGCTTTCTTTTAGCTGTTCCAAGTATTTCCCCGTCTCTGCATAATATAGCTTGTTCGTGATTGAATTTCGTTTCAATACTTTCGTCTCCTAAACGGGATACGGATATTAGGTTTCCGTTTAGTTCTGGTACGTATAGCACATTTGATGGTGTCAGCACGTTACTCCCGTTTTCTTCATTCCATTTTACTTCTACAGTACCTTTGCTTTTGTATTTTAAGGAGGTACCACTGGCACAAGTACTTGTATTTTCGTGTGTGGTATTTGACAATTTTGTTTTGTCACTCGTTAAATGGTCAGTTGCGCAAATACCGCAGATAAGGAAAACGTTACAATATTTACGACTCCGACTAGGGCAGCGATACGGGTAGGCGATCGTACAGTGGCTACGTGACAATCATGGGCGGTGGAGTCGTATCGTAGATGAGCCGAAAACAAAGATGCATCGCTCTGAGCACTGCGGAAGCAGAACCTGTGTCGTTATGCGAATGTAGCAAGGAGGTGGCTTCGCACTCACGAGAGAGATAACGGGAAAAGACAGCACGACATGGACAGTGGAAATGGATAACACTGCAGCCATCAGAATGGCGGAAAATGATTGTACGAGCGATCTCAGCCAGCACATTGAGCTGAAACTATTCAAGATACGTGAAGGGAAAATACAATTACGATACGTTGGAGTGAAGAAAACGCTGCAGACGGCATGACAAAAGTACTCGGCGAGAACTGAACCCGTGAAATGTGTGAAATGTTGGGAATTGGCCACTTGAAGGAATCATCGTGTCCAATTCAGGATGAGTGTTAGAATAAAAACAGTTTTTCTTTAAATTGAAAGTGAGAGCGCGGGACTCGCGAGGAGTGGGGACGACATTTTTTACGACAGCGAGTCATGAAAGATATGTGGCGATGTGTGGATGTTTTGGTAAGCTATTAAATGACTACTTAAGATTAATGTACGAAACAAAATAAAGACATTTTAAGAATGACGCTCATTAATTTTGCTCAATAACGATGGAAAACGTAAAAATCTGCAACTCCGACATATGTAGTATATTTAATTTCTTGTTTGTTTCTTCTTAACGTTCCTCTGTTTCGTTCTGTTTTATATAGTGTTCAGCTTCGTTGGTTTCTACTTAGTATAAACTTAATGTATGCTTTTTTCTCACATAGTTATTTCTGGAGTGAACAATGCTGTTTAATTTGTTTTTTAATGTTTATCTGTCTTTTTCCTAGGAGGCTTTGTTAGCTGTGTCAATAATATAATTTTTTATTTTCATTGTTCACATATATTATGTTCTCGATTGATTGGTTTCTATTGTATTTTCTCTGTTAATCTATTTTTATATAGTTGTTTCATACTACCATCTTCCAGTAATTCAATATTGAGTTTTTGTATATATTGGGGTTAAGGTTTTGGTGTAATGGGGATGTTCAATCTCATTTTGCAAAGTACCAACTTATGGTCACTTCCCACATTAGCTGCGTTAAATGTGCTCACATCGAAGATCATCTGTGGAGCGACCGTTCTATTAGTGATGATATAATCTATTACCGACCGATGTCCTCTTGTGTTTTCCATGTGTATTTATAGGCCATGTCGTGGCCAAAAAAGGTGTTATTAATTCTCAGTTTGTTTGTTGCGCAGAACATTTTTAGCAGTTGCCATTTTCATTAACAGCTTCTTCATTGGCTCTTTGAGTTATGCCTTGTAGTAGTTAGCTGCGAATTCTGGCGTTTAGGTCTCCCATTATCACAATTTTGTCCTGGGTTTTGATTTTGTCAACTATTGTTTGTAATTCTTCATAGAACTTTTATCTAGTTTCTCGTTCCTTAGTCATATCTGGTGTATAAACACTTACGAAGTGAATACTTTTGTTATTGGTTTATATTGTGACTTCAATATTCTGTCGTTAATATATTGTTCACTTTCTACATGTTGTTTGTATTTTTTTATCTATGAGTAATACTACTCCTGAATGTCCTCTTTTTTCTAGTGTTCATTGGTCAGTTCTTAAGGTATGTGGTACTTTTAAAAAACTATACTAGTTCTACACGGACACCTTCCGCCATCTTGGATTTTTTGGGGAAAACCCACCTTTTTTTTATACGCCCACGTGGGGATCGTATTTTTTCACACCTATGGTTTCTTTTCGGAGTCCTTCTTCAACCCCTTGATGGAATTTTCAGCCTAATTAGGATCCTTTTGGCTGTATAAAGAAATTTTTTTAAAGTTCAGCCCCTGGAGGGTAGGTAGGTGAATGCGCGCATATGCAGTGTTCTGAGAATAAAAATATTTAATCTGTTATTAATTAGGATCCGTTTTTACCAATGGAGGTTGCACAATTATTATTATTATTAATAAACTTGTTTTTCCTAACAACTTGCACTAACAATGTTGCAGTTAATGCGAAATGGCGGTTAGATGGGTAGCTACAATAAGTGTGAGATTGGCTTTCTTTTGCACTCTCTGCGTTCAATCATACTGCTATTTTTTGAATTGAGAACTGATTTTGTATGATTAAGTTAAATCAGTTTGGTATTTAATTGATTTGAATAATTTTATTTGATTAATTGATTTGTATGTTTGAGAAAGAAACGAGGGAGAGACGAACACGATCAACCTCTATTACAGAAAACATTCATTAGCCTTAAACCACTATATGGCACAACAAACAACCCTAATTAGTCCTAGAAATACATCGCTAGGTGGCGCCGCCTCTATTACAGAAAACATTCGCTAGTTTAAAAATATACCACTAGATGGTGCCACAAACAAAGCCCTGATTAGTCCTAGAAATATAACGCTAGATGGTACCACCTTTATTGCAGAAAATATTCATTAGGCCATACACAACTAGATGACAGGACAAATTCAAATTTCCCAACAAGCGCCACGACAGGTGGGCGCAGGCCCTAACACAGTTTCCTATGTTTGTCTTATAAGGTAGCAATATGTCTCTTATTAGAATACAAGTTCAAATTTCTCGCAATAAGTAATCAGACTATAAACACTTAAATACAAATCCAAATTCAAATTTACCGGCAAGGGTCCAGAGGCTAAGACCCGAAAGCAAGTTGCGAAGCCCTATGTCTGTCTTATAAGTTAGCATTAGGCCTCATTATTATAATACAAGTTCAGATTTCCCCTCATAGATGGCGTCACAAATAACATCAAATTTTTGGTCGAGGAGCGAGGGCCTGAAAGTAAATTGCTAAGCCCTACATCTATCTTACAAGTTATCATTATACCCCTTATTATAATACAGATTCATATTTCCAGCCATAACCTGCAGAGACTTAAATACAAATTCAAATTTTCCGCTATTGGGGCCTCGACGAGGGACAAAGCCGCGAGAGCAAGTTGCGGAGCCCTACATTTGTCTTACAAGTTAGCATTAGGCTTCTAATTATTATAATACAAATTCAAATTTTCCGGCAAGAGTACCACGCCAATATACGAAGGCCTACGAACAAGTTGCGATCACGACAAGGGGCAAAGACCCGCGAACAAGACACCCTACACCTGTCTTACAATCTCGGTTATGCTCGGGGAGGGTTGGAGTGGGATCGCCGAAACAGCCTTCGTCGAAAGCCTCGCATCGCATATATTTACCTATATGAGACATACAAATAACGGTTTCTAGAAACGTCAAGTACTTGCAGCGACCAGTAAAAAGGTTGAGATGATTGGTCACGCGCACTAGAATTTTATTTAATCAGGAAAAGTTTCTCATAAGTGGAGTTGAGTTAAAGGTTAAATTTGTACGATCAAGAGATACCTTTAGTCTAATGGCGGCGCACGGTTCAAATTACAAGACGCGAATTATGGACGCTAGTTCACTAGCGGGACGTGTGTGACTCAACTACACCATACTAATTGCACGCGCTAAAGCCTTAGAAACAACTGCAACAAAATACTCTTTTACAAGGACCGACGTCAAAGTGTTAACTATACCTATGGTCATACAGCGAAAATCATTGGATAATGTCTTCCTGGGTGAGTTACCTAAACGATGCATCGTAGGTTTTACAGCAAATAAAGCCTTGAGATAGATAATGTGTAATGGTTATTGACTTTCGCATTAACTGTAATCCGTTAGTGCGATTCTTTCCTGTATGAAAGCACCGCATCGCTAAATTTTGCCTATACGATTAGATTTGATGTTTGTTAAAGAATTTCTGGACACCTTTTGCAGTAAAGTCCCTGACCTTATCTATCTGTATACTGCGAGGTTTCTTTTCGCATCTTTGAAAAATAAACGAAAATACATCGATTATAGAAGATGTAGTTTTTCAGCTTCAGAGCTCGTGTCCATGCCATCTTGCTAAATACATCTATAACCGTCAGTATATAATTATACCCGTCAATGGTCACTACACTATTTCAAATTCCCCGCCATAACAGTTCAATCTACTTTTAAAATATACTACTATATGGGGCCACGCTCAATCTCTATTACAGAAAACATTTATTGGTTTTAAAAATACACCAGTAGATGGCGTTACAAACAACCTGGGTGCCAGGCAAGGTGCGAAGACGAGAACATGTTCCGGAGGTCTATAGTTGGAATCTGGCCCCCTTATTATTATTTCAAATTTTCCCGCCATAGTAACCAAAAAACAGAGGAGCGAAGACCCGGAAGCAAGTTCCGGAGGCCTATAGCTGTCTTACAAGGTGAAATAGGGCCCCCTTATTATAATACTATTCAAATTTCAAGTTTTCCCGTCATAGTAAATAAGGGGACCCGAACAGAAGGGCGGAGACTGGAGAGAAAGTTTCGGAGTCCTATAGCTGTCTTACGAGATGGAATCGGACTCTCTTATTATAATACTATTCCAAATTTCAATTCCATTGCCTCTACCAATACTTTATTAGATAAGTTCTTTTATAACCTAGACTATTTGAGAAAACATTTTGAACCTTGTAGGAATAAGTCAATTTAGTTCATGTTTGACACACATCACGTGGGTGGTAGACCCTTGATAGCAACATTTCTTATGCGGTAGACCATGGTTATCCTTTATTTTTAGGTAGATTTATTTCATTTGTCAGTCTACAAAGTTTCAGTCTTGTAGGTATGAAATTAGCACAATGTTTATTTACATTTTTAAATTATTATTAATGAACGCATCGCTAAAAGCTTGGTAGATAGACTCTCACTATTCTGATTTGCATTGTATAAACATTAAGTAAAACAAATATGAGCCTTGTAGAAATGGGTGGAAAATTTCAGTCGCTGCCACCCGGACTAATTCAAACAATACTTAACACAAAATTTTAAATTGATTATATAATCACATTTATAAACAAACAATTGGAAGTTGTGGTTACAAAAGACGAAACCATGGAAATCAACATATTTCTTTGGTTACTTTCTGAGCAGGTTGTGCAGCATATAACTCTTCCTGTCTCTGGTGTAAATGATGCACCACTTTATCTGTAAGAAGTAGCAGATGTAAATCAAGTAGGGGCCACCCCTGTAACTTTTGAACGGGTCGTTAGATTTTGTTCAAATTCTGATGGGTTATATTAGTGCCAGTTTGGGATTTTTTTACATAAAAAAACAACATGACCGACTTCCAGTTTCACCGTAAATGACACAAAAGCTGAAAATTTAAATGGAACAACCTGTATATTTTTACATGTTTGGATTCTACGGCTTCAAATACATACAGTCCATCTGTCAAATGTCAACTAAAACGCCATTTTACTTTGACAGAGTCGGCTTCAGGAGCAGGTTGTGTTAATAAAAATTAGAAAATTACTGCTTTATTTAGCGAAATTACTAAGCATATCATAATAAAATACTTATCTTTTTTGGGATTTTTTAATGGTGTACTTTAAATTATACAATCTAAACGTTTCGATAACACTTACAGTTATCTTCGTCAGTAGTATTGTTTGTTAAAAATTGTTAAAGATGTAGTAAACAATTTTGTCAAATTTGAAAAATTCAAACATAAACATAAGCCTGCTATTAATATAACAGTTTGAGAAACGTATAAGCCAACTACAAAATTGTAGTAAAGAATAACTAGGTACTGATTTTCTTCCTTTTATAGCTAATGTTACAAATAGAATTGAAAAAATCCTAATCAAATATGGTATTAGGACTATTTTTAAACCTACAAGAAAAATTAAAGAACATTTAAGATCACCTAAAGATGTGTCAAACCCTTTATCATCTTCCGGAGTGTATAAGTTATCTTGTTCATGTGGAAAAGTATACATCGGAACCACAAAACGTAGCTTTGATACAAGACGCAAAGAACATATGAGATTTTGTAGATTGGGTAAACCAGAGAGGTCTGCTGTGGCTGACCATGCCCTGAATAATCTAAATCATGACATTCAATTTGACAATATGAAAATATTGTCAAGACAAACCCATTATTATGTTCGTTTGCAACGTGAAGCTATTGAAATATATAAACACCCGAATAATTTTAATAGACAAGAAGAAAATCTCCGTTTAAATAGGTTTTGGCATCTTATAATTAAAAAAGAGCATAATGATACGCCTTGATTTCAATTTGTTTTCAACTTTTGGTATGTCTAGGTTTTTGCTGTGTTTTCCTAGACCTTGAAGCAAATGCTTTACCAATTACATGTTAAATTTCCACAGCACTATAATTTAACATAAGTAGTTGAAATTAAAAATTACAAAGAACGTTCTGCATTGTGCTTTTCATTGTTAATAACACTTCCAATTATTGATAAAGATATCTCTTTGTTAGATTTAACTGGGTTATTTTTTGATGTAATGTTTGGATTTGTGAATGCTTCTATCATTTTAAAATTGAAGTTTTTCACAACTTTACACTTACATCATAACTCGATTAAATTTTGTTAAATGTGTTTTTTGGCTGGCAAATTTCACTGTTAGCTTTCGTCGTAGAGAGTGTTCTGGTTTGTCATCTTTGAGGCAGTTTAACAATATTTAATTTTAATGACCTAGTTATTCTTTACTACAATTTTATAGTTGGCTTATACGTTTCTCAAACTGTTATATTAATAGCAGGCTTATGTTTATGTTTGAATTTTTCAAATTTGACAAAATTGTTTACTACATCTTTAACAATTTTTAACAAACAATACTACTGACGAAGATAACTGTAAGTGTTATCGAAACGTTTAGATTGTATAATTTAAAGTACACCATTAAAAAATCCCAAAAAAGATAAGTATTTTATTATGAGTGTTAATGGTGAAAGTTTACATTTTCATACTAAGCATATCGTTTTATTAGTACTTGAAAGAGCTATTTAATATAGAATGAATTTTTATATTGGGAAATAGTGAGTTTTAGTTAAAAAACCGTAATTTTTAAATTTGATCGTTAACAAACTTCACAAAAATTAATTATTAGGAAAAATAATATTGTGGGGGTAATTGTATGTCAATTATCTATACTTTAGATGACGTCATAATGATCTAAAATTAAAAAAATTTAATTAAAATGGCGTCTGAGTTGACATTTGAACTGTATGTATTTCCTAGAATTCAAATATGTAAAAATATACAGGGTGTTCCATTTAAAGTTTCAATTTTTGGCGTCATTTCCGGTAAAACCGGAAGTCGGCCATATTGTTTTTTTATGTAAACAATCTCAAACTGGCACTAATATAACCCACCAAAATTTGAACAAAATCTAACGACCCGTTCAAAAGTTACAGGGGTGGCCCCTATTCGATTTACACCCGGTATACACATGCTAATGAACAGTCTATTTAATTATGTCTTTGTGTTGGTTAATTTGCAGGTTTTATTTATCGATTAATTGAAAGAGGTCTGAAATTGAACATATACACATTAACTTTAGTAACATAATGACCCCTTCATGAAATCATTAATTACACTTTCCAGTAATAGACAATGAAAGTATGGACTATGCTGATTCCTTTCTCCCTATTGATATATCTACTATTTTTACACACTTCTATCATGTCTTTTTGATCAATTGAATAATTATACTCTATGAATGCTATACTTTTAGATATAGTTCAATTGTAATTGCTATTTGTAATTATGAGTTTAAATCCTGAAATCTTATATTTTCATACATAGTAATTCAATTGCATATCTTTATAGCGTTGTATAATACTAAAACCAATTTATTTGAGATAAATGAATGTTAAATGTGTTCAAACCATTTAAGACATTTCAGTTACTCAGATTATTTGTGTATATATTCAAACCTATCACATACTTCTAACTAATAAAATTTTCAGCCTAATATTGAACAATATAGATTTAATATATTTTGCCAAATTTATATCATTACAGCCTATTACAAAATATTCAAACATTTTGATTTGTTAACCATAATAAATTGTAATATAATAAAGATTACAAAAAAGTGTCCACTAGTGAACGACAGAATAAGAAGAACATGTTAAAACTAAAAAAATATTCACATATTAAATGCAAATCTATCACATTTTCAAAATTTGCCACATATTGTAAATATTTTCATAATAAAAAAGATAAATTAAATGTTTTGAAATTTATAAACATAAACAGAAAGAACCTTTAATGAATGAATAGGTTGAACTCACTTTTAACGAATATTTTAAATATTGAATTATAATTTACATCATGTATGCCGTTTCACCTTAATGATTTGCTACCATAACTATTATTTTACTTATATATTTTCTCTTGATAATGATACATGTATTGAAACAGGTAGAGAAATAATTATATAAAATAAATGGTGTAATTATATTGTATTTAAAACATTCATGCTATCATAATTAAAATGGTTAAGAGATATAGAAAAATTAGTTAAAACGTTTGCTGGGATACTTATCCCAATGTACTGATGACAGATTTCATGTTCGTCTGAGATATTTGTTGTAGCGTCGTTATAGCTGAACCTGCACGAGGACAGCCATGTCACCCATTAGAGTGAAGCATGCTGAATATTTTGCCACAGTTATCATATAATTTCATAGTCTGACTTAAGAATGGAGAAAATATCTTGAAATAAGCAGACAATATATTTTATTATAATGGGTTATAAAATTAAGATCTATATTTATCTATATATATTTAGATCTAACAATTATAAATTAGAACTTATATGGTGTTTATGAAGTAATTAATAATTATACACAATCAAATTACGGTTGTCATGTCGTAAGTCAGCACACAACCTCACCTTTTAGCTTACCAAATATTGTTTTTTTTACACATGAATGGTTTATTTGTATGCTGAAGTACTTATCATAAATTTATACAGCTTATATTGGTTAATTAAGATTTAAAATTACATTTAACATTAATTGTATCATGTGTCACATTGATTAAATTTTCTAGTTCTTTTATTTTTATCTTTTTATACTTAATTAAGTGTTCATGCATTTTTAAGGCACTGTTTACCCGCCTATAAAAATTATTCACTGTTTCAACATAATTGTCATATGAATCATGTTGTAGGGGTTCATATGGGCACTTAACTGTTTTGGTATTCCTAAAAATTGCCAATTGACTTAATGTTGAATGCAAATCTTAACACGTATATGTACCTAAGATTAAAATATTCTTGCTTTGTTCTCTCATACATAGTTTTACAGTCGATCATTTCCTTTTTTAGTTTTTCAAAATACTCTGAATCAAAATTATCGTCATAATTAAATGTTTCCACTAAAATGGAATAAGGTTAATAACCCAATAAATACAAAAGTAGGACTTACTCAAAGTTTTCGGTTTAAAAATTGAAGATCTTCGTACCATCTTTGTTCGAGTGTTGGTAAGAACTTAAAAAGTAGTATAATAAATTGAAAAATAAATTGATACTTACTTTCAACATTGCAAATGGAATTATCTGTGATATTGTTACATTTACTTTCCATTTTTGTACGTTCTTAAATATCTACGCAATTTTCAAAAATTATTTATAACCATTTTTTATAGGTTATTTTTTTACTGTTATCGTTTCGTTTTAAAATATCACCGTTGCGCCATCTCTTAGTTGAAAATATAACCGAATGAGCAGTGGCGGCGATAATATTTTTTCAAATGACCAAGGTGATAAATTCTGTGAATAGTCATTGGTGAAACTACAAAAATCATTCATTATGCAATAAACAATGATAAAATTTAGTTCATCAAAGTAACTAAATACGGTACTCTTGTGATAGTAATAATGCTACGGTCACACTCGCGCGTTTGGCTGCCGATTTTTATGTAAATGTGCAAAATTGCGTGTACTAAGTTACGAATGCCAACTTCTCTTTTCTGATTATCGTAACTTCATTTATGATCAGCGTAAATATGTGATTGGAAGGCTTGACAATCCTCAACTCCTAAAATCTATTTCGGGTATAGGTGGGGCAGGTTCGGACATAAGGCACCACCGCTTAAGTCAAATTTACCGCCATACTAGTTTAATCCTAAGTTTCCATACCAACGTTTTTGCGTTATAGCTTGCGTAACGTTTTCGGTATTAACCAATCAGAATCCAAAATACGATTTTGTGTCGAGAACGTAGCAGTACAGCTGAGTACTGTTTCGTTTTCATTTCACGACGCCGAAAAGTTCGTTTCGTTCAACTTTTAACCGCGTGTTTGTAACGGTGTGAGGTTAGAACGTTTGTTTTTGTTATTAACCCACACTTTTCTTCGTTTCCTCCGCTTCCCCTTAAGTTTGAGATATACATACGCGGCGATTAATACTTTGGAGTCGGACATTCTTCACAAAATAGATTACCAATAAACAGTTTAGGGTTATGTTGTATTATGTTTACTTTTTTTTATAAACAACATTCCACAGCTAAACGTTACAAAAATTTCTACTATTTTGAAGTTAATGCTAAGTTTGCATACCAACGTTTTAGCGTTATAGCTTGCGCAACGTTTCCGGTATTAACCAATCAGAATCCAAAATACGATTTTGTGTTGAGAACGTCGCAGTGCAGCTGAGTACTGTTTCATCGTTATTTCATGACGTCGAAAAGTTAGTTTCGTTCAACTTTTAGCGGCGTGTTTGTAACGCTGTGAGGCTAGAACGTCTGTTTTTGTTATTAACCCACACTTTTCTTCGTTTCCTCCGCTTGCGATTAAGTTTGAGATATAAATACGCGGCGATTAATACTTTGCAGTCGGACATTCTTCACAAAATAGATTACCAATAAACATATTAGGGTTATGTTGTATTATGTTTACTTTTTTTTATATACAACAAAGGAACATAACCTTAAAGTTCGTAATCACGTCTAATGCACATTTGATTGCTTTATTTTTGGAAAGTGACGATAATGATTGTGTTACTTCATCATCAGATTCGGACGATCAAGTAATAGAAGCAGTAGTTAGTGCTGTGGAAAGAACGGAAAGAAATTCTATACAAAATATCACGAAATTACTGTCCTTAACTACAATGAAGAGGAATTTATAACTCACTTCAGGGTTTGAAAAGTGGTTATGGAGAATTTAATTGATAGTTTCAAGGAAAGTCGAATCTTCTTGCAACAGTTACATCGTAAGTTCACTTTATTTTTAGTAACATATTAATAAAAAAATCTAGGTAAAGAAAAACATATAATTGAATCAAGGAAACATTTGGAAATTTTTTTGTGGGATGTGGGACACTAGTGCTCGTATGTTGAAGTATCCGACAGATTCAACATCATAACTTCCACATTATTTAAAATTATAACATACATGAAATTGTTTTTGATGAAATGGCTAAACAAACCATCCGGTGGCCTTCAGCACAAGAAATGCAAAGAATAAAACTGAAATTTTTTGAAAATCGCGGATTCCTGGTATTATCGGTATGTAGATAAAGCTAACAAACTTAACCAATGTCAAATATAAATAAAAAAATAAACTACAATAAAATCACAGCTCGCTTAGAAGGAAAGTGGAACATACTAATGGTCTCCTTAAACCAAGATTTCGTCAATTATACCATGTGAAATTAAGAAATGTTACAAGAATTGTTGGTCTTATTAAATCATGTTGTGTGTTACACAATTTATGCCAATGAAAGATAAGCTTTTGTTTGACAGGAAAAAATCCTTTGAATGCAACTGACATAAGTGAAGAAATCTATACCGCTGTTACAGAAGCAAATGTCAATTTTGATATAACTAGGAGTAGCAAAAAGAAATTATATTGCAAGTTTATTATGATACCTATATTTGAACATAAACTGTAATTTACTCTTAGAAATAATGAAATGTGTATTTTGAATTAATCAATTTTTAGACAAATGTTGTTCCAATAATAACTGTTTGTCGAATAATTCATTTTTATTATTGACTTCCATTTGCTTGTCTCTAATGTTCTTTTTTTCATTTCAAGTGCGGTTTAAGTTGCCTTGTAGGTATCTGCATATACCTACCTCTAATCCTGACATACAGTCACGAATATTCTGCACTCCCTTGTTGTAAAACCAACATGTTCACCGCAGGTGGAACATATATATTCAGGATTTTTATTAACCTACAATGAAATTCCACCATTATAGGTGCATAAATTCAACCTTAACCTAGAATTCAGGCAAATTATTGCATTAAAATTTAAAATTACTGAATGTTAGTAGAAGAGGGGCACTATTCCCTCCACTTTTTTACGTCACAAGCCCCGCCCACTTTCACTTTTTTATATGCCCACGTGGGAGACCATATTTTCCACCCTTATTTTTTATGGTTTCTTTTCGGAGGCCTTTTTTCACCCTTATTTTTTATGGTCTTTTTTCGGAGGCCTTCTTCAACCCCTAATTATTTTTTGTTGTAATAAGAGCCTTTTTGACAGTAATTGTGTACATGCTCACGTGAGGGGCAGATGTAGGGGTTGGTCTTGGACTTGGGGGTTGGGTCTGGAGCTGGTCTTGGACTCGGGCTAGGGCTTGGACCTGGACTTGGTCTTAGGGTTGAGCTAGGTCTAGGGGGTTGGGGGTTGGTCTTAGGGCTATTTTTGATGGTCTCATCTAATTAAGGTCCTTTTGGTTGTATTAAGAGCAGTACCCTTGGAGGTTAGGCAAACGCACACGCATACAATGTTGGAAATTGCATAATTCCTCTAATAAGATATTATTATTAAAATTATTGCTTTAAAATGGTCATATGCTATTGGATGATCTTTTACCTATACGAGAAATTTATTTATACGTTGTATTTCTAATAATGAGGTTCTTGTAAGACACGTGTAAGGCTTCACCCTCTCTCTCTGATTTGTTCGCAAGGCATTTGTCTATTTCAAAACAAGATGCAGGTCTTGACGAAAACAAGCAAATACGAAATCACGAAAAATCGCAAACATGCAAATTTGGAAACACGAAAATCGAAAACGAGAATTCGCGAACACGAAGAAATCGCTAGCATACAAATGCGCAAACATGAAAAAACGAAAACGCAGAGCTGTAGAATGAATCAAGACAAGGAGTTGGGGTTTATAAATAAAAGCATTTTTTTACTGTTTATCTGTTTTATTATTTATTCCTTATACCCAAATGGAAGAATATCAAAGTTCTCAATTCTTCGTCGCTTAGAATAACTTATTCTATATTGTTTAGATTCAGGTCTACTTAACACATTGTAGCATCTGTCTCTAACTATTTTTATCTTTCATCGCTTCAAAGTTTATAACTCGTGAGTTTTTATAGTTTAAGGTAATACCCTTCACTTTACACACTGATTTAATTGTCTGTTCACTGGTAGAAAACACATTATAACTATAGTTTTTCGGTCCTGCACTAACAAATTCGGCTATATAACTTCCTTCACCGTACGCTTCCAATTCGTCGGTCATCTGGCCAAGGAAATCACCGCAAGCTGGATTCCAGTCGTCGGGTTTAGCGACAAATATGACAGTCTGTATCATAATATAGAACGCGGCGATCTAGTTTTTCCAGGTAACTATATAATTCTAAACGAGCATGAGCTGTCGAGTATGCGACTATAGACACATTCATAGCTTTTTGTGATTCACCTTCACCTTCAGGTCTATCCCAATTTACCATTACTACATTATCATTAATAGGTATTATAGATTGTACCTAAACCAATGGATCGGTAAACAATTTGAAAAAGTCCTTTGACTCAGATACAATACTGCACTGGGTTAAATTTTCGCGTTGACCAAACTTACCCCAAAAAGAATTCAGCATTAGTTTAGCCAGGTACCTTAAACCGGGGTTTTTCTTAATATTATTCTCGTCTAATTGAATCCCCTCCTTCTCATAATATTCCGCTATGTAACTCAATTTCGTGGCTTCTGACGTGCAATGGCTAGGCCACCCTGAACATTCCTGGTTAAGTTTCCGGAAATTATCGATGTACCCGCTAAATAATCCACCCTGTTTCGTGGCTTTATTATAAGTGGTTAGCTCATACTCCCAAATCTCGAAAACTTCCAGGACTTTATAATTTTTGGAGATAGCCTTACGCAGCTCGTCAGCTACAAACGTTCCAACGAAACTGCGCTCGGTTTCATTATGTCTACAATCACCTTGATTTAATTCGACACCGCACGTCCTACATAATAAAAACATCAACTTGCCGTGCATTTTTAACGGTAAAACAGGGTGGTAGAGATTAGAGGGCGGCAGTACTCGACATTTAACTAAACCCTCCACCGTGTCCAATGCAATGTTTTTACAATCTAAACCTAGATGAATTTGCGGATGACCTACAGGATATTTACAGTATTTATTTACATAAGGATATAATGAGCGCACGTCATAATACATTATTTTCTCACTAATACCGTCACGTTCATGATAAAGCTTGCTAGCATTAGTGCGACCTCCGTAAAATGCGTCACGTGGGTTCAAGGGCTCGTCATCTTGATTACCTAGACTCCGAATAAACGCTCTCAAATCGTGGCTAGCAAGTATTTGTTTATTTAAAATCGCATTCACGCATCTCCACTAGATTATACCCGCGCTCGCATAGAAACTGGGACCGAGCGGCCGTGTTTTCGTTCCATGCAAGCATGAAAGTACTTACACACTGTTTAGGGTCAGTATTTGCCTGGTTAGGGAAACATACCTCACACCCGTGCCAATAACAACCCTGAAACTCAAAAACGGTATTTGACTCAGCACAATATCCGTCGACCTTAACACCTTCAGGTGTTCTAAACTCGCGAGATTTCCCTGCGTGTTGTATGGTCACTTGTTGTGAATGTTCCACCCAACGTAACTATTGTATTGCTACTTTTGATTGAGTCCTATTGTGTTTTATTTGAGGAAAAGCCTGCGAAACACTTTATTGCAGGCACTAGCAATAGTGGTAGCCTCCTCAAACGGATCAACTTTATTTTGGGCCGTGAAGGTGGACCAGAAGCTAATGCAACCTTTAACGAGGATCTTAACGTCCATCAGGCAATATTTCTCAATCTCCTCACTCATCTTAAAAACATAATTACTCTGGGCCGCGTGCCAATCTAAAAGTTTTTGCCGATCACCAGCGGACATCTGATCTGCACAGTAATATTCAAGAGGTGGCAATGGACCCTCGTAATTCTGATTCTCGGATAAGTTGAAGAGATATGGGAAATAATCTTTGGACTCGGGGAAATTGAAAGTTTTCGGAAATGCCGAGAGTGGTGACGGGATGAAATTAAGGGAATCAATAAACCTAATATCGTCACACTGAATAGAAATTAGTTTTAGCACAAAACACCCGTCGTACCCCTTCATATTATGTGCGATGCATGTAACTTTAAATTTTCGTGCTCTCTCGGCAACATATGACAGAAACCATAAAAGATAAACATAGATGGTTTACCATTACTGCTGTCACGTCGAGCCTTGTTAACGGTCATGTAACAAAGATGACCGAAAGGTTTTTGACTCTGAGATGTGGAGCAGTAGCTGTATCCGCATCTATGTTTACACTTTACTTCATGGGTTTTAAGACATTTTAAACATCTACGCATAGTTCAGCGTCTTTATGGTTTCTAACACATTGCTGCCCGTAAAAATCTCTCTTACAATCATTGCAAACAATTTTCGGGTTTTGAATGGAACACGGCGGTTTCTGATGACACGCGGGACACTAGTACAAACATTTCGCATGCCGTTTCTTGTCGTTATAACGTTTCTTACACAACTAGTAATAAACAGTAATAACCGCAAGTAAATGCTGAAGTGCGGCTGATAATGACGTTATAATGCTCATCTTCTAATATTAAATTTAAAACTACCCTACCCTGTTTCCTAGGACTCTCAAAATAAACCGAATCACCTACACGCGAATTATAAACTACAATGGTATATGAATCTAAATGATTCTGAAATGCTTGAATATGCTCGTAACTACCGCCCTGACTAAGATCTACCCCACTGTTTCGGCAAAGCTGCGTAGCCCTCTCTTGAAGTAAAGGACACTCCATTTCCATACTATCGCGCATCGAATCGTTACTTCTAAATGCAATAGCTGTGACTAGAGCGCGAGCTAAACAATTTATTATCGTTAATTGTAGATGATACAACAACAATACCATGTTTTTTAGAGTTACAAAAGTCTGCAAATTTTAACCCTGTCAAATTTTTGCGTCCATAGCCTACCGGTAGCGACACTCTATCCACGTTTAAAACTAATAAGTCGCTCGAGAAAAAACTAGCGTTGCTCTGCATTACCTTTTCCAGCGACATTATCACCTTCACCTTAACAATGTGTTAAGTAGACCTGAATCTAAACAATATAGAATAAGTTATTCTAAGCGACGAAGAATTGAGAACTTTGATACTCTTCCATTTGGGTATAAGGAATAAATAATAAAACAGATAAACAGTAAAAAAAATGCTTTTATTTATAAACCTCAACTCCTTGTCTTGATTCATTCTACAGATCTGCGTTTTCGTTTTTTCATGTTTGCGCATTTGTATGCTAGCGATTTCTTCGTGTTCGTGAATTCCCGTTTTCGATTGTGTGTTTCCGAATTTGCGTGTTTGCGATTTTTCGTGATTTCGTATTTGCTTGTTTTCGTTAAGACCTGCATCTTGTTTTGAAATAGACAAATGCCTTGCGAACAAATAGGAGAGAGAGGGAGGGTGAAGCCTTACACGTGTCTTACAAGAACCTCATTATTAGAAATACAACGTATAAATAAATTTCTCGTCTAGGTAAAAGATCATCCAATAGCATATAACCATTTTAAAGCAATAGGATCGATAATTTTAATAATATCTTATTAGAATAATTATGCAATTTCCAACATTGTATGCGAGTGCGTTCGCCTAACCTCCAGGGGTACTGCTCTTAATACAACCAAAAGGACCTTAATTAGATGAGACCATCAAAAATAGCCCTAAGACCAACTCCCAATTCCCTAGACCTAGCTCAACCCTAAGACCAAGTCCAGGTCCAAACCCTAGCCCGAGTCCAAGACCAGCTCCAGACCCAACCCCCAAGTCAAGACCAACCCCTATATCTGCCCCTCACGTGAGCATGTACAAAATTACTGTCAAAAAGGCTCTTAATGCAACAAAAAATAATTAGGGGTTGAAAAAGGCCTCCAAAAAGAGACCATAAAAAATAAGGTGAAAAAAGGCTTTCGAAAAGAAACCATAAAAATAAGGGTGAAAAATATGATCTCCCACGTGAGCATATAGAAAAGTGAAAGTGGGCGGCGCTGGTGACGTAAAAAAAGTGGAGGGGATAGTGTCCCTCTTCTACTAATGTTTTATAGAAATACCAACCTCAAAAATCTGATACATAAACACAGCAATTATCTTACCTATCTTATTCATTTTTAAACATCAACTGTATAAAAATCATAAATTTTAGTTTGTACACAGGTACACCTAACCTCACTCGTAATTGAAAGTTGACCTAAAATGGAACATCCTCTTTGAGCATGTCCACTCTTAGGCAACCCCGGGGGTTAACATAATAGCACATTGTATATCGCCTGAAGTAGCACTTTTAATCCCGAAGGTAAAGTTTATGACCCGACTGTAGGGAGGGGCATAACTTACCTGAGGGATTAAAAGTACTTCAGTCGCAAGGTATATACGATATTTTCCGTACTTCGGAAACTGAAATTGTATACATCATAATATAAAAAATACATTGAAACCGCTATAGAAACACAGATAATTATTAAGTCCAAAGCGAAACGCATACCAATACGGCTTCTGTTGCGGTGGTGTCTATGTTCCCTCGAAAAGTCACTGATTTAAAACGAATAGGGTTATTGTACACTTGGTCAAATTTTTTATAAAACGAATGGTTTGTAATTGACAGGAATGACCTACGTCATCCACGTTATCTAAAACGAATAAAGCTATTGACAGTACAATATTATTATACACTAGAGTATCTTTACGTGTCATCTATTAATTCTTCCCCATTATTAGAATACCTACCATTTTTATGACACGAGCAAAGCCCGCGAACAGGTTCCCGTCTTATAAGACTAGGACCCCTTATTAGAATACAGACAAAAATAAATAAATTAGGTCACAATCTGTAGATGGGTTAAAAGAAATGTAATAATAATTTTAATAACAATTATGCAATCTTCTTTGATAAAAACGGGCCATAATAAATATTAATAACAGATTAAACAAAACCTTTTTATTATGAAAAAGACACTTGTCATACTTACACGTCATCTATTAATTCTTCCCGGTTATTAGAATACAATTTTTATGACTGGGGCGAAGCCCGCGAACAAGTTGCTGTCTTACAAGACTAGGACCGCTTATTAGAATGCAACCCCCAATGTATATATAAATTAGGTCACAATCTGTAGATTGGAATTAAAATAAATGTACTAATAATTTTAATAACAAATATGCAATCTCCTTTGATAAAAACGGACCCTAATAAATATTAATAACACAGATTAAATAACATCTTTTTATTCTCAGGTGAAAGAAAATACGATCCCCACGTAAGTATGTATAAAAAGTGTAAGTTAAGGTGCCCCAAGGGTGACGTCACAAAAAAAACAAAATGGCGGCGGTAGGTGTCGGTATTCTACTTATGTAATTTCATAAAACTATTGATTTTTACCTTACAGCCTACAATTCGTATACAGGTATACAAGGTAATGCAATCGACTTTTTTTATTAACACTAAATCGATTTATCTCATTTTACAACGTTTGACAAAGTTTCGCATATGTGTGCATGTGGGCGGGCGTGTGCGTGTCAGTGTGCATGAGTGAGTGTGTGTGCGTATAGTTTCGTGACTTGGGTTAAAATTTCACTGCCTTCACGTTATTTTGTGCCTAATGCTGTTAGTAGACTGACTTGTAGCTGATTTCATATCCCTGCGAGCATCATTCTCAACTTTATCAGTACCATTACAGATATCTAGGATAAGCTCGCTCGCAGCCATTTGACCTTCTATCGGCATATTCTTGTTTGGGTGAATAATTAAATTTCACAAGCTCTGTACGTCTTCGTGAGCTGGGTTGTAAAGGTGAGTATTCTTGATTATCGTCATACGCATTAGAGCTACCTTTTCCATAATAATCTTCCACATAGTCTTGTTCATATGCACGTATTTACTACAGGGACGTACTTTGGCGAGCACTATATTCAGCTACAGCTGAACACTCATGCTGTTTTTGAAATTGACCCTATGATACGTGCTGCTTCCCTTAATTCTTCTTGGGTAGCAGAAACTATATCTAATTTTTTAATATTTAATATTTGTCACATTACGATTGATCATTCGCTATAAAGAAATTGTTAACTTCTACAATTAAAATTGAGCTACCTGTTTAGGGGCCTCAAATAAATATTTCAAGAAGTTCTACTCACAAATAATTTAAAGTCGTCTTCCGACTTGTGACTAAGTGAGTATTTAAAAATTTTTAACGCATTGACTTTGACACAAGTAACAATGACATTCATATGACGGTTTATATAACATTCAACAATATGTTATAGTAGTTAACCTTAAAACTAATTCATCGTTTAGTAATATGTTACGGGTGGATGGTAAGGCATTTTTAACACACATGTACTGGGTGCATAAAGAAATAATGGAACATTACCCATTTCCCTTTTCAAATGATCATGTTTATTAATATTAATATTGAATACACAGCGTTGAAAGCATTACTAACAATACTACTCGAAGGTAAAATTATAGGTACGCATTTATTATTTGTTTTGTAAATTCAGCGTCAGTGAACGATAAACTAATGAACGCATCGTAAGCGGTAACTAGCCTTAAGATTTTTCGCATAAATTACAGCACTCGCTTTGCTGCACTCGCTCGTACCTTTAACATATGCTCAAATGTTAAGGCTAAGTTACCACTGTGGATACGTTAATTACCATAACTTATTGCATTGCGGCAGTAGTTGGAACAATCATTTTTGTAACGATAAATATTTCGTTTGTAGGGTTAATTAAATATATAAAAATGATACTTAAAGTCGGTAGCTACAACTATAATAATCTACCTTCAAAGTTATTGTAACATTATCTAAAATCTCTAACTAAAATAAATTACTTATTGCAATTTATAATTTGCTAAATAACTAATGTTTACCTATCCTCTATCAATATTTTGAAGTTTAAACTTTAATGTCATCACACTATTTCTTACCTTAAGCGAGAATTGCCAAACAGCAATAAAATAACTAACAAGTTTGTGTCACTTATGTGTTGTGTACTTATTATTGTTTACATAACATACCGACTATACTTATTAATCCGTGTCTGAATTATAGTTATTTTGATTTCGTGACCAACCGCATCATTATCAGTAATTTCTGTAAGAAATTCAAACTAAATCCTTTACTCTAAATAATGATACACTAATCTACTTAGTCGGCATTCTTAATCATTATGATTAATTAACATAGCACTTATGGAGTAGATAGTTTTTATGGTAAATTCCCATGCGTACAGGTTAATTCAATATTACAAATTCATTCATTTAATAAATTTGCTAACTATACTACTTAATGTGTTTTACGTATCCCATAACTCAATATCTCTTGATTTATAATTTATAACTCATTCGCACATTTCTTGATTAATGTTTACGGTAGTGGAAATTTTCAAACGCAAAAAAAAGACGCTAAGAGTGAGTAGTAATTGGGGGAAATGGGTCACGTATTTCATTCCTTCCTCAAGGGACAGGGCGGGTTCCTCGAGCTTTCCAAGCTCCTTCGGCCTAAGCAGCCGCACATGGTGTGATTATACGCAGTGACCATGCCGCTCATACAAGGTAGACGGTAACGGAAATCGAACCCATTCCTTCCCGAATGCTAAGCAGGTCGAGTCACCACTACTCTACTAGCTCGGTGGAGTATCCCTTAAATAGTATGTTAGGAGTTAAACAAGGTTGGAAGGGGACGGAGAAAGGTAGTTCTAACTACGTGCAGCAAAACAAAAGTGAAAATAGCAAAAAATCGAAGAGAAGTACATACTAAAGGCCGCCGCGTTCCACCTACCAATAGTATAACATAAAGGCATAATGTTTTTAAATATGCTACACAGTTCACATTTAGTAACGCACCCCTCGTTTCATTATGCGTAAATACAAAAAATCTAAGTTTATGTGCTATATATATATATATATATATATATATATATATATATATATATATATATAGCATAAATAGTTTTAAAATCATTGGTAAGGGCACTATAAGCAGGTATTGGTAAAAGAACACGTAAAATGACCTTGTCTTTAAGAATGCATAGTTTTCTGCTTTGTTCCTTATGCTAATTAAAGAAAATAAGGTATTAGAACGATATGCGTGTAGGGTGAGTGTAATGTCATGAATCAAATCAGGGCAAGTCATAAATTAAACAGCGCCAGTTTATTTAAATTCCAAAATATGAAACTAATTAGCACACAAATAAACGCTAGTACTCCGCAGCAAAAGTTTGCTTGCCTTTCGTAGCATTAACCAGTTCAATCAGCAATTGTGCTCTTGAACTGGTGTTATCTGTAAATGATTCAAAATGTTCGCACACAACAAAAAAGGCATAACCGAACTACGAGACCGATTGTAAGGGTCATCAAACTTAATTCCAGTAATTTTACTTTACGTGACGTTAGCTTAATCAAAGAATTTCTATAATCAAAAATCTTAATCTTAATAAGAAAAAAATAGCGTAAAATGTAATCAAACAAGCAATGCTAAAAGCTTTTGTCAAAATCATAAACAATAAAAAACGACGTCATTGTATGGATGCATAACTTCGAAAATTACAGATAAACAAAAAAAATCAAAGTTATTGCTGACTACTAATTTAAGTGAAACGTAAATAATGGTTTTGCTTAATATTATGCACAAACAATTTATCCTCAACTTCCGATAGGAAATGATGGGTAATCTTTCTTACTTAAATTTCAATATTAAAATTGATTGGTTGAAGCGTGTTCAAATCCAAAACTAAAATAATTTTTTAATTTTTGATTATTTCAAACATCGTTACACCGACACGTAGAAAACACAAATTCCATAAATTTTAGGGCGCAAACGTAAATGCACAACAAAAAAGTATAACAAAAAATCGAGTGAATGCGCTTCTGTATTTGCAATTCACAAGTCTGAAGGACGTTCATACGGAAGGATACAATAAAAGCGCTTCCATTTGTTTAGATAAGTACAAATACACAATTTTATTTAAACAAAAAAGACACAAAAGTTCGTACAAAGTTTCAGTCCACCTTTTCTTTCCAAAATCTCAGCGACAGGATGCAAAATATCCCTGCTCACGTTCAATCACGGCAATTAATCACACTTATCGGTATGCACTAAGTGAATTAACGTTACATTTCAACATAGTCCAGATGGTCATTGTTTATTATTTCTTAACACAAATCTCCCACCAACAAAATTCTTTTACATGCAAATTTTATACAAGTACAATTGTTTATCCTATAAACCGCCGCGAGCACTAACTACACATCATGCCGGTGCAAGATTTACAACTGCAGATTACCCAAACTCTCTCACATAAACTAAGCCGCAACAAGACGTAATTACTCCAATAGATGAGGAAGCACTTCCAAAATAACACTTCCATTCTCGATGAAAACTTAAAACTTTATAACCAGAATCACTTATGTCCACATTTAGTGACTAAGGTAGGTACCGTACCATAACTTCAGGAAGCCGTCGGCTTAGTTTGCAATCTACGCGACGGCCTTCTACTTTTCACTTTCAAATATGACACGCAACTGAGAAACAAACTAATCCCTTTTTCTGCCACTTCATAACATCATCTTTAACCACTACTCTTAAAATCTTCCATACTAAAATGCGAACTAGACATTTCTTACGAGAAAAACATATTCCAAGCTACTCGTCTGCCAACTACACTCTGATTACCTAGAATCGACTTAACACTGCTATATTTCCTTGCATACTACGAATTCATCCGTAACTCAAACAAATCTTTGATAATTTTACCTGCCCCACATTAACCATTACCCAACTAACGGACTAACGACAGCTGTCTCGACAAAACAACGTGTTACAGGACATTCATACAATCTTACATTATTTCTTAAATATTCTTCTACGGCAATGGTAACGAACTTAATTCTTAAGAGTAAACTCATTTCCTTTAAACGTAACTGATGAGGTGTATGTGTGTGTGTGTGTGTGTGTGTGTACGGGCGTCCGTGTGTATTGGGGTGTGCGCGCGTGTGACCATGTGTGTGCGTGCAAGCGTGCGTGCGAGTGTGTGTTTGCTTCCCCTCGAGTTCATTAGATTTTGGAAGAAACCCAGAGGAAGAGAGGGAGTTTATTAAGGGCAATTTTTATCAAATGTTTTTGAAACTACTATATATACATATATATATATATATATATATATATATATATATATATATATATATATATATAAGAATACCGTCATATAGATCTTAAAATTAGTTAGTCATGTTCTATACAATTTTTGACACGACGCATAATTTGGGAGTGTATAAGCGTTTGTTCAATATCTGAATGTCGATTAATCTTATAAAAAAATGGCTAGACATATTTATTAAAGACAATTTAATTTTACATAACTTTTCTTTGGTGTGAAACTTGTATATGCAATAGGTAGTTATAAATTTTATGGAAATATATGGCGTTCTTTCGAAATTTACTTTTTGTCTGCTACACATCCACTCAGGTTATCTATCGCGTGTACTTAAAATTAATATCTTGCCATAAAAGAGTTTCCATGTTTAATGAGAAATTCTAAACGAAGTATTGTTATGGATATTAGTGAATATTACCAAATGGAAATTTCATTCTATAAATTATGATTGTGTGGGTAGATGTGTGCTTATTTAAATTATTAATACTATATAAAATCTGTTAAAAAAAACTTTATTTTAACAATATTACAAGATCTAATTTTCTTTCTTTCTTTACAACTAAAGCTGACATATTACAATTTTTATATACCAATATGGATATAAAATATGTTAATATAAAATATATATTTTAAACATATATTTCCTTTCACTAATTTCATTAATAATTTGCTAAATTTTCTAAATTTTGTTGTTTCTAATTAATTAGAAAAAGCGGTTATATATATATATATATATATATATATATATATATATATATATATATATATATATATATATATATGCAAAATATATTGCAAACTGAGATATTTACATATAAAATATGGTGTGGTGTAGAACTTCATAAATGCATAAAGAAAAACTACATAAACTTAATTAAATCGAGAACATTTTCATAATCAGATTAAAATTAATGTGTATTTGAATAGGTACTAAACATGCAAAAAAAATTGAATCGTGTACTGTGTGAGTAAATACATAGGTTCCAATTGCATATGAGTATCTTGTAAGTGTACGTTGAATAACATAGATATTTTACAGTTTAGGTAATCTTCTCAGAAATTTCAATAAGTTATTATTAATGTATAAATATAAGCCGCACAAACATCAATATATGGAAAAAACATTGATGTAATTTTTACCTTTAGTGCTAGCCCCAGGTTACAGTTCATGTTTTTGCAGCTAATTCATAATGTATTGATGTAATATGAATTTGGCGTAATGACAAAATGATAATCTTATTACTATTAAAAATCGTATGAGTCGTCTTCTTTTCTAACCTTAAATAAAAATTTGTAAATAAATCCAGCGAGTATTCCTCCAATGATAGGTCCAGCCCAGTATACCTAAAAATATAGTTTAAATTTTATTTATGGCAAATCATTAAATGCATAATTTTAATTCTGATTGCATATGAGCAAATAATATGAATAAACCGCTTTGAAACTCTTTTATACTGTCTTATTGCTAAAAGTAAATGTGAATAGATTATTCAACCCAAATTCCACGACTTAATAGGAGAAACTGTTCAATCAGCACAAACTGGTTCTATACCGGGTGGCCAATTAGGGCGTGCATGGGAGACAAAGGGAGATAACAGCTTTATTTAAGTAGACAGAAAAAACAATTAAATAAAAAGTGTAGGGAAATATCAGCTGCACATTTTAAAAATATTTTTACCTAGACAGGGTGGCTCACAAAAGCGTGGCAACACAAACTTGCAATTTTTAATGACACATTTTTTACATTTTTGGATTATGCTATGAACAATAAGGTGACCTTGTGTAACATTCTCTATACCTATCTTCAGTGGTTTTCGAAATAATGGGCTTAGAATGTTCAAACAAGGCCAAGTTTAAGACACTCGCTGTATGTACCTATTAGTGTTTTATGAATTTTATTTACATAGTTATAGTTCCACAGTCCTGAGGTATAAATTTACCTCAATATTTTAGTCATGTTTATTTATGCTATATAGGGTGATAACATTATAGAAATTGTTATTTTTCTCGAAAATTTTAAACGTAACACACTGTATATTATGCACTCATTGGATCGCCCTTTACAACAGCTTTTCAATGGCAGGACTTAAATTTTATAGTCTATGTGATTAAATCAAAAAGTAAAAATTTGTAATTTTTACCTTCCAATCTACATATACATACATATGTATATGTCAATCCGACGAATTATGATTGTTGTTTTTAGAATCTTGCTACTTTTCATTATGAACGTATCACGAAAGTTGTTGCATAATGTTATGATATACTGGAATAACAGACTGAAGGGTACTAACAATATTTTAAAATAGTATATTAAAAAACAGGTTTCATAAGACCAGTCTTGAAGTACGAATTCAAGTTTAATAAAGCGAGTAGAAGACCGACACCATACGTCATTTTGTTTTTTGTGACCTTGGGAATTCCCAAGGCCTGCCATGTAGCTGACCTCCGTTTGACCTTGGGAATTTCCGATGACGTAATTCGACCTGGGAATTTCCGATGACGTAATTCAGCCTGGGAATTTCCGATGACGTAGTTCGGGGCAAGAGAATTTCCGATGACATCGCCTTTCACGTTTCACCTTGAGAAAGTTGACCTTGAGAAAGTTGTTTACTTTGAGGGTTGACCTTGAGAAACTGGTTTACCTTGAGAAAGTGGTTGACTTTGAGGTAGTTGTTGACCTTGGACATGGATTTTCGCGGGAAATTTTAAAACGTTTTAATTAGGAGGTTCTTGTCGGACAAGTGTAGAAGCTATCTCTTGGATCTGTTTTGGTTTGTCTGTGGTGGCATCTAGTGTTGTATGGACTAATGAATGTTTTCTGTAACCTTGATAAAGTTTTTACCTTGAGAAAGTTGTTTACCTAGAGGAACTGGTTTATCTTGAGAAAGTTGTCTGCCTTGAGAAAGAGGTTGGGCTTGGGTAGCCTAACCTACTAGACGGGAAATTTAAAATTTGAATAAGGGGCCCAAATGCTCTCTCATAAGACAGGTTTTCGGGGACTTGTGTTAGGTCTGTGCCCCGCTTGTCGTGGCCCCTTGACTGGAAATAATATTCTAATAAGGGGGGCCTAATGCTAACTTGTAAGACAGCTATAAGAACTTGTGTTAGGGTCTGCGCCTTCTTGTCGTAGCCCCTTACCTGGAAATTTTTGAATTTGTGGCGCCGTCTAGCGATGTATGGACTAATGAATATTTTCTGTAATAAAGGTGGCGCCACCTAGTGGCATATTTCTAGGACTAATTAGGGTTTGTTTGGGGCATCATCTAATTGTGTATGGACTAAAGAATATTTTCTGTAATAAAGGTGGCGCCACCTAGCGGTATATTTCTAAGGACTAATTAGGGTTTTGTTTGCGGCTCCATCTAGTGGTGTATGGACTAATGAATGTTTTCTGCAATCTCAGTGTATCTACCACTATAGTGGTGTATTTCAGGGTTAGTGTGGTTTTGTTTGTGATGCCAGCTGGTAGTATATGGACTAATAAAAGTTTTATTAATTAACTGCTTATGTAAGACCATATCTTCTAGAACATTCATATATGTGCTTTTAAGATTGACTACAAATTATTTCCGCTATGTATTACCTAATTACATTTGTTACATGAAGAGTGTTTTTAAGATGGGACTTAAAATTATTTTCCGCTACCGCCTTAGCTTGTAACACACAATCAGAATTAAATTACGGTTTAATTGCTCGATATTCACAATGCAGAAAAACAGTCGCATATAATATATAAAATCTAAGTACATTATGTAGCGTGAAAATGATAGTTACAATAAATGACCGAGCTGGAGGCACTGTGAACACGTCTCATGCATCAGATTACGTGAGAAATTTGGCCTAAAACATAGTGATAAAACATGCGTTTATGTCGACGAGCCCGATATAAATAAATAGGTTCTAACTTAAACTGATATGTATAGTTCGTGAAGATAATAATATACATCCTAATCTAATCTAATAAAATAATACAAGTCTGTAATTAAACACAAAGTCCTTAAACATACAAATTAGTAAAAAATAAGTGATTTTACTGCGAAACCTGTCAACCTTCAATGACTGTACAAAATTACTTTTACATGATTAGAGCCTTGATGTTGTAAAATTTACATACACGATCAGCTATTTTTATGGAATGCAATTACTGTTAAACAGTTATACAACTTCATTAATATGATTTGGAAAGTGGTAATCACCCGCTGTTAAATGTTAAAATAACGTACTTACAAATATTTTTAGAATTTTGCTGCTGCAAAATACATTAAAGTTTAAATTAAATATTAGTCGAAATAATAATAATTTCTACTCTGGAGTTTTTTTATATAGGCAGATTCTCTATCTAAGCGGTCAGCACCTATACATTCGAAAAATTATGCCTGATTTAGTAGTATGTTCAATTACTCACGCACACACACCACACACACACACACACACACACACACACACACAAATTACTTTTAAAATAAATAAAATGAGTAGCAATTAAGTAAGCAAGCAATTAGACATTATAATTACATATGCATCAAACTATTATTGTTCATGCACGATTTTAAAACACATTGATTTTCTAAAAAATATCGCAACTGTCTGCGGTACAACCTTTGAGAAAATTATCTGGTTTTACGACGAATGGCAACCCTTATTCAAAGATCTCTCAGTGGAATTTCAGAAAGGATTACCTGATATGGAGCAGTTTGATGGTGAAAAACCGGTCTTAATAATAATTGACGTTTTAATGCGCGAGACTAACGGTTCAGTGGTTGATACTTTTACAAAGGGTTGTTATCATAGAAATCTTAGATTGTTTTTCTTAACGTAAAACATATTTCATCAAGGACGTGGACAGCGAGATATCTCTCTCAACGCTCATTCCATAATCTTGGTTAATAACACACGAGACAGGGCACAGATACAGCATTTAGCAAGGCAGATTTCATCTGGCAATCAGAAATTTTTAGATGCTGCGTACCAAGATGCTACTTCTAATCCGCACGGATATTTATTGTTCGATTTAAAACAAAATACACCGGATGTACTACTTTATAGAACAAACATATTCGGGTCTCAAGGTTTTTACCAAGTACATATAGCGAAAAAAGGGTTTTAGCCTCACAATCATAAAGATTACATCATATATGATGGTTGACGCTTTAATGGAAAACACCGACATCCTGCTCGCATTAGCCAGATTAAGTAAAAGTCAACGTGACGCTTTATTGAAATGTCTGAATAGTAACCAGGTGGAATGCATTTGCGAGTGTGCACATAACATTTTAAAAGGTCGTGTACCTCTGACAGCTGATCAGAAGCAGCGACTCTCTCAACATAAGCACACCTTAAGGAGGCTGGCATAGAGAGGCGAATCTATAAAAAAGATAAAACAGTTTCTCGTACGAGCGGCGCATTTCTACCACTCATGTTAGGACCATTGCTTGTCTTGGAGTAATTTGTTTCAATAACTATGGACCACAATCTGAAGAAGATGATTATTCTACCTATGGATTTTATGCAGCGTCTTCAAACGTCAGATGTCACACAAAACAACATAATAAACGCAATTGGGTAACGACATGGATAAAGTTTTAAAAGCCAAAATGACCGACTATGATAAATGGCAGCAGTACAATCAGGTTCTTCAAAGATATCTACACTTTTTCAATCAGTTACGTCAACCTGCTAGTATAACAATCAGCGGTGATGATGATATTAGGGATTTAACGAAACGCAAAAGGTCTGACAGACGACGAGATAGTATCAACACAGCCTGTTTCATACTGGAAGAAAGGTATTGATATCTTGCGTATAATGAATACGGGCGGTGATGTATTTTGGGATAAAAGCGGTACTGTCACAATAAAAGGTGAGATCATCCCTCATTCCAACATTATCGATCTGGTTCATAAAACGTTAAGACAGCGAAAAACTACAAACCCATACGGCTGGCGACAGTTTGCCGACGTACATTAAAGAAATAAACATACCACGAGGTTTTATCGGAAATACTCGAAGACGTGATGCTGCTGTATCACCTAACATTGAACCGAGCTTCATAATTATAGGTGAGAATTACGATGCCGATAGTGAATCGAGGCAAACCCCGCGAAGGTCCTTTCCAAACAAGACTTTCACTAGATTGGTATACGTGGAGAACACAACATGGATGCTGTGTACCACGATCCCCGGCAGGGTTTTCGGGTATAACACCTTTAGTTAATTCTGTAAAGGGTAGATATGGTAAAGTGAAAAAATAGCTGCAGGCTCAGGAGGCTTATACGATTCATAAACCTGTCAAAAAAAAAAGATTCCCCGCAATAGGTATATTGTGAACAACATTTACGAGTTGTGGCAATAAGTAAACACAATAATGGATACAACTACATATTAACGGTTATTGATGTATTTAGCAAGAGGGCCTGGACGAGAGTTCTTAAAGCGAAGACAACCGCATCTGTAATTAAAGCATTCATCGATATTTTTAAGGAAAGTGATAATACATTGGCAAATCTACAGACGGATAAAGGCAAGGAGATTGTGGCGGTCAGTGTACAAAACTCTTTCAAGGAACAAAATATTAATTTCCATGTAATAAATAACCCTGATGTAAAAGTATCTGTAGTTGAAAGATTTAATAAAACATTGAAAACAACGATATGGCGTTATTTCACCTACAAAAACACTTACAGGTATATTGATCTGCTCCAAAATCTTGTGACTGCTTACAACAATAGCCCTCATTCAAGTATAAAGATGGCCACTGCGGCTGTAAACGATGAAAACATTTTGGACGTGTGGAATAACCTGTAAGCGAAAGGCTTAGGCACATCACGTCATCCTAAATATAAAGCCGGTGAACATGTTATAATCGCCAGAACTAAGTACACCTTTGAGAAGGAATATGAAACGAACTGAAGCGAGGAAGTTTTTACATTAGTGCAGTGATAAGCGACCTTAATAACGATCCTGTTGTGGGTACCTTTTACGAGGAGGAATTGCAAGTTGTTACGGTGAATAAAGACATCCTATTCAAAGTCGATAATATTTGGACAAGAAAACGAATAAGATTAACAGACTCATGGGTTGTAGGTATTTCGGAAATTCAGTACCCTTGTTATTTTCCCGCTGTAAGTAGGACAGTCAATTTAATTTATTATAGAATCGATCCACCCGTAGGAGAAGAGGATTTGTTAGAGCCTATATTAAAAAAGGCTGCATCACATTTCCAACACGACAACGAGAAAGCCATTTACATTGACGGATGGTATGTGTTACGTTTCGCCTCGGGGAATTGTGCCAACATTGAAGAAATTGCCAACGAGCTAACCACGAGCTAATAAGTAAATTGCTAACAATCGAATACCATAATCTAACTAAGCGCGTAACTACGAAATTAAAAACCCCCCTCTCGCTATTCGTATTCTCACAACGTTTAGCCTTACAGTTGGGTTATCGGCCGTATCAAAACATAGCTACGGAACCAATACCCCCGCACCCCGGTAGTATATGGATAGGATTACCATCGCAGATCTTTGTTTATTGCGACATCGTTGAACCGCAAATTGTGGGTGATGTTTCATCTCCGCTCATGCGTATAATAAATATTACTTCTGAAAACTGCGGTGGTCATAAAGATGTGGTTTATTCGCCTGCACACTACATGCCCGTGATGACACGGAATTTGAAAACATCAAGAATAATACAAAAACAGATACGAGTGCAACAATGCCATTCGAGTTTGGGACGTCGTGTCTGAAGCCACAACAGAGTGCAATAATGGTTTGTCTTTACCAACAATATTATATGAATCAGGCCGGTAACGGTATCGGCTCTATCTACAGAGGTGCGCCATATCAACGTGGTCACAGAATAGGAAGCTGGATAGGTGGTATATTTAGAAGTATAATACCGTTACTTAAGTCTGGTGCAAAGGCCATTGGAAAAGAAGCTCTCAGAACAGGTACCAATATTTTTAGTGACGTCATAGAGGATCGACCTGTTAAGGAATCGTTTCAAGAAAGATTTCACGAGGTAGGTAGAAATCTTAAACGTAAAGCCGATGAGAAAATCAATAAAATGGTGGAAGTTTCGGGCTATAAAAAAGTACGTCTGGCCGATAATAATCAGTCTCTACCGAGAGCTGTTGCTGCTAAGAAGAAGAAACCTACTTACGACGGTATATTTTCAAGATAATGACTTTTCTGCATGCCCAATAATGCGTTAAGGCCGAACTGGATTTGTTCGCTTTACCGTCGATGCAGACAAGTATCGAGAGTGGTGAATGGATATTTTGCAAACCCTTATCAGCTCTTACTGATAACGTCCCAATAGAGTTTGCAGTGCCCGGAAATGGAAACGATTACATAGATTTATCTTAGACCATGCTTTACATCACAGCTAAAGTTCTAAACCAAGATGATACAGCACTTACTGACGCAGATGTTGTAGCACCGGTAAACAATTGGTCGCTATTCTCACAAGTGGAGGTTTACTTAAATCAGAAGACGGTGTCACAACCAAACAACATCTACGCCTACCCCTCATATATCGAAACGTTGCTAAATTATTGAAAGGAGGCCAAGAGTTCACATCTAGGTTGTACCTTATGGCACAATGATACATCCGGACAGATGAATACACTAAGACACGTAAATAACGGTTTCTCAAAATGTCAAGTACTTGCAACGATCAGGAAACAGATCGAGATGATTGGTCACATGCACTCGGATCTGGAACAGCTTCTCATAACTGGTTTAACTTTAACTTTAGTCTAATGGCGGCACACGGTTCAAATTACAAGACGCGAATTATGGACGCTAGTTTACTGGTATGCGAATCAACCTCATCATTCTAATTGCACACGCTAAAGCTTTAGAAACAACTGCGGCAAAATATCCTACAGGCATACAGCGAAAATCATTGGATAATATCTTCCTGGGTCAGTTACCTAAACGATGTATCGCAGGTTTTGTCGCAAATAAAGCATTCAACGGTGATTACTCCTCTAATCCACTGAATTTTCAACGCAACAATATTAATTACAGGTCATTATATATTGACGGCCAACAAATTCCTTCGAAGGCTCTACAACCAGACTTTGCAGTTATTGGCTTATATGTAAGGGCGTATAACACCTTATTCTCCGGTACGGGTTTTCCTTTTTAATGAGGGAAACGATATATCGAGAAGCGATTACACCAATGGCTACTGTTTAATGGCCTTCGACCTAACCCCTGACTTGTCTGCAAACGCTAGCACGCAGTGGAATTTAGTTAAAAACGGCTCCCTTCGCCTAGAAGTCGGCTTTGAAGAAGCGCTAATAGAAACCTTTCACTGTTCGGTGTACGCTGAATTCGATAACATGATTGAGATCGATAAACATCGGAATGTGGTCGTGGATTTAACCTGTTAAAAGGGACAACTCTAGATCACAAGCTTCAGTGTACAACAACAGCTGAAAGAGGATGGACGCATACTTGGACGTACAAGAGCTTAGAGGTGTTGATAACGAATTCATATTGGAAGAAATTGCCGTGATTACAGATCATGGTTCGTTACTACTGATGCTGCTAAAGTCACTTTGTGATTATTTTCTATCAATATCACTGCTTAAAATGGCGGTCTGAGCTGATAAGAACTCTGCTGCCGTTTAACAAAATTCACGTTAAGGGTAGTGAAAAAACAACAGTTTTTAAGATTCCTTAACAAACCAATACGATTTGGACGAGGTTGGTTGTCCGTTGATTAAAGAATTGAGAAAGGAAGCAAAGGCGTATAATTGTTTAAACCATAAGATCGAGGAGCCTATGTGCGCTCTGGAAAACGCATTACTACTGCAAGACTGGGGACATACCAACTCCAAAGATATATGCGGTACAAGTGTTGGAATGTCTGAAAACGATCCCCAGCCACAAAAATGTGCTTCTGATCAGCTACCGAGGCACGCACCTAGACCTTGTGCAATTATTGTGAACACGGATCCAGCAAACAAACCAGGTCAGCATTGGACTGCTATCTACATTTACGAGAATGGCAAAGGTGAATATTTTGATTCTTTTGGACGACCCCCGCTAGGTTACCATTTACGTTTCCTTGAGAAGAATTCTAAATGGTTCCGCTGCAGGATTTTTATATTTGTAAAACGAATAAAACTCGATTTATGTATGCTTGAAATCATTTGTAATAACCCTGTATATAAATGATCTTATTTCTTCCACGGCTAACCCGATCCATTGTTTGCTGACGATAGCACTCGTGATTGTCGTTCGTCTCAGTTTACTCGTAGTAGTAATCCACCTTCTCAAATCAAACTAAAGTTGAAATGGTCACTTCAATCAACCAAGATATTCAACGTGTGCTTGATTGGGGAAGTAATGATCTAATTAAATTTAAGACTAACAAAACTCATTGTTGCCTTGTGTATACCAAAAAAGATCGATCATTTTCTATTTTAAATTTGAAAGACTCAGATCCTAAGTTTTCAGAATCTATCATGGCTTCAGCATATTCTGTCAGCTACTAAAGCAGAAGCTCGTAAAATAGGATTTTTGTACGGGTTTGAGCAGTACTTTACCTCCTGGCAACTCTGCTATATAAGGCTCCATTTCGGCCTCATCAAGAATATAATTCTCACTTCTAGGTTTGTACTAAATACGCTTTTCCATATCGTTCACCGTATTTAAAGAAAACCGATTAAGCTTATAAATGAGCCGTCCTTAACTTTTGACATACCGTGAGCTTAGCAGAATCGCTTCAATTCGTTCTTCTCTATTACAATGGCTATTATGATGCTGAATTATATCTTTGATATCATCTCGGTTCAATCATTCATATCATCAATATGTAGTACAAATCTCAACTTGTACCGAACGGGCGCAATCCACATTCTATTACATGGTTTCTAAACTGTGGAATGATCGTTCTAGTTCTGGTTTTCCTCTCACTTATATATGAACAAATTTAAGGTAGCCGTTCATAAGCTTCTCTTGTAACGTGCCAATTTTTGACTATGGTTACTTTAATGCAAGTTCTGAATTTGTGTTATTATTTGTAAACATATTTACATTACTTGGGAACATTTAGGCATATCTTTTCTGTCAATAGTGCATATAATTATTATCGTCTATAGTGGGCATTTAGCCACATCAATTTTGTTTTATGCGCAAGACGAATCTGAGTTCATGTCCGTTGCTTCTGCGTCTCAATGCATGTAGTATCTTAAGTTACTTCCCTGCACAAGGTATGCAATTGCTGTTAATTACAGTTTTTTAATTAATTTAGTGCATCTAATAGGGAAAACCTTCTCTTGTGTTAAGAAAATTTCCTATTGTTGTAATTGAAGATGTATGGTTTTAATTTCACGTTTCAAGAAACGTGATCGAATGACGCTATGAGAAAAATGGCGGTATGATGATGCAATTCTCGTTATCTTAAAGAGAACGATGCTGTTAGTTCCGACGGCTTTAGTAGCCACAACATTTGTGTGGTTGCCCTGGTTCGAGCATACCTTACGTTTACCTTTACCTTACAGAAAAGTGCTGGAATTTATCTTACGTTACCTGATGTTTTGTCTTATAGTATCGTTCGGCATGAAATGAAATTCTCGACCGCAAATCACTTCATTATAATGTATTAACTTTATTTTGAGTGTCTAACAAGTAAGTACGTATCCTTTTACTGCAAAACACATGTTCATTAAGTGGACAAATTAGATAAATTGATTTACGAACATTAAAATAACGCTGGTATAATATTGTTTCGGAAGTTTTAATTGTGTTATAATGAAGAAAAAACAGCCGACTTCGGTTAATTCTTTCTAAGATAAAAACATTTGAGTGCATAATCTTACTTCAGTTATATTTGTTGACATAGGTCAAACTAAACGTGGTTATTACATTGAAGTTATACAGTTTCGATCATCTTTCATATTGAAACAATTCTACGTACAGATAGGTTATATGGTATGTACAGTTTATGTGTCAATTAAGCATTAGTTTACTCTCGTAAAGCGAAAAGTTAATTGCGTTATTTGATTTTATGCTGAAATTCATCAACAGGTATTATTTTGTTTTATTAGATATACAAATAAATACAACTGTTTTATTGTTTATTAAGATTACCTGTGATATTAAAGTACAACTTTCTCAATTATTTTTGTATTTTAATTATTTAATTTATAAAAAATTGAGCGGTGCCTGACAAGATATGCTTACTGATTATAGCTGGATATATATATATATATATATATATATATATATATATATATATATATATATATATATATATATATATATATATATATATAGACACACACACACACACACACACACACACACACCTCCCTTACGACCTGATAAAGAAAAGAGCTCTCAACCTACAGTAAGTTTCATAAATAATGCACCTGCTGAACTAGACCATGGTGCAAACTTACCTTTTTATATAAGTGAAAATTTCTGTTTGTTTAGCTTCAGAGAGGAAGCATTTATTTTAATTTTTTTTAGTTGTTATACTCTTAGCAATTAAAAATTCCCTTAATTATCCTGAATATATTCCTGAATGCTTTAGCATGTTAGGCTAAAATTAACGTACATTATTACAACTATTACAAGAAAAATTATGGCTGCATGCCGGCGAGAATCACATGCACAACGAATTGTAATTACATTAAGTACCTTATTTAGCAATGCCCTTACAGATGGGTTATTGTAAGTTACGCTTGTTAGATGGTGGACTTGTAATTAGAGTATCGTTTACAACCTTGTATTATATTAATGCGTATATCTGTGTATGTGTCTGTAGCATCGTAGCTCTCAAACGGATGAACCGATTTTGATTTCGTTTTTTGTTGTTTCAAAGGTGACTTAATCAAGAGTGTTCTTATCTGATTCGAGAATTTTTTTACTTTTTAGAGATTTTTTGTGTGGTTTTTTGCTTGACTATTAATATACACCTGATACGTGTGTGATAAGTGGATAAATTACACGAGCTGCAAGTTTACATAACAGTAACGTGTCGGTGAACAAATTATACGAGTAAACGGGTTTCTCATTCTTGGCTATGCAACCTGTACTTTAGATCTATCGTTAGTGGTTTTTAACTTCACAATAAATGATCAATTATGGCTATGAAACCCATTATCAATTAATATCTACTTTTCGCGGGGAATCGAAATGTGAAAAAATATACAGGGTGTTGCATTTGAAAAAATTGAGAAAAATTACATTTCGCGATATCTGCAGAACGGTTAATGATGTGGATACAAATTTCTATACTTTTATTTTAAATGTAACAGTAAATAAAAAATGCAAAAATATACATTAAAAAAATCACAGGTTTGGGTTGGAATATTTTTGTCAATCACCTTGCATATACCTAAATATTTTTAGAATGAAGGTCCAATGATCGTGTATTACCACACCAAAATTGGTTTTCAAATCTCTAATAGTTAAGGAGCAATCCTCCGTCCACGAAGTAGACATCCACCCTGTATACTTGTTTGTTTACATAGACGTTCCTCACCATGTTTGATATTGTTATTTGTCTCATCAATTTTTTTTCTCTAACGTTCAAAACCTAGACATCACACTTAATAAATTGGTTCTAAATGAACTAGTTTTGTAGAATCATTCATTGCCATGCTCTTATTGGTCTTTACGTTTTATTCTATACTAGCATAATGAGCAGTGTTATATATAAAGAACCCCGTAAGTCCGTGGTTTAATTATAAGTTAGCATGTAAGGTGCGCTAACAGTGATAGGAGGGATATATAAGAAAAAAAAAACAGTACAGTTTCATTGAATAGATCCGGATCCGTTGCACAGTTATAACATTTATTTTCTATAATATTGAATACATTGAAAACTAGACCAATTCACTTGGGTTTTATTAAAAAAAAGAGAAAACGCTTTTATTCAAAATGCGTCGTCACAAAATAAAATTACCTCCTTTGGAATGAAATTTGGGAAAGGGTAAACTAGAATTAAGCCCATCTGTCACTAAAGTGCTTATACAAGTCTAAACAAGTTTCATGAACCATTTGTAAACATAAATATAAATTGAGTTGCCTATACGGCCAGGAATTAAATTTACTAAAAAGGGAATTCTCTTTCTATAAGTTAAATAAACGAACTGTAGCTGTAACATTTTCCCAGATTTCAAGCATGCATTTTTGTCGTTGGATCATTGAACGTGGAGATAACTTTCATTCATTGGCGAGGCTGCCTTCAGTGTAAATAACATAAAGAAAAAAGAAATCACAGTACTGGTCCAACGAAACCTACGAAGCAAATTTTCAACATTCAGTAAACGTTTGGAGTGTAATTATTAATTCATAATGGAGGATTACCACGTGATATTTATCTTCGATTTTTACATTTTTGTAGAAGGGTATTTTTAAATACTTCGTTTTGTAATCGTTGGATCGTAAAAGGTAGTCCAATTTCTTGGGCTTCGAGGCCACCTGACCTAACACCTCTAAATTAGTTTCTTTGGGGCACATGAAATCTGTAGTTTATGATGAAAAATCTAACTGTAGAGATCTACCCATTGCCAGCATTATTAAAATTTTCCTGACACGATGGTTGTTAAATCACTACTTCGTAAGGCTAGACTTTGTATTGGAAATGGAAGAGAGTATTTAATAATACTATAATAATAACAATACAACAAAAACAAATTTTAACAACCTATAGGTCTACTGTAGAAAATAGTACTGTATGCAAATGATTATATAATCATTGTATTTATAAAGTTTTCACTGGCTCCAGGGGAGTGGAATAAATGCTGTGTCACTTAGTAAAGCCATAATTACGTTTGAAGAGGACAAGTGCGTAATAAACATTTTTCCTCGATCAAATTTGGCATAATTGGTACAAAACAGAAAGGTAACTTAGTATTATGGAGGTAGAGCGGTTCTGAGAACGTATACGATTTGGATAAGGAAAAAATTAGATACGTGGTCTTCCTGATATTCAGCGACAATTTATTGCACTCAAATAATAATCGTAACAAAGTGAGGCCACATTGCATATTACGATGCAGTTTGACTATATTCAGTGATTTGTAGTTAAATGCCGCATCATTCACAATGGCGTAATTTGATCTCTGGATTGGCTAGAAATAAAGTCGTTTACAAAAATTTAAAAAGTAGGGGGTCAAGATAGGGTCTTAAGGAACACCACACGAAGCCGTGGGTCAACAAAATAAGATTTGTTTTCCGACAACTCGCGGCAAATAGTAGAAAAAGAGTCTGATTGGCTGGCTGCCTGCGTTGTGACGGTCGCTTCCAGTGCGCAATCGCGTGATTCGTCTGAGTTTGCTGTATTTCTGTGCGGTAGAAGTAAATCAGTGTTGTTATCATTTTCTTCTTGTCTTGAGGCGAGTTTATAAAATATTTTGCGAAACTATATCTTTTAACTTAGCAGTGAGATTAGGTCCTTATTTTGTATTAGTGAAAACGACTAGTACAATCCTCTGTTTGACAATTAGTATATTATATCAGATTATACCGTGCACGTAGTACATTTTTCTGACAGAGCAACTATTGGGTTCTGCACAACATGTAACTTGGCTGCAAAAATATGCGACACTCAATTTTATTATTTCATTTTCAGAATAGCGTCCAGTTTGGTTCCCCAACGTAAAGAAATGAAGAACAGATACTTTGTTGCATTACATATTACAAGAAATTTCAAACGTGACTGAACTGGTAGACCACAAAAAAAAAGGAAGATTCCAGCACGATAATAAAGAGTCGTCGAATTCAAGATCTTATTGAAACAACGAGTAAAGAAGAGATGTTAATGTCGACCTAAGTACAGCTTCGCAAGGAAGGAAAAAGAGACTCAGTAGCCATTGTTAATGAGCTTTGTGACTATTAGCAAAGAAGAGATACTACAATGAAGAAAGCGCAAGTAGTTTTGACAAAATCAACAAATAACAACAGATGAGTCGATGCCTCTCGACTCGTCAGTACGAAACAAATTTGTTGCAAAATGCATTATGCTTATCTTAAAGCTAAAGTGCCATCCTAGTGACATAAACATTACAGAAACATATGTAAAAATTAAACTGAAATCATTAATAGACCATACGGTACCAATATTATGCAAAGTATAAGAAGTGGCAAACTTTCACTGACTTAAAAAAAAATAGAATTAATAGTGAAATGTGGTTGTGGCGCTGTGGAACAAAACCGGTATAAATAATAAATAAAAGTTTTCTGAGAGACAGTGTTGTGATAAAAGATTCTTTTAGTATTTCAATGGTACGAATACAAATGTATCTAAAAGAGAAACGCAACAATAAATTTTATTGGCAAAATCCTTTGCGATATTCAAGGTAATCTCGTCCAACAAAGCTTATTTTTACCAATGAAACTGTGCATGTTATTGCGACGGAGGTTGAGGAAAATTAAAAAACAGATGCAACATCTCTCACACACTAAGGTTTTTGTAAATGACGTGGAAGTTTTGGTCAATGTAGCATTAATATTTTGCATGATTGACGGAAAAGTTTGCAATGCTGTAGATTCTTGTATATCCACGGAAATCTGTTATTTGTGTGGTGCAAAGCCCAAGGAAATGCACGATAACGAACTTATATTGAGTGAATCAGTTAAAACAGATTTTCTTACATTCGTGGATAAGATTTTTCGAATGCTTATAATCATGGCAGCCCGGAGGAGATAAAAATAAGGAGATAGTGGCAGAAAAATTAGGTTTGAGTTAGGATTGTTGATAAATATGTCCAAACGACAAGCTAGGAATACAAATGACGGCACACAGGCCGAAGATTCTTCAGACACGCCGATAAGTCAGCTGAAATAACAGGTGAACTTATCAAGCGCTTCCAAGTGGTATTAAAGTGCATAATTTGATGAATATGTGAAAACAACAAGAGAATCTATATGTCGAGGAGTACTCGTTGTACCCAATACCTGTTAGCGTGCAACGTGCACAAAATACGTTTTTATGGAAAAGAAAGAATTTCTTTAAGTGTTCTTCCAATCGGTCAACTTTCGTAAGAAGTACAAGAGTCTAGGAACAAGCACAACAAAAAGTTCAGAGAATTATTTACTCGAAAGACATCTCGAGTTGATACCAATAGAGATTTAATAAATAGATTGTTTACGTGCTTTACCTAAAACGAGACGTGGACAAATTACTCGTGAAATGCGTGAATTGTTAGACTTAAGAAGAAACCTAGAACAATACAATAGCGATTTGACTGACTTTCGTCATGCTTTTTACATTTGATTATAATACTTTATTCCTCAAAATGCCTTTTTACAACATCAAATAAATCCAATTACGTATTTAAACACTAAAATAGCTTTGTCTAACTAGATCTTCAAAATATATGCGCATTCCAAGAAGGCTTTGCTTAAAATGATAACCGTCAACGGTATCAAAGGCTTTTAATGTCTAAAACTGCTCAGCCACTTTAGTTCCATTTCAGTAACTTAATCCTTAAGAATTTGGGACGTAGCCTCATTTCTATAAAGCCGAGAAAAAATTATTTTTATTCAAGAAACTACTCAGTTTCGTTTTCACGACTTTTTCCAGAAGTTTAAAGAACACTGTCAACAACGATATCAGATGATAATTCGAGGTTTCCAGATTTTGAACAGAATGTGTTAACCCATGCTTGTTAAGTAAATTATTTTTTATGTTTTTATTTATTTCTGCAGTGTGCCTTGCAATGGTTGTAATACGGTTGGGAAGTATTTTCGCCCCTATATGCTTAATTTATGGAGTCACGGGATCCCTATGCATGGGGCTACTTTGCCCGTAAATGGAGTCCACTATTTGCAAGGGATGAAACTGTTACACTCCAAACATGCTGGTTTATGCAAACCTTAATGCAATTATAAAATAAACAATAAATTTCACATTAACTGTCTAATTTTTCTGTTAGACTTCGACATGCCAATTCGTGACTTTTGCAATATTTGTGCCCGACATTCCAACATTCTTTTGATACAGATATTTACTCCGATTTGTTTGTGCGCAGAAGTATAAAACAACTACAAAAGCTGGAATGTACAAATTTGATCATATTATTCGATCATATTACCTCGCAAACAAGAAAAAATATTTTTAATTTTGTTCAAACCTCCTTGAGTTATACCTACCCAATGATTATCCCACAATCCCATAATAACAGCTGGACCAAAAGATCGAGCTGGATTCATACTAGATCCAGTATATTTAATCTAAAATGCAAGTATTAACCTTTAATACAATAACAGTACTTTTTATACAAACCCCACTAAGATGACTAGCTGTAATACTCAATCCAATTGCAAGAGGTGCAGAACCTTTGATATCATTTCTTCTAGAATCGCAAACTGCATGCACCACAAACACCAAAGGAAATGTTAAAATTATTTCACAAATAAGGGCTTGAATCGGTGTTAAAGGTTCTTCAAAGTTTGTTAATCCTAAGTTACCTTCATATTCTGCTGGTGTAGTTACCTAAAAATTATATCTATAATTAATATAATTAATAAAAAAAATTAAGTAATAAGCAAGGAAGTATTTTTCATTCAATAAAACTATAAAAGCACGTGACCAGGGTCAGTGGCGTGTGTCAGTAATGACCGCTGTTTGTTCCAGACTAGTGACCATCAAGTTCAATGTTGAAACTTTTGTCGATTTCACTATTTAGTTTATAAGTGTTTACAGATATTGAAAATTTACATATATCGGACAGTTTACAGAACGTTGACTAAAATTTAATTAACCGTGTAAAATAATGAAATTAAAACTAGATTAATCGTTGACAACGGTCATTTTTGATGATATTTAAATTATCCTTTCACCAAGTAACTGTTAAGTATCTATTACTATGATTAACCGGATGAATGGTAATATTTAGTTAAGGATGCGCTCTAAATATCTAATACTTCAATTTTTATGGCCCAGATATGTAAACTTTGTTTATACTTTCACTTAATTAGTGAAAATATATTTTTTTACGGACCATCTGGTATCATGGGAGTACTAAATTTTTTTCTCCTAAAAGTTAATTAGATAATGCGAATTATTATTATTGTAAACGGATGTTATTTACACGGTTAATAATATTATCCTAAATGTCATTTTATTCTTAAAAATATGCAAATTTCTGTCATATTTATACAATATACAGTTATTTTAATGTAATTATCAAATTTTAATTTATTTCCAATTTAAACGTATGCCAGTAAACATATTTTACGAACCTACCGTATCGCTATGATTTTATTGTAAGTTTAGTAAACGTTTAAATGACGATATTGTGTAACAGTTAAAATAATAGAAGTGTCATAACATTAATCTGTAATTGTTTAACACAAATATGCCATATAATAATTAAGAGAGAAGTTAAGTATTATTACGGACGTAAACCAAAAATTTGTTTGTATAGTAACTGTAATCCCTGATTTATGGTAGTAATAAATGTTTACGTTTGCGTTCCCCTTTCGATGGTCGAAATATTCCTCTTTCGGGCGTTCAGAAAATATTTCGTTTTCTTAGATCCCATTTCGTGCATTAAATTTCAAAGTATTTATTGAATTAAATGTAGAAAGTTCACGGGATTGAATATTCTCATTGCTTTAAATTCCAAAAAAACTAATACAAATAATATAATAAAATACAGTCG
This sequence comes from Vesta saturnalis, assembly GCA_036346205.1. Lineage (NCBI taxonomy): Eukaryota > Metazoa > Arthropoda > Insecta > Coleoptera > Lampyridae > Vesta > Vesta saturnalis. The sequence goes on from JARFJB010002063.1 coordinate 333,420, forward strand.
CTACCATGTATTTCTTTTATGAATTTTTTTGCATTAAAAGAAATATGGTATCAACATACATTTACCGCCACCCGTACCTTTATCAAGCTTTAAATGTAAGACGACTTCAATTCAATCACTATTCCATTGATTTAATTACCTATTTCCCCATTATATTTTAAAACTGCATTGTCCAACTGAGTAGTAAATGGGGATTAATATGAAAACGGCCTCATCTCTTTGTGTTAATTACATGTTCCCTTATTAAGTTTTAAAATCGCATTATACAGAGAATATTATACTATTAATTGTTTATTGTAGGTATGATTACAAAAGTAGTGTACTCATTGTTCAATTAAATGTAAATATACACTGACCGTCAAAAAAATCCGGCCACCAAAAATTTGACACATTTTCAGAAGTGGTTATCTCTTGAACCACTCATTTGATTTTGACGATTTTTTGTGAACTACATGTCAGTTATTCTGTAGAAATACTGTGGCTGAAGTTTTGAAGTAGAGTTAAATTTGAAATTATACGGGGTGCATAAATGTGAAGATGTTTAAAACCCAAAATTTGAAATACCCTGTAGGATGCAGCTACTACAACAGGGGGTGTCAAATGGTGTCAAAATGAAGCCCCTTTCTTTATGAACATTTTGGTTGTTTATTCACGTTATTACCTCTGTTATTAAAGAAGTTACACGCATTTAAAGGCACACCAAAATTCTCATGTAATAATCAAGTTTGTTTTGAATGTCAGATGTCAAAGTAACAATTGTCAAATATTGTTAGTTGAAAAAAATGCGCTTAAATTCAACTGATGTAGCGCGTATTGTAACGTTAATTGAGGATGGCCGAAGTCAACGTTATGTGGATAATACCTTGGGTGTACCTCGAACAACAGTCCAATATGCCTGGAATCGGTCTATGGAAACAGGAAATTACACCAGGCGGGTTGATTCAGGCAGAAAACGGAAGACAAATGCAATTTATGACCGCATTATTTGCCTGAATACTTTAAGTAGAGTCGTAGAACTGCAGCTGCTCAAAACCAACGTTTGATGCGAACTGTGCGTGCAGTTGAAGTCAATGAAAACACAGTACGACGAAGACTTCGAGAAAATGACTTGTTTACAAGGAGGCCTGCGACGGGACCCCAGCTGCCTCCAAGACATCCTCAAGTGCGCCTGAAATTTGCGCGATTTCATGTGAATTGGATTTATGCAGCAATAGAATAACGCCTTTTCACAGATGAATCGCGCTTTTGTCTGCGATCTCCTGATGGTCAAGAGCGAGTATGCAGGCGTACAAACGAAAGATTTGTCGACTGTACAATTTCAGAACGCCTCAGTTACCATGGCGAATCTGTGATGGTGTGGGTGGGAATTTCCAGTGACGCTCATACAAAATTAACCTTTGTTGAAAACGGGGCTTTAAATGCACATCGATATATCAAAGATATCCTCCAGGACGCTGTTGTTACCTATTCTCATTTTATCGGAAACGATTTCACGTTAATACATGATAATGCACGACCGAACGTCGCTCGGATAGTTAACGAGTATTTAGAGGAAGCGGGTATTGAACGAATGGTTTGCCCAGTTTGCAGCCCTGACCTTAATCCTACTGAATATCTCTGGGATCAACTGCAGAGACGCATTCCTCGCCGACCCGCTTTACCTGACAGCCTCTAAGATCTTCGAGTAGCACTACAAGAAGAATTCTATGCAATTCCTCAGCCTTTCATTACTAACCTTATTAATTCGATGCCATGTCGATTAAATGAGGTCATTTTGGCAAGAGGAGGTCACATCCGATATTCGCGCATCACATTTTATTCTTTTTTAAAATGTAATGTTTTTATCAGTTTTAAGAGATTATACGTACGTTTCGATATTACTTTTAGTTCCTTTTATACCGTTGGCTTAAAAACAATGACTCTTTAATAACAGACATCATAACATGAGTAAAAATCCAAAATGTTCATAAAGCAACGGGCTACATTTTGACACCAGTTGACGCAACGGGCTACATTTTGACACCAGTTGACATCCCCTGTTTTAGTTTCTGCGTCCCACAATGTGTTTCGGGTAAGACATCTTTACATTTATGCACCCCGTATATTTTCAAATTTAACTCTACATCAAAATTTCAACTACAGTATTACTGCAGAAGAATTGACCTGCATTTTGAAAATGTGTCAAATGTTTGGTGGCCGGATTTTTTTGACGGTCCATTAATATCGGGATGATATAAATATTTCCATATTACGAAAATAAATTAGTTCTTCGGGAGTTTTGTAAGCCACGTAAAGTTATTGAAAAACATTCGTGTATTTTTTGTTACGTGTGCACGATTAGAACATTTGTGATGGAAGTGATAGAATCAAAACGTGGAAAACCCGTTATCTTTTATTCTGGATACAAATTCTACAAAAGCAAAAAACAAAAACTCAACTCTTCGATTGATTTGCATACCCAGGACTGATAGTTACTGATGAAGTAAAATCAAAGGTCCTAAGTGAGAAAAACCACAACTGCGTTTCACATATTGCAAAAAACGCAGTTGATAAATATTTATACAGTGTCCAAAACTCTACGGACAAACTTTGCGTAGTGATTCTAGACCCGAAATAAGAAAAATAGTTCATATAAACCCAGGTCCGAAACGCTTCGTTTAGGACCTACATGAGGAAAATTTTATTTTCCTCGGTTATGGCATATTTTGCGAACAAATTTGAATATGGCCCTGAAGATTTTGTGGTCAGAAACTTAAATATTTTATTGATTTTGATGCTGCAGGGCGCCATCTCAGGTATGCTAAGTTAATTGGCCTTAACTTTTTACACCCGGTATATTGACGTTCCGTTTGAATCAGTTTGTTCCTTTTCAGTTCTAAGCAAAAAGTATACTTGGTCGATGCCCTCAGATCAACCGTTTTCGAGATATTGGTTGATGAACAGTTTAATTTATTTAAAGCTATTGAATCTCTTGCCATTTTAGCAGCTTTGATAAAACAAATGACAAGTTCCCAAATTATCAAATTCATTAAACCGAGGAAAATAAAATTTTTCACACTGGGTCCTAAACGAAGCATTTCCGGATCTGGCTTTATATGAACTTTTTCTTATTTGGGTTAGAATCACTAGCAAGTTTGTCCAGGAGTTTCTGGACACCCTGTATAACGAAAAAGTTACAAATATTTGAATATGTTACTAGGATGAAACTTATTTCGTTACAAATATCCCACAATTTACGTCAGTGAAAATGCATTAGAAATCACAATCAATTGCAAATAGACATTACCTTGCTTTTCTGAAAAATCTGAGGAAAGTAGGATTCAGAGTTTATGAAACAGTATGTCCTATATGAATCACAAGAATCAATACTAATACCAATGATTACCAGTTTTAAGACTTTTAATTCTGCTTTATTCAAATTTCCAAAAAATTATCACAAATTTTAGCATTATAAACAACAATTAACCAAAAGAAAATCAATGCTCACTTATAATGTTCCGTAGTACAACGAATGTTGGAATTCTAAAAGTTAAATCTTAATCTTTGATTTTATTGCAATTTTAATAACAGTATCTTTAGTTATTGCTTAAAAAATTAACATAAAATAATATTAAAATTAAACTGACAAATATAACCTTTCAATTGTACAATTAAAACCAAAAAGCAAACCACTTTAGAAGTTGTGAAATCTTAGTCCAAAAGTAAACGTACAAATGTGTCTCATAACTGGCTAAATAAACAACAGAATAAAGTTAACGATAAATATATATTGTCCTGCACAAAAAAAGTTTACATACACTACAATAGCGTGGTTGCCACGACACAATTCTCAATAGCAAATTTGCGTTTCTGCAAAATTCTTACTACTAAAAGCATCAACATAACTCGAGATCGATTACCTTTTCCTTCAACACTAATTATTAAAAAAAAAGTACACAACAATACGCAAATAAACTAACAAAATAATCGTGCTCAACTGAGTTTTCAAAGTTCTTAAATGTAATTCTTACTTAAAGACTGTCCATTCATCCTACGCTTTTTCTTCTCTCTTCCGTAAACCAATTATTTGTAGTCCATGTATCCTTAGATTGCCTGAAGGCACATAACAAGTACTCCACAATTTAACAAACACTTATTCCTTTCGGTACTCACGAATAGTCCAACTATACCAGGTTATTACTCCAATAACCCGTAATAAACTGTACACGTTTGGTTGCCTCTTTAAAGTTTCTTGCAACCTTTAGGACAATTTAGCCCTTCCTTACACAAATAAACTTTTAATGTCATATAAAATTACTTTAACATTGGCTCAATTTACTACGAATATTTCGTTCACTTAAAGGTAGTCCCATAAATAATTTGAACTAAGGATCATTACAAGCACACGCGCCGCACTCAACACTATAACGTAACAACTGTTATCTTATTATAAATCTGCTTACGCACTTCTTTTTCTTGAAGAACAAAAAAAAACATAAACTGATTTTATCTTCAATCTCAATTTTATTAATTGTTTTATTTATGAATGTCTTATACGATTCATCCGCAGTTGTTTAAATAATGACTGCCTTCAATATTATTCACAAATATAACTCCAACTCAACCCATTGTGAAGTCACACTTCACCTCGCGCGCGCGTCTTCCACCGAGCTCTCACCGACATCCACCAAAAGTAAAAGCCAAAAAGCAAAAAGCCCCCGTCAATCTCTAACTTTCCTATTTATACCTCAAGCCATCCATCTTTAAACATGTCTCACTTCCTCGTTATATTCACCAATAGTATTCACTCAAACTTTCTTAGTGCCGACTGATGCTACCATCTGGACAAACACGCTTGTAATTACAATACATCGTTATGTTTGTTCTTACTTACAAATTTTACAATTACTTTATGGAAAAGCCATTTCTCGTCATCACATTCATTCAGTGGCCACTCTGAACCATTACACAACTTTCAACGTTCATCTCTCACATGCGCTCATCCTCCTTCCGCGACATTTGCAAAAGTAAGTACAGTCTAAGGTCTCAAATCCCATATACGTACACGTATTCTCAAAATTGATTGCACAACATTACGAGAACTTTCTATAATCAACAATTAAACATTCCAAATCTTTCTCTACATATTTCCTAAAACATTCTACACTTATACATTCACATCTTCCGGCCAAGATTACTCCTTTATCCTCCAACATTCCATTCCCTATTCAGTAGTCAACAGTAGCAAAGCATTATCGTCCCATCGACACATTTCTCTTCACATTTACATTCATCAGAATCTATTTATTCCAACACCAATGTCTCTATGGCATTCAAATACACGTATCTGCATACTGAATGATATTTCTCCTAAATTGCCAGTGGCGTATCATCCACCCACATACATTATGCATATACACAAAAAAAATTTTTTTTCCCCGTTCAAACTCAATACACCCGTACTCAAAACACGTAATACACGTCATTACAACATCTTGCATACAGGGTGCGTCAACACAACCTTACACCCTTCTACTTGACAAAAAGAAGGTGACGTAGAAACGAATTTTCTCCTTATTAACAACAAGAGTTAAGCATTGTATTGTGTATTATCAATTTTGATTCCGCATATAATGCTATAGAAGAATTTTTTTAACAGTTATCAAAGGATATAATTTTCATTTTAAATAAGATAATTGGCGTAAAGTACAAGATTTAAGTCTAGCAAACTTGTACAAGGAAAGCGAGGAAGCAAGGAACCACGTAAGGAGGTGTGCTGCGATATCTCATCTGCCAGAAGATAGGGTTCCAGATGGTTGGTTTTGTATAATGGAAAATTCCACTACGTACGAAGCTATTGTTAAATTCAACGATTATTTTATTGATCAATGGATTAATAATTCTCGTCGAATATGGATTTGCCATCGGACTACAAATTCTGTAGAAGGATAGCATAACAGGCTCAACAGACGCATCGAAAAGCGGATTTCAATGCATTTGAACTGATAAAAGTTCTTCAGGAAGAAATGCACTATTATATTAGTGTCTCTCTGCAAAAAGGTTAAAAGATTAATTTAAAATTAAAGTATTTGTTTCTTGAAAAAACCCTTGGTCGATTAGTATTTTTAGTTGCACATTTTTTACAATGCAATTTTTTTATACAGAGTGTCTCATAATAAAAGATATGACCACACTTTCGATTTTTTAAATGGAACGCCCTGTAGGTTATGTCATATTCGGATTCTACGGCAAATTCTAGATATTTTTGGTATAATAATGCCCTTGGTCTATCTATCTCCGTTTCTGAAATATTGACACTCGAAAAATGAGAATTTTTCGTTTTTTGACTCGCTACATAATCTTCTACGTAACAGTGCATAAAGGTCTAGTTGCTTTAATTTTGTCAAACAATTTTATTAACATATTTCAAATACTGCAAAAAATTACAGATAAGAAATTAAGTCAGCAGGTAATACAAACGTTTATGTTGGAAAGAAACATTCCCTTACTTAAATAAATAAACCGATTTAAATAAATGCATATTTTTCTATAGTTGCTTTAATCTTGTCAATACTGTACTTTTAAGGTAGTTACATTGGTTGGTAAAACTGTCAGATAGACGTTATTATTGAAAGTGTTTAACTTGTTCCGGCTTTGTGATACAAAAATATGGTAAACAAAATTCATCCTGATCGTCCTCCCATTTCGCAAACTGTGGTTAGCAGAGTGGAAGCGAAATTTCGAGAATTCGGTTATGTGCGGGATAGGCCAAAATCTGGACGTCCAGTGTAAGTGAAGATGATCGGCTGAATATTTTATTATCTGTAGAAGAAAATCCACACATTGCATTATCACATGTGGCTAGAAACTTAACTTTATCGAAATCTGCTGTACACAACGTCGTCCGGAGAAACAATATCACCTTTATAAAGTTATTCCGCTGCAAGAGTTATCTGAAGATGATTTTGATAGGCGTAATGAATTTTGTGAGTATATACAAAATATCTGTAACCAAGATGAAAATGCTGTGAAAAGGATTATCTTTTTGGACGAAGCTACATTCTGCCTCAACGGTATCGTCAATAGGAAAATTGCAGGTATTGGGCCACAATCAACCCCCATTAGATGGTAGAGGCGCACACACAACATCCACAAAAATTAAATATGTGGTGTGGTCTAGTTGGAGACAGAATACTAGGTCCTTATTTTTTCGAAGGAACATTAACCGGTCAGATGTACCTCGAGTTCCTCCAGTTGCAATTGCTTCCTGCATTAATAGCTCTATTCCCGGATCCACAAGAACCAGATCTCCCAGATCAACAACTTTTTTCCAGCAGGATGGAGCCCCACCTCACTATGCAGCTCCGGTTCGTGCGTATTTAGATGAAATGTTCCACCGTCGTTGGATAGGGAGGCAGGGTCCCATAGAATGGCCTGATAGGTCACCAGACCTAAACCCCTTCAATTTCTTTTTGTGGGGATACCTGAAATCTAAGGTTTACATGAACAGACCTCCCAATTTGGAAGACCTGAGAGAAAGAATCCGAAGAGAAATACGCGCTACACCACCAGAAGTTGTCAGAAATGTTCAAAGAGAATTTATTTACCGTCTTGGACTTTGTTTAGCTGTGAATGGAGCACATTTTGAACAATTAATTTAAGTTTGTTTAGCTACTTTAGTACATTTAAAAAATAATTTTAACAAATAAACAAAAATAATTAAATCATTTTTCAAGTGTCAATATTTCAGAAACACACCAAACACATCTAGAATTTGCAGTAGAATTTGAATACGACATAATCTACAGGGCGTTCCATTTAAAAAATCTACAGTGTGGCCATATCTTTTATTATGATACACCCTGTATAAAAAAATTGTATTGTAAAAAAAGCGCAACTAAAAATATTAATCGACGTGTGCAAGCGTTTTTTCAAGAAACAAATACTTTAATTTTAAATTAATTTATACATTACTTTATGGACGCACTTATATATATATATATATATATATATATATATATATATATATATATATATATATATATATATATATAGATTACTCCACATACAGTTTAAGTCACTTTTAGTTTCTGCAAATTTATTTCAAATAGTGTGTATGTGTTATCGTGTCTTTTATTTTTAAATTAAAGTGCTCTATCAGCACAACTCATTCATTCTGTTTTTACTTTTTCTCATATTTATTCAGTTTCAAGTAAGGAACAATTGCGGGAACGCACGAAAGGGGAACACCCGAAAGGACCATGAATCCTTTTAAGTTAGATTGTAAATTCTTTAAAATCGATTTAATCTTGTTTTATATAAACATACAGGGTTTCCACGTAAGTTCTTACCAAATGGCCTTTTTTTATTAACTGTGCATTAGAAAATATTTTTCCTTGGAAAAAGTTCTGCTTGGTTCGAAAGCCCTAAATCACAAGGAAAAATGTATTTACTCTTAGCGTGTATGGGGGAAAATCAAAAAGTTTTATTTTATCTTAGGACTATACAAGGTGATTCCAAATTAGATGGCAACCTTCAAGGAGGTGTTAGTATGGATCATTTGTGATCGATCGATGGATATTTGTCTATATCCAAAAATCAACGGTTTTCAACATAGTTACAAAAAGTTGATTTTTGATATATGTCCAAAACGAAAAAAGGTATTTTTCTCATTCTTGGTATATTAGAGATATAAAGTACATTGGTTTTGGCTATTAATACGTTTTTGTTAGGAAATATCGGGAAATGAGAGATTTAATATTTTAACACAAAACTTTCATACAAACGTAAGTCCAATAGTGCTTCGTTTTCGAGAAGTGCTTCGTTTTCGAGATACAGGTTGTAAAAGTTAACAACCTGCCTAAGCGGTTGGTCAGAAATACCTAAATATGCAAATATCTCAGAAAGTGTTAAAGTTATTGATTTAGACAAAGTATACCTTTTTTATCTGAAAGTTTCGTATTTTGATGAAGAAATCCAATTTACTTCATTAGTACAGAAATTAGGGATTAAAAGCGCACTACCCCTTGAGTTCTACGCCACTGTACATAATAAAAACGTATTAATTAGCAAAACCAATGTACCTTATATCTCTATTTAATATACCAAGAATGAGAAAAATACCTTTTTTCGTTTTGGAGATATATCAAAAATCAACTTTTTTTTGTAACTTTGACACCCTGTATCTAGAAAACCGTTGATTTTTGGATATAGGTTAATCTCGGTCAATCGATCACAAATGAGTCATACTAACACCTTCTTGGAGGTTGGCATCTAATTTGGAATCACCTTATATGGCCCCAAAAAAATAAAACTTTTTGATTCTCTCCCATACATGCTAAGAGAAAATATATTTTTTTCGTGATTTACGGCTTTCAGACCAAGCAGAACTTTTCCCAAGATATATATTTTCTAATATACAGTTAATAAAAAAGAATCCATTTCGTAAGAACTTACGTGGAAACCCTGTATAAAGATACTCGAAACGAAACGAAACAAAACGAAATGTTATGCATGTAGAAATGTGGTATTTATCAGAAATAGGTTTACCTAATTATACCTAATAATATTGTCAAATCTACTAATTTTAGTAAATCTGATTGAACCTATACTGCAACGAGAGGTTCTTGTAAAAGAATAAATATGTATAATCCCGCTATTAAATGAATCACATCAAACCATTCATTGGAGGATTTAGGTAACATAAGTAGAAAGTAATTAAGTGTGTCCACAATCGTTGACAGAATGAATACTCAAAAGGGAGCGGAACGATCAAATGCATGGATTAAGTACTCAAAGCTTTCCCCATGGAATTCTTTATTGTGATTAAATATAAATGTAACTGAGCATAAAGTGATATGTTTCGACAATTGTATTGTCATCATCAGGCTAATAACAATAGTGCAATGGAAACCATAGCAAACAATTTAGACATTTAATAGAAATAAAAATAAAAAATAAAAATAATACGGCAATGCTCTTAATATTAATAAACCTTGAAAAGGAGAAATTTTTTTGAACAAATGTAAAATATAACCTATTGTCTTCTCACAACTCTTCCACAGTTTTCTCTTCTTCTTCCTCAAGTATAGGTTCGCCGTTCATTGCATTTATTTTCAAAGTTAAAGGATTTTCATAATGTCCCACTTCACAATGTTTAAAGCTTATCTCACGCGGACTATTTTTTGTTGTCTTGTGATGGCTGTTGTTTAAGGCCCACTGGACATCTATAGTGTTCTGAAGATCCAAGATTCTTCGAGAAAGTCTCAAGACATGAAATGATAACACTATATGTCCACACTACCTGTCCATTTGCGCCAGGACACGACGAAGCTATCTTCACTTGCTCTACGTTATATTGTTGGCAAAATGCTGTAAACTTTTCGGATGTAAAGACACTCCCGTGATTACTAGCAATTATAGAATTATCATAAACTCGTATATCAATTTTAGTGTCGAACCAGCACAAACATGTTGGCTAGCCATTAAAACTACATACATACTAAATCCATCTTCGATTGCTGCTACGTACTTATTCCAATATTTTGTTCGAATAAAAGGACCCAAACGATCGATATGAGTTCACTGAAAATGTTTTGAACATTTTTTCAAACCAAACTAAACTTCTTTTTTATTTCTTCATCACCAGATTCAAATTTATTACGAAACTAAAATTCGTAATTCAATTTCGTTGCATAGAAGTTACCCAATTCGTCGTTAACTGAATACCCATAATTTAATGTTTTGTGGAGACTCAACAGGATTTCTTCTCAACCCATCTGCAATACTACTACTAGATCCAGTATGATATTCAATCGTATAATCAAACTCTGATAACTTCACGAACCAACACCCAATACGTGGACTCAAATTTCTTTTTCCAGCCAACATCTTTAAGCTATTACCATCAGTTCAAATTACAAGGTGTATTCAGTTTAAATACATACGAAATCTCTCTAAACATGCAACAATAGCAAGCACTAGCTCACACTTTTATTCATCCTTATCAGTTTTTCTACTCAAATACGCAATTGGATACAACTGATTATTTCTGGAATACTGAAACAAAACACCAGAGATTCCCATTAAATAGGCATCAGTATGCACTTGCGTTCTAGCATCAGGATCATAAATCGCTAGGGCTGGTCGATCGAGTAATTTTTCTTTTATCACGTGAAAAATATTGTAATTGAATAAGCGATCCGAATTGTACAACAATCGTCACGAAGGGAAAATATGTTCTATCAATGAAACCAAGAGTAAACTCGAAGTGTTTAGTTAAAGCTACAAATGAAAAATATTGCATGTTTCATAATGAAACCATTAATGAAATCTAATTATTTAAGAAAACATACAAACGCTTTGAACACTCAATGAAACCTTTGTTATAATTTTAAGCCTTCGATAGAGTAATTTGTAACCGAATAAATGAAATTATTGACAAACATAATTTAAAACAATTTTCCGTGGTTAAAACGAACGTAAGAAAATAAAATTCTATTAAACTTTGATAATGTCTGCGTATAAAAACAAACAATAAATACGTAACAATTAATATACTAAATTGTATACAAAATGATTTTTAAAGATTCATTATATTCAAAACAAATTTGTTTTCATTGTTACACTATCTTCATTCATAGCCGAGATACCCTGCAAAACTATACAAATAATGCACACTGTACATTACTATTCTGATGATCAACTTAGAGCATCCAACAAGGATTATTTGTTGACCAGTAATAAACATTACCTAAGTTTAAGTTTCGGTCACTAGTCAATAAAATAAGTACCTGTGGTAGATTAGAACGGGCTGTTTAAAAAGAATGGACAATATTTTCAACATTTATATCAATAATAATAGTTATTGTTTTCTGATTTACTATTATTGTTAATTTTTAATTTCTGTTAGATGATCGATCCTGGTTACGCTTGTACAAAATAAAAAATCATTCCTGTTATATCCCAAGAAATATGAATGAATGAAACAAATGTTCTCGACAAACATGAATTAAATTAACAAAATTAAGCGTAAGGTTATTAACATACATATAAATAACTACAATACCCTTAACAAATCGTTTCCTTTTTGAGTTGAATATATCCATTGAACATGGTGATATTTTTTAACCAATAAATCAATAAATCATCAGTTATTTGTTGTTGGTCAAATAACAAAAAATACCACCCTGATCAGATTCTAAAGTAAATCTAATTGTATGGTGTAATTTATTAATTTTATTTCAAAAATCTTGAATATATCCTAAAGACTTATCGAAATAGGGTTAACATACACTCAAGACACCTAATTCAAAAGAAACCGGTTTTACATAAACTGAATTCAAAATATCTGGTCTGGAACACACGACCTTCGAACCTACAGAGTGGAATTAAAAGAAATGAAACAATTTTGACAATAATTTTTTAGGATAATTCTACATTTCCTTTTTTAATACGTTCATAAACAAAGATAGGCAGCATTGTAAATACAAAAACAATAATCTATGTCAGATGGACGTTTAAAAGTCCATGTCAGACGTTTATAGACATATTAGCTTAAAAAAATTTAAGCATTGAAAATGCTTAAATTTTTCAATCTTATTTAATTAATTTTTAAACTTAGTTGGCTTTATATTAACACTTTATAAAGAAAATTATGTAAAATAAAATTTTATTTAAAAAATATGTCTACGTATTTTCTTATAAGATTAATCGTTATTCAAATATTGAAAAAATTCGAACTAACACTTTGATTCTACCTTAGGATTTTTTCAAATATACAGCGGTTTCAGAAATAATTGATAAAAACCAAAAACAGCCCACAATAAACACCCCCTCTCCGCCGCTAAATTTCTCCCAAAATCTAATCAGTTCCAGGATAAATCAAAATAGGCTTAAATACGAAAGTTCGACAGTGTTGTCATTCTGGAGCTATCGTGGATACTAACATTCATCACATACCTACAATACACACGCATGCAAGCACGTGTACGCTAACGGGCACGCGCGCGCACACGCACAGACTCAATCACTCACGAACTCACCCGCGCATGCGCGTACACACACACTCCCACTTACAAACACGCGCGCACGCACACGCACACCCATACCCACACCCACACACACACACGCATATGCACACTCATACGCACACGCACACACACACGCACACGCACACGCACACGCACACGCACACGAACACGTAGACACACACGCACACGCACATGCACACGCACGCACCCAGACATCATAGCCGACCTTGGCGAAACTTTGTCAAACGTAAAATAAACTAATAAGTGGATTTAGTGTTAGTGAAGAAAAAGTCGATTGCATAATACCTACATATGTATTTATATAGGTTGGAAGGTAAAAAGTATGTTTTAAATTAGTAATGAAATGGCCGAATTGGTCTACCCACGGGTAAACTGTGTGTATTGAATGTAAAGTAAATTTAATTAACACAATGATCTAATAATTAAATCAATTCTAACTATTTTTCTAACCTTATATTGACGTTCATTTTTATTTAATAATAGAAAGCATTGTTGATGCTCGATGACCGAGATCAGGATGACATCAAGGCAAACAAGGCTTCTATTTGGAGGAAACTGACATACATTTTTGAATTTAGCAGAAATTCTTTTATTTTATTTATTATTTTTTTTATCTTACTATCATTAAATTAATTAATTTTGAAATAATACATTTTAGACGCCCCTTCTACCATTACTCGTTTTACTCCTCACGGATTTGTATTAACCCTTATAAAAGCACAAAAATAATAGCGAAGGTGTAGTTTTCAAAGTCTAATTAAGAAGCAAAACTGAGGACAAATAAATATATAACACAATTACGGAGAGAACATACGGAAGGCGTTCTAGGAACGTTCGGAGACCAAAGAGTCAATGAGAATGGTTAACGCCTGGTGAACACATGTGTGGAAAGAAGCCTGTTTGTATCTAATACGTCGTTTAGACATAAAAATGTGCACATGTATACATGGCAAAGAGGTGAATCTACAAGTATGATAGATTTGATACTGTATGATGAACCTGGCGAAAGACACAAAAGTAATACGTGGATCGAAGTGTGGATCGGACCACTTTTTTGTTGTATGTTTAGGGCAAAAGTGGGTCTGAAGAAGGAAAGCAAGCGTAGTTCGAACGTCCATAATTAGGGTAGACAATCTAGTAGATAATGGTGTGAGAACAAAATACGCAGATGCTGTGAGTAAAGAGTTGAATGTGAACAAAACAGTGTGGAACAAACAAATAAAAGGCACTGGCGTTGAAAATGCATGGATAATCTTGAAAAACTGTGTTGTCAATTGTACCGTGCGGATATGTGGAAGAGCGACTGTAGGTAGACAGAAAAAATGTACTTGGTGGAATGAATCGGCAAAAAAGGCAGTATGTAAGAAAAAAGATGCGTACATGGCAATGATTGTTGCAAAAAATGAGACTGAGAAAAAGCAATTGTATGAGGTGTACAGATTAAAAAACAAAGAAGCGAAGGAGGCAGTAAGAATAAGTAAAGAGGGAGTGATGGCTGTGGAAGAAGACAAAATGCAGAATGATTTTGAGGGAAACAAAAGACTCTTCTGGGAATGGGTCAAAAATACAAAACGTGGCCCAAAACAGAACGCTGTAGGAGATATATGAGCAACGAAATCGTATGGGGCGACTGTGCAGTGCGAAAATGCTGGCAAGAATATTTCGGAAAGCTGCACAGTAGTGAGGAAAGTAAGACTGAAGGGTTAAATAAGGAGAATGTAGAAGGAATGGCGAATAAAACTGAGAAGGATATTGGGATAAATGAGGTAGAGAAAACGTGAAAAACGGCAAGGGAGCAGGCGTAGATGAAATTACTGGTGAAATGCTAAAGTATGGAGGTGCAAAGCTTATACAAAGATTGTGTGAATTATTCAATGTATGCCTTATGTGTGGAAAAGTGCCTAGGGATTGGAAGAGCGCGATCATTGTACCACTGTATAAGGGTAAGGTGAACAAGAGTGATTGCAAGCACCACAGAGGAATAAGTTTATTCAGCGTGTCTGGTAAAGTATTTGGAAGAATACTGACTAAATCTGGAGAAGGTATATGACAGAGTGAATAGGGAGAAGCTGTGGGAAATATTAAATGAATATAGCATAAATAAAGGTCTAATACACAGAATAAGGGCAGTTACAACGGTAGCTGGGCATGGGTTAGGCTGAGAGGAGGAGTGAGTGAATATTTTAATATTGAGCAAGGAGTGCGACAAGGCTGTGTGATGTCACCGTTGTTGTTCAATGTATACATGGATAAATGTGTTAGACAAGCATATACCGATACAAATAGTGTAATGGTGGGTGACGTAAATGTACGACTTCTGGTGTATGCAGACGACATAGTCTTACTAAGTGACAGTGCGGATGAGCTACAAACTGCTATGATCAAATTTGATGAGTTCAGAGCATGGACCTAACGGTAAACGTGAACAAAACTAAGATTGTGGTGTTCAATCGGGAAGGTGGAAAGAATAGTAGAGTATTTACTCTGCAAAAAAATTGTGGAGCAAGTGGACGAGCTGGTATATCTGGGTAGAATGTTTACTGCAGATGCTACAATGGAGGGCGAGATTGGACGAAGGGTCAATATTGAAAGGAAAGTGATTGGAAGTATGTGGACGATAATCAGAAACGAAAGCATGACCCTAGCTGCGAAACGAGTAATTTATAATGGCGTGTTTGTCCTGTCAATACCGTATGGGAGTGAGACAAGGGTATGTCAAAAAAAAGTAAAAAAACGAGAAAGGACAAGATAACGAATGAGTGCATAATGATGAAGTGAGGCGAGCAAAAGACGATGATGGGTACATATAAAAGTAGTACATTACGTTGGTTTGGTCAAATTGAGAGAATGAACAATGCAAGATTAACGAAGCAAATATATGTGGGTGAGGTTAGAGGTAAGGCTGTGTCTGGTAGGCCGCGTAAAACTTGTCTGAATGCAGTAGAATGTATGATAAAGGAAAGAAAGATAAGGGCATGTCAGAGACAGCGTATGAATCTTGTGGAAGCTAGGGAGGTATGCGGAGATACGAAAGCATGGAGAAAGATTCTGAATGAAAATAAATAATAGGCAGACATTGTTTTGCCTGCCCCCGCAAGGGAATGGCGGGAAGGTTAGGTTAAACAAAATTTTCTTAAATAAACTCATTTTAAATAATATGTAAGTGTGGATGGACTGTTAATTAATAAGCTGTAAATTCTAAATAAGAACGTATCAAAATAAATAGATTTTCGTAATTTGTACCAGTATATGTATATTATCATTTCGTAATATTTAAGTATATTCAATTTCATGAACATATTTTGCAAAAAGAAGCCCTATGAAATACCTACTCTCGCAAATTTAAGAACTAATTTATGTAATACACCTGCAACTGTATAATTTAACGTAGACTTGTCCAAATTTATATCTATATAGGATATTAGATTATACATTGTTAAATAAATTTAAAATTACTAGGTTAGATTCTGAATTAATTGTCAGGTTTATTATTTATTTAATGTTAACGATTAATCAGCTTTATCTTTTATACACTGGCTACACATAGAGTGGCTTTCAGTTAATATTTGTAATTGTAGTGAAAGATGTTTTACCACATAAATGCATTGAATATTTACATAAATTAAAAATAAATTATTAAAATGAAATCGACTGAATACTTAAGCTCAGTGACTTGTTTTGTTAATTTATTAAGGAATAATTTAAAATTGCACTTAAATTCAACATTTATAGTTAGAGAATTGTAAGTTTTTAATTACGAAACTTCAGAAAAACAAATAAATTAAGCATATCGAAATACTATAATTAATTAAAAAAATTATGTATACTTGATGGAGTCAAACTAATCAGCATAACGTCTATAATACCTGTAAATTAAGTTGTCTAAACACGCTGCAAATGTGACATTCATTGATAAACTATTCTATGACTTTTATACCAGTTCACATGCATAATTATGCACTTGATATTTACAAAAAATAATACATGTAAAGAGATACTGGGTTAAATGTGTGCAGTTTGTACCATTGATATAATTTAATATTTGGGTTAATAACGCTCCAAAATCGCTAAAAATCGAGTATTTAAAGCAATTTTTAGAAGCTCTAACGTTTCAATCGCAATTGCTGCAATCGTCCTCAGTAAAAATAGGAAAGCGTTAAGAAATATTAATTTAAA
This sequence comes from Vesta saturnalis, assembly GCA_036346205.1. Lineage (NCBI taxonomy): Eukaryota > Metazoa > Arthropoda > Insecta > Coleoptera > Lampyridae > Vesta > Vesta saturnalis. Next base: position 350,627 of record JARFJB010002063.1, read on the forward strand.
ATATATGTTGTTATTTTTAAAGATAAAACAATAATCTTTGGTATAGAATTTATATTCATACATGAGCTTACTTTAATCTATTGTCAAATTTGGATTTCAATATACACATATATATATATATATATATATATATATATATATATATATATATATATATATATATATATATATATATACAGGGTGTCCCAATAGTGCGTTTTCGGTCGATAACTCCTTAGCCATTAAACTTAGAAGATAAGTTTAAATACGAAAGTTGTCTCTTTTTATAAGCTGCATAATCTAAAAATACTTTGGTTTCTACAGGGTGTAATATAAAAGCGGTGCAATATAGAACTTTTGATTTTTAAATAGAACACCCTATATATTATTTTATTTTTCGATTCTCCTTATAATTTTACATCTTTTTTATAAGAATTACTTACAAGCTAAATCTTACAGTTTTTGAGATATTTGCAAAGTTAACTAAAAACTGACTTTTTTATGTAGTAATTCAAGTATGCGTATCTCAGTTATTTTTAAAGATAAAACAATAATCTTTGGTATAGAATTTATATTCATACATGAGCTTACTTTAATCTATTGTCAAATTTGGATTTCAATATACACGGTGATCACAAAAATTAATTCGATAACATAAATTTGAAAATGCTATATCTTCATTTTTTTAAATGGCACACCCTATATTTTTTTAATGCCTTGTCTTCGTCTATTAGTCGGCTTTCATTTCTGTTAAATATTTTCTATACCTATCTCTAATAGTGTCGGAGATATTTAAGTTTGTTCAATTTTTTTGGTTGATAACACTGAAGAAGAGTAACATTAGTCGGTCAAAGCAAGCTATGAATACATAAGAAACTAAAAAACATATTAACTGAAATACAAATACTTAAAATTATAATAAATGTTCAATGTGACCACCATTTTGTTGCTGGCAAACATGAAGTCTTTGAATAAATGACAAATCTACTTTTCGTAACGTGGAAACATTTATATTTTGAATGACGTCTTTAATTCTTGCCTTCACATCATCTACAGTCGTTGGATGAGTTTGATAGACTTTTTCTTTAATCCAATCCCAAAGAAAAAAGTCCAGTTTTGTCAAGTCAGTCGATCTTGCAGGCTAGGAGATCGGCCCTCCTCTATCAATCCATTTGTTTTGAAACTGGATACTTAAATAATTTCTAACATTTCTGCTAAAATGCGGAGGAGTGCCATCTAATTGCAGCCACATTTCTCTAAGGGTTTGTAAAGGTAAATCTTCAATAAAAGTTTCAAATTCGTTGCGCAAGAAGTTTAAAAATGAATCTCCATTGATCGTGTTTTCAAAAAAATATGGTCCTATAATTCTTTCCCCAATAATTCCGGCCCAAACATTAAGTGACCAGCGGTGTTGATGATCAACAGAAATTATAAATCTGGGATTCTCAGTATAGTAATAATGGAAATTATGTCTATTAACGTATCCATTTTTGTGGAAAGTAGCTTCATCAGTACATAAGATCGTGCTAAAATAGTTGGGTTTTTCTAAATTTTTATTTATGGCCCAATTGCAAAAGTTTAATCTATTAACGAAGTCATCCTCGTCTAGTTTTTGTGCAAGTTGGACGTGGTATGGATGATGTTTATATTTTTTTATAATTCTATTAACTGATGTGCTTGAAACTCCAACTTCTAATTCCACTTGTCAGCAAGAAACGTGAAGATTTCATTACCTTCGTTAATTGCGGTTCTTTCTCGTTCTAAATTGTCTTCGTAATGAATACTGCCTGTTTGCTCGAAACGCTCTTTCAATCTTGCAAATGCTGAAACTTGCGGGTGTCGTGCATTGGGAAATTCTTACTTATAAATTCGATGAGCTAAAAGACAATTTTTATCGCTTTCACCAAGGACGTAAATCATATTAACAAGTTCTTCTTTCGAAAAATTCATTTTGTAATTTAGGAAGTAACTATACAATACTACACAAATATTAGCACTGTTTGACAAGTTTGATTTCTTCATTTGTTTTCGTTCATCTTTTGTTTTACGCTATTTTGATAAAATTGTTTAATTTTACGATGAAACGTTTAAAAACATCTCAAATATCTCTTAAAAATGCTGGTGTCATACAATATTTATTATAATTACAATTTATGTATTTCAGTTAAAATTTTTTAGTTTCTTATGTTCCTATCCACAGCTTGCTTTGAGCGACTAATGTTACTCTTCATCAGTGTTATCAACGAACAAAATTGAACAAACTTAAGTACCTCCGAAACTATTAGAGATAGGTATAGAACATATTTAATAGAAATTAAAGCCGACTAATAGACGAAAACAAGGTGTTAAAAAATATAGGGTGTGCTATTTAAAAAATGAAGATATAGCATTTTCAAATTTACGTTGTTGAATTAATTTTTGTGATCACCCGTTTATTCAAAGACTTCATGTTTGCTAGCAACAAAATGGTGGTCACATTGATAATTTATTATAATTTTAAGTGTTTGTATTTCAGTTAATATGTTTTTTAGTTTCTTATGCATTCATAGCTTGCTTTGACCGACTAATTTTACTCTTCTTCAGTGTTATCAACGAAAAAAATTGAACAAACTTAAATATCTCCGAAACTATTAGAGATAGGTATAGAACATATTTAATAGAAATGAAAGCCGATTAATAGACGAAGACAAGGCATTAAAAAATATAGGGTGTGCTATTTAAAAAATGAAGATATAGCATTTTCAAATTTATGTTATTGAACTAATTTTTGTGATCACCGTGTATATTGAAATCCAATTTTGACGATAGATTAAAGTAAGCTCATGTATGAATAAATTCTATACCAAAGATTATTTTTTTATCTTTAAAAATAACTGAGATACGCCTAATTGAATTACTACATACAAATGTCAGTTTTTAGTTAACTCAAAAATGTAAGATTCAGCTTGTAAGTAATTCTTATAAAAAAGATGTAAAATTATAAGGAGTATCGAAAAATAAAATAATATATAGTGTTCTATTTAAAAATCAAAAGTTCTATATTGTACCGCTTTTATATTACACCCTGCAGAAACCAAACTATTCTTAGATTATGCAGCTTATAAAAATAGACAACTTTCGTATTTAAACTTATCTTCTAAGTTTAATGGTTAAGGAGCCATCGACCGAATACGCACTATTGGGACACCCTGTATATATATATATATATATATATATATATATTTTTAAATTATTTTACAATATACGGGGTGCGCCATAAAAGTGTGGTAGTAATAAATTATGTTTTTAAAAATAGAACACCCCAATTTTTTACCATATTCGGATTTATTGTCAAATTTTATTCTTAATTTATGCAAGATGTTTTATCTTAAAAATTTACCGTTTTCGAATAATTTGGAAAAATATGAAAATTTTGACAGTTCAACAAAAATCGGTGCAGTACCCTGACCTCTGCGAATTTCGGAATCGGTATTCTGGAACTCTAAATAAACCTAATAAGCTACGTTTTGACGTATTTTAATTAAAAAAAGTCCTCTACAACCCCCGAAATATTCTTCCGAAGTTGTATCATTTCAAACCTCAATAACTTGCTTATTTCAAATGGAATAGCCTAATTTTTATACCGTTTTCGGAATTATCGTCAAATTTTAAGATCAGTTTATGTAAGGTACCTTACTAGGTTTTCTTAGAGCCCCAGAATACCGATTCCGAAATTCGCAAAGGTCAGGGTACAGCACCGATTTTTATGGAACCCTCCAGCTGTCAAAATTTTCATACTTTTCCAAATAATTCGAAAACGGTAAAACAATTTGGTGTTCTACTTTAAAAAACATAATTTCTTACTACCGCACTTTTATGACGCACCAAAAAAAAATTGACAGGAAACATTTCCTTCTAAAACTCTCATTTACTGAGATATCGCACTTCGATGCACTAATGAGCAATCCTGTATACAAAAGGTCTAACGAAAATGAAACGGCCGAGTTTTTGGATAGTTGGATTAGTATTTAAGAAAATCGATACGTTATTTTAAAGGTCTTTCTTTTGTGAATACAATAGACAAAATTAGGAAAAAGCATTTATTTTTTAAGTCAACAAAAATTTATTTCAGAGAAAAGTAACAAAAATTATTAACAAACATAAAAAAAGTTATCATTTCAATGTGTTCGAATTGAGCACCAGCCTTAACACTTAATAATAGATATTTTGTTCAAAACGGTTTCTTACACTGTGAAAAGTTTCGGGCGTTTGACGACACTCGTCTATAATTCTATGTAATGTGGGAAGGGGAGGCTCCACCTTATTGGAAGCATCGGTCGTCATGCTCGACGATATCAACAAGTAATGGATGTACAATATTTTCCAGTAAATCTACATAACTTTCTCTCGTTAGATTATCATCTAGGAAAATGGAGCCAAGTAGTCGATCTCCAAAAATTTCGGCCCACACATTAGTTTTTGAGATATTATCAGACCAATATCGTACTATTGTGACGATTAACCGTTGAGTTTAAAGAAAAACGTGCCCTCGTCAGAAAAACAAATATTTAAAGATAATTAAACTCTTATCCTATTGTTATAGATGATTCAGTGCTGCTTAGGATTAATGCAAGTTGGACCGCTAGTGGGTCAGTGGTAACACGACCTACTTAGCACTTGGGAGGTAATTGCTAGGGTTTTAATGTACCCTTCAGAATCAGAACGCTAACTTTATTCTTTCCGATGCTTTTCTGACTGCACCCATCTTTAATTCCACCATGCATGCATATTCTCCTTTGGGAGCGTTTTAATAGTTCTTCTTGTGCATTATGCATAATCTTCAACGAAAATCCCGTTTCCTTATGCTTTTCAACCCACAAATTAGTCCCCATAGCAGAAAGTACTGGCGAACCACGCGGAGTATTGATTGCTGACAAATAACCATTGAACAATTTCACAGTAGCCAGATTTACCAATCATTTTAACATTAAAAGAACGATGTGTTGCCAAATTGAGATGTGCTATCAGTCAGAATTAGCTTAAGAGAATTATTTCACTGAAGTGAAATAAAAAGGTAAGCGTAACTTTATACAAATGATTTTTTTATTTGAAGTATTTTTGCTGTATTATGAGATCCTTGTTAAACCCTTTAAAGGCAGCTTATGAGTTTCAAATTCAAAAGTTGTTTATTATTTAGTTAGTTTCATTACATTAGCCAAAACACGGAATCGCCGTATTACGTAAACAAACTTTGAGATGACGCAGTTTCAAAGTAGAGATTTCAAAGCGTGTTGAGATTGCATTCTTATAGTTAAAACACATAAAATTTAGCAAGACTTTCTAGACATATACGGTTTCCTATTGGAATTATTGTATAATGTGTAAACAACTGGAATAAAAAGTTAAAAAGAGCACTTTTTGAATATGCACTATTTAGGAGTTTTCTAGTATTATTAATTAATAATACGTTGGTTTTTCGCACAGGATTTGGTAGACGTCAATGTGACGACTTTAGTGTTTTACAACGTATGTTGACGCCCATGAGGGCGATTAAATGCTTTAAAAACATGAGTTTCTAAAGCATTTAATCGATAGTACAGAGTTATTACGAAATAAGCCTTTGAATTATGAGGAACACAATGGAACCTTGCAAATTAATGTATTAACCTTCTTTCAGTACGTAATTTACTATTTATTAGCAGAATTTGTTATTAAAATTTAGGCGAACGGTGAAACGGTGAAAGGCACATCGATTGGAGCTTGTTACTAGACATTTTTTTAATTTCGAGGAAAATTTCAACCGTTTTTCGATTTTTACGTATAAATTAAAATTTCTATGGAAAGGTAATCAGTCGTAGTTTGATTTTAAGGCTAACATACTGTGAAGAATATCATCGATCCTATACATAAAGGTTGTCGTCGATTGGTAGATTCCGCCAGCTTTAATTAGGGTTCCATAATTATAGGATATTTAAATAGTAAATCAGTTATGAGTGGGTTTTTAAATTATTAGTGTCGGAAATTGCTTTGTAAATTATCAATATAAAAACTTAATGTTTTTGATAGACTTGAAAATTAATACAGCAACCTTAAGTAGTTGTTATTTATTGTGCATGAGAGTTTGTGTCAGCGACAAGATAAATTAAAATTAAGAATTGAAGGTGGTTATATGGCTTTGTGTCAACAAATCTTTAATCCAAAGTCATTAATATAGTTAAATACATAGAAGTGCTTGCAATTTAATTCCAGATTAGCATAACGTACGTAACGCTTTAAACATTTGGACTGCTTGAAATAAGTAAAACGTTGGCAAACTCCCTCTCTGAATTCAATTAAATATAGCTTTTTATTGACGCACAGAACAGTTATTTACGACAGCTGTATTAATTAGACATTTAATGAATTTGGATACCGTCAATTTCCTTTTATATAAATTGTTTGATAGATATTTAAAGGGATTAATACAATCAATATCCACAGTCGTATGCCCATAATTTTTCTGTAAATAAATTCAATAATTTAAAGATTTGAGTAGCAGTTTACTGTATTTACAATACTCCAGTGGAAATTATTATTTACAGCCGGCTTATGATTGCACTTTTGCAATAATTAATTGTTTGTCTAATTATTAACTCTGGCCAGTAAGTAAGGGTTTATGTAGAATAGATGAGGAAACAGTTTAAGCGATTGCATTTCACAAAATTATGTATTGATGCAAATCTTAAGCAGCGTAGTTAATATCTTTAAACTTTAACGTTTGCTAAATTTGATTAACAGTTGTTTGTTCACTATTTCAGATTCAAATAAATATATTGAGCTTATTTAAACAAATCTTACCGTACCTTTCGAAATTTAAATGTGTTTTGAAATTGAATAGTTAGTTTACAATGATTTTTAACGTCTCGCCCAAGATCTTTTATTAACAAATTCCGATCTTAGTGGTGTCATTGATCTATATTATCGATTCTTAGTTTTATTTGAGAGTAAGTGTGAATTTTTAAGCAGTATTTCAACCATTTTACATCTTACTAAAACCAATGGTCTGCTTCGGTGGTTTTGGTCGGCAATCTGCATATTTTATTAAGTCTACAATGACACTTTGTGTGGATTTAGAGTGACACTATACATGCATCTATGTTCAACACTCCCTTAATAAAGATCAAATGGCAAGAACGTCAAATTCAATACCCACCTCAAAACTTTGAGTGAATTCACTACGCCGCCGAATTGTATCGTTTCACTAGCGACTCCGGTACCTTTTATTCTCTCTAGTTGTTTCAACATTTATGTCAAATTCTCCACACTTTTCGTGAATAAAATAATATCATCAGCAAATGGAATGCTATATTCATTGCTATTTCCAGGCCCATGTACGTGTTTCTGTTTTCCTTTGAACTCACTTACATCTTTTACCACTTCATCAATATGATTTTTTTATATCGATTTTGACCTGTATTGCGCTCTATAGTTACAAGAATCACATCACTACGTTGAACCATGCGCATTTATGGTCCGCATTTTCATAATGCGCATATTGAGCGTAACTGCACTCGATTACTGTTATATAACTAATAAATGGTATTAGGTTATATTACGTCAAATTGAATACCAACCTCAAAATGTTGAATGAATTAACTACGTAATCAAATTTCTCCGACTCACTGTTGATCAACGGTCTTTTCCTCCAATCTACACCATTATATTTTAATATATCCATGAATGTTTCCCACCGTATATAATGAAAGGCCTGTTCCAAGTCAACAAAACGTTTGACAACACGCTTCGTTCATTTTAATATCTCTCTTCTATAGATGCACAATCATTTAATTTTGTTGAAAATAATAGATAATTAAAGTACCATTGTGGAGGCCGAGTCGTGCCCTCTATTTGAACACTACCATCTATCTCAGATTTTTGTTGAGATCGTTACTACAATTCGTTTGTATTTTGGGTTGCCGTTATTCGTCATTCTGAACCACAGTAGGTGTGTGAAGATAGCTGGGTCTTTTTTGAATAACGTGATTTAAACTTGTATAAAATTAGGTACTGATTCTATAAACACGCGTAACTTCAAGAAGTCGCAAAGTTTTGGATAAATCAATGTTTTCTTATTCAGTAATTAGGTTCAATTAGGCGCCATTCTGCGCCGTTAAAATAAAACTTTGTGCCCTTATATGAAAGAAGTTATTGGAAAATTAAACTGACACCGCTAACTTCATAGCCGTGAAACTTAAATTAAACTTACATTAAAATTTAGCGCCTCTACAAGAAATAAGTCATTACAAAAATTACATCAACAAGGTTAACTTTATAACCTCATAAATAAATTATTCCTGCCTTGCGTGATAAACAGACAACCATTATGTGACGTTTTCCACCTTTCCAATTTTGCAGCCTTATAGGAAAGAAGTTATTGTAAAATTATATTGATACGTATAACTTCACAGCTGTGAACAATAATTAGGCGCCATTTTGCGGCGCCAAATTTTTCGGCCTAAAGGAAACATATTATTGCAAAAATTACATTGAAAAGGCTAACTTCATAAGCTTATGAGTAAATTGTAAATTAATCCTTTCTTGAAGGATAATTAGGCACCTATTAAGCCTTTTATTGTAAAAATGTCATCGATACGGTTAAGTTCATAACCACGAACTTGAGAATAAGTCCACTATGCGCTGTTTGTGCCGTTAAAATGAAATTTTGCGCTCTTATAGGAAATTAATTATAGTAAAAATTTCATCGATACGACTAATTTCATACAGGCCTTACCTTTTGCATACATAAATGCTTTATTAAAAATAATAAATTAGGTGCCAGTTAATCGCGGTTAAAATAAAATAAGATGGTGCAAAGATTACACCGGCAAGGCAAACTTCACAGCCGTGAATAAATTAATCTTTTGTTTGCATGATAATTAGGTGCCTAATATTCTTCGTTAAAATTAAATTTTACGCCCTATTGTAAAAATTATATTGACACGGCTAACTTCACTGATTCGTGAATTTCTAGGTAAACCAACTTTTTGTTATGCTCTAATGGATTTATTTAAATATCTTGTTGTTTACTTTTGCTTAAAGTGCACTTTTCTTATTTTTATTGCATTAGAACTCCATTTCTTCCATTGTAGATATATTTATATTTATTTATATTTAACACGTTCTCGTACATTATGGCTACACTAATCTTTTTCTGATATTAACTTAATTAGATTCTATAGCTACTAATCTTAACCCTAAGTGAACTCGTGCACTCCAATATGATTATCGTTATAAATTACTTTTGAAATATTCTATTGTACAAATTGCTATTTAATTTTAAGGCTACCTATTTGCATTTTAAATTCATAAGGTTACTTATCCACTACAACGCAGTAATTAGACAATAATTACGCCCTGTTTTACGTCGATAATTAGCATCTAATTGATGTGCAAAGGAAAACTAATTTTTTACATCAGTTCCCGACTGGGAAGTTCGCACTGTGAAAGTAATTTTTACTATAACTTATTTCCTATAGAGGTGCAGAATTTAACTTAACAGCGTATAATGTGTGCCTGATTATCGCGCAAGAAAATATTAGATTATTCAGAACACCATTAAGTTACCCTTGTCGATGCAATTTTTGCAATTTTGCAATATTGAAACTCCATTACACCCAGTTAAAACTGGAGTTTGGATTGCCATGTCGAGAAGGCGAATAATCGGACCAATTTTTTTTAATGAAAATATAAATGCCGAAAACTATCAACAATTAATTCTAAGACCTTTTATTAAACAACTGCACGATGACGAGCTTCAAAATGGGTATTTTCAGCAAGATTCCGCAACAACCCACTCGGCCCGTACACATTTATCACAATTTTTCGATGATAGAATAATAAGCAAAAATCGATGGGCACCACGATCTCCCTGCTTAACTCCGATCGACAGCTTTCTCTTTGATCATCTTAAAAATGTTGTGTATGCAAATCGTTTGCATACGGTTGAGGAGTTATAGAATGCCATAGTGAACGCCGTTAATGCAATAACCCCATAACAGTTAGCAGCCGTGTTCGAGAATATTAAACGTAGAGTAAATTTATGCTTAGAATATAATGGACATTTTCAGCACCTATTATAAGCTTTCGAAGACTATAATCTGTCTCCGTCATTAGTCAAATTAAAACTAAATTGAAATAAAAACATTCCATTTACTTATTGGCATTTTAATAATAACATTAAGATGGAGGTAGTTCAACAATCAAGAAATACAGACTATGTATGTCATTTAAAATTTTGCTGTATTTATTGTTGATATATCATCAACTTTTGAATTTCCCGCCCAATCAGTAATACCCGTATGTACACCACTGGAAATAGTAGGGATCACTAAATGAGATAAGTGGAGAATAGCTTTTTTGAAGTAAGTGGACCATTTCAATCAATCCGGATCACCCTGTATAATGTTTTTCTCATAAGGGCGCAAAATTTTATTTTAAGGGCGCAAAACCGCATTTAGTGGGTACTTACTCATTCTGGAAGGAAAAATTATTCATCAGTTTATGAAGTTAGCCTTGTCGATGTAATTCTTAGAATAATTTATTTTTGGAGACGCAAAATTTTGTTTTAGCGCCGCATAATTGGCGCCTAATCACTGTATGAGAAAAAAATTATTTATGCGGGTCACGGTTGTGAAGTTAGCCGTGTAATTTCGCAACCTTCTTTCCTATAAGGGCGTAAAATTTTATTTTAACGACGTAAAATGGCGCCTAATGGGCGCCCAATGTTAAATAAGAAAAGAATGATTTATCCAAAAGTTTATATAGTATTTGCTAGAACACATTTCCTATTATACACAAGTTTGAATCACGTTATTCAAACATGTTTGCTCTTATAACAAGCGTCTTTACACTTCCAGTAAAAGCAAATTACGACAGATATGTTTTGAAGGGCTTCCTCCTTTTATTAGTACTACTTTCTTTTGGTGGGCTTACTACATTTGTATAAAAATACCGATTCCAAAAGAAAAACGTGTGTGCACCATCACGTCTTTATATTAAACCTTATCGACGATTAGTAAAAATAAATGTAAAGTTGAGCGGTTGAAGGTGTATCGAAATAACTATGATCTACCAGATATTATGCAAACAGTGGTAAATAGTTAAAAAAGGTGCAAAACGTAAAAGAGAAGACAAAAGTCTGAAAATTTTCTGTGCTTTGCTTTTTAAAGTTATTGGAGCCATCAATTAATCACTCAAATAATAGGTACATTAAGTAGGTCTTTGAAAATACAACTATGGTATAATTATATTGCATATAATATACAAACCCTTAAAAGTGCAGAACCAGCAGCAGCTCCAACACATTGAATAGCAACATAAAAAATTGCCTTCAATAATTTGATATCTCCCGTTACAAATAATCCAAGTGTAACTGCTGGATTAATGTGGCATCCACTGACATGACCCAAACTCTGAAATAAAAAGATAACGTTAAAATCATTAAATATAAAAAAAGGTGGTTTAAAGAAAATTGACCTAACCTTGAATTTTACTTGAATACATAAATATGGGTTAGTTAAGTGTAGTAATGGTGCAATTTATTGATGTATTCAGGGTTAACACCAATTCAGCCTACTTACACAACTACAAATCGAAACTGGATTTAGTATCTAGATTCGTAATTCATATACGTAAGTTATACATACATATGAATAGAAATTTACAATGAGTGTATTTCAATAGGTAGATTTAAAGTTCAATTCGTTTCTATTACACAAAATAGAGATTGTAATTAACTAGATTTGTAACAATGTGGTGCTTTTTTGGTATATAACACATATGCATAATAAAGGTTATCGAGTTATTTTATTAACAATTAATTTGCGTTATCATCATTTCTGATAGAGAAACACAAAAATGGGAAAAAGTAATTTGCATTAACATATAACTTGAATAGCACGAAAATTTAAAATTTGTATGTATAGGCGATAACATGAATTACACTGTTTATATAGAAAGTATCAATTAAGATGAAGTTTTCTTCGCTGTCTGATATAACTGTTGAATCACAATAATATAACTACTACATTGGTCAAACTTCGCAATATGTTACATTATAAAAGTTTGAACATATTACCACAGATAACTACTAGTAGTTATCTGTGATATTACTATTAAAAATAGTACATATGAATAATTTACATTTATGGAATTAATTAATACAGAATTATTTTTAAATACATCAATTGATAATATGTGCTCCTTAACAAGGATACTTCCTATGGATTAGTTTGTAGGTACGGAAATGTTCCCTTCTCTGGCGTTCAGAAAACATTTCCTTTTCTTAAATCCCATTTCGCGAGTTAAATTAACACAAATAATATAACAAAATACAGCCACCACCAAGTACATCTTTTATTACTTTTTTGCAATAAATGAAATATGGTATCAACACAAATTCACCGCCAACCACACCATTATCAAGATTTTAATCCAAGACGACCTCATTTCAATCAATATTCCAGTGACTTAATTACCCAATCCCTTATTAAATTTTAAAATTGCATTGTCTAATTGAGTAGTTACCTGTTTCCTTATTAAGGTTTAAAATCGCATTGTACATAAGGTAATATACAAATTTAGACTCACAAAGCATATTCATTTTTTTTATATTACATTTTGCATATAGTTGTCATAATATTCATGGCAAACACAGGGCAATTCTCCCTGATTCAGTTGTTTTGTCACTATTTCAGTTTTGTGTTAGTTATAGATGTCATGTGTTTGGGATCAGAAAGTGCGACAGCATCATATAAACACACACACACACACACGCACGCATGCACGCACGCACGAACGCACACACACACCCACACACACACACACACACACACACACACACACACACACAGACACGCACACGCAGGGGCGCGCCGTCCACGTGTCGAATGTGTCATCGAACACAGGCGCCATGTAAACAAAATTTAGCACTTCGAGGCAAAAGCAATAATCTTTACAATCGCAACAATGGTAATTTTTTAAAATGTATTGAAATGCTAGAAAAGCTTGATCCTATTATATCGGAACACACACGACATATAACTAGCGATTCTGAATTTCACAAAATGCCAACATATCTAGGAGACAAAATACAAAATGAAATACTTTCCTTAATGGCTTTTAATATTAAAAATCATATTATAAATTTATGTCGACAAAATAAATATTTTTCAATAATATTAGATTGCACTCCGGATGTTTCTCATATTGAGCAAATAAGTGTAATAATTCGATTCTTTCATTTCAATTTAGCATTAGGATCGACTGAAATACATGAACATTTTTTAGCATTTTATCCAATTTTAGATGTTACAGGGGCTGGATTAACAACATTTCTTATTGATCTATTAAAAACATTAAATTTAGACATAAATAGTATAAGAGGCTCTAACATGCGCAGCAAAAATAGTGGCCTACAAAAAAGAATTTTAGATTTGAACCCGCGAGCTTTTTATGTTCCTTGTGCGAATCACAGCCTGAATCTAATTGTAAATGATGCCGCTAATATCAACCATGAAACAATAAATTTTTTTAATATAATACAAGAATTATACAAATTTTTCTCAGCGTCTACTAATCGATGGAATATATTAATCAAGCATGTTACTAATTTAACTTTAAAGCCCTTATCCGAAACACGCTGGTCAAATAGAATTGATGCCATAAAACCTCTCTATAAATATTTACCAGAAGTTTTTGATGCATTATTTGAAATTTGCAATGACCACACAAGAGTCGACGAACAATCTAAATACCAAGCAAAATGTCTGGGAGAAAAAATTTCTACATTTACATTTATTTGCTCCGTTAATGTGTGGTATGATATTTTAAATCAAGTAAATTTTGTGAGTAAAATGCTTCAATCTCAAATTACAAATTTTCAAATTGCTTTTGATGCATTAAACAAACTAAATACATTTTTAACTAATTATCGATCTGATGCTAGTTTTGCAGAAATTGTTGAAAGTTCCAAATTAATTGCAGAAAAGTTTGACATAGAAACTGAATTTCGTAGTGCGAGGCCATTAAGACGACGTAAAAAATCTACTCAATTTGATTATGAACATGAAGATCAACCTATAGTAAATCCTGAAAATTCATTCAAAGTAAATTTTTATTTCTGTATAATAGATTAAACTTTAATTTCGCTACAAGACAGATTTTCTTTATTAAAAGAACATATGGATTCATTCCAATTTTTATATTCATTAGATAATTTACAAAATAAAGAATACCTATTATCTTGTGCAAAAAATTACATGCGAAATTAACTCATCAAAATCAGTCCGATATTGACGCAGATGATTTATGTGAAGAAATTTTACAATGTCAAGTATTTATTACGAATTCAAAAAAAGATATATCCCAAATAATTCAGTATATTTATTCAAATGATTTAGTAGGAGTTTTTCCAAATTTTACTGTAGCACTCCGTATTCTTTTATCAATACCTGTGTCAGTTGCGTCCTCGGAGCGGTCTTTTTCGAAATTAAAAATCATGAAGAGTTATTCACGCTCCACAATGGCGCAAAATAGATTATCAGATCTCGCAATAATTTCAATTGAGTCTGACATACTGGATAAACTTGATATTCATGATATTATCCAAACTATTTCTTTGCTAAAAGCTAGGAAAGTAAAATTTATTTAATGACTTATTTATATTGTTTGTATTTAATTTACCGTATAATATGTATTATGTTTCTATTATAAATATTATATTTTTCATTTATTATTGTTGTTTATCTGTTTTCTTGTATTTGTAATTTTGTATTTTAAATAAAATAGTTTACACAGACTATTTCAATCTTTGTGTGTTTTTTATTTCAATGCGTTAAGAATATAACAAAAACAGTCATTTAAATGTCCCTAAACATAAGCCTAAAAATTATAGTATTTCAAATTAATTATTCATTATTTTTTTATTCATGTCGTATTACTTAAAAATGCTACTAGAGAATTAAAAATTAAAGTGTCCGAACCTATAATTCTTGGGGCTCTTATCACCTAGGCATGCAAAATATTTATAATACTAGTTTTTGATACAAATGTTTTTAATTAATGGGGCGCCACATGCTCCTGGTGCGCCCCTGCTGACACACGCACACACGCACACATGCACACACGCACACACGCACACACGCACACACGCACACACGCAACGCACACCACACACACACGCACACGCACACACGCACACACGACACACGCACACACGCACACACGCACACACGCACACACGCACACACGCACACACAGCACACACGACACACACGCACACACGCACACAGCACACACGCACACACACACACGCACACACGCACACGACGCACACACACACACGCACACACGCACAGACGCACACACGACACACACGCACACACGCACACGCACCACACGACACGCGACACGCGACACAGACACGCACACGCACAACGACACACGCGACACGCGACACGCGACACGCGACACCGACACGGACACGCAGACACGCGCACGGGACAGCGACAGCACGTGGACAAGCGTGCACGTGGCAAGCGCAGCGAAGCACACGCGGACACGCGACACGAGGACACGCCGACACGCCGACACGTAGCACGCAGACACACACGCAGACACGCAAACACAAACACAACAACAAACACACACACACACACACACACACACACACACACACACACACACACACACACACACACACACAAACAACACACACACACAACACACACACTACACACACACACACACACACACACACACACACACATCATACACATACACACACGCATTACAGTAACAATATATTATATAATATATATATATATATATATATATATATATATATATATATATTAAACTTGGCTCAGTATGGATGAAATAAGAGTGTTGCATTCATTATATTTTTACCACACGATCATTAACGGTAAAACAAAATTTTACTTAATCTTATTTTGTAGCAAAGTTTATATTTAAAGGCTTACTATTCCACCATTTAAATACGCACTATACACTATAATATCTGTAGACGTTGGAATAAAGGAAATATTCTCGAATTAATACATCCTACATAATGTTTAAAGAAATGTCGCAACGTAAACTTTGTAGCAAAATACATACTTTTTTTTTAAATTAATCAGTTTTAGATAAATTGTCTTCATATGGTTTCTTGATGCGAGACTAAACAAGCGTTAAAAATTAATAAAACAAGTTTAAAACGCGTAAATTGTATTTATTATATTATTTAAACACGGACAGCTTTGAAATTTGTTCATACTTTTACTGGCAATAGAAAAAGTTTATTGGCGATCCAGTGGTTTCCTAGAGCCAATAAATACCTTGCGTATGATGTAATATAATTTATTTGTTATTCCTTCTTAAATTACATTAAAACTGTGAATTTACAATATAAATTTTATTTATAATCACATTTCCAGATATCTCATCTGGCGTGACTTAAAGTATTACCACGACAACGGGTTAGCAGCCTGTAAAAGTGATTTTACATAGGTTGCGTTTAGTTACGTTAATGCACGCATACTATAGAGTAACTAATAAAACCTGACATAAATCATTGTTGAAGTTTTCACGATGCTGTCCATTTTCATTATCAGCGCATTGCAAAAGAGGTTGCATAATTATTAAATAAAAACTTTAACTTATCATTACTTTTAATTTTCACTTGGTATGTTGCCCCACATCAGACATTTTTATAGAAAGGGAATTTCTTTCAAGTTGCCTAATATGTTTTTATGAATGTATTACAACAGAAGTTTCATAATTATTACCTGGTAAAAACGCTTATGCAACTAAAGCATGGGTGGGGCATGCGTGCGTGTGTGGATGTATGTTAGTATTCATGATAACCCAAGATCGATCAAAGGCAAGTTCTAGGGGTTTATGAGAGGCAGTTTCTAGTTTTATCAAATATTTCTGAAACAACTACATCATTCAAATATATAAAAACACTGGCATATACTTTTTAAATCATACATTAAGCATGTACTATACAATGTTTTGATAGACGTGTGCGTGGGTGGGTGTGTGGTGTAGTGGTGAGTGTGGTGGGGTGGGGTGTGTGTGTGTGTGGTGTGTGTGTGTTGTGTGTGTGTGCTGTGTGTCGTGTGTCTGTGTGTGTGCGTGTGTGTGTGTGTGTGTTGTGTGTCTGTGTGTGCTGTGTGCTGTGTGTGTGTGCGTGTGTGTGTGTGTGTGTGTGTGCTGTGTGTGGCGTGTGCTGTGTGCTGTGTGTGCTGTGTGTGTCTGTGTGTGCTGTGTGTGTGTGTGGTGTGTGTCGTGTGTGTGTGTGTGTCGTGTGTCGTGTGTCGTGTGTGCGTGTGCGTGTGGTGCTGTGTACGTGTGCTGTCGTGCTGTGTGCTGTGTGTCTGTGTATGTGTGTCCGTGTGCTGTGTGTTGTGTGCTGTGTGCTGTGTGTCTGTGTGTCTGTGTGTCTTGTCTGTGTGTCTGTGTGCTGTGTGCTGTGTGGCTGTGTGTCTGTGTGCTGTGTGTCTGTGTTGTGTGTCTGTGTGTCTGTGTGTCTGTGTGCTGTGTGTCTGTGTGTCTGTGTGTCTGTGTGTCTGTGTGTATGTGTGTATGTGTGTCCGTGTGTCCGTGTGTTGGTGTGTCCGTGTGTCCGTGTGTCCGTGTGTCCGTGTGCCTGTGTGCCTGTGTACCTGTGCGCCTGTGTGCCTGTGCGCCTGTGCACCTGTGGCCTGTGGCCTGTGGGCCTATGCGCCTGTGCGCCTGTGCGCCTGTGTGCCTGTGCGCCTGTGCGCGTGTGCGCGCGGGCGCGTGCGCGTGTGTGCGTTTGCGCGTATGTGCGTGTGTGCGTGTGTGCGTCTGTGGGTGTGTGCGTGTGTGCGTGTCTGCGTGTGTGCGTGTGTGCGTGTGTACGTGTGTGCGCGCGTGTGTGTATTTTCGTGTGTCGTGTGTGGCGCTGTGCGTGTGCGTGTGTGCGTATGTGCGTGTGTGCGTGTGTGCGGTGCGTGTGTGCGTGTGCCTCTGTGAGTGTGTGCGCGTGCGTGTCTGCGTTTGTGCGTCTGTGCGTGTGTCGCTGTGTGCGTGTGCTGTGCGTGTGTGATGTGCGTGTGTGCGTGTGTGCGTGTGTCGTGTGCGTGTGTGCGTGTGCGTGTTCTGTGCTGTGTGCGGTGCGTGTCTGCGTTTGTGCGTGTGTGCGTGTGTCGTGTGTGTGTCGTGTGCGTGTGTCGTGGTGCGTGTGCGTGTGTGTGCGTGTGTGCGTGTGTGCGTGTGTACGTGCGTGTGTGCGTGTGTGCGTGTGTGCGTTTGTGCGTATGTGCGTGTGCGCGTGTGCGTGTGTGGGCGTGTGTGGATGTATGTAAGTGTTCACGATAACTCCAGAACGAAACCAGATACCTATTTAAAATTTTTTATTTAAGCTTGTTTTCATTTCGCTTGGAGCTGATAGGATTTTGAGAGAAATCCAGCGGTTAATAGGTTAATATTTCTAAAACAGCTGCATATATCAATGATATAAAAATACCTATATATACACCTTAAACATGTAATGCGCTCCCTACGTTTAGGGTCAAATTTATAATGCGCCCTTCTGGTTTGGTAACCCAACGCGGTTTTATTTTGCCTCGGCTTTGCTCAATCGGGTTTATTTTATAAACGGGGTGTGGTTCGTAGTAAAATCTACTTACTCTCTAATTTATTTACAAACGTTCGTGCACCAGGTATTTACGATGGTTATATTGACTACAAATTTATCTACAAATTTATACAACAGGTTATGGAGGTACTCTTCTGCGATTCAAGACACCGTGTACGGTTATTGTGTTTTGTCTGTAGGTAGTGTATGAGTTTCGAGCGGGATTTCAGTAACGCGCAGAAGACGTAGGCGATGGCCTGTCTTTACTGGATATACTAAGAGAAAGGTCGTAGGTCTTTACAGCCCTGTAACAACCCTTCACCCTCAGGTACTTTGTAAGATACGTCGGGGGCTACCCCTGCGTTCCTCTAGGTGTACTTTGTATTGGCGAGTTCCGTCGGGGGCTACCCCTGCGTTACTCTAGGTGTACTTTGTGGTGGCGAGTGACGATGGGATCTACCCTTCGTGCTACTCTAGGTGTTAGTGTACTTTGTGTTGGCGAGTTCCGTCGGAGGCTACCCCTGCGTTACTCTAGGTGTATGTGGTATAACTCCTGGAGCTCAGCCCGGAATTATTTACGGTCTGTAGTGTTTGAGTGTAAGTTGTGAGATTGTATAACTTTACAACTTACGTGTCTATCAATAGCAGTACAGAATTGAACTTTAGGTTGCCCGGTGCGTCGTGGTGTGCGTTATCGCCAGATCGCGAAGGACTCTTCGTCGGTGAACAACAGGTCGGTGCTTACACTAAGCAAACGGTGCGGCTGCGGCTATTGGTTTCTGGAACTTGAATCTACTGAGATTCATCTCTCCTTTATTATGCGCGTCGCGAGTTTATAAAGGTGCATCTGTGGGCGGTTTCGCGGCTACCGTGCGGGGGATGCCGTTATGCGATTGGTTAAAATCGTTCTGACGTGCAGAAACTTACGGTTTCTTAGAAATACACGTCAGCGGTGATGAATAAATTATTTGTTGTGCAATATCGCGTAAACTTATGAAATCTTACATACAGGATGGTCCGCACCTAATTTATTCTAAAACACATACGTACAGGACGCTGGTTCTTTACATACCACCCTTTCCTCTTCTTGCGGAAGATCCGTCCGCTTTACTTTTACCCTCATGCCATCAGGCATGATGATACTAACGCGACGGCGATTGCGTCGCTGGCGGCGATTAAGGCATTCCGGGGGCGGCATAAGGCGGGCCGGTTCGGGTACCTCCTGGATGTGCAGATCCTTCATTCTTCCGGTAACCTCGGTTGTCCGGCGCAAATGTTCCGGTGTGTCCGGGGTCTTCGGTCTACCGTCGGTGTGGAGCCGGGGTGGTGACCAATAGGATTCCGTACCCATACCGGATGGTCCTGGAGACGGTGTGCGGGGCGCAGGCGGCGGAGATTGTTCCCGGACTGGAGTACTGCGACGCGTCAAGAACGCTGCGTCCACGTCTTCGGTCCCGGGTTTGCGGTAGCGGTGTGGCTGCCATGGCGATATTCTTAACGGGAGTTTTCGGCGGATGCATTGTTTAAATGGTGCCATGTTGTGGAAGATAGCATTTCTGGTTTTAGCCTTTGCTTTTATATGTTTTCGAATACGCGGGTTTTTAATAGCCGTTAAATTTTCAACGTTACCATTGGTCGTTGGTCTAGTCTGATCGGTGACGTCAGTCGCATTTCTCAAATCTTTTACATGCGCTTCTCCCGCGCTTTTCCTACTACCGGGTTCTCGGGGCTCGACAATTACGGGCGATTTGATTTTATACACAAGGTAAGGACCGGCATACTTTTTCGCTAATTTCGCGGAAAATTCTTTTGCATTGCTTGACAGGTAATGTGTTTTACGATATACGAGATCTCCTTTGCGGGGGCGGTAGGCTCGGTGACGCAGGTTGTAATGATACCGTTGTACTTCAAAGGTCTTTGCTAATGAATCTCTAGCAAGTTCTTGTAGATCTTTTAAATACTTCATGTGTTGCGCTTGATCAGCTGCGGTTACGGCGGTTTCTGTTGTCGGTGCTGGCTTCTGGGTTGACCATGCCCTAGGTGGTTCTAATTCTCTACCGAGATTAAGTAAGGCTGGGGAGAAACCAGTTGATCCATGCTGTATGGTATTGATAGCGAAAGCTATTTCAGGCAGGTGGGTGTCCCACTCTCGCTGGTTATTTCGCGTAAATTGTGCGATCATCGTCCCGATCACTTTATTGGTTCTTTCCACCGGGTTGGCATGCGGGGAGTATGGTGGAGTAGAACGATGGTTGATTCCATGCTCCTTCAAGAACGTGCGGAATAATTTGCTGGTATACTGTGGGCCGTTATCGGAGATCAGGTGTCGGGGAGTTCCAAAGCGGTATATTATTTGTTCTTTTAACGCTTGGATAATCGGCGGACTGGTAGCGTTACGGAGCGGTTTAAGTTCGACCCACTTAGTTAACCGGTCTTGAAAACTAACAGAATTTATAGCCTTTCTTGGAACGCGGCAGCGGTCCGATAAGGTCTGTACTTACATTGTTCCACGGATGTCCAGGTCGCGAAAAGTACATTTCTCCTTGCGGCTTTTGCGTACTACCTTTATAAGTCTGACAACTTCTACACATTTTTACGTATTTTATCACGTCGGATTTTATGGTGGGCCAGTAGTAATTGCGGTATATGCGGCATAGCGTTTTCGCAATTCCTAGGTGTCCTGCGGTGGGGACATCGTGACATTCTTCCAGGATATCTCGGCGTTTTTCTAGCAGTATACAAATTTTCCAACTAGGATGGATTCCCATCTCTTTTTCGGGTGTCGGATCAGGGAATGATTTAAATAGTTGTCCTTCATGTAAACTGCGCTACGGTTTGTAGCCAAGTGGTCTACTCGCTGGCGGTTGTTTTGTTTCCAGGTGTAAAAGACGGGGTAGTAAAAAGTTCCTGGTGTCCCTTTACCGGCGTTTGGAGTTTTCCGACCGCGGACAGGGGCAGTCGCGGGATAATACACCTTCTTTGCTGCATCTCGAGCAAAAAGCTTTAAACGGTTCTCTACACCTCTCTTTGAAGTGTCCGGTTTTTCCACATCTCCAACAGACGGTGGAGCGGTCATACGGGGTGGTGATAGGTGTTGGAACGGTTTTAGTGGTGTTGATTTCACGGGGACGGTGTGCTGGTGTGTCAGGTGCTGGTGTTAGACCACTAAAGTGTACCTTCTGGCGGTTTGGACTGGGAGACGGCGAGTGTGTCCGCGGAGGTAGCATTTCGAATTGGGTGGCCAACTCGAGAAGTTCGGTCAGGTCTTTGAAATCTCTCTGGCGGATGTAATATTTATATTCCACCCTCAGGTTGTCATACATACGTTGTAACTGTTCTTCTCTCGACATATTTCCATGGCGTCGCATTAGGGTCAGGACGGCGGTTACGTACTCCGTAGCTTTTTTTCGGGGTTTTTGTAATCTATTGCGGATTTCCTCCTCTAGTTGAAATTGATGTCGCGGTGGTAAAAATTGTATTTTAAAACTGACCAAGAAATCTTTCCAGGTCGTCCAGGATTGTTGATGGTTTCTGTACCATAATAGAGTGCTGTCCTTTAATAGTTCCGGAAGGGCGAGTAACAGGTCACGGTCGGTGATGTTGTAGCAGGTTTGTAATTCCTCTACTCTTTCCAAGAAAGAAATCGGATCGCTTATACCGTCGTATTTCACACCCCATTTGCGTATTCTATCGCAAATATCGGCGCGTCTGGTTTCGGTAATGTCTAGGTGTTCCCCAGCTGGTGGTGGCGGTATCGGAGCGGCTAATGTTAGTATTTCTGGTGTCAGTGTGGTTACTTGTCCTTCTCCGGTGCGTAGGTATTTTATTATCCTGGCTCGAAGTGCATCTACATTTCCTCCTGTCTCTAGCTTATATTTCCTAGCTTCGGTTGCTAACTCATCCTTCTTGAGATGGTAAATCCATCCCACTCTGGTGTCGGTATCTTGAGTCCCTCGGTATACTCATCCTGTAACAGACAGATTAGTGTCTCTGGAAAACAAAAAATATGTGATTACTGGTACTTCTGCGGTCCTTTTGGAATCTGTAAACGGAAAATTATTTAAGGCGTTTAGTGTTTTTCGAGCCCCACGTTTAGGTGCTACTTGTAATGCGCTCCCTACGTTTAGGGTCAAATTTATAACGCGCCTTTCTGGTTTGGTAACCCAACGCGGTTTTATTTTGCCTCGGCTTTCCTCAATCGGGTTTATTTTATAAACGGGGTGTGGTTCGTAGTAAGTACTGGATGAGCTTAACACTGTAACCTTAAATAAAATCCGTAAAGCATTTTTAACACGTATATTAAACAAATATTTACAATAAATAAAATAAACGGTAACTAACAAAATATGTATGTGAGAACTCCCTGGTCCGGGTCCTGGCGTCACTGGGTGCGAAGTCGCTTCTGTGAACAAAAGATAGTCTTTTTAATCTATTCCTTACCTAAGAGGCAAAGTTTAGGTTACGGTCCTGCATGTACAGTAGCGCCAGCGTTATCCTTGATACAGTGGTTGATCGGAGCGCCAGCGCAATGAACTCGAATTGTTGAGAAAATCGATATCGTGCTTATATGTTAGT
Source organism: Vesta saturnalis (assembly GCA_036346205.1). Taxonomy (NCBI): domain Eukaryota; kingdom Metazoa; phylum Arthropoda; class Insecta; order Coleoptera; family Lampyridae; genus Vesta; species Vesta saturnalis. Next base: position 373,803 of record JARFJB010002063.1, read on the forward strand.
AACTCTGGAGCGCTGAAGCAAGGATGTCCTCCTCGGGAAATAATACACGCGAATGCGCGTCTGCAAACGCGAGATCTCGGGACGGTCTTTCTCTACTTATGACCGGTTTAATGTAGGCAATTAGATTATTTATCTAACTAAATTAATTACCGATCTCTATACTAAGTTTAATTATTTATAATTAATCAAGGGAACAAAATACTTAATATTAAAACTACTCTAATCGGTTTACGTAAAGATAGAAAAATCTACTTACTCTCTAATTTATTTACAAACGTTCGTGCACCAGGTATTTACGATGGTTATATTGACTACAAATTTATCTACAAATTTATACAACAGGTTATGGAGGTACTCTTCTGCGATTCAAGACACCGTGTACGGTTATTGTGTTTTGTCTGTAGGTAGTGTATGAGTTTCGAGCGGGATTTCAGTAATGCGCAGAAGACGTAGGCGATGGCCTGTCTTTACTGGATATACTAAGAGAAAGGTCGTAGGTCTTTACAGCCCTGTAACAACCCTTCACCCTCAGGTACTTTGTAAGATACGTCGGGGGCTACCCCTGCGTTCCTCTAGGTGTACTTTGTAGTGGCGAGTTCCGTCGGGGCTACCCCTGCGTTACTCTAGGTGTACTTTGTGGTGGCGAGTGACGATAGGATCTACCCTTCGTGCTACTCTAGGTGTTAGTGTACTTTGTGTTGGCGAGTTCCGTCGGGGGCTACCCCTGCGTTACTCTAGGTGTATGTGGTATAACTCCTGGAGCTCAGCCCGGAATTATTTACGGTCTGTAGTGTTTGAGTGTAAGTTGTGAGATTGTATAACTTTACAACTTACGTGTCTATCAATAGCAGTACAGAATTGAACTTTAGGTTGCCCGGTGCGTCGTGGTGTGCGTTATCGCCAGATCGCGAAGGACTCTTCGTCGGTGAACAACAGGTCGGTGCTTACACTAAGCAAACGGTGCGGCTGCGGCTATTGGTTTCTGGAACGGCTTGACTTGAATCTACTGAGATTCATCTCTCCTTTATTATGCGCGTCGCGAGTTTATAAAGGTGCATCTGTGGGCGGTTTCGCGGCTACCGTGCGGGGGATGCCGTTATGCGATTGGTTAAAATCGTTCTGACGTGCAGAAACTTACGGTTTCTTAGAAATACACGTCAGCGGTGATGAATAAATTATTTGTTGTGCAATATCGCGTAAACTTATGAAATCTTACATACAGGATGGTCCGCACCTAATTTATTCTAAAACACATACGTACAGGACGCTGGTTCTTTACAAACACATCGATCAATTATATTCTATTTGATACGACGCGTAATTGAGCGGCATTTAAGTGATTTTTTTCAATATCTGAATAACGATTAATTTTATAAGAAAAGCTGTTGACATATTTTGTAAAGAAAATTTGATTTTACATAACTTTCTTTATAAAGTTTCTTGATATAACTAAACATTCTGACATAGATTATTGTATTTTTACAGTGTTGCCTTTTTTCGTTATGAACGTATAAAAATGAGGTTGCACAGTTATCCTAAAACTAAACTATTTCGTTTCTTTTAATTTTTAAGTTAGCAACTAGATGTGTATTAATCTCTATCTGACATGAAGTTTTATACGTCTGATTGACATAGATTATTGGTTTTATTTTAAAAGTGTTGTATATTTTCGTAATAAACTTAAAGAGGCTGCATAGTTTTTTTAAAAAAGTATTATTTTAATTATTTCTTTTCTTTTAATTTCCATTTTGTAAGTGGGAAGATCGCGTGGTGTTCCACACAAGATATTTTATAGATGCGAGCGGTCTCGGCAATTTTTTGTCAAGTTTGCATCTAGGGGTCTATAAAGCTATATATCTGACATGAAAGTTTAAACGTCCATCTGATATAAATTATTGTTGCTGTTTTTACAATGTTGCTTGTTTTCATTATGACGTATTACAATAGTGGTTGCATAATTATCCTAAAATAATGCATTATATTTCTCCTAATTTATGGGTTGAAAGGAGTGAATTGTTCCGCACTAGATTTGTCTAAAAATGTATTATTTTATTAAATCTATTTTCTTCAACCTTACTTCGTGGCATTCCATATTTAATGTCACAAATGTTTCAAAAACGACACAGTTGAAACCTTGATAAAGCAAGTAAATAGTAGTGTTTAATATTATGCAAACATAATCTGATTTCAAATCTAAGTATTAATGGATTAAGAGACATAAAACGTTAGTGCATGTCATTATACTTCAATACTATTTATCAGATTACGGATGAAGTAGTCTACTTAATCTTATAAGCCTTTCTATTCCGGATTCCTTTTATTGCTGATAATACAAAGTGAGATAATTTGATATGCGTACAAAAAGCCTTGATTGAAAACACAGCTTTATTTAAAAAAATTTTAAAGCCTGTCGCATTGTAGAAATTATAAATATTCCTATTAGTGAAAATCAAAAGTGTAGATTCATTAATCCATAATATTCATTTTATTATTATTCATTACGAATCGCAATGTAGTAGTAAAATAACAATCGAAAACAAAACCTGTTTCAGATTATTGAATGAAATGACCTTATTGTAGAAATGACAAGCTAAACCACTATTTAAAATACGTAACACATAAAATAAAAGAAAACGGATAAACACCTTTTATCAGTAGCAGTTAACAAGTTGGTATGTGCGTGTGTGCGTGATAAGTTATGCCATACTTTTTTGTTAATAAGGAATCTGAAAATTATGAACAATGAACACAAACTAAACAACATAATTTTTACCTTCTAAATTACATTACACATATTATGTAGGTATAGAAGGTTATGCAATCGACTTTTTTTCACTACCAATAAATCGACTTAGCTCATTTTACAACGTTTGGCCAAGTTTCGCCAAGCGTGTGTGTGTGTGTGTGTGTGCGCGCGCGCGTGTGTTTGCGTGCGTGCGCGTGCGCGTGTGCGTGTGTGTGCGTGTGTATGCGTGTGCGTGTGCGTGCGCGTGTACGCGTGTGTGCGTGTGCGTGTACGTGTGCCTGTGCCTGTGCGTTTGCCTGTGCGTGTGAGTTTGCGTGTGCGTTTGTGTGTGCGTTTGCGTGTGCGTTTGCCCGTGCGTTTGCGTGTGCGTGTGCGTTTGTGCATGTGTGTGTGGGTGTGCGCGCGTGCGCGTGTGCGTGTGTGCGCGTGTTCGCGTGCGCGTGTGTGCATGTGTGCGTGTGCGCGGGTGCGCGCGTGCGTGCGTGCGTGTGAGCATGTGTGTTATTTTAACATACACCATAACTCCAGAACGAAAACATGTACGTACTTAAAATTTGTATTTAAGCTTGTTTTCATTTCTCCTGCAGCTGACTAGATTTCGGAAGAAATTTAACGGCGGCGAGGGGAGGTGTATTAGGAGTTGTTTTTGATTTTTGTCAAATATTTCTGAAAGAGCAGTATATCTCAAAGATATGACAATACCAATATACAGGGCGTCAGAAAGTAACGGATAAATTAATTATTTTCGAAATCGTTAAATTGTAGTCAAAGTCCTGCGACACGTCGATTTTTTATTTTGATTCCGGACTTTATATGCTGTGTCGAACATGTAGATGGCACTGAGCATTTTTCGGATATCACGTCAAAGTGCATATTTTTAATTGGCAACCCTGTATGTTCTTCGCGGAAATCGATGCAACTCTTTCTCCTGAGTTCAAAAATGCAAAAATTTATTGGGATTATTTGAAACAGTACGCCCGATATTAATTATTAAATGTGGCTTAATTCGAAAAGTGATGCGGTGTTAGTGTTGTCAATGTTTGCGTTAAATTAAGAATCTGGGTATTAAACGGTGCACAACATTTTGTTAAAATAAGCACAAACTAAACGAAAACGAACATAAAATAAGACTTAAACATAATAAATGTAAACGAAAACATAAAATCATAATAAACAGTAATTCAAAATTTAACGGAAATGTTCAAAATGTCCTTTCTGTTCTACCTGACAGTATGCAAGACGATTATTGAATTCCTTGAATACATTTGTAATCGTATCAGGTCTGATTTGCCTACACTCTTCACGGATTCACCGCATCACTATTCGAATTATGCCACATTTAGTAACTAATATCGCGCATACTGTTTCAAATAATCCCAAAAATAGGGCATTTTGGAACTCGGGAATTAAAGTCTGCTTAGATCTGTACAAAAATCCTATTTTACGAGTAGGTGTTTTGGTAGCTGACAGAAGATGGTCAACCCATGATAGATTTGAAGATACAGTCATTCCCAACAGAGTAATAGAGTCTGAAAACTTAAGATCTGAGCCATTAGTATTTACAACAGGAAATGACACAAGGCAACACTGAGTTTTGTTAGCATTAAATTTAACTAGATTATTGCTTCCCCATTTGAGAATACATTGAAGGTTTTTGCTGATTGAATGTGCCATTTCAGTTTAATATCTTCAGGCAGACAAGGTAGATTACCATTGTGAGTAGACTGAGATGAAGAGTTCTGTCGTCAGCAAACAAATGGATGGGACTAGTTGTTGAAGAAACAAGGTCATTTATGTATAGTAGATCAAGGAAACTAGAAACCCAGTTGATGAGCATATCATTTAACCCAAACGAGGTGAGTTTGGCAAGTAAACACTTATGCCAAACTTGGTTAAATACCTTTGAGATATCTAAAACGACTACTGTTTCATCGGATTATTCTAATGTATTATTCCAAACTTGGGTTACGTATGAAAGAACGAGCAGTGATAAAATAAATGATATTGTTGGAGTTTTTATATTTTCAGGGACACAGAAAGATGATAATCTGCACACTAGAAAGATGTTCGATTTCTAAATGTTTGGATCGATTTACAGACCAACGATGAGTTGCGAAAGGTTCGATTTTATTGCGGATCGATTTACAGACCAACGATGAGTTGCGAAAGGTTCGACTTTATTGCATAAAATCTCAGGTTTGATGATACGGCTACCAGTACTGAAAGAAGAAACAGATAGAATTTCCCCCGTTAGGGAAAATGGGAGTAATTAATTCCAAATTGTAACGTGTCCTGCAAGACTGGTAGTTATATAACCATTGATGAGTAATTGTTGGGATTCAGAGAGCGTTGCCCTTTCAAAATGTGTATCCCAACAAGCCCACCAAGTATGGGATAAAACTTGATATGACTTGTGACGCAGGTATGAAATACATGTCGAATGTCGACCCTTACCTTGGAAAATATACATACACACAGGCGGCGAACCTTAAGGGGATACTATGTTAAATAAGTTGACAGAAAATATTTATAGTAGTAACAGCAATATAACAATGGACAATTGGTTCACTTCAGTGAGCCTTGCAGATAATTTACTAAAACCTGCTTACAACTCAACAGTTCTTGGGCAGTTCTGCGGCAAAGCAAACGGGAGGTACCTGCTGAAATGCTTAGTCTCAAAGACACAGAAGTACGAACATGGAGATTTTCTTTTGTCCAGGAAAAAACGTTGGTATCGTATAAAACCAAAAAGAACAAAAGCGTTTTGGTTTTGCACAAATGCTTAGTTATTTGTCCAATTGCTAATAAGCCAAAAATAATATCGCACTATAACCAAACCAGAGTGGGGATGATATATTTGAGCAGATGTGTGGACATCGAAGCTGCTTCCGAAAAAGACGAAGATGGCCGTTCTTTTATGATATGCTCAATACAGCTTGCTTAAAATTTTGGACTATATACAACCACAACTTAAAAGGAACTGGAAAGAAACCAATCACAAGAAAGAATTTCATGAATAGTCTTCACGAACAACTCACTCAATCTTGGCTTGAAAAGCGTTTTTCTTGCAACGCCCATTAAAGTTTCTCATTCGCGATATAATTAATTTCTTCCTTTGGAAGACAACGATAGTCGACATCCTCCTGAAAGACGAACATGTTATACCTGTCCCTTCAAAAAAAGACGGATAACGTCACTTCATTCCACCCATTGCTGTCGAGCATTCTTCGTAGAGCATCGTGCAGGTTGTGGCGTTACCTATGACGCAGAGAAATAATTAATTACCTTGTTAGTGTTTTTAGAGTTTAGGAACGTTCTTTTGTTAATTTCTGCAATTAAAACATTACTTTATTATAAGTTTTTGTTATGAACGAATAAGTTCAAAGGTAAATATGTAATTAAAAATTATTATTAATTTTATTAAATACATAAATAAAAAGTTTACCTCGAGTAGGATTTGAACCGACGACCTGTACTTTGCTAGAGTACCGCGCTAGCCAACTGCGCTATCGAGATTCAAACCCCAATCAATTTAAATTTGGTCTTTATGTATGTTGAACACAATTTTAAATAAATAATAATTTTTAAAAACATAATTTATTTAAAATTGTGTTTTTTTATGAAAATGTAAACTTTCGTTATTATTACACATAATTAAAATAGTTAGCTTTTGGTTTTAAATGGTATATTTTTATATTTATATTTATATAATTAATTTTAATTAAAAGTAATAGTAAAATCTTTTAGAATTGTTTAAGGTGTTAGAACAAATGTATCAAATATGAAAAAGTTAAAACACAAACGTAAACCTGCTATTAATATATCAGTTTGATAAACGTATAAGGCCAAACGTGGAATACAATTTTAGTAAAGAATAATTAAAGTCTTAATAAATTAAATATTGTTAAACTGCCTTGAAGATGATAAATTAGAACACCCTCTAACGGTGGAAGACTAAAAGTAAAAAATGTCATTATCAAAGAGCAAATTTAACAAAATTTAATCAAATCATGATGTAAGTGTAACGTTTTGAGAAACTTTAATTTAAAATTTATAAAAGCATTCAGAAATAGAAACTTGACATGTCAATTAAACACCTTGTCAAATCTAACAAAGAAATTGCTTTGTTGATAATTGTAAGTGTTATTTTACACTGAAAACACAATGTAATACGTTTAATATAATTTTTAATTTTAATTTTAATTACAAATATGTATATAAAAAGTATCATAGTGCTGTGGTAACTTAACATATAAAAAATGCATTTACTTAAAGGTCGAGGAAAAAACAGCAAAAAACCTAGGCACACCAAGAGCTGATATTAAAATTAAGACGTACCATTGTGCCTTTTTTTGATTATAAGTTGTTAAAACCTATTTAAACGGAGATTTTCTTCTTGCCTATTGAAGTTATCAGGATGTTTACATACGTCATTAGCTTTACGTTGTAAATGCACATAATAATGAGTTGTCAATATGTCCATATTATCAAATTGAATATCATGATTTCAATTATTGAAAGCATGCTCAGCTACCGCAGATTTCTCTGGTGGTGCTAATCTACAAAATCTCAAATGTTCTTTACCTCTTGCTGTAATGAATGCTTTATAAATTCGAATTTCGCACTGTTATATGACATTAAATGGTTGTTGGTTATTTGTGCGTAGATGTGATTAATATTAAGATGAAAAGCTTGAGTTTGGCTTTTAAATAAACGCGGCAATCTGCAGGCCATGACTGTTTTGTAAAAGGGAACAAATCGAGACGCTGTCATAATGACGTGTATCTTTGAGTTAGTCGCACTACGTAAGTGATCAGAGTTGGTTGAAGGTAACAAAACGATTAGAATGTGATTGCTGCGATTAAAACTGTGAAATTATAACGAAAATTCAGTTAGTATTGTGTTAAGAAAATATAAGTGATATTTTCCTCATTAATGTAAGGAAAAACTAAAGCAAATCAAAGTGTAAATGTTATCAAGTTGGTGATAATAAAAAAGATTACGCAATAATTTAAAATCGCGTTTTATGTGTGTATTGAAAGTGCTCCAAGTTGGTGTTTCGATAGCGAGTAATAAATATAAAATAAGACAATTGATCCAGGGTAATAGATCGATATAGAAAGTATAATAACCAAAAAACATTTATAATTAAAAGCATAGCCGTTCGTAACTCTCTTGCAGTTTGTTGCGCACGCCGTTTGTAGTTAAAACTGAAGAATTAAGTAAAACCTGGATAGTGTAAATATATTAAGCAGTTACTTGCAAAGATCACTAAATTGTGGAAAACAAAATTACCCATAACGAAGGTATAAGAAGAGATTAAGAGAACAAAGGAGAGCGGCTTCAGCTTAGAGACAGAGAACGTCATCAACCTATACGAGGCCTCAAATTGTCAGCCGGAAGCGCAAGAATTACGTCACCAGCGCGAACGAAGTGATAAACAAGTAAAATTATTTATAGTGTAAATAAAATAACTTTGTTGCGTTTTATTTTTTTGAATTTATGTTTAAATAATAATAATAAATTAGAATTGATTTTTATATAGTATTGTAAACAACATAGTCTGCATTTCGAATTTTGGTTTAATTAAATGGGTATCACTTTTGATCCATTTTTATTATTGACTGTTACGACGTTAAAAAGCTTATACAAACACTAAATATGTAAATACTGAAGAAAGCAAGTTCTATTAATTATAAAATACAGGTAATTAATAACATCAGAGAGGATACTTTTAATAAATGATAACAATAAGCATTTATTATATTATTGAGCTAGCCGGAGCGTCCCGATAAAAGGAAAAAGGGATTTGTTAAGCAATTATTAAAGTTCATTTACTCAAACAGAAATGTGATAACAATAAGAGTAAAGCTTAGTTAATGAACGTTACTTTTATAAATTAAAACCACTTGGTTAAAATTGAAAGATAATCATTTCATCTTTTCATAAAACCAATATAAAATCTTTACTCTATGACTTTGAAATTATAAAAGATTGAAAAGGAACCCCAATATTATTCTTTGTAGCCAGGTTACAAAATGATCTCCAACAGCAGGGCTGACTAAAAGACCGTCACATTGCATTACCTACTATTGTGGTTCCAAAGTATACCTTTCCACAAGAACAAGATAACTTATACATTCCGGAAGATGACAATGGACTTGAAACATCTTTAGGTTAAAAACGGTCCTAATGCCGTAACGAATTAGGATTTCCCCAACTCTATTTGTAACATTGGTTATAAAATGAAGAAAAGCAGTATCAACATTAAACACAGGTTTGTTTTTATGGTTATGGTTATGGTTATGCAGGTGTAATAACATTATCAATATCTTTAAGTGTCTATACCTTATAACATACTTATCTTTTTTTGGTTTTTTAATAGTGGATTTGTAGATTAAAGTTATACAATCTAAACGTTTCGATAATCCTTACAATTATCTTTGTCAGTAGTAATATTAATATTCAACTTTCACAGAATTGTTTCAACATCTTTAACAATTTTAATAGAAAATATTACTACTAACGAAGATAACTGTAAGTGGTATCAATACGCTTAGATTGTATAACTTTAATATACACATACTCCATTTAAAAACCCAAAAAATGTTATGTGTAATAATTGTAAAAGTTTACATTTCCATATGGATATCCATTAGGTTGTAGAGGTTTTCTTAAATAGTTATATTCATCTTTCAAAAATTCAGTATATAACATTCGGTTTGCTCGATCCACTAAAGATTTAATTACACCAATTTTTTGACATGGATGGTTAAAAATCCATGTAGCGCTTCTTCTCCAAGTCTTTAAATAACAAATGTGTCGTCTACATGTCTACACCAAACTAAAGATTTTTTAGGTACATTTTGTAATGTTGATATTTCAGATTTTGCTATGTAAAAATTAAATTAATTAAAAATTAGAACAGGAATAAGAGGGCTACCCATAGGTATACCATCAAGTTGTTCATGGACTTGAAAATAAGTCGTGGTAGAAAGCGCTGAAAAATAATTTGGAAAATATAATCAATATACTCAACAGTTTGTCGTAGAGCGACTTTTTTAAAAAGCGAAACAACATCAAAACATCATTAGTTTATCGTCTTCAATTTTGAAATTATGTATTTTCTCAATAAAGTCAGCAGGATTTTTAATATAATCGAGTGTTTTACCTATATGAGGATGTAAATGAAAACTTAAGATGTTTCGTAAAATTCGTTTTGCAAAATAATAATTGCACTAATAATAGGCCTTAAAGGAATATTAGGTTTATGGATTTTTGGTAGACCATATAGCTTTGATGAAAGAGCTTCAGAGTTAGCTAGTTTCTTTTTTATGTCTTCAGGAATAGATGATAATTTAATAAGTTCTTTAGTTTTCAAAAGAAACTTTTTTGGAGGATCTTTTGGTAGTTCCCGATAAGTCTGTGGTTCCAACAGTTGTTCTACCTTAATGCCATACTCGTACATATCTAACATAACAGTTGCATTAAACATCAACATAATGTTTAACAAAATCTCTACAAGCTAACGCATATGCACTTAAAGATATTAATAATGTTATTACACCTGCTAGACATAACCATAAAGAAAAACCAGTGCTTAATGCTAGTACTGCTTCTCTTCCTTTTATAACTAATGTTACAGATAGAATTGAAAAAAATCCCAATTAATCATGGAATTAGGACCGTTTTCAAAACACAAAAAAAATTAAGGGAAATATAAGGTCACCTAAAGATATTTCAAACCTATTATCTTCCGGAGTGTATAAGTTATCTTGTTCTTGTGGAAAAGCATATATTGCAACCACAAATCGTAGATTTCATACAAGACGTAAAGAATTTGATAACACTGGAGTATTGTCAAGACTCTACAACGTGAAGCTATTGAGATATGTAAACGTCCTAATCACTTCAATAGGCAAGAAGAAAATCTCCGTTTAAAGAGGTTTGGGTATCTTATAATTAAAAAGAAGGCACAATGGTACGTCTTAATTTTAATTTTACATTTTGGTGTGTCCAGGTTTTTTTTCTGTGTTTTTTCCTACACCTTGCAGTAAATGCTATACCAATTATATGCTAAGTTATCACAGCACCATAATAATTTAACATATATAGTTGAAATTAGAATTAAAATTAAAAATTATATTAAATGTACTACATTGTGTTTTCACTGTAAAATAACACTTGCAATTATTAACAACGCAATTTCTTTGTTAGATTTGACAAAGATATTTAATTGGTATGTTAAGTTTTTATTCTTTATTAAAATTAGATAGCATAGTTGGGTTTATACGTTTAAGAAACTGTTATATTAATAGCAGGCTTATGTTTTCGTTTTTACTTTTTCATATTGCATAAATTCGTTCTAACACTTTAAAGAATTCTAAAAGATTTTATTACTACCCCTGATTTAATCAAGGCTACTACTGAGGACGAGACAATAACTGTAAGTGTTATCGAAACGTATAGAATTATATAAATAAATTAAATATAAAAATACACTATTTAAACCCAAAAGCTATGTATTTTAATTACTTATGTTTGTTATTGGTTAAAATTTAAAAGAACCGTATTTATTAATTATTACGAATGGTTGGTCTACAGGATTGTAATTTAAGGTTAGTGCTCTAAGGTTAAAAAATCTACAAAATGTATCATGATGTTTTTATTTAACAGAAAAAAGCTGATAGTATCTTGTTAAGTTTTGATTCCTTATAAATTTTCTGAAACGAGCTAACAATAATAATTAGATGTTAATAAATTTAAGAGCTATAGAGTACATAGAATCTATGTTACAAAATACTTGAAATTATATTCTATGCAGATGACACCTGCAAGCCTATCACACTTAAATTACATGTTACAACATATTATGCACATTGTATAGTATTAATAATAGAAATTCTGCATAAGTAAGGTGTAAGAAATGAATCATCCTATATCTTGTCCAATTAAACGATCTTTCAATCACACTTAACACAGTAAAGAACAAAACATGTTCACTTGATATTTCAAAGATAAAGTCAAATTAAAGTAATCAATTTGCCACTTAAACATGTCATTTATTAAAGAACAATACAATAATGTAAACACTTGACCATACTTCACCTATAAACATAAATGGAGTTTAAATAGTAATTTGTATTATACACAGTTGAGCAACAAAGATATAAATTTGTTCAATTGGTTACTTGTCATTGTTTATAAGAAGTTCGTGACGATATTTCGAAATTCGTTATAATTTTGCAGGTGAAATTAAAATAGACGATTTTTTTGTAAAAGTTATAAAATATGTATGAAACTAAATCAAGTAAGTAGGGTACAAAAAGTACGAAGTGTAAAGACAATAACGGTATATACAATGAGGCGAGGCATTTACTTTGTTATAAACGTGAGACTAGTAATTTACAAGATAACAACTTATAATAAAATTTCATATTTAGGTGCGACTGAAACTAGATGTAAACGGCCGATGCATACGTTATAATAGAATATTTATTACGTATACCGTGTTTTACATATCATATGTAGATTCAATTACAAAATGCTTAAGTTTATTATACAGTCATCGCGATACTATTTGGAAACACTATTACTATCCATTTTCGTAACATCCGGTGTATTAAAAAAAATTGGGATTTATAGATTATGATTTGATAACCTATATCTTACAGCAAAATGCAATTAATATTTGCCCGTGTAAGATATTAACCTTCAACTTAGAAATGTGGTCAAATATCATTCTACATTTAATTAAGAACTTTATTTATGATTACATAATCGTTACATGTAGTTTACCCAAGTTTAAATCTTCACTTCTCTATTATCTACTTTGCAGGTGCATTGTCACTTTCCTTGCCCTTTTTTTTTCTCTCTAGTTACCTTGTGATTTACTTTCCTTTATTAATTATTTTATATAATAAACGTCAGTTACATAACTACCGTTCAATACTAATGACTTAAAATTGAAAAAAGGTCAAGGTGGTAGATATTTCTTTCATGCCGCCAAGAAAATATTATGACTTAAACCCTGTGATAACTCCAATAACTATGTATACATCACCAAGTAAGACGATGATACCGTTTAGAAGATATATTTCAATCGTTAAGAGTATTTTATAACCGTTTTGTACTTTTTCGGTAATAGTTAGGTTTTGTCAAACTTTGACCGTCAGGATAAAACTACCAATTTTTTAAATATCTATTTTTGCGTATACGCAATAACATCTATTATACATTTATGTTTAACAATGAATCAATAATAGTAGAATATTATATTCGGATAACTTGAGCTCAATAATGATCAACTTACACGTCGAACGCAATATGCTATTTTATCTTCAACAGACTAATAAGTATCCTCCAGATTGATTGACCGATTTTTTCTATCTGAAATTTTCTATAAAAATCACATTGTCCTAGCCCCATTAATAGTTTCAACATCAATCTTATCATCAGGGTGAAAGGAATAATGGCGCAAGGCGCATATGATTCGAATAATATACAAATAAAAGGCAACTTAAACTACCGAGATTGACAAGTTTATCAGTCACTTGAAGATAAAATATTTTACTAAATGCATATTTTAATTAGATATTCTATAAAACACTAAAGACATTAATAATTTACAATTGTGCAAATCGCAATCTACGAGTGTTTGAAAGAATGAAAAACTATTTAAACAATCAAAAAACAATGAAGAATGATTATTTGTTTATTAAGGCAAATAGTCGCGTGCCCGCGTTTATAACGTCCTATCAGTTATTTCCATATTAACCGGTTAAGTGTTTACACGAGATATCAGGTGAACCCGAGTTTACTCGTTCAAGTATGTACTGTGCCGACCCGGACAATACGTTTTAAACGAAAAGTATTTCTAACTGATTGGAAAGGGTTGTGGGGCAATACTGAGGCGTAATGTCGGATACTTGCGACTGTGATTCAAGTAACAAAAGTGTTTGATGCCTCTCCTTGTTTGCTTTGTTTTACTATGAACAATAGAGAGGGAAAGTGACGATAGTTTTGATGGGATGGGATATAAAAGGCGGATTACAATAATTTTGCAAACCTATTACTTGTTCGTTCATGCTCCAGAGCCACCGGGATTTCTATTTTTTTTGACGTCCAAAGTACATTTTCGGCCAAATGGTGCATGCAATGTATTTCAGTTTTATGAACAATTTTGGCATCCAACCACTGGTAATCAACTAAGAGTAATTCTGGGCCTTATTTTTTAACGCATTGTAAAAAAAAACACGAAGTTAGATAGTATTGGTCTAAAAATTATTTAACTAAAATTGCATTTTCTGTCAAATGTTTGTAATAAAAGATTCGAAGCAATAATGTCAAGTCTACATTTTCCTGATAACGAGACCTACGATACCAAAAACCATCAAAATCCCCAGCTAAATAAAATATGGCTTGTTGCAATTGATGAAAGTTCACAAAGATAGACTTGGTTCAAAACAATATATTCCCCCGAAGAGAGTTTTGCCTTCAAGATCTATATGTTATGTAGGGCTAAAGGTTGCAATGTACGAAACTTTATTATTAAACACATAAATCGCGACCCTGAATATGCCTGTTTTATCACATGTAGTGAGATGCTATCAAGGATCTGCTAAATCAAGGATTTTATATTATCATAGACAATTTGAGCAGTTTTAACTAGCTAATCTCTTAAAGACTCTTATGGTATAATGTAAAACTCCGCGGAACGATATTAGCATTTGTGTACAAATTTGACATTATAAATAAAAATGATGGAAACATATCATCAAACTGAGTTTGCACCGAGGTTTGAACGGTCTTCAGCCCAGCTTACTCCTATTCGTTTGACAAGACGATATTTTCCAGGACTTCCCAGTTACGGCAAAGAAAACACATCCAAGGACACAATGTGGAATTTGCAGCATGGTCTGAGTTGCACGGGAGAATAATTCATAGAGAAACCAAATACTACTATCCGTATTGTGAAGAAAATATTTAAAAATTAATGATTATACGATTTTTATCTCCAAAATATGCTAACGCACAAAATCATGTTTCTTTCTGACCCGAAATAACTAGGATCAACGCATGTACGAAAATAAATATTATTTTCTGCAAAAAATTAAGCTTTTTTGTCCTTTTAAGCGATAAATGTTTTTGATTTTTTATACAAGTTTTACATATAAATTGGTTCGCTAAGCAGATAATATGCAGAACATATGTAAGAAATATAGAATTAAATGAGCAAACTGTTCTTAAAAGTCATTTTTCGATTTTAGTTATATCTTGTGTTTTCTAATTGTTGGTCCTTAAACACATGTAAATACATAATGTTTAATTTTCATTTACCGTTTATCTTCCGGTTGATCTCCGTCGATTTTAAAAAGAGGGCAATTTGGTATATAGAAATTTTGATTGGATAAGTACCAAATTCATTTATTGATAACTTTCTAACACACGCATGGACGCACCCACCCACTCGACATGAAATGAAAGCACCTTTAAATACAACAAAAAAATATTTTCTATTACCAAAATATGAATTATTAATGTAATTAAAGATTTAGAACCAACTTAACACAGTTTATATTTGTTAGGTAATGGACAAAGCATAACAACAGGCCGCACGTAAACACAGTTTTCTGTTTTAACTAACGCAACTCCGACTGCATTGTCATTAGCTGGAAAAACACGTTTGGTAATGCCTAATGGCCATTCTAATGGTGGTGCATCTTACATAATTATTACTATTGCTCCCTCGTGTATGGGATTATTAAGACGGTTCCATTTTTGGAGAACTTGTAGGGAAGACGAATATTTCCAAATGGCGTTTCCAAAATCTTTGCATCATAGAATCCAATAATTTATAACAATTTAGGTAAATTATTATGTTTTTGTTATGAACGAATAAGTTCAAACGTAAATGTTTATAATTTACATCAGTTCTACATACACAAAGACAAAATTTACATCGATTCAGGCTTGTATCTCGATAGCTTAGTAGGTTAGAGCGCTATTCTAGCAAAGTAGATGTCATAGGTTCAAATCCTTCTCGATGTAAACCTTTTATTTATATATTTAGTAACATTAATAATTTTTAATTAACAATTTAGGTAAGTTATTGGCTCATATGAAACATCGTTATGGAGTTATTATCCTGTATGGGATTATTAAGACGGTTCCATTTTTTAAAAACTTGTAGTTTTCTTAAATACAACTGTATATTGAATAAAAAAAAAGTTTAGCAATCTTCATATTCGAACCTTTATTTTACGCCTTACGTATTATTGCCATTCATCTTAGTGCAGTCGGCCAATCGAGAAAATTGGTTTAACTTCTTTCATGACTTGTATTACACCGCAGTTGAAAAGACGATGATCGAGTTTGTTTTAATTTATGCATATTATAAGACATAGTTAAATTTAATTAGTATTGTGGAATTTAAATGCAGGTGCTGTTTTTTTGCGGCAGAAAAAATCAGATTCACCCCTCGAACCCCTTACCCCGTTGCACGAACACAAAAAATCATGGGCATATACACACAAAATGTTTATGTCAAATGGAACGCAATCGTTTTTCAAGTTTTGGATGTATTGTGTCCGAAAGATTCATCACAGACACACACGCACGCACTCATAGGCACACACTTGCGTGCGCGCACCGCAACACTCACACCACACACGCAACATCACATATATGTGCGAACACACACACACACACACACACACACACACACACACACACACGCAGGCATATTTACATACACGTGCACACACACGAGCGCGCACACGGTCACACACACCCACACTTTTGGTGATTGAAATACTGCACGCACCTGTATAGTCAACACCAATGTAAAAAATGCCTTAAATTTATTTAATCTAGTGGAAGGCAAATCGTACATTAAAGGAAATATATCTGTTGACGAACAATTCTTCGTGATGATAAAATTCAATAATTTTCCTTTAGGAGAGATTGTACTGAAAGGTGTCTGCATGGAGATATTTTTTGTGATAGCACTCGATTAACAAAAGGGTTTGCCTTTGGAAGTAAAAAAGGATGATTTTGATGGATCTTCATAGAAGAGTTAGTTAATCGGATGTAATCTTTGTGAAGAACTATGTGTACGAGCCTTTCCATACGTAGTAAATCGTGGAAAGTATTAACTTTTTTTTAGGACTTCTACATTTTCGCTGTGTACAAATCCGAAAGACAAACTCTGTTGGTCACAGGGAGTAATTAAAGAAAAACGTAATACGTAGATACAGTGGAGTATAGTAAAAAAGTAAAGGAACAAAAGTAATTTATTAAAGAATATAAAGAAGAATCAATTTTATTTTCTAGTTAACTGCATAAATGTTCTTCGTTAATAATACCCTCTCCTTCTCAAATAGATTGCTAAGCCACTGCATAGGATCCGTTAATAACCACATTAGACCGGGAAACCGAAAAGAGTTTTTTTAGTAGCATAGATGATGTTAAACCTGTTGAAGTGCAATCACCTATCGGCTACGTTATCTTTACTAGATATTATAACACCATTTAGAATTGGGTGCTAGGTTATTTATTTGCAGAGCTCTATGTTTCAGGTGATTTTGATTTGATTTGATCCAACAATCAAACATTCTATACGGTTAGGAAAGGTGAGGCATCTTTTAAATAGTTATATAATAGTTCCGTCGGTTTGATATACGAATAAATGGAAATTATATAATATATTTTTTATTTGTGGATAACATTAAAGCATCTAGTTTATACAAAATGAATATTTTATTTTCGTAATATGCTATTGTTGGTCCATAAAATTTTACGCATCAAAGTTATGAAAATTTAAATGGAACACCTTATATATGATGGCATATTTCGATTCTGTGGACTAAATAAAGGTCACTTACTGTTATAGTCCCTATACCAAACTCCACCTGTTGCCGAGATATTTCGTTATTTGTGAGAATGTAGATCGAAATTCAAAAGAACTTTCTGTTTTACGTACTCGAGGAATTTTTTTCAAACGTTTTTCATGGTTTACTGAAAGCATCAAACTTTAAAATCCACCGAAGTTATTATCACAAATTGATACTGGGTGTATAAAAACTCAGTTACTATTTTGATCAACATTAAAGCCAATTAACTTCCTTATTTTAATTAATTTAATTAATGGAACACCCCGTATTTATCACTATATGTTTATTCTAATTTGAATTCCCTACAAAACTGTATTAGGGTTCCTTATACCTATCTCTAACAGGTGGAGTTAGGTATAGGGACTATAACAGTAAGTGACCTTTATTTAGTCCACAGAATCGAAATACGCAATCATATATAGGGTGTTCCATTTAAATTTTCATAACTTTGATGCGTAAAATTTTTATGGACCACCGTGCATATTCGAAAATAATTTTAAAACGTGCTCCTAATTTACCTACACGATACTAAAAAAAAGGTTTCAAAAATACTTTACCATTTTTCGTATACAAACCGAAGGAGCTTAGATGCCATAATTATCATACTATATATATATATATATATATATATATATATATATATATATATATATATATATCAGGATGTCTAGAATCTACCCACGTTCTTTGGCTATCTTTGTTATTATAAGAGGTACAGAGTCGATTAAATTAGCAAAGTTGGGCAGAATTACATGATAATTCAAATACCGATAAGAAAATTCAACATTGTTGCCAACTTTCTAAGATATCTGAAAATAACTAAAAATCGTCCAAATTTTTAATCGGCTATATCTTTTTTAATATTCAAAATACGAAAAAGTTATAAGAGATTAGTTAATTATTTTTCGGGCTGCAACCCAAACATACATTTTTGTAAATGGCAACTATAGGTGGTTATGGACTCATTCGATGGGTTATTTTTTCTGATTTCAAAAATGTATTGTATGTTTAGAATTATTAGTTAACTCACAATTTTCAAAAAATTGTAATTATAGTATTTGCTAAACAAATGCAATGTTTGCCGTGGTGTGCTGTGACAATTAAAACAAAACTCTGCATTGATTGACTGTCAAATAGTAGATATTGAATTATTTGTTGTAACCAGTTATAGTTCGTACTTAAATAGTGAATATTAATTTATTAGTGGCTTATTCTTCTGAAGAAAGAAATCATATGATATTTTGCTATTACGTGTCTAACAGAGATGCTAATGCTGCTTCGGAATTATATCTTCAAACTTATTTGGAAAGAAGACAACCTGATCTGAGATTATTTGGCAAACTCGAATCGAATTAAAAAAATATGGGGCTTTTACTAAACCTCAAAATTTTAAAATTAATGTTAACAGAAACAGAAGAACGTGTTTTAGCTTACGTCGAATTTAAACTTACTACATCTCTGAAATTGCGAATGAGTGCAACACTTCCAAAGATGAAGCCCACGTTATTTTGAAACAAAATAATTCTAAGCCATATCATTTTCATACAAGAAATACATTCTATGATTATCAAAAAAGATTACGTTTTGCTACATGGTTGATTAAAGAAAGTCGAGCAAACAATCAATTCTCGAAAACCATTCTTTTTACTGATGAAGCAAAATTTACAAACAACGGCATCTTCAATAGAAAAAATCATATCCAATGGTCCCAAGAAAATCCTCATATTGCTGTTGAGGGGAGAGATCAATATGCTTTTTCAGTAAGCGTTTGGTGCGGTGTTATTGGTATCAAAATCCTTGGGCCGTTTTTTATGAATATAATTTAAATTCCGAAAGATATCTAACTTTTTTTACGAAACGAATTTGAAGAAATTTTGGACGACTTTCCGTTGAACGTAATTCAAAATTTGAATTATTTTCAACACAACGGGGCACCAGCACACAATGGATTACTTGTGTGTAACTATTTACAGGAACGTTTTAATAATTGGATAGGAAATCAAGGTCCAATAGCTTGGCCGCCGCGATCTACAGACTTAACCCCCCTGGACTCTTTCTTGTGGGGTGCAGTTAAATACAAAGTGTATCGAGTAAAACCAGGTAATCTAGACGATTTAAAAAATAAAATTCCTGTTGATATACAACAAATTATAACCCAAAGTTTATTAAAAGTTCAAAACTAAATTTTAAAACGATGTCAAATGTGTTTTCAAAATAATGGAGGGCATTTTGAAGCACTTCTATGATTGTGTTATCTGTTTATATTTTTTGCTGTTGCTCTCCATTGTAAGTTAAATTTATTTAGAACTTTTTTATTTTGATAATGTAGTACATTAT
Organism: Vesta saturnalis; assembly: GCA_036346205.1. Taxonomy (NCBI): domain Eukaryota; kingdom Metazoa; phylum Arthropoda; class Insecta; order Coleoptera; family Lampyridae; genus Vesta; species Vesta saturnalis. The sequence continues at coordinate 393,780 of JARFJB010002063.1, forward strand.
TTCTTGTTGTTTCCCCAAATTTAGTAGTAGAATATCAGCTTATTTTGTTATTTAAATGTTCACGGCACACTTTAATTAGTTTAATAAATAGTATAATTACCATAACTATAGTTGCCATTTAAAAATGTATGTTTGGGTTATAGCTCGAAAAATAATTACTAAAAATTTTTATGCACATTTGCTCATTTGCGTAAAATAGCTATCAAAGTCTCTCCTATAACTTTTTCGTATTTTGTATATTAAAAAGATATAGCCGATTGAAAATTTGGACGATTTTTAGTTATTTTCAGATACCTTAGAAAGTTGGCAACAATGTTGAATTTTCTTATCGATATTTGAATTATCATGTTGCTATTTTTGGTGCTTTTTAATTAAAATACAAATTGAAAAATTGAAAATTAACTAAAATGACATTATGTACATACCTACTACATTAAATTTTGCAAAATGATAGAAGTCACTATATAAACAATTACCACAAGGAATTTCGTAAATAGTGTTTGTTTTCTCATCATAAATTCTCTTAGAGTTTAACTTTGAGGATAAAGATAATCCTTATGTTGTGAAAAAATCCAAAGTGTTATATCTGGAGAACAGGCTGGCCACAGTACATTTGCATGAGTGTCAATACATCTTGCTAAATCTAACTGACAGATTCTCTGACAACTTTGGAATTATGTGCTTGTCACTCCTGCATAAACCAACAACCTTCAACTTCTTGGAAAGGCAAATCATTCAAAGCTATCTCTAATTCATTTTGCAGTAAAATTTGGTAACGTTCAAATTTAAGAACTCGTGGTAAATGAAAGGACCTATAATTCAGTACCGAATATAGCAGCTATATTAAATCAAACGGTGTTGGTGTTTGGCCGTTTTTACAGACGTGGTACTCTTACCCAATAATGAGCATTTTACGATTAAAATTCCATTATTATAAATACTTTCATCGGACCTTATTATTTTATTCGGAAATATTCATTGTCTTGAGATTGACGTGTATACCATTCCAAAATATTCTACGTCTTTCTAGGTCACCTGGTCGAAGTCCTTAGCAAATTCTAAATTTATATGGATGTACTTTCTCTTTCTTTAGAACATAATGAGCTGTGGAATGGGCTATGCCAGTTGCCTCTTCAATTTTCCTTAGAAACCTCTGGATTTTCCGTTTAGCTAATAAAACCGTATTGGCTTTTTCTTCATTGCAAGGTTTTTGCTAGATTTTGCAGGTTTTTGAACGCACCATATTCTTTTAGATTAACTGCTAATGTGCGAAAAGTTCTTTTGAGGTTGACGCCTTTCTGGATATTTGTTTAAATACATTATTTCTTCAGAACAATTACGTGAATTTCATTTTAGTATTTTTGAGTTTTCAATTAAAATACAAATTGAAAAATTGAAAATTAACTAAAATGACATTATGTACATACCTACTACATTAAATTTTGCAAAATGATAGAATCTATATAAACAATTACCAAAGAATTTCGTAAATAGTGTTTGTTTTCTCATCTAAGGATTCTTTAGGTTTACTTTGAGGATAAAGATAATCCTTTATGTTTGAAAAATCAATGTTATATCTGGAGAACAGGTTCACAGTACATTTCAATAATGTCAACATTAAATTTAATGCGTTTCTGAAAATTGGAATAGACTGGTGCATTCTGATAAACCAAACCTTCAATTTGAAAAGAAATCATTCAAAGTTTCTTAATTCAATTTAAAATTTGGTAATAATTAAAATTGGTTAATAAAATAAATAAACAATATAAAATATAAACCCATAGATTTTGTTTACGTTGTCAAATTTACAATTTTCATTTTAACAAATCTTAAAAATCAATTTATTAAAATCGTAACGACCTATTTTTTATTCGGAAAATATTCATTGTCTTGAATTGACGTTACCATTCCAAAATATTCTACGTCTTTCTAGGTCACTGTGAAGTCCTTAGCAAATTCTAAATTTATATGGATGATATTCTTTATTTAAAATTGAAAAGTGTTTTAAAATTACGTAATTCAATTTTCCTTGAAAACCTCTGGATTTTCCGTTTAGCTAATAAAACTTGGCTTTTCTTCATAAAGTTTTTGCTAGATTTTGATTTTTGAGACCATATTCTTTTAGATTAACTGCTAATGTGCGAAAAGTTCTTTTGAGGTTGACCTTTCTGGATATTTGTTTAAATACATTATTTCTCAAACAATTATGAATATCAGTTTATTTTTGAGCTTTTCAATTAAAATACAAATTGTAAAATTGAAAATTAACTAAAATACATTATGTACATACCTACTATTAAATTTTAAAATGATAAAGTCACTTATAAACAATTACCCAGAATTTCGTAAATAGTGTTTGTTTTCTCATCAAGGATTCTCTTAGATTTAACTTTGAGGATAAAGATAATCTTTGTTAAAAAATCAATTTGTTATATCTGAGAAGAGCTGCAAGTACATTTGAGATAAAGTAATCTTGTGGAAATTAAGACTAATGACAACTTTGGAATTATGTGCTGGTGAACCGTTCTGCATAACCAACAACCTTCAATTCTTGGAAAGGCAAATCATTCAAATATTAATTATTCTAAAATTTGGTAGTTAATTTCAATAATTTAATGAAAGCTATAATAATAATTAAAATTTTGTTATTATCCCAAAGTTTGGTTGCTTATTTATGAAAGTAAATTTCAATATATTTTACATTAAAAATTCCATTATTAACCTTTTCATACCTACATATTTTATTCGGAAAATATTTTGTCTTGAGATTGACGTGTATTCCATACTAAATATTTACGTCTTTCTGGTCACCTGGTCGAAGTCCTAGCAAATTCTAAATTTATAGGATATTTCTTATTTTTAGAACATAATGAGCTGTGGAATGGTATGCCAGTTCTCTTCAATTTTCCTTTAGAAACCTCTGGATTTTCCGTTAAGCTAATAAAACCGTATGCTTTTCTTCATTGAAGGTTTTTGCTAGATTTTCAGGTTTTTAAGCACCATATTCTTTTAGATTAACTGCTAATTGCGAAAAGTTCTTTGTGAGTTGACGCCTTTCTGATATTTGTTTAAATACATTATTTCGGCTTAGAACAATTACGTGAATTATCATGTTTATTTTTGGCTTTTAATTAAACAAATTGAAAAATTGAATAATAAATATTATGTACATACCTACTACATTAAATTTTGCAAAATGATAAGTCATATTTATAACAATTACCACAAGAATTTCGTAAATAGTTTTTTTTCTCACTTAATTTTTATTAATTTAAATAGATAATCCTTTATTTGTGAAAAAATCCAAGTTTATGACGAATGCCACAGTACATTTATACGTTTATAATCATTGAATTAATGACGATAACATCGAAAGTATGTGAGTATACTAAAAACAATTCAACTCCTATGGAAAGAAATCATTCAAAGCTATTCTAATTCATTTTATAAAATTGGAAGCAGAATTAAAACTGTTAATAAGGACCTATAATTCAGTCCGAATATAGCACATATAATCCCAAAGGTTGGTGTTTGGCCGTTTTACAGAATGATCTTTAACATATATAACATTTTCAGATTTAGAAATAAATTTTTTATTAAATTTACAAAAAAATTCCAAGTTATTATTAAGGGCCATACTTTCATCGGACCTTATTATTTTGAATTACGGAAAATATTCATTGATCTTGAGATTGAGTGTATGACCATTCTAACCAAAATATTCTACGTCTTTCTGAGGTCACCTGGTCGAAGTCCTTAGCAAATTCTAAATTTATATGGATGTACTTTCTCTTTCTTTAGAACATAATGAGCTGTGGAATGGGCTATGCCAGTTGCCTCTTCAATTTTCCTTGTAGAAACCTCTGGATTTTCCGTTACAGCTAATAAAACCGTATTGGCTTTTCTTCATTGCAAGGTTTTTGCTAGATTTTGCAGGTTTTTGAACGCACCATATTCTTTTAGATTAACTGCTAATGTGCGAAAAGTTCTTTGTGAGGTTGACGCCTTTCTGGATATTTGTTTAAATACATTATTTCGGCTTCAGAACAATTACGTGAATTATCATGTTGCTATTTTTGGGGCTTTTTAATTAAAATACAAATTGAAAAAATTGAAAATTAACTAAAATGACATTATGTACATACCTACTACATTAAATTTTGCAAAAATGATAGAAGTCACTATATAAATCTTATTACAATTACCACAAGGAATTTCGTAAATAGTGTTTGTTTTCTCATCATAAATTCTCTTAGAGTTTAACTTTGAGGATAAAGATAATCCTTTATGTTGTGAAAAAATCAAAGTGTTATATCTGGAAAACGGGCTGGCCACAGTACATTTGCATGAGTACCAATACATCTTGCTGGAAATCTAATTGACAGGTATTCTCTGACAACTCTGGAATTATGTGCTGGTGCACCGTCCTGCATAAACCAACAACCTTCAACTTCTTGGAAAGGCAAATCATTCAAAGCTATCTCTAATTCATTTTGCAGTAAAGTTGGTAAATGAAAGGACCTATAATTCAGTACCGAATATAGCAGTCCACATATTAAATCCCAAACGTGTTGGTGTTTGGCCGTTTTGTACAGACGTGGACCTCTTACCCAATAATGAGCATTTTACGATTAAAATTCCATTATTATTAACCATACTTTCATCGGACCTTATTATTTTATTCGGAAAATATTCATTGTCTTGAGATTGATGTGTATACCATTCCAAAATATTCTACGTCTTTCTGGGTCACCTGGTCGAAGTCCTTGCAAATTCTAAATTTATATAGATGTACTTTCTCTTCTTTAGAACATAATGAGCTGTGGAATGGGCTATGCCAGTTGCCTCTTCAATTTTCCTGTAGAAACCTCTGGATTTTCCGTTACAGCTAATAAAACCGTATTGGCTTTTCTTCATTGCAAGGTTTTTGCTAGATTTTGCAGGTTTTTGAACGCACCATATTCTGTTAGATTAACTGCTAATGTGCGAAAAGTTCTTTTGTGAGGTTGACGCCTTTCTGGATATTTGTTTAAATACATTATTTCGGCTCCAGAACAATTACGTTGACACAAAATGTAACACGTCAGTATATCGAATTTTTCATTATTGGAAGAATGTACTCGTACCATATTGTTTTTAGGTAAACACAAAGTGTAATTAACTCAAAGACCACCAAATAAACGTAATACGGACATTATGACAGGTAAGTAAACAAAATGCAAAGACAACTTATTTTTATCATATGCATCAGTACGACGGAAGATGTATTTTAACTGTTTAATTAAAAGTATTTTCACTAAGTACATACTTGTGAATTATTTTATTCGCAACAGGCATTAGATAATGAGAAAACATTATTTTATAATAATTTTACAGTTTTCTAATGTTTCTAGTATTAGTTTTAACTGTACGTTTACGATGTTTTACATTGAATATGAATTTTCTCATCGAAACTTATCAAAATATAAAGTGTGATATATTGTTGAATTCAGAATCAAGGAGAGAATTTAAATATGGCAAAAATAATTTTTCGTGTATTTAAAAAATAAAGTTGATGATGGTTGCGAACAAACGAAACGTTGTATCAAAAATTAAATAACAGCATTAAGTAGAGCTAGAAAAGTGGCAATTCGAAAATGTGCTCTTCTTTTCTTGATAGCTCTTCAAATAAGGTCAGAAAAAATAAAACGAAAATCAGAAAATTCAATTTTTTCAAATATCTCAAAAACTAAAAGAGATATTCGAGTTCTACAAAGACCATAAATAGATCCTCTCAAATGCGTAACTTTTGTTCCATTTAACCGACCTTCTATCTCTTACGTTTCGAGATCCCCATAGTGGGCATCCTTATCTTGGACACGGTGATAATGAGCACAAATCTAATGAAATTAGATTTGTGAATTATGTTAGTTAATAAATTTGATAAAATTTTGATAAACAATATGTAATGAACGTATGAAAATCTAAATGGTCTATTATCTTTATGAATTTTAGGAAGAAAGTGAATTTTAGGAATTTCCGAATATTTTGTATTTAAATTTTGGAATTCTTTTTCAGATATGTTTCCTTCATTCAACCAATTTTCAATTAAAACATTATTATTATTATTATTATTAATCATATTTGTTGTTGGATTTTTACTTAATTTTATGTGGGTTAATGAATATGATAGTTCCCTTTCTGCTTTAAAATCATATTCCTGTTTATTTCACACTACTGTAATTTGTCCTTTATCAGCTTTTAAAACAACTTCACTATTTTCTAATAAACACTTCTTAGTTTTAAGATAAATCATTCTGTAAAAATCATTTCTTCTTTCACTAGTTATGTTCATTTTTAATTTGTTCAACATTCTTTACAACCTTTAAAATATCTGTTTATTACTTTCTGTTGATGGGTAATTAAAATTTTCTCCTAGACTTAAATAATACAAAATATCTTTCGGAATTTATTGATCACCATAATTTTTTATCCAATTTTCATTTAACATAAACTTAAATTCGTATTCATTTTTCAATTTTCCAATCTTCTTTAAATTTTCTAATTTTATTTTATTAAAAGTATTTTCAAAACGTTTGTTTTGATCTAAAATAAAATTTCAAAAACTGGTTTGGTTTGTTTCTTTTTTTTAAAATATTATAATCATTATTTTTTCTTAGGTATTCCAATTTTCTACAAGTTGCAGATATTGCAATTTTGATTACCCCTTTATAAAACTTTTCCTGAACATTTTTGAACTTTAAAATCTTTTTGTTATTCCTAATATTTATTTTCTCAAAATTTTATAAAACTAGGTATGTATCGTTTTGATTTACAATACAATAGAAAATTTCTTCTGTTTTCTATTTTGCCAATTTTTCAAAATTACTTGAACTATATTTCATTCTTCTACATAATAACTAGGGCTAAGATTTCTATGCATTTGCATGTTTTTTTTGCTTACAGTAATCATATGCAAAGTGAAGTATTAACATGTTTTATGAGTATGTGCACCACATATGTGAATTTGAAAGTGCATATAAATGCATATTTTAATGATTTTTCTAAATGTATGCATATTTCGTAATATTTTAATGTTAGTGCATATTTTGTACGTTTTTGCTCGCGTTTTTGCATTTTACAGTTACTTTTGCATGTGATTTAAAAATGACTATTTAAAAAATGTTTAGCACGGGAATTACCAAGAGGATTTATTTGTACAGTCGGAAGTATTTACAGATTATTTATCCTCTGAGTATTTAGTATGCTATTGTCCTTTTGTTAATAACTGGAGGATTATACCTTTTAGATATACAGCTTTCATAAATATTTCTTGGAACATCCTACCTGCCTGTAACTGTTGTACTTGTTATTGTAATTTACATAGTTGAGTTCAGAACTTTGTGTCCTAAGGATGGGAAAAGAAAAGCGATCCGTTTCTGTAACTCTGCGAATTCGAGGTTTTTACGACAGACGATAAAATATTATTTTGTACAGTGTGTGAGGATAAAGTCAGTGCAAACAAGCGGTTTCAAGTAACACAACACCTTAACACATTAAAACACCAAAAGTGTGTGGGTTTAAAAACTAAAAAACAGTCTCTGTTGCCGGGATGTCTTAATAATTTAAGTAGTGCAGTAATAAATCTGAAATTTAATAAAAAACTGTGTAGTGCGTTAGTGGCTGCGGACATTCCATTAAGCAAGATTAACCACCCCGCATTTCGAAATTTTTTAGAAGAAATTTCAAAAACCCCTATGCCTGATGAATCGACCCTTAGAAAAAATTACTTACCTAACTTGTACCATGATACCATCCAATTAATTAGAAGAACTATAGGTGACAATTATATTTGGATTTCGATTGATGAAGCTACAGACAGCGTTGGCAGGTACGTAGAAACTTAATTATTGTTTTGTTAGATTAAATGGCTGTTGTACTAATACGAAGGTTTTACGAAATCAAGAATATTTCTTTATCGAATTTCACCTATACTCGTTTTTAAAATGTATTGTTCTTTAAATAATGATTTAAGTTTGTTTTTGCAACTAAAGATTTATTCTAGTAAAAATGTATTTTCAGATACGTTGCTAACGTTATAATGGGCATTTTAACTGGAGAGGCGAATACCAGTTCATACCTTTTAACCATGGATGTTTTTGAAAATACAATTAATTCGGCAATTGCAAAATTGTTTAATGGTTCCATGGCTCCTTTGTGGCCCCAGGGTATTCAGTACGAGAAAGTGCTCCTTTTTGATACTGATGCAGCACCTTGCATGCTCAAGGCTAGAGCAGGCCTTCAAGTCTTATACTCGAAGATAATTCATCTCACCTGCCTGGCACATGGATTACACAGAGTCGCGGAAAAAAGTGCGGGAAGTACATCCAAAAGTGAATAATTTAATTTCAAACGTTAAGAAAGTCTTTCGAAAAGCTCCACATCGCATACAGGCATTTAAGGAAATAGCACACCAAATACTACTGCAGAGCCTGTAATAACAAGATGGGATACCTGGCAGTCTGCAGCAGAATATTATTCAAATTACTTTGATACAATTAAAGAAATTGTAAACATATTTAACAAAGATGATGCAGTTTGTATACAACATGCACAAGACGCAGTTAATGCGAAAGGAATTAAAGAAGAACTGCTGTTTGTTTTTAAATTTTGTTTGTTTGTCAAAACAATTACTTTATTAGAAAAACAAGGTTGTTCAATTTCAGAAAGTATTAACCTGGTAGATAATATTAGTGCCTCTCTTGCTAAAGTTAAAGATCCAAAGGGCCTTGCAGTACATAAAAATGAAATATGTTTTCAGAGAAAAATGTAGGTTTTGACTTCATTAGAAAAATAGATGACGCAATAACTGGTCAAGCTACTATCGCAGATGAACTGAAAGAATATAGTATAGTCGAATTGAACAATTATAAATACGCTCCAGTTACATCTGCGATGTTGAAAGGAGTTTTTCAAGTATAAAATATTTTTACAGACAATCGTTTTACTTTTGATAATTTAAAAATGTATTAATTGTAAATAGTAATTCATTTAATATATAGGCTAAATTTATTTTGTCAACTTGTATCATCTTTATAAATAAAATAAATTAATGTGATTATTTTTATTTTTTGATTTCTTTTTCCGAACTGCAAACGCATATTTTCTATAAAATATTTCTTTTAATGCATATATCTCCAATTTTAAGAGCATATTTAAGTGCATATTTCAGCATTTTATAGTGCATAAGTGCATACATATTTTGGCATTTTAAGTGCATACAAATCCTAGCCCTAATAATAACCATGAATCTTGAAAACTTCTTTGTAAGATATCATCATAACTAAAATCTATAAATTATAACCAAAAACACCGATTTTTAACTGTTAAATATATGCTAAAGCAGTACCTTTTGGTAAAACCAAAAAGTACCGCTTTAACAAAACATCCGGTTGAAAATAATATATAGAATTTAAAGAAAAAATTAAAAAACGCTAACATAAAAAATGGACACATACTAATTTCATTAGATGTGTGCTCATTATATCTAGATTTGGCGATTCAAATTTTAGAAGAAAAATGGGAGAAAATAAATAATTTTACAAGTCTAAAGAAAAACCAGTTTATTGTAAATTTCTGTTTAAACACAACGTACTTTAAATTTAAGAAATATTATAACCACACTTTTGGATGCGCTATGGGGTTTCCAATATTCGCTACGTCTGCGAATTTTGGAAGATTTTTGTTTAACAAAAATACGTTTTTCACCGTCTTTTTATTTTAGGTATGTGGACGATATTGTTATGACTTCAGAAGAAACATTGAACATCTTTAACTCAATACATCACTGTAACTATTATTACTATTATTTCTGAATAGTTTTTTTTTACATTTTCCACAAAAAAATTGCATTTACTGTCGTATAAACTATCTGTTCAAATTATTCACAAATTTTTTACTAGGAGGTTGCTATTTTTGCAAAGTTTGATGTAATAATTAGCACCCATTCATCCATAGGTGATAAACTTGCGAGTTTAAGATAAAGATAATAGTATACGAAGGGTCATAAAAATAAGAAATTGGTGAATGTCTCAATTACAGTTGAATGTTATCTTTTAATCCAAAATTCTTTGCAGCTAATAAATAATGTCTGCTAAACCACTAGAACGCTGAACCGCTTGTTCTTGAAAGTCTTAATTGGCATATTATCTATAAAACTAGTATTGCTTATAATTCTAATTAAATTATAGTAAAATATTAATTTCAAGATACAAGAACGAATGTTATTGATGGTTATGTAATTTAAATGTCAAAAGAAATATGCCATTCACAATTCTTTTAGTAACACATCATAAATTTGTCAATAAGGTACTAATAAAAGTTTTGTTTGATCAGGAAAAAAATTCATTAGGTGTAATAGAATTATTTCAAAAAAGTCAATATTGCATACGTTTTATATAATGTATTTGCAATGCAGATTTTTAATCAATTGGCATATAAAATTAGAAATTAATTAATTTAATAAAATTGCTTTTAATACAACTATCCAAAAATTAAAAAAATATGTAAATGAACTTACATATGTAACATGGAAATTTGGTAAGAATTTATAATTTTTGGTGCCTTAGTGTCTACAAGTTGAAAACGTGTACAGTGAGTAATAAATTTTTAGGTTCGGTATCCTGAAGGTTTATACACAAATTTGACCACCCACAACGATAAATCTGTGTCATGCCACGTAATCAAGTAGCCTTGAATTTTTATTACACACTATTTAGCTAATTTTTAATTAAGATTACTTATACTTACTTAACTGAAAAGTAAAAAAATAAAAAAATTTGGTTAATGTAACGATGTGAAAGTCATTAATAAAATAAATAATTATAAATTCATAAATTACAATGATTTATTGCTTGTTGCTCCTTGAATGCAATTTCATTAACTTGTTTTTCATATATCATTAATAAATTGTTAATACATCCAAATGCACAATGAAATACTTTTCCAAAGCTTTACTGTTGGAGGTCACAGAAATTCAACATTACTTTTTTTGTTGAAGAAGAACTATTATGAACATGCTTCTTTTTTTGCAAATAAAGGGTGTCCCAACAAGAGCGCCGGATTTAATTTTAAAGAAAAACACATTTTTATTTCAACATAAAGAAAAATAAAATACTTATTTTTTTGGGTTTTTTTAATGGTGTATTTTAAATTTTACAATCTAAACGTTTCGATAACACTTACAGTTATCTTTGTCAGTAGTAATATTTGTTAAAATTTGTTAAAGATGTTGTAAACAATTTTGTTAAAGTTGAAAAATTAAAACAAATTTGAACAAATATTACTACTGACGCAGATAACTGAAAGTGTTATCGAAACGTTTAGATTGTAAAATTTAAAATACACCATTAAAAAAAAACCAAAAAAGATAAGTATTTTATTATGAGTGATAATGGTGAAAGTTTACATTTTAATAAAGAAAAATAGTTCCAATCAAACGTGAAATACAACATCAGGCAAATGACCACCACGAAACCTCTGGCACAGGGTTATTCTTTTGTTGAAATTTTGAATAACGTTTTCGCATAAAAGTGGCTGTATTTCACCAATAACGCACCGTATTTCCTCTTTAAGATGTTCAACTGTTTCAGGATTATTCGATACATTTTCCTTCACATAGCCCCAAAGAAAAAGTCCCAAAATGCGCAATAGTTACTCGCGGTGGATGCATTGGTTTTCAACATCAATGAGGATTTTGCCAGATCCGACATGTTTTGCTTATTTACGCTATCTGTCGAGTTGAAAAATCCGCATTAATTATGATGTTCCAACACCAATTCATTGCAAATCCAGCGCTGTCATGGTCCTTGGCTATTTTCAAATGAACCTTGTACTCGTGCCAAATGCAGATCTTTTACCAAAATTCGTGTGCAGTTTGGAAATGTTTAATCCTAACCAAGATTGCCGAATGGAAGTTCCTGATTTACAGATTCTGTAGTTGAAATCATTAATTTGAGTTCAACACCAATCAGTACCAGGCGGCATGGTCACTGCGTATTTATTCACCAATTGAACCTTTAGCGAATGCTGGAGTATTTTCCCCTCAGAAAATTTCCTTGATCCTATCCTGACCATACTTTTAATCCTTAACCACCATGCCCCGTGAATGGAATTCCATGATGTAACTCGAGCCAGAGTTGAATACTGTTGATTTTTTTCGAGTGACCGACAAGGACGACGACAACAATGGTCTTCTGATCCATCAGCGTAAATTTGGTCTCAAATTTTTAATTAAAACTGTCGATTCATTTGGCGCATTATTGCGACCGAAAACTTGACGTAATTGGCGAACGGTTTTCGCAAAACTTTCATAATCTTTGTAATGTATTTTTACAATAATTAAACGTTGTTCGTTTGAATACTTCTCCATATTCTTAAATCGTGGTCTGTCCGTGACAACTGTCAAAAAATCACCGTACAACTCGTATTAACAAAATGGCGTTACATAATTAAATGAGTTTGTATGGGGAAGGTTTTGTATTTCGTTATGCACTCTAATCATTCCATAATGTGGTTTATAAGTTCGTTATCAACACGAAATTTAAGGACCTTTACATTATATTAAGGTTAAACCTTAATACCTAAGTTAAGTTTACCAATATTACAGACTTTAGTTCTATTAGCTTACGACTTATGTAATAAGTATTGTAAACGAAATCATTGTCAAGAGTCTATACCACTATTTAATTTTTTAGATAAATTAAGTCTGAGGATGATCTATCAGGATGTATATGTCGCGCATTCGTGCTTAATTTAAATTTCAATTCAATTATATAACTGGCGTTGTATAGATAATTAAATAAATTTGTATGGGGAAGGTTTTGTGTTTTCTTATTTAGTCTAATAATTCCATAATGTGGTCCTTTATCAACACGGAAATTAAAGATCTGGAGGACGATGGTGACTCAAAAAGGATAATATAAAATTTATAAAGTCGAAGCTCTTATCATACAATACATTGTAAGAAGGCGTATGAAGACAGCAGGGTTATTTTTGAATAATGTGATGTAAACATGTGTATAATTAGGCGCTAATTATGCATGAAAAGTTTTAATTAAATGTTACGCCGCATCAGGGAATAACTTGTATCAAGGATTCCATAAGCGCGGCTAACTTCACGGAGCCGTGAACTTCTGGATAAATCAATTTTTTCTTATGCAGTAATTAAGTACCAAATATGCGCCGTTTTGCGCCGCTAAAATAAGATTATACGCTCCCACAAGAAATAACTCATAGCAAAAATTACATTGACAAGGTTAACTTCATAACCTTATGAACACATTAATCTTTTCTTACCGATAATTAATCACCTATGCTCGGCTTTACGTCCCTATAGGAACCAAGTTATTGTAAAAATTACATCAACACGGCTAACTTCACAGACAAGAACTTCTGCATATATACCATTTTTCTCATTTAGTAATTACGCGCCAATTACGCGCAATTTGTACCACTAAAATAAAATTTTGCGCCTCAGTATAAAATAAATTATTTAAAAATTACATCACAGCCGCAAACTTCTGCATAACAATTTTTTCTTATTTAGCAATTAGGACCAATTATGCGCTCTTTTGTGCCGTTAAAATAAAGTTTTGCGCTTTCATAGGAGTTAAGTTGTTACAAACTAACTTCATAGCTTTATGAATAAATTAATATTTTTCTTCCGGGATAAGTACATTACAATTTTGTGCCGTTAAAGTTAAATTTTGCGCCTCCATAGGAATCAAGTAATGTAATTACATGAAAACGGTTAACTTCACAGCCACGAACTTCTGCATAAATACATTTTTCTGATTTAATAATCAGGCGCCAATTATGCACTTTTCCGTGGCAAAAATAAAGTTTTGCGCCCCCAAAAATTACAGTTATTGCAAAAATTACATCGAAAGATGCTAATTTCACAGCCATAAACTTCTGCCGTGTCGATGTAATTCTTTCAATAACTAGCTTTGCTATAGGGGCACAAAAAAGATTAGTGTATCAGTTAGTTTAATGGAAATGTAAACATTCACGATTATCACATATAATTACAATACTCATCGTTTGGGAACTAATCGTATATTTTATTTATTTATCTTTTATATAAATTTAAACGTTTCGATAACAATTACAGTTATTGTCCTTGCTAAATGGTAATATCTTTGAGAATTTATGAAATTCTTAAAAGCTTTAGCATTTACTGAGGACGATAACTGTAACTGTTATCGAAACGTTTACATTTACATACAGATAAATAAAGTAAATACATGATTAATTACCTAAAAGATAAGTATTTTAATTATGAAGTTAGTCTTGCTTATGTTCTTTTGCAACAACTTATTTCGTATGGGGGCGCAAAATTTAACTTTAACGACACAAAACGGAGCATAATAGGTACTTTATAATTTATTCATAAGGCTATGAAGTTAGCCGTGGCAATGTAACTTTTGCAATAATTTATTTCCTGTAGGAGCGCAAGACAACAATAATTAGCATCTCATTATTGAATAAAAAATTAATTTATGCCGAAGTTCACAGGTGTGAAGTTAGCCTTGTCGATGTTAATTTTGCAATAATTTATTTCCTATGGGGCCCAAAATTTATTCATGACGAAGTTCACGGTTGTGAAGTTAGCCACATCTATATAATTTTGCAATAGTTGTTTTCCGACGGGGCGCAAAATTCTATTTTAGCGGTGAAAAACAGCGGATAATTGGCACCAATTTAATAATTAATAAATGAAAATGTGTATATAGGCCGACGTTCACGGCTGTGAAGTGGATGTAATTTTTTCAATAACTTGTTTCCTACATAGGCGCAAAATTTAACTTTAACGGCCTAAACCTTGCATAATAAGTTACCGCGTAAGAACAGATTAGTTTATTGACAAAGCTTTGAAGTTAGCCTTGTCGATGTAATTTTTGCAATAACTTATAGCTTATTTGTATTAATTTATGGAAAAATTCATGACTCTGAACTTAGCCGTGTTAATGTGATTTTACAATAACTTTCCTATAAATGGGCAAATTTTTTTAGAATTTTGTACTACAAGTTATTTCCTATTGGACCGCAAAATTTAATTTGAAAGGCGCAAAATGTCGTAAATATAAACATTTATAGAACACCCCGTATATTATTACATTTTTAGACTTGTCTTAAAACCTAGACAATTTACTTCTAACTGAAATGGTTTTTGAAATAATTAACGTTTTTAGTAGGTTAAATTCATTCTGTAACAGTTAAACGGTTTGATACAAATTGAAATAATTTTTAAATTCTCATCAGAATTTTTCAATTTTCTTGGCCAATGAATACGTGGTGTGATATTTTTCACAAAATTCATAGCCCTGTATTTTTTCAAGAAGCCTTTAACGGAGTGTAGCTATTTGAATTTGTTACGTGAAGACTTGCCGCAGTTGCTTGTAAATCTTAATTTGAATCTGAGCTAAAAAATGGAAGTAAATATAGGGTGTGTGTACAAATACTATTTCCCTGCATGACTTTCTTGACGCATCCTGTATAATTCCGAATATTTTAGAAACATGCTCAATTGCTACTACTTAGTACTTTTTGTGAGATACGCTTTGTGTTTTTATCGTTCCCGTACAAACGGTTGATGATGAATAATAATAAATTAAATCTCGTAAGATAAGACAAAATATATTTATACCACACATATTACATATTATATTGAATGAAGAAGGGATAAACACATTTTTCGGATCGGAAAAAATATATAATTAACTAATGTTAACAGAGGTTATAAAAATAAGAACAATATTATGTAAACGGACTGATCGCCATTCTCTTTACTCTAAATGGTGTAATAATGTTCATTAACCAGTTGTCAAACGTACGACGAGTACTTGTTTTAACCATAACTGTCCAACTTTGAATGGATCATATAAATTTTCTAGGTTGAATTAATTGTATTGATTTAGTACACATTTTAGTTTAATTACAATTTCGATTTATCGTAACTAACCTTTTCTAAGAAAAAGATTAAATGTTACATAATTTAGTTGTAGTGTTTGTAGTTAAATTATTAACTAAGCCATAAGCGGCAAATTACTTAGTAAGTAAATGTTCACTTTTAAGCAGAACTGTTTGTTAACATGATGTAGGTAATTAATTTTACAATTTTTTTAAGTTTGTATGAGCAGTAGATTTTTTAATACTGGGTTTTAATATAACCAATAGTAGAGTATACGTGAACATTTATTTAAATATGAATAAGTTTAACAATATAGTAGCGCCGGGGAAAGGTGTCTCATGGCGGACTCGAGAATGGGGATATAATTATTATTGTGAAATGCATCTGTTTCCCTTTATCTTAGTGCGAAGTTCTCACTTAAAGAAAGATGAGTTATAATTTATACGTCTGCTATATATTTTAAATGCAGGACTTAAAAACGTATGTCTATTCTAAAGTCAAAGCGCATGACGCTGTCAGATGTCTTCTTGGCTATTTAACCTCAAATTATTCGTCGTATTTCGTTTCGTATAATCGCATCGTGTTTTGTAGTTATAATAATTTATCCTTCGCTTCGTAATTTATTAGTTTCCATTGCATTTGTAAACAACAGTTTTTTTCAAAACTATTATTATTAATATTCACTATTACGAGGTAAGTTTATAATGCAAAATGTATTTCAATTGATTGAATGCATTTCATTATTAATAGTATTCAGAAATTATTGTTGAAATGTCAATCACTGTTTAATTTTAGGTATATTACTATCGAAAAACTCCAAACTGAACTTAAAGAAGATAATATACCTTCAGTAAAACGAGTTTGAAACAATTGTTCAAATATTGGTTATGAATTCAAAGTTGACAATGGAAGAATCGTTTAATGGAGCAGGTTCATATTGCTGGTGCTCAAGTAATGCTTAAGTGAAATTAGTTACGATCCTGTCTTTGGATGAGTATTTAGTCGAGAAGCGTTCGAAAATCATGGCATGATAATGATTTGAAGCACAAACAAACGTAGGGGAAACGTAATTAAAATATTCCGATTTGTTAAATATTTAGAATAAATTTTAGTTTTATCATACTGAGTGCTGGAAACAAGGATGGTTTTATACCTAATTCATCATTGGTATTTTCCAGTAACAGTAAGACAGCAGACTACCACGATAATATGAACGCTGATTTATTTCAAATTTTACGTTTACCTCCGTATCACTGGCAATTCAACCCTATCGAGTTAATATGGGCAAATTGTAAACAAAAACGTTGGAAGAAGGGCTTCAGGGACGAGAACGTTTTATCGCTATGGAAGGATTCATTAAACCAAGTAACTGGAGAACTGTGGCAAAAGTGTATTTTACATGCTGAAAAGGAAATGAGCCAGTGGTGGGACGTTCAAAAAAGAGCTGAAGAAATGGTAAAACCTCTAGTAATCAATGTAGCAGAGTCGAGTGAAGATGATAGTGAAAGTGAAGGATATGACTTTTAATTATAAGATGTCCAATATTTGAATTTAAAGCAAAATTTAGAATGTTAGTTACTTTATAACGTTGTAAAGATTTATTATATTTAACATATACCTCTGTGGCTGTGTTTACATTCGTATATATATATATATATATATATATATATATATATATATATATATATATATATATATATTGACAAGCTGTAAACTGAGATTTTTAAAATCGGTTTATATTATTAACTAATAATATTATATTTTTAACATCCAATACAGTGTATTTATTTATGACAAAATCAGTTATTTATAAGTGGCTTCGATAACCAAATTACAGTCTTGACTCTTTTGACGCAGTGAGATCTGTCGGCTAAAAACGATCCTTCGCAATTAACCAAACTTTTCGCACTTCATTCGGGCACTGCCTACTGCTAGCTAATTCGTTTCTTATTGAAAATTATTGATATAATTAATTTGTAAAACAGATCCAAAACGAAATTTTGTTGACCCGGGCTCGGTTCTGATAATCGTTTACAGTTGTACAATATATTATTATCATATGACTACCCACAATCGGTGGACTTGACATGCCAGAATAAGTGCGAACAGACTTTAAACGAAATTCGACTTTATTTATACGAGTGGATTGGGATTTTTTAGACCTTTAGGATGCTAAATCCGCAGATATTCGAACAATAATTTTATTTAAATTTGACAGCGCGGCTTAAATTTTAAAATAACCTAGAAACATTGACGATGTTTTGTTGGTATTCAAAATTACTAACTATATGAACCAATAACGACATACGGTTTTAAAATCTTAAACCATGCTTTACTAAAAGATGAGTCATAAGACACCTCTCGCCGGCACGACTGTACCATAAAGCACTCACTAATAACGTTTTTAGTATAAATGTACATACTACATTATTAACACGAATCGTTACTATTAACTTATTTCATTCGCGTAAATTATAGATTAGTGACGACAGTCTTAAATGCAACAAAATTGCACCAATTTTCCAAATACAATATAATTGCACAAATTCTTTGATAAATATTATTTATCAATGCGTTTCAATACAATGTGTATCGTTTTCAAGAGAAAATATATCAGTAAAGTAATAACAAGTAGGTATAGTAACAAATCATTAAAGTAAAACAACAAGGTTGGCGTAAATTATAATTTTATTTTCTATTACAGGTAAGTCTACCAAAATTAACTTGCCCGTTGATCAAAGGTACTTCCTGTTTATGTTTATAAATTTTGAATGCTTCTTACAAAAACGTAAAAATTTAATATTGTTCTATGAAGTCATAAGTTGATTGTTTACCTGTAAAAGATTAGCATAATTGAATTTATCTATGCGTTTATATTCTTAACATCTAATGTGTTCTCTGTATCTAATATCAAAGTTCCTAAGTGTTTGTTCAATATAAACAGAATTACAAAATGTGCAGTTCAATTTATAAATACCCGACTTCAAAGGTTCGTTAGTTGAATCTTTAGCATTAAATAAACATTTAAGAACGTTGGTATTAGTTTTGAAAGCTATTATGTACTTGTGAGCTACTTTTTCTGATATTTTTCCAAAATAAGAGATGGTTGGATGTTTTGCATCGAATAAATGTTATGAACAATGGTACTAGTTTTGAATGCTTCTCTTTACTTCTTGTTCTTTTGTAATATGAAATTGATATGAGTAGAATGGGCTCACTGCTGAACTTCGTGCAAAATTTAATTAAGACTGATAATTAAAAACAGAATAATAATGACGTTCAGGCTTGCTTATAAATCTAAGGCCATTTCTGACCTAGGTGCTTCCGCTAAGGCAGATCTTGTATGCAAAATATTTTAATTATCATTTTTCCATTTCCAATAACGCCAGCCCTTATTACAAGGAACATTCATTAGTTTTAAATCTCAAAATAGTATTACTTATAATAAATGGTTAAAACCCCTTATCTTTTTTATAAACAGATTAAAAACGATTTAGGACGTTCAGGCATGCTTATAAATCTAAGGCCATTTTTGACAGAGGTGTTTCCGCTAAGGCAGATCTTATATGTAAAATATTATAATTATCATTTTTCCATTTCCCACAACGCCAGACCTTATTACAGAGAATATTCATTGGTTTTAAATATCAAAATAGTGTTACTTATAATACATGGTTAAAACCCTTTATCTTTTTTATTTATAAATTTAATATGACTTATAATTAATGCCATGATAAGTTGTGCGTAACAGTGAACTAAGCTCTGAAAACGGGCGTAGACGTCTTTAACCTACCTCACCAGTTAGAGCTAGGGCCCCTTATTTCAAATTTCGCCCATAACCATTACAGTGATCTGTATGTAGTTTTAAAATACACCGCTAGGTTGAGCCACAAACAATTCAAATTTTGGGGCAAGGGCCTTGACAAGGGGCTAAAACCGAGAGCAAGTTCCGAAGACCTTTACCTATCTTACAAGTTAGAATACAAATTCAAATTTCCCGCAAAGGTAGCCAGGGGCGAAGCCCCAAAAGCAAGTTGCCAACCCCTATACCTGTCTTATAAGTTAGGGTTAGGCTCCCTTATTAGAATACAAGTTCAAATTGCCGCAATAAACAATCAGAATGTAGACTTAAATATAAATTCAAATTTCCCGCAAGAGGATAGGGGGCGACGCCCCGAGAGCAAGTTGTCGTATAAGTTAGCATAGGCCCCTTATTAAATTCAAACAAAATGGCTGACAAGTCAAGCCCACAAAATGTCAGACAAGATCAGGAGGTGTAATATATAACTGGAGTGGCATCGACCTTATTAGAAAACGGTCGACGCCCCCACCGTTTTTAAAACGAGCACGACGGCGTTTTCTCTGTTTATATGAGTGCATCATTGTCTTGCCAACAATTGCTTGCATATAAGGTACGCGAAATTTTTAATAATTTGGCTTTCATTTATTATTTTTTACTTATTTAATTCTTCATTAGTAAAATTGTATGCTCTGAAATGCTATAAATTAAAAATATTAATGAAAAGTGCTGCCAGGTAATGTTACTCGAATAATCTATTAAAAAAAATAGTTGCGCACATAAAACTCATTAAATATTTAATTGCTTAAATAACGTAATATAAATTAAATTAAGTGTAATTTACAAACTAGAAACTTAAACATTACTAAATAAAATAGACTGTTAATTTATGTCTAAGAGTAACTTTATTACCTACCTATAATTATATTTTTTGTCTCCTTTTTCACATAGGATTTTACACGCATTTCCAGGTATAAACTTACTATTTCTTTTATTAATTGCGCATGATAAAAATAATCTCTTCTACTGCAGGATGTTCTTGCATTATGTTTTTTGATTTTGCATATTTCACAATTTTAATGGCCACTTTAAACGTAAAATTATGAAGTAGATTTATTAAAATTCTTTAACAAAGGTGAAATAATAATGTAAATATTCTAACAAGTACCTACTAAATAATGGAATAGTACAGAGTGATCAATCTCAAGTGTATACCACGTGATCAAAATATTTAGGTTGGTACCACTGATAGTTGGTAAAAGCTGTATTGCTCTAGCTACTCTAGAGCATGGTTCGAGTAAAAACTACGATCAGTTTCAAATCTGTATGAAGGTCATTAACTTATACATATTATAAAATATTATCTTAATTTAAATAATGACTATTTTGTATTTGATTAGACTGCATCCCTATAAAATACAACAAAATAAATAAAATATTATTTAATGATTGGATTACATCATTACAAAATAATGAATTTAGTATTTAAATGTTATAATTTCATATAATTACAAAATTTATACATGTTTGAAAACCATACGATTAAATTCGATATCAAATTTGAAATTCAGAATATATAATTTGTCTTGATGATTTGTAAATAACTCAAGAAAATACAAAAGTGAAACGAAGGTATAAATAATAAACTGACATAAACTAAAACGACTAAAACCACACTAAATCCAAAGCACCAACTGCAAAACACAAAATGTAAAATAGATTTGTAACCATACAGTACACTTGAGATTGATACTAGTAATTTTGAAACTTATTAAGTCATTAAATACAACTTTTCATTCCTACCAAGAAAATTGTATGTTAGTACCAGGTATTTCATGATTAGTACATCCTTCCGCGCTACAATGAAAAGCCATCTGCAATAATATTTAAACGTAATTTTTCTAATTAAAATTGTGTACGATGTACCCGTAACTGTATACCGTGTGGCAGACGAAGAAAGAACGTCGTCTATGTATAGCTGCACCGCTCTGACCGGTTTTAACTTTAAATCTGCATTCCAGTTATGTATTACACCTCCCTGGACAAGATAGACGACGCCGAGAGAGGGAGATACGCCGATGCCCGATGCACGATGTCCTACGAAGACACAAAAATGGGGTCCGAAAACGGCCGACAACCTCGCACGAAGTCCAATGACGACACAAAAATGAACTTCGAAAATGACCGACACCCTCGTACGAAGTTCAGACGCCGACGCTAAATGTCCTACGAAAATACAAAAATGGTCTCCGGAAACGGTGGCCACCCTTGCAACAAAGTTCAGGCGTCGTCGCTACGCCTGGACCGCCAAAAAGACTCAGGATGTTGAATTAAGATGAATCAAGATTTATCTGGACCAACCGCACCCCTTGGACTGACAAAAAGGTTCTTAATACACCAAAACGGCCTTAATTAGGGTTAAAACGATATCAAGGCGTTGAAAATGACCCCCGAAAAGAAGCCGTTAAAAAAAAGGGACGGGGTTTCCGAGAGAACGGCATCCGAAAACAGCCGACACCCCACGGAGATTGCACGAAGTTCATACGCCGGGCGTCGTTGGCCCTCAAGTGATATGTATTTATTTACTAACGGGTTTGTGTTAACTGGGTGAGTGTTTTGAAATATTATTAAAAATCTCATGAAGTGTCAAAACATGCTAAAATACCATTCACATAAAACCAAAATAAATGTTATCAGAAATATTTAATTCAAAAATATAATCTTCTAAATTATTAGCGAAATTGGACTGCCCATAGGTAAACCATATTTTATAAATAAGACTTATAATCGAATGTGAAATAATTTTGACCAACACGGAGATCAAATAATTGAAGTAACATACTTCTTATAACTGGTTCAACATTATTATTAAATAAAAAAATTATTTAATAAACATATACATTCTTAAGCAGGCATTTTAGAGAACATACTTGTAACGTCAAAACTTACAAGTTTATTATGTAGTGGTAATCTTGTTTTGTAGTTTGTTAATTAGTTCTAAAAAATTCTTAATAGAATGTTTTGATTTGTACTTTGAATTGTTAGTTATTATGTGGTTCAGTTTATGTGCTAATATAAGATTAGCTGCTTGAATGTAAGAAACTACAGGTCTAATGGGCATATTAGGTTTGAGGATTTTTATGAGACAGTAGTTTTTTTTTTGTTTACAATTTGTTGTTCCTCTAAATTTGTAAAGCAGATATCACAGTTCTCTAAACTTTGTTTCACATCTTTGCAATTCCGCTGTAGGATCTCTGTTTAAAATTTCTGAAATTTCGGTAATAAGATACTAACTAATTAATTAATTACTAAAGTGTTACCTTTATTTGATTTAACAGAAATTCGACAGTTTTGTTGATTTTATGCTTACTGATTTTTGTAAATAATAGTAAGATTTATTGTTGCAAGTTTAAAAAAAAACGTTTTAAGTAATTTTGCAATTTGAAATTTGGAATAATTATAATGTTTCTTTCAAATATGCGTTTCGCATTCTATGCTAAATTCTCTTTCGTTTTGTTAGTGAATATAAAATACCTCCTCAAGAATGTATGCGTTTATTAAATAATTTTTTATTTAATAATAATGTTCAATTAGTCACAAGAATCAATTTAAATGAATTGTTTGATCCTTGTGTTAATCAAAATGATTTCACATTCGATAAGATTTATTTACAAAAAAAAAAGTCCAATTTATGCAAATTCAGCTAATATCTGGGTAATTTAGAAGATCAAATTGAATTAAATTCCTAAGATTATAAAATTTACATTGATAGATCAGAATAATGAATTGAAAATTTACATTGAATATGAAGTCGAGTTGCAATATCGGAAAGCTGGAGTAATCCCGAACATCCTGATAACTTTTTTTATGTGCATAATTATAAATTTGTAAGGTTTGATCGTTCATCACGAAGTGTTGGACTTGCCTGACTTACCTGAAATGTAAATATACTTTTAAAAAAATTATATCGTCGATTAGTGAAAATGGAATTGAACAAATTTGGTTGTTACCTTACATTAGTAATATCCAAATAGCACTAGGTTGTATCTACCGACCACCTTCAGTTAATACACGAAATTTAATGGAGCTATATAATTCGTTAGAGCAAGTCTATTTAGAAAAAGAGTTAATAACGTTGATGGGTAACATAAACGTGAATCTTTTACTACAATCTAATGATCATTATACTTTCGCATCTATAATATCTAATTTCAACATAATTTCGCATAATTCTGAATTCCTACTTGACATTATGTGAATTACCCAGAAGTTAGCAAATTAAAGCTACTGGAATCATTTTTTATTTAATAATAATGTTTAATTAGTTACAAGAATCAAGTTAAATGAATTATTCGATCCTTGTGTTAATCAAAATGATTTCACATTCAATAAGATTTATTTACAAAAAGGCAGTCCAATTTAGCCAGCTTTATCTAATATCTTTATGGGTAATTTAGAATATAAAACTTTTGAATGAAATGTTTCTAATAAGATTGTATTTTGGCTTCGTTATGTGGATGATATTTTAGCATGTTTTAATAGTAACAAATTACATCCTGATATAAAATGTACACTATACAAAGGATAATGGAAAGTCGGCAATTGCAATATCGGAAACCTGGAGTAATCATCATGATAACTTATTTTATATTCCTAATTATAGTTTGAAAGGCTTGATCGTCCCTCACGAAGTGGTGAATTTGCAATACACCTGAAATGTAAATATACTTTTAAAAAATTATATGGCCGATTAGTGAAAATGGAATTGAACAACTTTGTTCATTACCTTACATTAATAATATCCAAATAGCACTAGTAGGTAATAGGTTGTATCTACCGGTCACCTTCAGTTAGTACACATTTAATGGAGCTACACAATTCGTTAGAGCAAGTCTACTTAGAAACAGAGTTTATAACGTTGAAGGGTAACATAAATGTAAATATTTTACTGGAATCTAACGATCGTCATACTTTCGCATATAATTTCAACTTGGAACAGATTGTTAACAACCCTACACGTGTTACGCATAATTCTCAATTCTCTAATTGACATTATGTGAACTAGCCAGAAGTTAGCAAATTAAGGCTAGTGGAAACATTGACTTAGAATCTAGAACTGATCACTTATTAACTTATGTTACATGTACAATAGATTGTGAAAAAATTAAAAATAAGTAGTATAAATTGGGCGCATATAAGTGACACACCTAATCTAAATGTTAGAGACGAACTATTAAATGAAGCTATAATTTCGGTCAACTCGCCGCGAAAACATCTCGCCGCAGACCAACTTGCCGCCAAAACAAATAATTTATAAAAACTTAGCTAAATTTAATGAATTATAAATATAAATGAATAAATATAAAAGGAAAGTTGTAAAAAATACAACATCAAAGCAATTACAAATTGGTATACAAATTGGAATTAATCTGAATATAAATTATTTTCATTTAATTTTAAATGTAGTATAAATTACTTTTTAATTTTAAATTATTAGGTCTACTATTAATAACTACTTATGTTGTGCTGTAATGAGATGGGCAAACTTAATCTCCAGGCAACTGAACATCCTTCCCAAATTGAAATTAATTACAACTAAATTACCACGCACCAAATGACATTAAGGTGAATCACTCTGTGTATACTCTTTTTATTGGCAAAAAGATAGCCGTGGCGGCGAGTTGGTCGCGGCGAGCTGGCGGCGGCCACTAATCGTAGGCGACGAGTTGGCCGCGGCGAGATGGCGGCGGCAAGTTGTTCTAGACCCTATAATAACTATAAGTATGCTCCTGTACGTTATATAAAACGAAACGAACCTATATACCATATATTGGCTATAACGTAAAATAAATGATTTTGTTAAAGAAAATATCATACACACATTAAAAAAAAACAGCTTAAAGACCGACAATAATATATTACGTTGAACCAAAAAATTATGTAAAGGTCGAAGGTGAAAGAAAGGAGCACATGCAATATCTTACAGATAAAAATGGGCATAATCCTAAAACGCTTTGGACAAATTTGAGAACCTGGGATGTTGTCACCAAAAAAAGAAAGCAAGCATTACCTATGCATTTATCTCTTCCTCAAGAAATAGATAATTGGTTACTTAATTCACATGAAAGCACGAGCGAGGACATTCAAACGTTGTGGTACTTTAGAAGTAGAAGGCAAAACAATAACGTGTTTTCTTTACATACAGTCACAATAGAAGGCATTATCGAAACCTTAACTAAGCCAAATCGGAATTCGTCAAGGCTAAGCCTCTGAGTCCTGGAAAATGTCAGATGTGATTCCCATACCTATTGTAAAGATCCTTAAATTTACAATGACTTAAGGCCTATCTCAGTTCTGCCAGCATTTACAAAAATTCTGGAGAATGGAAAAATGCAGTCCTTTCCGCTACCCAGTCAGGTTTTCGAAAACAGCACAGTACAGGGGCGGCGATGCTGGAAATAATTGATGAGCTTGCACTTGCGTTAGACAAGTACTCTTTCACCATTCTTGTTTTGCAGAAAGCAACGTGTTAAAATAAACTATAATTACTCCGATTTTCAAAAAATTAATAAGGATGTGCCGCAAGGCGGAATTTTAGGGCCTTTACTTTCTCTACTTTTACTTTTGATATTATTAATGCTGGAAATTTACGTCGATTAAAACTATCAATTTGGTGTAGAAAGTTACTCAATTAATTTTTAAACGGATTTTTATATTCGTACACGCACAAATGTCTGGATCATTTTTAAAAAGCTAAAACGTGTAACACCGTCGAAAATTCGATATCAACTTTTCACGGAAATAGTATTTTTCTTGTGTGCTTCGCGGATAATACAGTAAAATATGTAAAATACGTATCTGTAAATCAGATTCTTTCAACCGTTTAATACTCATGAATTATATTTATTCATTTCAAACATGTTAGAGCAGAACTGGGTATGTTACTGTCTAACCTTAACTTCAGAGAAGCGAACCCGAAATGCGATTTAAAAAGTCACCCTTTTGAAATAAGGGTAATAATGTCATTTTAACTGTTAATAATAAGTAAATTTTGCATTGAATTATGTCAGCTGGTACTGTTCGAGTAAAATGCAATGGGTAGTTCAAACAACGCAATAACTACTCATACAAAACAACCGCCACTAGTTAGCTACCTATGACAACAATTTCTGTAAATCACGTCAACCATCGATTAACGAAAGCCACTATTTTCTGGACTCACTAGTACAACCTCATGTATTTCTTTCCTTCTACCCTACAAAATCTACACCCCGAGAATTTCAAAGTTACTGCAATAGACAATACGAAACGTACTCATTTGTATTTATTACATTTTATGCATTTATATTTAAACAACAATAAATTTATAATATTTTGAAGGGTGAGCGAATAGAATGGTGTACCAGTGAACCCTTAAAATCTCCGCTCAATTAAGATACCATGAGGTAATTAGTTATTATAGTTCACCCTAGCGTCCCCATAGACAGTTGTTTGAAGGGCTGGGAACGCATGTATATACTACATAAATATTAACTTCAAAATGATTTAGAAAATAATAGTAGGTGTGAGTTCATAATGATGTTAAATTAGCATCAATTTGTATGTAGACGCCAGAAGACTGTACACTGTAAAATTAGAAATATACTTCAAATTTAATAAGTAACGAATACTTACGGTTTACAGAATGTAAGCATTTGAAGTATCGTCTAAATGATTTGAAAGTACAGGATAAATACAATAAAAATATATTTAGAAATAGGCTGACGGCAAAATGCTGAACTAAATTTGATATACAATTTTACGTATTACACGATTTTGTGAAACATGTTTAACATGTTTCTTTATTTTCAATGTTAAATTCAACATTATGTATATGGAAGTCATTAGTATTTGGATATGACTGAACCACATGACAATTATGTAACATTTGAAATATCAAAAGGAAGTTTTACTAGGTTATATCGGTAATCGTTCTGTCCGTAATCGTGTTTCTCTTAAACACATACTAGGTAAAATGAATTAAGATTGTATTCTAGCGCCCATATACATTACGCATTTGAAAAGTTAAACCAAATTGACTATAAATGTCATAAATGATAGAATTGTATTAATTATTCAAAATAGTATAGTTATATATCATATATTATATTATAATAACCTATTTCTGTTTTGCCTTCTAACAATGTAATAACATTAAACCTGATGTAATGAAGAAGTTCTTTGATCCATCTATTCTACAAATATAAATTTGGATATTTATTTTACTATGCATAATGGTTTTTGCTGCTTTCACAATTCAAATATCTTGAATGATGTATTTACTTTTCAAATTTGATGTTGTAGCCAGTAATTCTATACAACGCGCATATCAAATCACATTTACAAATGCCTAATGACACCGACACATCACATAACACACACAGATTCAAACACACATCACACACGACACACACACACACACACACACACACACACACACACACACACACACAATAATATAAATATATATATATATATATATATATATATATATATATATAACCAGTCTTGAACCACGAATTGAAGTATAAAAAACGAGTTTTTAAAAATAGTGTTTCGAGGTCGTATGATTTTTGTGGTGGTTGATAATGTCTTAATTTTAAAAGTAAAAATTTGTTCTAGCCGTCCTTTTTTTATCAAAATTCTGTCACAAAACACGAAAATGGAAAATAATCAAGATAATCTTGCATGTACGCCCTGAACTACGTGAAATTGCCAAAAGATACGGTCGCGAATCTGTTCACATCAAAGTTTTCCACTGGATGCATCCTGTTTTCGACACATTTTGTAAGTGTGCCTATCAAGACATAATTCCGGATGAAGCCTTGCCAACCTAAAATTTTCGTAAAATGTTCCCTGAATTAATGGCTATAATGACATCGAAGATGATGAGGTCGCGTTTCTTAATATGTGTATTGAATAATAAAAATGGAAGCAAATTGAAAAAAAAGTCGTTTATAGATAATTATGATCTCTACTTTATCTAGCTAGTAGGGGATTTAGTTAAACTCCGTTCTAGATCCCCTTCAATTTTTTTTTGCATTAGTAACTATTATAATACAACATCTGATTTCCTAATAATGAAAATATTTTATTTCGTATTAGATTAAATATAACATTTTTTACTGAAATTTGTTCATACATTCACACATAAACTAAAAAACTATATCTAATCGAGTTTTACATTTGAATCATCCTTTATATTATGCCGCCCCTAAAATTGAACCACTCTAGACCTGGGCCTAACTCTAAATCCATCACTGTATCAAGCAGGTTTAGTTATTCAATGTAATGTATTGTTAGTAAAATTTCTTTAACAGTTTGCGATTTGCACTAATTCATTGTATTAACTAATTAATGATGTAGATTATTGTATTTACTTTAAACAATAAATAACAATAAACGTTTTACAGTCTTTTGAATGATTAAAGTTTATTTGGCGACTGGAATATTCTTTTGTTTTAACATATCTCACACTTAAAATACGAGTATTGGATCTACGTGTAACCTATATGATCAATTGCTTTTCAATTAGTCCTAAATTTTACACTTATTAACGTATCATCATTAATAGATAAAAAAATTCATTTCGCAACACCACACCTACGAAATACTTCAAATGAAAAATTTTTAATTAATTTCAGTTGTGATGAAACGGATTTTTTAAGTAGTTCTTCGAAGAGTGTACAATATTTTTGACGTTTGATATATTATTAAACCAATCTTACTATAATTATTCATTAATTTTGTACCTTAAAGCATTTTAAAAAGGCAGGATTTATCAATTAACAATGTTTACAATACTGCATCACAAAAAATTGTTAATTATTGAAAGGAAGTTTATTTATCCTGTGTAGAATTGATATTAATGCAAAAGCATGATCATAATTCATGCTAACTGTATATTAATTTAAAAATCGCCATTCTATTTATTGATAGCGTTAGCCTGCACAAGTAGTTTAATAATATATACGAATCAATTTTGCTATATTGAAGTAACGTTAATGTTCTTATTTCATTCACTCTTGATCTACATTGCTATGTTTGCTAACTTTTTATTTTATACCTTCAGGCTTTACCTTAAAGTTCGACTATTTTTAAAGCTGTTCATTTCACGGTGTTTTCTCGTTTCGTGCCTTCCCTTTCAAGCGTCAAAATTTTTTATTTGGAACGTTCTCCTTTCGGGCGTTCAAAAAATATTTCCATTTCGTGCGTTAAATTTCTAAGTACAGTATTTATACCCATACCATTGTTCAATTAAATGTAGAAGGTTCACGGGATTGAATATTCTCATTAGTTTAAATTCCATAAAAGCTATTACAAATAACATAATAAAATACAGCCGCTATCAAGTACTCTTTTCTATCAATTTCTTGCATTAAAAGAAATATGGTATCAACATAAATTCACCGCCAACCACACCTTTATCAAACTTTAAATCTAAGACGACCTCATTTCAATCAATATTCCATTGATTTAATCTCCTATTTCCTTATTAAATTTTAAAATTGCATTGTCCAATTGAGTAGTTAATGAGGATTCATATGAAACGGACCTTATCTATTTGTCTTAAGTACCTGTTTCCTTAATAAGTTTTAAAATCGCCTTGTACATACGTTAAAATACTATTAAATGTTTATTGTAGGTATGATTACAAAAGTACCCTACTCACTTTTCACTTAAATGTAAATATATGTTTCATACTCCATCAACATAGGGATGATGTAAATATTTCCGTATCACGAAAATACATTACTTGTTCGGAAATCTTATAAGCGCAGCAATGTTATTAAAAAACGTCGGTGTATTTTTTGTTACGTGTGTACGATTAGAATATTTGTCATAGAAGTAATAGAATCAAAACGTGGAAAACCCGTTGTCCTTTATTCTGGATACAAGTTTAGCTTAAAAACAAAGAACAAAAACTCAACTCTTCGATGGATTTGCATGTACAAGGTCAATGGATTTTACTCTGTTAGAGGGTTTGGTCATAATATTCTTTTAAAGGCCAATTCACTACTTTCACTTCATGGCAGACGTCGGATATTAAGTATTAAATTTCTTTTTAATATTCTCAAAATAGGCACAATGTTAGTGAAACATTGGATAAGTTGAAATATATTGAGGAAAATTTAATTTAGATTTCCTTTCATTTTTACCTACGAACATATGTACATATGTAGGTATACCAGTTATGCAATCGACTTTTTTTCACTATCACTAGATCGGCTTTTACGTCTCATAAAGTTTCACCGAGATCAGCGATGATGTCTGTGTGAGTGTGTGTATGCGTGTGCGTGTGCGTGTGTGCGTGTGTGTGCGTGTGTGTGCGTGTGTGTGCGTGTGTGTGCGTGTGTGTGCGTGTGTGTGCGTGTGTGGTGTATGTGTGCGTGTGTGTGCGTGTGTTGTGCGTGTGTGTGTGCGTGTGTATGTGTGCGTGTGTGTGCATGTGTGTGTGCGTGTGTGTCTGTGTGTGTGCGTGTGTGTGCATGTGTGTACGTGTGTGTGCGTGTGTGCGCGTGTGTGCGTGTGTGTGCGTGAGTGTGCGTGTGTGTGCGTGTGTCTGTGTGTGTGAGTGTGAGTGTGGGTGTGGGTGTGAGTGTGGGTGTGTGTGTGGGTGTAGATGTGGGTGTAATTTTTGATACAAGACGTAAAGGACATATGAGATTTGATTAGATCAACCAGAGAAATCTGCGGTTGTTGAGCGCGCTTTAAATAATTTAAATCATGACATTCAATTTGATAATATGAAAATATTGTCAACACAAACTTATTATGTTCGTTCACAACGTGAAGCTATTGAGATAAATAAACATCCTAATAACTTCAATATAATTAAAAAAGGCACAATGGTACGTCTTAATTTTCATTTTAGCTTTTGGTATGTCTAGGTTTTTGCTGTTTTTCCTAGACCTTGAAGTAATTGCTGTACCAATTATCACAGCGCTTGTAGTTGAAATTAAAATTAAAACTAAAATTTAAGAAAATATATTAAATGTACTACATTGTGTTTTCACTGCAAAATAATACTTACAATTATTTCTTTGTTAGATTTGACTGGATTTTTCACAACTTTACACTTTCATCATTGAGTACTGAAATGTAACAAGAGGCGTAACGATAATGTAAAAGTTCGTGCCATATGGCTCTCCCCTGCACCCCACCATCCACAAACTAAATCACTGTGTAGTGCTGCCACCACAATACGTCGTCCGTAAGCACTAGTTTTGGTGTTATATGAAATTTTATTCAGACTTCACAAGAAACCGGTGCGTCACCTCTTTTATATCCGTGATTTGCGAGTATTAATTTTATCAACGATTTTAAGCATATAAACAATTATATGTTCCCTCTTATTAATTATATACTTGTTTATTGGTTTTAACGTCAATAAAAATTTTTAATTGCATATAGAAATATTATATTAAAATTAAAATTAAAAAAATATATTAAACGTATTACATTGTGTTTTCACTGTAAAATAACACTTACAATTATTAACAATTATTTCTTTGTTAGATTTGACTGGATTTTTCACCACTTTATATACTTTTTAAAACTTTCCATTATCTGATAATTATTAGAATAAATTTATTTGACACAACGTTTTGACAATTATTTGTTTATTTTTGCTGACAGTAGCGGCCTCCTTTGTCCAAAACAGAATATTCGCCTGTGCTAACGAAAGCTTTATAAGTTTATTGTAGCACAAAATCATTAAAAAATGAAAGATGAGTTATTACCAACCAAGTTTTGAACTGTTTTCCGTAACTAAAGTTGGTAGTTTGTATTTTATTTAACGCAATAATTTTGGCACCAATGTGATTTATAGATACTGCGAGTTATTTACTAAATATATATTTATACGATCTTTAGTATAAAACCATAGATTGCTATAAAAATAGCTAATTTTTTATTACTTTGTGTAACCAAAGTTGGTAAATTGTGGTAATTGTGATTTATGTACATTTGAATGTATTGTATGCTTCTCTTACGAATTATTTATATTTATACTCCTGTCGCCTTTAGTAAAATGAAAATTTCAGGAAATGAGAGTATAATAATAATAACTAACTTTTCAACACTTTGTATAACTAAAGTTGGTAATTTGCTTTATTTAATGTTATCATGTAGTTATGTACTATCGCGCTCAAAAAATTCTGGTACAGTTTGTTACTGTAGCCACTTCCAAAATTCAAATTTTGATGTACACATTTTTGTGTGTAAATCTGACATCTCACGATTTTCAGGTAGGGGTTAAGCATCTGTCAAACTGGCAACTTTGATAGATTAAAGACTATTAGAAACTGTTACTTCGATATTTCATGGTCATAGCCTGCTAACGCAATTGATTAATTGCCGTCAAACCAAATGCACACAGCACATATTATTTCTTCGAAGTAATTCATCGATTTCCATTTTTTTTATTAGAATGACATTACAAAACAAAAACAAAACACAACAACGGTTGCTATATAAAACCAAAGAAAAAATAAAATATTTAACACCACTGAATTTTCACGGAAAGATATTTTGATTGTACGAGAACGATCTTCACGCGCTGGTCATAAAATTGTCGATACTTGTCAAATACTCCTCAATGCATACTTTTGTGTCAAAAGTCACAGAAACACAGACGTATCTTTATTACGGTTTCCATGGTAACTTTCCTTTGGAAGCGCGAATTTGTACTTTTCGCTCGGTTGTAGATAAAGAATATAATAGGCCAGCCTGTATGTGCTTTGTAGACTTAAAAAAGCACTTGATCGCGTCCAACTTAAAGACATAATACACCTGCTTTATGACAAAGGAACACTCTACAAGCTAATCAAAGTAATAGAAAACATGTACAGCACAAATAAAAACAAGCTAAAAAAGACAGAGAAATTATCGACCCGGTTCCAGTACAAAACGGAATAAGGCAAGGTGAGTCCTTAGGTCCGCTCTTTTTTAACAAAACAATGGACCAGATAATAAATAAAGTTAAAAGGATATAAAATGGGTGATCGCAATGTGACAGTCCTGTACTATGCTGACGATGCTGTGTTGGTGGTTGCAAACGAAGACGATCTTCAGAGACTGCCGTATCGATTTAATTACACAGCTAATTCACTCAATATGAAGATATCTGCAATTAAAACAAAATGTATGACGACATCCAAAATACCCCGATGCAAACTAGTTGTTGATGAACAAATAATACGACAGGAAACGAAATTTAAATACTACGGTATAGAAATATCTGGACATGATGATGTAGAAACAAAAGTAAGAGAACAAACGACGAAAGCAATAAGAATAGCGCCCTGCCTAAATGACACGTTATGGAAAAATAAACACAAAGGAATGGAAATCAAATCAAGAAGACCAATAATGACATACACCGCGGAAACCCGCGCAAACACCTCAAGAACAAGAAGAATACTGGATGAGCAACGAATAGTTAAAGCAGCAAGAGACAAATCACCAATGGGAAAAAGAAGCACAGGAAGACCGCGAAAGAGATGGAACGACAATCTCAAGGCAAATAAAAGAGAGGCATAGGAGACGAAGGAAGGAGAGGCAAGATGCATGTATTAAAAAAGGAAGAAGAAGAAACAGAAGAAAACTTTTTTTTATCGAAATTGAAATTCACGCTTTGAAAAAGTTGCAATAATGTTTTTCCCTCTACATATATTTTTTATGAGCGTGCAATTAATACGTGAGACAAGAACGTGGCAGGCTAAATAAATCTAGAATAGGCATTTCTAAAGCGATAAGATAATTTTCTAGTCTAAAAATATTTTGAATTGCCATCGGATGTAACAAAAAATCATAACACCATTGAACTCAATGCTTAACGCTATAAAACACCGGACTATACAAAGTCACCGCTACAGTCGCAACGATGAACTGAAAATCCCAACGGGATTTCAATTTTTGGGCCGCCTAGATTTGGACGGGACATTCTTACCACGCACCGTCTCATAAGGTTGCGCCTCTTCTCACAATTAATTACCATTACTCAATGCTTGCATCATCATTTGATTAAATTTTGTTAAATTTGCTCTTTGGTTATGACATTTTTCACTGTTAGCTTTCCACCGTTAGAGGGTATTCTGCTTTCATCTTCAAGGCAGTTCAATAATATTTCATTTATTAAGGATTTAGTTATTCTTTACTAAAATTAAATTACATTGCTGGCTTTATACGTTTATCAAACTGTTATATTAATAGCAGGCTTATGTTTGCGTTCTCAATTTTTATATTTCAAAAATTTGTTTCAACATCTTAACCTTGCTAGCACCGGGTGGGGTGAATCGTCACCTCAGGTTATCTTATTTTGTGTATTGATTGCACTTAAGGCATTATATTTGGGTCTTATTTTTTTACATTCTTCATTGTATATTAAGTATCATGGTCGAACAAAAATTTATTCAATAGCATAAGAAACTTCCAAGAAATTCTGAAAATTAGAGACGAAAACACAGCTTTATCCTACGTAGTAGCGGGCGTTTTAAAAGTGGTTTGTGCAACTTTCTCTGAAATTCCTTTGCAGATTACCTGAATATAGTAATTTGTTTCGCCACTAATTAGCTGCTTATGACAATGGAGTCATTAGTCTAAGCCGTAATTTGAATTGTTGTGCGGTACATTGAGTGTTCCTATTGCTATTGTACTACTTCAATTAATGAAATAATTCTTTTTGTATAAATGTTCATTACATAGGTATTTATGTCACTCCAGGAATGTCATGTAATTGCTATAAATATGTAGACGGAGCTAGTAGAGTTGTGGTAACATGATCTGCTTAGTATTCGGGAGAAAATGGGTTCGATTCCGTTACCGTCTACCCTGTATGAGGTTTTTTCAGGGTGCTTTCCTCATACCTATATACATACCATGTGCAGCTGTTTAGGCAAATTAATCCCACCATGCGTATATAGTTAATGTTTGTATGTTGGGATTGTGGGTGAAGTAGCACGGATTCCCCTTTTGGGGAGGGAATGAAACAAGTGACCCTGTCCCTTTTTCTTATAAATAAGTAATCGTAGTTTACTAAAATTTATAATAGGTTCTTACACGTTAGTACAAAGACTGTGAAACGATTGTGTGCGTTTTAGCAATGGCGAATATAGTCTCATCTCGGACGACAAGGATTGTTGAATTGTTGATTTTGCTCAAACTTCTTATCCTGCCGATGAGTAAAATTATCCATGCCAATTTTACGCAGTACTAATTGTTCTGTATGGTTGTGGGTGAGGGATTCGAGATCTGTAACAACTGACAAACATAACAACGGCGAGGAGGGTTTGGTTTGGAAAGATGTGGATGAAATTGAAATATACGCCTACGTTGGTTTGCTGATATGCTCTGGAGCACTAAAGAGCAACCGGGAACCCGTAGTCACGCTCTGGCAAACGGACTCCTGTTTCCAACGTCCATTATACTCTGCAGCAATACTGCGAACGAGATTTTCTCAAATTTCAAGTTTGATGCTCTTTGACGATAAAAACACCAAAGAAGATAAAAGAAAAGCAGACAAAATGTCACCTATAAGAGTCGTATCCTATAGCTTCGGCAATAACTGCAAAAAGTACTACAATTCTGGTGCCATTTCGTGGTAGGTATCCATTCCGTGTATATATGAAAAGTAAACCTGCCAAGTATGGCATGAAAGGTTGGGTTCCCGTGTATGCAAACATGTAATACAGCAAAAATTTTCAAATCTATCTCGGAAAAGAAGGAAATGCTCTGAAACGCGACCAAGATAAACGAGTGGTGTTAGATTTGGTTTCGGGTTTGGGCTCGGGTTACGGAATCACCACGGACAATTTTTTTACTTCTTTGGAGCTATCCGAAGAACTACTAGACAGAAATATTACCTTGTGCGGAACACTGAGAAGAACACGGACATTTTTACCCGCAGAATTTCTACCTCCTCGAAGTCGGCCAGTGTATTCCTTAATTTGTACTTACCAACCGGAGGCTACTATGGTATCCTATGTGCCAAAACAGAACAGAAGCGTAATACTGCTGCCTTCAGAACATCGTGAGAGTACAGTTTCACAGGAAAACCACAAGAAACCAGAAATGATTATACATTATAATCCTACTAAGGGCGCGGTTGACTGCAATCAGACTGCAGTCACAAAGATGGCCATCGGTTGTTTTTATGAATTTTATAGATGTTGCGGCAGTAAATGCTTTTATTTTATGGGGAAGGCTACAACCAGAATGCAATTCCCAGCATTTGGATAAGAGGGGTTGTTCTTTCTTGAATTAGGAAAACATCCAGTAGAACCCCATATGCGAAGGAGGATAGGCAACTCGATCATTAGATCAAGACTAAATAAGAAGACCATTCAAAACATTACCAAAATATTAGATGACATTGCAAACCAACCTAATGAACACCGGCCAAAATATTAGATAACATTGCAAACCAACCTAATGAAATTCAGCAAGAACCAGTGAAACAAGTGCGTGAATCTACAAAAAGAAGAAGGTGCCACGTGTGCAGTAGGGCTACAGATAAGAAGGTGACATCGAAATGTGTAGAATGTAAAAACTTTGTATGTCCAGCCCACAACAAGTCGACAAAAGTATGTTAAGGATCTAATAATGACGAAACCGGTCTGGCCGTGGTCTGTCATGGCATTCTCGCCTCTGAACACTAAGAAAGCTGTCTTACTGGTAAACTCATTTTAACAATTTTGTTAAAAACCAAATTTTAATATGCTTTCTTTTGAAAAATTAATTTTCTTATATATATATATATATATATATATATATATATATATATATATATATATATATATCAGCTCTCTAGGATACAGAGATGATTGCAAAACCCAATTTCAAAAATTGCGTATTTTGACTCTGCCTTCTAAGTTTATTTTAGAGAGTATTTTATATGCCAAACTAAATTTAAATTTAAACTCGTATAATTTACAATCTGACCAGCATGAGTACAACACATGAAATAAGGGTAATATTTGTATTAAATACTGTCGATTATCTAAGTCGCAAAATGGCCCAGAATATGTATCACAAAAGTTATTTAATCACCTTCCATATAGCATAAAGCAACTTGATAAAAATAAACTAAAACAAGTCTTAAAACAAATTCTAATACAAAAAGCGTATTATACAGTAAACGAATTTTTAAATGACAAGCTGTCTTATATTACTTGAGCTATGCTTCACTATCTTAACAGTATACTTGTTTGCCATTAACCATTCAAGTATATTTATATATGCTGTGTAAGTCAAGTGTTCTTGTTACTAGTCTGTTTTTTTTTTTTATTACAACGTTTTTCATTTAGTATTATTTAGTCTATTTACATAAGTGACAAATTGTCTGTGACATGCGTGTTCTGTTTTCCTTATTTTTGACTTATGCAAAATCACACAAATAAATAAATAAATAAATAAATATATATATATATATATATATATATATATATATATATATGTTCTTTCTTCAATATGGCACGTGTGCCAATAAAAACATATCAACATTTTCCATATATTTCGAATACGGTTGTATTGATCATGGGTGGAAATTTATTAATAAAAAGAACTAAAATTAATATTAAAAATTGATAACTATGACAAATAATGCACAAGGTTACTATTTTAAATTTTCTAACATATTGTTATAATTTTGTGGGTAAGCTTTCTAAATCTTTTTTACTGTTACAAGAAATGTTGTTATTAATTTTTATATGTAACATTTCTAAAATTAAACGTTTCTTTGAATTTGATTCTACATCTAAAATTTTTATATTATCATGTTGAAAGATGTGTTCTAAATCGTTTGAATGTTTAGCCAAAGCAGTACTTTTAGGTTTAACACGAACATCAGATTTATGTTGTGTTAATCTGTTTTTTAAAGGTTGTAAAGATGTTCCTATCTAAACTTTATCACAAGAACCACAAAGAATTTGGTAAATAGTGTTAGTTATGTTATTTTTCGAAATTTTTATTTTAATTTGGACATTACATTTAAACATCTGTTATTAATTGAAATACCGGATTTAGTTTAAATTTTTTAAGTGATTTATATATTAAGCATTTTTTATTGTTATAAGGAAGGGGTACAAAAGTAATTTTGTCATTCTCCTTAGGTTTCTTATCCGTAGAAAAATTATTGTTGTTTAATTACTTTCAAAATTAATGATTTTGGATAATTATTTTCAATAAATGCTTTAATAATATTTTTGATATGTTTAGAACGAAAATTTGGATCTGCGATTTTCAAACATCTTCCAGCAGTATTAATAATATTAATTTTGTAGCCTAAAGGATGGTTAGAATCAAAATTTAAATACCTCCAGCTATGTGTAGGTTTTTGAAACCAATCGATTAAGATTTGGTTATTTTTTCGAATGACCAACATGTCTAAAAATGGAATTTGGTTATCTTTTTGAATTTCAACAGTAAATTGTAATTTAGAATTAAAGTTATTAGGTAAATATATAAAACTTCCTGAATCTTGTTTTTTTGGTACACTCTTTAAAATATCATCCACATATCTAAAATAAAATAAAGGTGTGAAACTTAATTTAAAAATTATTATCAATTTTATTAAATACATAAATAAAAATTTTACCTCGAGTAGGATTTGAACCTACGACCTGTACTTTGCTAGAGTACCGCGCTAACCAACTGCGACATCAAGGTTCAAGCCCCAATCGATGTAAATTTTGTCTTTATGTATGTAGAACTGATGTAAATTTAGAATTTACATCAGTTCTACATATATAAAGACAAAATTTACATCGATTTTGAAAATTTTGAAAATAATTAACAAATTCATTTTTTTTATAATAATTTTTCTACGGATAACAAACCTATGGAAAATGACAAAATATTACTTTTGTACCCCTTCCTTGTAACAATAAAAAATGCATAATATATAAATCACTTAAAAAATTAAAAAAAAAAAATTTCAATTAATAACAGATGTTTAAATTTAATGTCCAAATTAAAATAAAAAATTTCGAAAAATAACATAATTAATACTATTTACCAAATTCCTTGTGGTTCTTATGATAAAGTTTACATAGTAACATCTTTACAACCTTTAAAAAACAGATTAACACAACATAAATCTGATGTTCGTGTTAAACCTAAAAGTACTGCTTTGGTTAAACATTCAAATATGATAATACAAAAATTTTAGATGTAGAATCAATTATGAAGAAACGTTTAATTTTAGAAATGTTACATATAAAAATTAATAACAAAATTTCTTGTAATAGTAAAAAAGATTTAGAAAGCTTATCCATAAATTATAATGTTAGAAAACGTACATTATTTGTCAAAGCTGTCAATTTTTAATATTAATTTTAGTTCTTTTTATTGTTAAATTTCCACTGATGATGAATACAGCCGTATTCGAAATAAATGGAAAATGTTGATGCTTGTTCGTTTTTGTTGAGATACGTACCACATTGAAGAAAGAAATGAGAAATGGGGTAAGAAAATTTATTAAATATTCGTCAAATAACTTTATATATATATATATATATATATATATATATATATATATATATATATCAGTTTGAGAGGCCCCACTCAAGGGATACAGATGGCGCTACTCGTAACTCTCACATATCGTCTTCTCTTGTGACCATCGTATATACGTTTAGAGTCGAGTATTCCCCACTGCTCTATCTAATCTACGCACACGACAATCCGTTACTTACAAACCAAGACATTACGATAACCCAATTCGCAGACGACACCACGATATAGGCGACCAGCCGGAAAAGTGAGACCGCAAGCAGACTAATGGCACAACAAATACAACAAATCTCAAACTGGGCCAACCGGTGTAGAATTACCATCAAACCCAACAAAACTCAAACAACACTATTCCAATATCCCAACCTTTCAAGGCAACATCGACAATCCACAGACATCAATCTACAAATAACTACAACCCCAAGACGCAACCGCGCAAACATGTTAAAGCACTACGAGGACAAGACAAAACCTTACATGCAAACCATACATAAGACCACTAATAGACTACCGTGCGCCATTGTCAAAACCAATAACCTAAAATTCATCGCTGACTGTGGACGAAACATTCACCGACTGGACTACGACATGACAACGGAAACAGTAAACGTACAACCCATCACAGACAGACTTAAGACATTACAAACAAAATTTACAAATCGCAGAGTACACGGCGACACAACCGCTACCAAAAACATACTCAAAACTTCCTACACCAACAACTGAAACACCTACCCGCATTACTGACCCAACTTCTAGACGACTTACCAGAAGACTTCGACAGAATCCTG
The DNA here is from genome assembly GCA_036346205.1 of Vesta saturnalis. Classification (NCBI taxonomy): domain Eukaryota; kingdom Metazoa; phylum Arthropoda; class Insecta; order Coleoptera; family Lampyridae; genus Vesta; species Vesta saturnalis. The sequence goes on from JARFJB010002063.1 coordinate 434,875, forward strand.
CTGAAATGATGACGGCCACTACAACAATTCATACACTAAGAGTAGATGAAGCAAATTAAATATAAATTAACAATAAAACTATTTTTTTTTATCACACAAAATATACAACAAAATTGAAACCATAAACAATTTCAACATTAAAGCACCCAAAAACAAGAAGACTCAGGGGTGAAGAGGGAGAAGACTCCTAAACTGCCTGTAGAGAGAAGAATTTTTTTTTTTTATGATTGTGGACCTGAACAGGCTAAATAAGACGTATCGTGCTAAAGCACTCAGGAACACTTACGAGGATGGATAGAGGAATAATGAATTGCCAATAGATGCCTATGAACAGCTACCTTAAATTTTCTCATATCATAAGTGAGAGGAAAACAGGAACTAGGGAGATCATTCCAGAGTTTAGAAGCCGTGTAGAAAAATGTGGATTGCGCCCGTTTGGTACGACAAGTGGAGATTTGTACTGCATACTGATGATGTGAATGAGCGAACCGAGTGTTTCTCGCAAAGATAGCCGGAGATGGTATCAAAGAATGTAATTCACCAGCACAATAGCCGTTGTAATAACGATAATACAAAGAAAGAACTGAAACCATCCTTCTATGCTCAAGGGACTGTATGTGAGAAGTTAAGGACGGGTCATTTATAAGCCTAATCGCTCTCTTTTGAATACGATCAACGATATCGAGAGCGTATTGGGGAGCACTAACCCAAAGGTGAGAATTATATTCCAGATGAGGCCGAATTTGGGCCTTATACAGCAAAAGGAGTTGTCGAGAGGTAAAGTACTGCTTAGATCTGTACAAAAGCCTATTTTACGAGCAGCTGTTTTGGTAGCTGACAGAAGATGGTCAACCCATAAGAGATTTGAAGATACAGTCATACCCAACAGACTAATAGAGTCTGAAAACTTAAGAACTGAGCCATTCATACTTACAACAGGAAATGATCGATCTTTTTTGGCGGACATAAGGCAACACTGAGTTTTGTTAGCATTAAATTTAACTAGATTATTGCTTCCCCATTCGAGAATACGTTGAATGTCTTTGTTGATTGAATTTGCCATTTCAGCTTTAATTTCTTGATTTGACATAGAAGGTGGATTATCACTATGAGTAGACTGAGATGAACTACAGTGAAGAGTGCTATCGTCAGCAAAGCAATGGATGGGGTTAGTTGTTGAAGAAATAAGGTCGTTTATGTACAGCAGAAAAGTGTAGGCGCTATAACGGATCCCTGTGGTACGCCCGCGTTAATGCTAACTTCTTTTGAAAAAAGCCATCAACTACGACACGTATTCGTCTTTCATCAAGGAAACTAGAAACCCAGTTGATGAGCGGATCATTTAACCCAAACGAGGTGAGTTTGGCAAGTAAACACTTATGCCAAACTTGGTCAAATGCCTTTGAGATATCTAAAGCGACTACAACTGTTTCACCGGACTGCTCTACTGTATTGTTCCAAACTTGGGTCACATATGAAAGAAGATCGCCTGTTGAACGACTTTGCCTAAACCCATATTGATGGTCACTAAGGAGTTTGTTAGTTTCAAACGTGAGCAGTTGCTGATTGATGGCTTTTTCCATGATTTTAGACAAAATGGAAGTGATGGCAATTGGTCTGTAATTTGAGGGATCGGTCTTATCACCTTTTTGGGAATAGGTTGAACATTTGCTAACTTCCATGATGAAGGAATTCCCAGAAGATATAGAGATCGTATAGAGCTTAGATAGGACTGGTACTAGTTCGGGGAACATTTCTTTAAGACAATAGCTGGGATACCGTCTGGGCCAGTCGCCTTATTGAGATCAAGCCTACTGATGATCGATTCCAAGAGCTTGTACCGAAAATGAATTGGTTTCATAACGTATGAAGAAGAGTTGACTAGGGCACATCTTTTCCAGAATCATTGAGACACGAGTTTGATGCAAACAAATCCACAAAAACGTTGGCTTTGTCTACAGAATCAGCAACTACCGATCCGTCAATAGATGTCAGGGAAATGAAGATGTTCGAAAGTTTTTACTAATGGCTTTTGCTAAAGACCAAAATTTACGACTGCCTAAAGGAGATGTAGCTAGTTCATTGCATTTTCGTTGTTCGAACAACTTTTTAGTTTTAGTGATGACACTTTTGCAGATATTTCTAGCACCAACGTATTCTACATGACTGTCAACCGATTTATTAGATTTCCATTTAATGTAACATTTATTTTTAAAGATATTGCATCAGAACAAGCCTTATTGAACCAGGGTTGGGAACGTGAATGACCTACACGGTACTGTTTTTCGGAATGTATAACTCCATTCCCATGAGGATGACTTCAGATACTAAAGAGCGATGTCCGAAGAAGAGGACGACTTAAAACAATATTCACGCCATGGAAAGGTTGCAAAGAAATCCCGTAAATCACTCCATCGAGCTGACTTAAAACACCACAAGGTTCTATCGGTTTTGCGAACAACAGTGGAATTAGGTACAGTAGAAATGATTTTTATTAGACAATGGTCGGAAAGACCTAAAGGCGAAAGAACGGAAGTTTTATAAACAAGAGGGTTTGATGTAAGAAAGAGATCTAGAAGATGTGGAGTATGGTTAGGGTTATCAGGGATTCTTGTGGGTTCAGAAATCATTTGTGTGAGATCACATGAAATAGCAAATGTTTCTGCACTATGACCAGCGGGATTTGTAGTAGATGAAAATTGAAGCCAATTAGAGTTATGAACATTGAAATCGCCTACAAATGAGATATCGCAAGATGGAAACTGAGACAGGAGATAGTCAACTTTCGTACTAAGGTAATCGAAGAAGTCTTGAAAGTTGCTGTCATTAGGAGACCTATAAATGCAACAGTAGAATTTCACAAAATTAGGACCAGAATGTTTAAACCAAATCACGTCAAAATTTTTATTTTCTAAGGAAGAAACCCTCTTGCAAGCAATTCTGTCCTTGATGTAGGCACATACGCCTCCTTTATATCGAAAGTTAGAGTGAAGATGGTATTGAGGAAATTGCAAGTCGGGTGACTCGGAGCTTTCCGAGGAGACTTGTGTTTCAGATAGAAACAATATATCAGGTTGTAATTGTTCAAGATGTTGGTGAATAGCATTAAGATTAGACCTGATACCGCGGATGTTGCAGTAGTGAATCAGAAAGTTGATACTTTCGATGACCGAGGTCGCTTGGGCCCTGCCCTCCCGGACATCCGAATGGGGCAGGATTTTACGTCCGGAATTTATAACCCTAGAAACCACAGCCATCTTATTTTATTTTATTATTATTATTTTATTATTAAGAATATACATAAGTAAGCAAATAAGAAAGCAAATAATCTATAAGCAAATAAATGTTAAAAAAAAGATAATGACGAATTCGGTCGGGCGGTGCGCTGTCATGGCGTTCTCGCCTCTGAACTAACAAAGCTGTCATAAGACCATAAGGACTACCGTGCGCCATTGTCAAAACCAATAACTTAAAATCATCGCTGACTGTGGACGAAACATTCACCGACTGGACTACGACATGACAACGGAAACAGTAAACGTACAACCCATCACAGACAGACTTAAGACATTACAGACAAAATTTACAAATCACAGAGTACACGGCGACACAACCGCTACCAAAACATACTCAAAACTTCCTACACCAACAACTGAAACACCTACCCGCATTACTGACCCAACTTCTAGACGACTTACCAGAAGACTTCGACAGAATCCTGCTGAAATGATGACGGCCACTACAACAATTCATACACTAAGAGTAGATGAAGCAAATTAAATATAAATTAATAATAAAACTATTTTTTATCACACAAAATATACAACAAAATTGAAACCATAAACAATTTCAACATTAAAGCACCCAAAAACAAGAAGACTAGGGTGAAGAGGGAGAAGACCCTAAATTGCCTGTAGAGAGAAGAATTTTTTTTTTATGATTGTGGACCTGAACAGGTTAAATAAGGCCTATCGTGCTAAAGCACTCAGGAACACTTAGGAGGATGGATAGAGGAATAATGAATTGCCAATAGATGCCTATGAACAGCTACCTTAAATTTTCTCATATCATAAGTGAGAGGAAAACAGGAACTAGGGAGATCATTCCAGAGTTTAGAAGCCGTGTAGAAAAATGTGGATTGCGCCCGTTTGGTACGACAAGTGGAGATTTGTACTGCATACTGATGATGTGATTGAGCGAACTGAGTGTTTCTCGCAAAGATAGCCGGAGATGGTATCAAAGAATGTAATTCACCAGCACAATAGCCGTTGTAATAACGATAATACAAAGAAAGAACTGAAACCATCCTTCTATGCTCAAGGGACTGTATGTGAGAAGTTAAAGACGGGTCATTTATAAGCCTAATCGCTCTCTTTTGAATACGATCAACGATATCGAGAGCGTATTGGGGAGCACTAACCCAAAGGTGAGAATTATATTCCAGATGAGGCCGAATTTGGGCCTTATACAGCAAAAGGAGTTGTCGAGAGGTAAAGTACTGCTTAGATCTGTACAAAAGCCTATTTTACGAGCAGCTGTTTTGGTAGCTGACAGAAGATGGTCAACCCATAAGAGATTTGAAGATACAGTCATACCCAACAGAGTAATAGAGTCTGAAAACTTAAGAACTGAGCCATTCATACTTACAACAGGAAATGATCGATCTTTTTGGGGACATAAGGCAACACTGAGTTTTGTTAGCATTAAATTTAACTAGATTATTGCTTCCCCATTCGAGAATACGTTGAATGTCTTTGTTGATTGAATTTGCCATTTCAGCTTTAATTTCTTGATTTGACATAGAAGGTGGATTATCACTATGAGTAGACTGAGATGAACTACAGTGAAGAGTGCTATCGTCAGCAAAGCAATGGATGGGGTTAGTTGTTGAAGAAATAAGGTCGTTTATGTACAGTAGAAAAAGTGTAGGCGCTATAACGGATCCCTGTGGTACGCCCGCGTTAATGCTAACTTTTTTGAAAAAAGCCATCAACTACGACACGTATTCGTCTTTCCTCAAGGAAACTAGACACCCAGTTGATGAGCGCATCATTTAACCCAAACGAGATGAGTTTGGCAAGTAAACACTTATGCCAAACTTGGTCAAATGCCTTTGAGATATCTAAAGCGACTACAACTGTTTCACCGGACTGCTCTACTGTATTGTTCCAAACTTGGGTCACATATGAAAGAAGATCGCCTGTTGAACGACTTTGCCTAAACCCATATTGATGGTCACTAAGGAGTTTGTTAGTTTCAAGAAACGTGAGCAGTTGCTGATTGATGGCTTTTTCCATGATTTTAGACAAAATGGAAGTGATGGCAATTGGTCTGTAATTTGAGGGATCGGTCTTATCACCTTTTTGGGAATAGGTTGAACATTTGCTAACTTCCATGATGAAGGGAATTCCCAGAAGATATAGAGATCGTATAGAGCTTAGATAGGACTGGTACTAGTTCGGGGAACATTTCTTTAAGACAATAGCTGGGATACCGTCTGGGCCAGTCGCCTTATTGAGATCAAGCCTACTGATGATCGATTCCAAGAGCTTGTACCGAAAATGAATTGGTTTCATAACGTATGAAGAAGAGTTGACTAGGGGCACATCTTTTCCAGAATCATTGAGACACGAGTTTGATGCAAACAAATCCACAAAACGTTGGCTTTGTCTACAGAATCAGCAACTACCGATCCGTCAATAGATGTCAGGGGAAATGAAGATGTTCGAAAGTTTTTACTAATGGCTTTTGCTAAAGACCAAAATTTACGACTGCCTAAAGGAGATGTAGCTAGTTCATTGCATTTTCGTTGTTCGAACAACTTTTTAGTTTTAGTGATGACACTTTTGCAGATATTTCTAGCACCAACGTATTCTACATGACTGTCAACCGATTTATTAGATTTCCATTTAATGTAACATTTATTTTTAAAGATATTGCATCAGAACAAGCCTTATTGAACCAGGGTTGGGAACGTGAATGACCTACACGGTACTGTTTTTCGGAATGTATAACTCCATTCCCATGAGGATGACTTCAGATACTAAAAGAGCGATGTCCGAAGAAGAGGACGACTTAAAACAATATTCACGCCATGGAAAGGTTGCATAGAAATCCCGTAAATCACTCCATCGAGCTGACTTAAAACACCACAAGGTTCTATCGGTTTTGCGAACAACAGTGGAATTAGGTACAGTAGAAACGATTTTTATTAGACAATGGTCGGAAAGACCTAAAGGCGAAAGAACGGAAGTTTTATAAACAAGAGGGTTTGATGTAAGAAAGAGATCTAGAAGATGTGGAGTATGGTTAGGGTTATCAGGGATTCTTGTGGGTTCAGAAATCATTTGTGTGAGATCACATGAAATAGCAAATGTTTCTGCACTATGACCAGCGGGATTTGTAGTAGATGAAAATTGAAGCCAATTAGAGTTATGAACATTGAAATCGCCTACAAATGAGATATCGCAAGATGGAAACTGAGACAGGAGATAGTCAACTTTCGTACTAAGGTAATCGAAGAAGTCTTGAAAGTTGCTGTCATTAGGAGACCTATAAATGCAACAGTAGAATTTCACAAAATTAGGACCAGAATGTTTAAACCAAATCACGTCAAAATTTTTATTTTCTAAGGAAGAAACCCTCTTGCAAGCAATTCTGTCCTTGATGTAGACACATACGCCTCCTTTATATCGAAAGTTAGAGTGAAGATGGTATTGAGGAAATTGCAAGTCGGGTGACTCGGAGCTTTCCGAGGAGACTTGTGTTTCAGATAGAAACAATATATCCGGACATCCGAATGGGGCAGATTTTACGTCCTGAATTTATAACCCTAGAAACCACAGCCATCTTATTTTATTTTATTATTATTATTTTATTATTAAGAATATACATAAGTAAGCAAATAAGAAAGCAAATAATTTATAAGCAAATAAATGTTAAAAAAAAAGATAATGACGAATTCGGTCGGGCGGTGCGCTGTCATGGGATTCTCGCCTCTGAACTAACAAAGCTGTCATACCGGTGGGCTTATTTTTAACAATTTTGTTAAAAACCAAATTCTAATATGTGAGTTGGAACATTAAAACTCATTAAATTGTTATAAATAAATGCATATTTTTCAATATCTTAGTTTTTTATTAGATAGAAATCGGGTAAACGTAATTAATAATCATATAACATGTGTAAGTAGTTAAGAAAATTAAGAAAAAGTATGGGGGAAAATGCACCCCACGTGGTATTGGACGTTTTAAAAATCACCTGGTACTGGGTTGAAACATTACTAAAAGATCTAAGTGTTGGATTTGTATAAACATAAATACAAACTTTTAGTAACACGTGCTAGTTTCTGCAAGTTTGTCCAAATAGTGCGTATGTGCTTATCGTATATGTCATTTAATTTTAAATTAAACTGCTCAATCCGCACAACTAGTTCATTCTGTTTTTACTCTTTCTCATATTTATTCAGTTTCTTCACATGATCAATTAAATACTAACAAATTCGTTAATTTCGTATTCATAAACACCTTTGTAATGTTTTTATTTTTATGTAGGTGGTTTTGATTGACATTATTTTGTCAAACTATCCATGTATGGTCATGGTTATTACGAATACAAAGGCATAATAGTCATTGACTTTTGTCATAACTATTACACTCTGCATTTTCGCATTTACATTTATTGTTTACCTTTTTAAATTCTTGGTTTTAGTGTATGAATTCAACAAATGACGTGTTTTTTTTAACCAAATAAGTAGTTATCTATTAACCTAAGTGATTTTATAATGCAAAAATGTCAATGACATACAAATAAATAATAAATCAGGAAAGTAAATTTAGGCATTTTACTTTAGGTATATTATTGTATACATTGTGTGTATTTAATTGTTAGTTTTATGATGTATTGTAATAAATTCGAGGTGATAAAATATTTCAGTGAAATTAATTATGGAAATCATACTCAAAGGTATCCCAATTCGATAAATACTTTAGAATTTGTAATCTGTGTAAAATAAATAAATTATACAGTGTGTAATCATGATGTAGTACATTATAGCCTACTTCTCAGCAAATTACTTTATATGTTTTAATGATAGACAACTTCAAGTAAACTTGAACTTTAACTTTACATCTAAACCACACTGTGTCTAAACTGTGTAATTCTAATTGAAATAGCATGTAAAATATGCATTCAAATTGTAAAGTAGAAAATTACAGTCCACCAACAATTTATAAAAAGATGATGATATGCGTATTTTTCGTAATTATTTTACAGCTATCTCAGTATACCTATTCAAGCATTAGGCTTTAAAGAATTTGTGTTAGCTAATGCTACTGATTTTTTTCTAGATAAGAGAAATACACCTTCCATCTGATATCTCAAAATCTTAAGTGTGTAGGTAAACCTAAAAAAAGGTAAATTTTAACGTATTTTTCAAGGCGAATTTTGATTATCAGAAAGTAAATTGTTCACATTATTTTTTGTTAACCAATCCTCAATGAAAAACTTCGATCATTCAAATTTCTGGCCAAGGTAATAACGCTTTCATTAATAATAATACAACAAACAACAATGTATAACATGGATAAAGATGCACGCCTTAAATTGAAAATAATCATCGGTTATATTTTATTTAGCTATTCTATACATAATTAAAATTCTGTTCGTGACAATGTCCGTTGATTTAATGTGTAAATTAGTATGATATTTAAATATTGTAATTATTTAACATGTATTACCACACAAGACACCATTATTAGTATCGATAACATATTTATTCTATTAATAATTCATTATTTCATGTATTCAGAATGGTTTAAATAAATATTTGTTAAAAGAATCATTTGTACAAGTTATTTCACTATAAGTGGATACACTATTGCTTAATTTTAGTAATATGTACGAAGAGTAAAGTAATACTTTGAAATCTTTTGATACCACACGCTGCGCTCACCTTAAATATCCACTTAAGAATTATAATTAGGCACCACTTATTATCTTAATAGATTCTAATTTGATTAATTAATTAGTTTAAATATTTGGCGACTGCCATAAAAAAAGAAATCATTTGCTTTCAATGAAAAACGAGACATTGTTTAATATGAACGCTTAGTAATACATGCATTAATTTACAATTTGGACGGTAATGCAATTTATTATTGTGCATTTGTATTGTAATCATTATTTACACAATAAAGTTAAGAAAATATTTTGTTAAATTATGTTTCAGAAACAATTATATTTCTGTGTCTCTTCTTGAAAGAAACAAAAAGTGTGCGAGCTAAATAACAACATTAATAAAATTCTGAAATGTATTTTGTGTTATTAAATTAATTAAGTATTAGATCTATGCAAATGCCTATGTTAATTCCTAAACCGAAACATCGGTCTCTGGGTCCTTTAGCGACACATTAGGCTAAGCTTAGGCAACTGCCGACTATGTTTGATCTGCTTTTATCAGCTCTTGAGCTACGCAACCCGCGTAATAGCAGTTAGTATTTACGTTGCTACATTAGAGTATAACGTGCCCAAGATGAGGACCGCTATGGGGATCTTGGTAATGGTAAGAGATACAGATTTGGTTAAATGGGAAAAAAGTTGCGTAATGAAAGGCCTTATAAAATGGCGTTTAAAGTCCCTGAACAAATTTTTGGTACTTTTTATGGCGTTAATATTTGATTTGAGACCAAAACTGATGAGTGATGACACTTCCATGCAGCAATTTTCAATGCCCTTTAAGGTGGTATTATTAGTTTCTTTATCCAACGTTTCGTCTTTGCGGAACCATCATTAACTTCATTTTTTAAATACGGCCCTGGTATTCCGATATCTGGTCATTTTTCTTTTTTTCTTTCTTTTCTTTTCTTGTTAGTCCGAATCCAATCATGTATAATAGTAATGACTAAATTGATAATTGATTTTAATAAAAAAAACAAGGATCATAAGAAAGTGAATTATGATGGCAAAGAACGGTCCTGCAATCAGTGTGCTGAAAATACCAGTCCACATATTACAACCAAATTTGACTTCTTGTTTTCAGACCAATAATGGGCATTTCTTCTATTGGAAATACCATTATTCGTAACCATGCTCTCATCAGACCATACTATTTGTTATGGAGAATTTATAGTTAGTATTTTCTTGTGCACCATTCACATTTGCCTAGATTAGTTAACAGTATAGATCATTTAGATATTTAATAATAAGCGCATGCCAGAATTATGTCGGATTGATACATAAGTAACAAATCCAACTCCTTTAAAAAATTACTTGTCGTTTCTAACTAGACAACAGCATGCTTTGGAAAACAAATGAATGTGATAAAGGCGTATTATACATCTGAGCTGAATTGAGAGTCACATTGGTTAACTGAAGCATTAATTCTGTAATAATTGGTCATTTTTTCTATTAATAATGTTTTCCAATGAAGAAAGTTTGACATGGTGCCAAGTTTCATTTTATCCATGTTGCGGAGCGTATGTATGTAAGTATCCTGAAAGGACGCAGCCAACTAAATGGAGTTTTAGTAAATTAGTGTGAAATCTCAAAGTATATGGTCCCTTTAAAGAACCTGGAATTTCTCGGCAAAGACCAGCAAAGAGGAACACAATGTTTTGTTAGCTGTCATTGAAAATCCTGGTACATATTAACCTGGCGAATTGAAACGAACATTGATGTATCAAAATCAACGGCGTATTTTAGTGTAAAAAAAAACAAAAATTCATCCATACAAGTACAGAACTTGACAAAAGACTTAGACCGAGTGATTTAGAAACACGCCGCTTATTTTGATAAGAGTATACAAGAAAATCCCACGAAAATACGAATTTTACATGTCAATTGATATGGTTTGATGAGAGCATGGTTAAACATAATGGCATTTTAAATGAGGAAATGTCCAGTATTGGTCTGACACCGATCCACGTTTAAACAAAACTTCAAGACATCAACACCGATTTCGTTGCAATATGTGGGCTGGTATTTTCAGTATAACGGTTGTAGGACCATTTATTTACCATTATTCTTTAACAGCAGAACGTTACTTCATTTACTGAAAAATGATTTAGAGAGTGCTCTCGATAAGATGCCTTTGGCGAAAGTTGTGCACTATACAATGGGGTGCACCTCGCTAACTATAGAGGTTGCTCAATCTACCAAGACCTACAAAATAAGATTAAAAAGAATATGCAACCACGGAGGAACGCACATGTTTCCTTTAAACCAGAAGCATACAATTCTCCTCCTTTACCGGAGAAGAAGTACTGAAAGGAACAAACCAGCTACGAACAAATAAATAGAAATAAACAACAATCGCTCAAAGATATAACTCTTACGCAATTCTTAGACTAGTTCAAAAGTATGTTCAATCAATACTACAACAAAACAGCATGATGTTGAACATGCTCACAACAGTTATCAATAAAATTTAATAATGGCAAGATTTCTAAGAATTTCTGTCTGGAAGGCTAACGCCTCCAAACAAAACAAAACACCGGAAGTTGAAGTCTTCATTAGTCTTAGTAATACCGGTATCCTACTTATAGCAGAAACCCACTATACTATACTAGAAGAACTCACATAAAAAGACCGCATTATCATATCTACCATACTGAACATCCCGATGGTACGGCTCATGGTGGCATAGCCATTATCATCCGAGAATCAATAATACCTTACGAACCTCCAAAGTACGAAGAAAACCTCTTACAAGCTATAATGATAAAAGTAAATAAGGTTCCGAGTTCAATAACAATAGCGGTAGCCTACTGCCCCCCTCGGCCATTCTTCGACTCACTAGGACAAAGATTTATGGTGGGAGGAGACTGGAACGCGAAGCATACCAGATGGCATAATAACTACAAAAGGCAGAGAATTCAATAAGCTCATAACAGACAATAATTACGCATATTTCTCAACAGGTAGCCCAACATATTGGCCAACGGACATAGACAAAATTCCTGATTTGCTAGACTTTTTCATTGCTAAAGGTATTTCAAATAACTATATAGAAATAACATCCAGCTATGACTTATCCTCCGACCACTCGCCTGCAATAGTTACTATCAGTGCTACAATAATTAGGAGGGAAGTTAAACTAAGTCTATGTAGAAGGTCAGATTTGAACGTTTTCAAGGATTATATGGATCAACACGTTGAAACTAATGTAAGTCTTAAAATTACAGAAGAGCTAGACAGTGGAGTTAACAAATTACAATACAAGAGGCTATATGGTACGCTACCCCACTAATGGAAATGCAAAAACTCTATTTTCATAATATCAATGGTCAAGGAAAAAAGCAAAACTAGGTCAACTTGGCAGCGAATACAAAATATGCAAGACAAAACTAAGATGCAATCAAACTGATAATACGGAAATTAAATAAAGTAAGAAATGAAACATTCCAACAATATGTAAAGTCCTTTTTTAGAGATGACTACAGTATTTGGAAAGCTACAGAGGGATTCAAGAGACCTCAGACACATGTACCTACAGTACGAGATCCAGCTGGTTCGTGGACCAGATCAGAACAAGAAAAAGCCGACCTATTTGGGCAACATCTTGTACAAGTATTTAAGCAATAGATGTAGACGTTGACACATTCCTTGAAGCTCCACTACAACTCTCATCACCAATACGTGATAGTACGATTTGGAGAATTACGTTGGGAAATAAAACTATTCAGCAAGAGGAAAGCTCCAGGCCAAGACCTCATAACTAGCTTTATTCTAAGACTGCAACTGAAAATGGTGCAAATCATTGAAACCTGAAAAGTCGCCAAATGAAGTCCAGTCATATCAATCAATCAGTTTATTACCAATAATATCTAAATTCCTTGAAAAACCTGCTAAATAAAGATACATCGATAGATGAATAGATCCCAAACATTCAGTTTGCATTCAGACGACATGATTCTACCATTCAGCAGTGTTACCGCATATCAAGCATTGTTCAACAATCCCCTGAAAGTAAAAAGTACTGCACAGAAGTCTTTTTGGATCTAAGGCAGGCATTTGACAAAGGCTTGCTGGTCAAAATCAAAGCACTGTTTTCACATTCAGTATTATATACTATTTCAATCCTACCTTTCTAACCGACATTTACAAATAAAATTTGGAAGAAAAACTTCGGAACTACACCCAATCAACGCAGAGCTACCTCAAGGTAGTGTTTTGGGTCCGGTCTTGTAACTACCGTTCAGTGCTCACATACCGAACACGCCGTATACTGATATGCAAACATTCGCAGACGATACTGCCGTTCTTGCGTGCAATAAAAACCCTCAAACTGGTACAAGACTACACACATCTAGTGGAGGAATGGTTCGACAAATGGAGAATCAGAGCATATAACATTTACAACGCAAAGAGCAATATGTCCTCCAGTTACCATTAACCTTCAATTACCGCAATCAGATCAAGTAAAATATCTAGGTTTGCACTGGGATAAAAGGCTAAACTGGAAACAACGCATAAAAAAACGCAAAGCGCCAAAAAGCTGCTACACTAGCAATAGAAAGTAAGCTTCTTATACACGAAACTATCATATACGCCCAATTTGGACGTATGGTTGCGAGCTATGGGGCTGTTCTACCTATTACAATTACATCATACAAAGATTCCAGCCCAAGGCATTAAGAACTCTTATCGGCTCTTCTAGGTAAGTGACGAACCACACTCTTCAAACAGACTCCAACATCCCATACGTGCGTGAAGTAATTAAGAACCGGGCGACCAGGCACCATGACAGACTTGCAGGCCATCTAAACGACACCGTAGCACCGCTCAACCAACAACCAACTTTTCGGCGACTGAAACGGAAATGGCCATGGAATCTACAGAATAATGTAAATTTACCAGTGTGATCTTAACATCCTCGACAAATGGAGGAGAAGGCGGGGCAGCATTGTTAAGCCTACCAACGTAATCAAACAATTAGCCCATAGGATCGTTTTGTGCAGGGACAAAACAGATAAAATGAACCGGAAATTGTCTGTTATTATAATAAAGCAAAAAGTAGTGTAGATCTTCTGGATATGAAAAGTACTTTATATTCATCTAACGGAAGAAGCAAGAGATGGCCGTTGGTAATATTTTACACGCTAGTGAACGTAAGTTGTGTCAACAGTTTCATATTATACTTGAGTTATCGTGACAAGAAACAATTTTATCGAAAGTTTAGCCATGTCACCGCATCTTAGAAAACGCCTAGTAATTCCAAATTTTCTTAGAGATATAGTCACTAATACGTGAAGTAATTCCTGAATAACTAAAAAAGTTCTATCCGACTAACTTCAGAAACTCTAAATACCCTCCTCATAAAGAGAGAAATGTATAAAATGTAATTATCCCATCTGCTTGGAGTGTAGCCGAAAATTTTACACCAGTTGTGCCAAAATTGAAGTCAAAACTTTACTTAATAATTAAAATTTGCTATAGTTTACTATACTTCCTAGTTTTGTCAATATTTTGTAAGTAGGTACCGTTTGGCTTAATAAATTTTAAATTAACATTGGTCTGTTTTTTATTGTCAAAATAGTATATATATAATATATATATATATATATATATATATATATATATATAATATATATGTACACTGTGTCGAAGATAAGGAATCTCGGAAATGGTAATAGTACTCCGGTTAAATGGGAAAAAGTTGAGTAATTAGGGGACCGACAAAATGATATGAAAAAATCTATGGTGTGATTTTTTATTTTTGAGATATTTAAAAAAAATTGAATTTTTGAAATTTCTATTTTATTTGTTTCTGACGTTATTACAAATGCTAGAGAATAGATACAAACCTTCTTCATGGCAACTTCAGTCAGTTTTTTAATGGGACGTTTGCTATTTTTATAGCCACCATAAACTTATTTTTTTTAAGTACGGTCCTGATATTTTTAAAACTGATTTTAAAAGGTTTTTTTATTACAAATTCAGCAATGTATCACATTTGATAATCTAATCGCGTTTTGAACCTTTTATGGACCATCATCACGAGATTTTTATACAGACCTGCGTTTTCAAAAAAGTTTGTTTAGTTCATTTTCCTTTCTGTTTAATATTTTACAAAATAAGGAAAAGTACTAAAATAAAAGATTGTTAATTATGCAACTTAACATAAACACTACATGCTTGTAAAATTAACATTAAAGTTACCTATTTAAATGATCATTATCAAACACTGCGAAAATACATATGTATAATTTCCAAAAAAAATTGATTTTTCCTAGCTGATAAAGAGTTTTTTATGAATGTCAAAAGATAAATAATATCTTACAGTTCTATCTGCGACAGCGTAACAACGATGCGATGCTCTATAAAAGAACAAATAAAAATAGACGGCTTTGAACTTCAGTATCTGTCATAATCTTGTATTATACAATTTTGTATTTAGCGGATACTAGTATTTTAGTTAAATTTGCGGTAGTCATTATCAAAAAAGTATGGTGCAATTGTCTGTAGAAAAATATATGTTATCGTGTTACATACTGTGTAAATGAAATTCCAAACAAGCGGAACGCATATATTTACACAAATATCCATAGAGACCGCAGCCTCATAAGATCATCCTTAGAAATTTAAAAGAACATGGTGCACTTAAAAAGCCTGTAAATTCCTGTAAAAAACCTTACAGTGAAGAAAAAGCAAATATTGTTTTATTAGCTGCTACGGAAAATCCATAAATTTCAACACGACACATTGAACAAACAATTGGAGTGGCCCATTATACTGCTCATTTTATTTTACAAAAAGAAAAAAATTCTTCCATTTAAATTTATAATTTATCAGGGACTGCGACCAGGGGATTCAGCGAGGCGCAGGGAGTTCTCTGAATGTTATACCAGGCCATGCGCATATAATGAGCCATTTCCGTATAAAATCATTTGGTCAGATGAAATTCAGGTGACCAATAATGGAATTTTTAAGAGAAGAAACGCTCACTATTGGGCAAAAGAAGATTCTAGAGTTTATAAAGTACGCAGACACCAACACCGTCTAGGTTTTAATATGTGGGCTGCAATATTCGGAATGCGAATAATAGCTCCATTTTTATATAACGGATCTTTAAATTCTGAACGCTACCGAAATTTATTAGAAAATGAAGTAGAAGCAGCCTTAGCCGATTTACCTCAAGCTGATATTGAAGATTATTGGTTTTTGCAAGACGCTGCCCTGGGCTGCTCTGGAATTATGTATTCCAGAGCAGCCCAGGAATATTTATCGGCAACGTTTCCAGCAAGATGGATTGGAACATATTCGAGAGTAAGATAGCCAACGCGATCCACCAATACAACACTTCCTGACTTTTTTCTGGGGATATGTCAAAAATTATATTTACCGACACAATATTGAAAATGACAATGAATTGCTTCGCATTGTTTTGAATTCAACTGTAAGATGGTGTTATTTGTGTTTGAAAAATAATCGAGAACTTACTAAAACAAAAGGAATTCGTAGTTTTTCCTTTTACTGTCAATTTGTTTGTTGATATACACGTCTAATATTAAGAAACTTTATTATGGGGAAAGTTACTGCATCAACTTCTTGAAAATGCATATATATATATATATATATATATATATATATATATATATATATATATATATATATATATATATATATATATATAATATAGAGTCGCGGCAAACTCTTTTCCAATGTGGGATAAACGTCAGCGCTTGACATTGTTGCCAAACGTATGAAATTCGACGTCAACATAATACTTAGGTTATATTGTTTACATTTATTTTGAAAATTAGTTTTGATGGAAATACTCGTTCTCAACTAGTAACAATACTTTTAACAGTTCTTAGATCATTTTGCGATGATTAAGCAATTGTAACATTTTGAAGTAGGCATGTATAATTTCAAGGAGCTTATCGAAAATCTTAAAATGTGGAAAACGTCAAAACAGAAGAGCTGACAACATTGTAATTTATTCGGCAGTTCTAACAACCCAACAACGTGTATTTCACTAACATAGATATATCATTTGCAATTATCAGGGTTATTATGGAAGTTGGTATGTTAAGTTTGTCTCTCTAACAATTTCACCCCACAACGGAAAAGATTTTGCCGTGACTTATATATATATATATATATATATATATATATATATATATATATATATATATATATGTATATAATACTAGAGTTAACATTAGAGGGCTAATAAAATATATTTAGTCACCCCTTGCAACTGTTTCTTTGCAAGTCACCGAGATACTACTACCTATTGCGATTAATGTTAGATTTGACATCTCTTTAAGTTTGACTTATCTGAAACCACGACCCGTGAAATTTGGAGAAATATTTTGTTTATTAACTGAAATAGAAAGATTTTAGCAAATGCACCTTTTCGTAATAAAACTTAATATGTAAAGCTTAGTCGTGTAATAACAATATGCCGATGTAATGAATTTTAAATTGAATTTCCATAACAAAAAGATATAAGCTATCCCACAAACACACATCTATAAAAAAAAGTAGCACGGAGTAAAACAGGTTTTTTAACTTTATTGATGGCGAATATCATGACAAGAATCTGTAAGTTTAAATTGTCATCTGATCAGATCAATCTTTTATTTTATAATAGAAGAAGAACTGTCACTTAGATTAAAATCTAGAAAAAATTATAAAAATTAATTTACAATTGACCTTCTTTCAAATCTTTGATGAGGCTTAAACTTTATTTCAGTAGTCGGTCCAATGTAAGATATTAAAAAAAAATCCCTTTCCCTTTTACTAATATTAGTGCCTTTTCTATAAAGAAAATGTTAAGGTGTTCACTACGCTATTCATCTACCAAATTTAAAACCTAATTTTAATTTTTATTTACTTTATAAAAACAATAAAAAATACAAAATTATAGCCTCTTATACGTGTAGAGATTTTAGGCCATCTAAATAAAACAAAAAACTGACGCCGACAAGGTTATTGTACTCAGTGAAAAATAACTCTTAAAAAAATTTGTGCCGGCTGAAAATTGGGATATCATAGTCTACATATTGATTGCTAACGTCCGTTGTTTTAAGTTAGTAGTTCAAAGAGCTCTCTTTTTATACAAACGTAATCAATCTTATTTTTACCGTTTTCACTTTTTAAATTTCTTTCTGTACCAGTGTTTTTAACTAAAAATGCTTTATGATCATGTTACAAATAATTAGCATTTCCGATTATAATTCATTCTTGTGTTTTCCATTACCTTAGTTAAGTAGTCATTCCGATTGTTGATTTATGGTTGTTACATTTTATTCACTGTCAACGTCAACCAATTTGACTGTTGTTTATTTAACTTAACATACATACCCATCACGTCATTCTCCTACGGGATAGACAGAATCTACATTTCGCCTCTTATACTTACTTATAATTAACAATTTTCCCCACATCGTCCTATCTGGCTTCCGCCAGATTCATGAACTAATTATGACGCTTTTTTTAGCTTTCTTTTCTTACCCACATATGTCGGTTTTGTCAATCGTTCTCACCATGAAACGTGCCCGGTTACCGTCATACTGATCTTACTCCATTTACTAGGTATTTACGTACTCCATACTCACTTAAAACTTCCCAGGGCTTCTGCATATTAACTTGGTCACACGCTTTCTCCAAGTCTACAAACTCACAATATAGCTTCTTCATATTTAAATACTTTTCAATCGCGCGCTGGAGAATAATATCATCTGAATCTCAATCCTGGCATGATGCCATCTGAACATCACAAATCTTACTTTGCTTTATTACACGTATTCTGTCAATAAAAACTCTTTCAAATACCTTACAGGTACACTCAAGAATCGCATCCCTTTGTGATTTTGATAATCATTCTTACTCCCCTTACGCTTATGCAGCGAATCGAACTTTTCCAATTGATGGGTATTTTTCTAGGCATACCATATGAATTAATTAATTTACACAAGCATTGCACATCCATATATCAGTATTTCACTAGTAATTCTATCCATACCTGCGACTTTACCATTCTTTAGCTTTTGTATAGCTTTATTTGCCCCATTAAGCTCAATATTATCCTCATTTTCATTTTTTATCTTCCTCACATCCTCTTTTCTCATACACACCTCTAACATTCATGTACCAACTCGCCATTCCATGTTCATACATTGGGTAAAATCTGTTTGTTACATACGTAACTGAATAGCAGGTAGACCGGGGTACAGCCAAGCTGTACCCCGGACAACTTACCATTCCCTATTAACGATATTGTTTTACTATCGATCAGTGCTGGCATAAGTTAGAATACTTATCGTTATCCATAAGACAGCCCGTCGAGCGAATTTACTTAATCTAATTTAACACTTATACAATTCTTCTAGAAATCATCTCTAATTTACCTTATATTAGTTATAAAATCTTACATTTCTAAACAAATAATTATTCTACTTACACATGTAATATTAAAATCTTTTACTCCCTTTACAACCCTGAATGTAGTATCCATTGTTGGCGCAAAAACGTTGTAGGCATGAGTTTGAAACTTAATAAAAGGAAACAACTATTTAATGGATTTCAATGAGATTGATATTATGCTAAAGCCTGTTTGATTCTACGTGGTTTAGTTATTTATTTTAACAACAAATTTGGTACTTTTTTAGTTTTAGTTCCAAAAACCATAATTTAGTGAATGTAGTTTTTTAAAAATAATTTTTAAGTGATTTTAAGTGCAGCGTCTTTACTGCCCAGAACCGTACCATGACTGTCACGCACCGCTAAATTTATTAGGATGGTTCTCAACCACCGTACTGATACAGGTGAAGGTTTACCCATCTAATATGATAATTCTCTTTACCGAAAAGTTGCGAATCATAATTAACAAATTTCGAAACAAACATTTGCGTATGCAAGGATGCCTATCTACGTTAGGAGTTTAATTAAATAAAATATACCAATATAACATTAAATCATGTTTATTAATTTCATAATAGCTTGCAACTTATAAATGAACTTTAACTTACAGCGTCAGATTAAAAAAAAACATCCAAATTAAAATTTTCTTTTTTTAAAAAGTTTCTTTTTCACGGAAAATAGTGACGCAAATTTTTGTTTTTAATTTTTATGATTAGCAATTTTTGGTGAAGGTTCGCCTGATGTAAGGCAGCGGTGGAGTAACATTCTAACGACCTCTACAATGCGCGACAGGAACGGTCCCGTTCTCAGCAGTCGAGGGGTAGCGGTTAAAACTTCAATCAATCAAAAATTGTTCTCCAAAAATGCAACGTAATTACGGTTTTGAAATTATTCTAATTGTGTTAGTGACATTACAGTAAAGACAACAGCGTGAAATGCTTGAGTCACCTTCACTTCCGGAGAATACGTTTGGTAACTTTTGGAATAGGATTACATTTCCATTGTCTCAGAGTAATAAAGCGCTAAGCCGAAATAGAAAATCTTTATTTTTACAGACTATAACACTTTTAACTACCATTTAGATAAATATACAAAGTTTAATTCTAAATACGGTCCTGTAGGTACTACCTGTATTTCAAGTAAATTGCTCAGTTTAATCGAATTACACACTTCACTTCACTTAAGCCCCTGCAGGATATCGGAATTGGTGGGTTTTCCCATTTCAAAGAATATTAGACAGGCTATATATACGTTCATCACTGATAGTTAATAGTATATTACACAAAATGGGTGATAAGTAGGCTATTACGCACGAGTTCATTATTACGACCAAGAGTTAGCGAAGCGGCTTGTGTACTATGTTTTTTTATGATCTTACAACAGAAGTGACTTATGAGTAATATGCGACTGGTTACCTTGAAATTAAATGAATTAACCCCACTTTATTTATGGTTATATGATGATATGAAACTTTATTTTATTAACAGAAGGTATTGTTCTAAAGTACTCTTAAACTTAAATACAGTACTAACTAAGTAGTCCTTGTGTGTTAATGGAGGCACTGATATATTTTTGTATTTCGAACTAATGAAATTTATTGAAAAATGTCTGTAGCTTACGGTATTAGACTATGATCTTTAACACTGAAGTAAATGGTACTTTTAAGTTTGCCAATTTCAATAAATTCGATATAAAATTGTACTTTATTAAACACAGAATTATCAATGATTGCCTGCTACGTTTTATGACCCATGTGTGTTTTAAAAATCAGCACATCACTAATTACATCGATGAGAGTGGCGGTATAAGTAATACCGCAAGTTTATCCTAAATGTTATGAATATCTTGTTACATTAAAATTAAAAAACGTTAAATTTGTCTTCTTTAATAAATACTGTACATGTAGTACCTACCTCATTTATGAAATTATTATAAAGTTAGTTTAGTTCAAAATATAATTAACGCGCCCAAGTGTATAGAATTTACTTATTTTCGTGCTTTCAAAATAACTAAGGTCATAAGCTAAATGAACTTGTAACATATTGATAGATTAGATCATATCCAAAGTCATTAACTAAATAACCCAGTAAACCAACTGCAAAAAAAAGCACATAATGCATTAAAAAGGTGTATCCAATTTACAAGATGTTAATCTTCGCCATATAAATGTAATAATTTTTTGACACTGAACTTCATTCCAAACAAAACATGTGAAAGTCAGTGAAACCAAGTTATTGAGTTATATTTAGAAGGTTTTCAATGGTGAGAAATTTCAACATTCCTGCAGGACAAGAATTGCCACTCCATTTATAATGAAAGATGCAAAACTTAGGCAGATGATAAAGTACCCTACAGTATTAAAACAATTGTGCTGTAAAATAGAAAAGGAAAATAAGCATAATACTAATGCAAACAGATTTGATTGATTAATTGCATTGGAAAAAGGAAGATGAAGAAAATAAATGCACATGGTACACTGGGAAGACAATAAAAGCGAGTAAAGTGACATGATAAGGTAGGTTCATTAAAACCTTCTAATTATGACTAGTTGGAAATAAACTTTTTCGATCGTAAAGGGTACACCACATACATTTTTATGTTTGCAAGTTTCAAACCCTTGGGTACTAACTAAATAGGCGCATAACACACAAGTTTGGTTCGAAAAGGAATAACAGGCCAATGTTAAAATATTTATGTTTGGAATTTTATATTGTGGAGATCAACATAAATTATACAAACTTTATGATTTTTTTCAGCTATGGTCTCCAGTAAAGAGTGACAAGTTAATTATTAATATCAAAGGATTCATTCTTTTAATTTATATTGAACACACGATTTATACCATTGAATTAAAATCGAGAAACCTTACACTTTAATAATATAAAATTTTTTACAACGATTTTCCATCGCTGCGACTCATTCCAGAATTATTCCATTAATATTCTAGTAATACATAATCATATTTAATATTTTAGAAAAGCTTTACATTTTAGTTCAATTTATTCTGCTTACCCATAAATGAGCAATGCTCAAATTAAATTGTAATAGATATGAATAGATCTAATAAAAGTGTACGTTTATGTAATTTGCAAATAGAAGCTGTTGATAATAATTAAATATGGGCAAATCGTTTGTGATAATTAATATGAATAATTGATCCAAATTGGATTCTCAAGATACCACTGTTCTGGTCATACACAGATTGGAATAGTAATAATTGAGCCCAACAAATTAAGGTCTAACTAAGATATAATTAAAATAATTGTCTTTTTTCGGAAGATGTCATGCATTTAAAAGCAACTTTTACAAGCTTTAAACGTTTCCATAGAAATTGTAACTAGCTAAGAAAAAAGATGAGTATATTAAACATACGGAGTGTGCACAATGCAGAGTAACCAAAAATATGAACAAAATACAAGAAATTTATAATGGAAAAATCGTGTTTAGGGTAACGTAGGTGGATATTAGCATGCATGGGCGCCTGCCTTCTTATGAAATACAATGTTTTACGATTGGTTTATTGGCAATAACAAATTAATATTAAAATTATTATAAACAAGATTAAAATAACGTAAAGCAAATAACTTAACTTATTTTATTACTAAAGCAAATTTAATCTTTATTACTAAATTACGTGTTTTAGATTACATTCATTAACAGCTATACCTGTAATATCCTAATTCCTAATCTGTCGTACTATGTGTCATTCTCACATTTATTGAAACTTATTCTCAATTTGAATAATTATTGTATTTGCTAATTAAACAAACAAAATTAATTTGTACCTCATAATATTAACAAAAAGAGTATTTCAGGTATTATATGTAAGGTTATATTTGTAAATGTAATTTAGGTTGCCAACACTGCATTGATACATTTGTAGAAGTACGAAAACGAAAGTTTCATGCTTTATTGCTTTATAAAAAATTTATTAAAGTAGCGCAAAAAACGTTGTATAACACTTAAGCTGAAAAATATAGTATGGTTTGTTTCCATGCCACCTTCGGCCTGCAGCCTCGCCGGGCCTAGATGTGTACTTCTATAGAGTATAAGAGGAGAGATATATGAATAATACACAACTAACTACCACTCAATTAGACTCTTATAGTCATTGAACGTTTTATACACGTACTGTGTTAACGTATTACAGGATTTTATGGTTCATTTAAATTCACACATTAAACTGAATAGAACTAGTGACGTCACTGGTTTTGCTAGTTACCCTAAAATTAAGCAAATTAACCCTAATTGTGTATGGTTAATGATGGTATGAAATTGTACTCCATTAACATAAGTTATTGTTCTAAACTAATAATAAACTTAACTTTACCAAGACTGTAAGTTAAACGCGGTATTGATATATTTTCTATTTCGAAGTATTGAAATTTATTGAACAATTTTGGCAGTTTACAAAATGGACTATGCCCTTTAACACTAAATTAAAGCACAGATTCCTAAGCGAGTTTTTATGTCGTTAACGAAACCCCCTTACTATGAAAGGTTCACTACTTGAATAGGTCCTATGTACTAAACTGTAGTGGCAGTCAGGGCTTTATTAACTTTATTAACTTTATGACAGTCACGTACTTTAAAAATCAGCAGATCCACTGCTTGGATTACAAGGATGGCAGAAGTACTATCGAAAGTTAAAACAACCTACATGTAATGAATATCTTGTTACATTAAAGTTAAAAACGTTAAATTTGTCTTCTTTAATAAATACTGTACATGTAGTACCTACCTCATTTATGAAATTATTATAAAGTTAGTTTAGTTCAAAATAATTAACGCGTCCAAGTATATAGAATTTACTTATTTTCGTGCTTTAACTAGCTTATGACTAAGGTCATAAGCTAAATGAACTTTAACATATTGATAGATTAGATCATATCCAAAGTCGTTAACTAAATAACCCACTAAACCAACTGCAACAAAAAGCACATAATGCATTAAAAGGTGTATCCAATTTACAAGATGTTAATCTTCGCCATATAAATGTAACAATTTTTTGACACTGAACTTCATTCCAAACAAAACATGTGAAAGTCAGTGAAACCAAGTTATTGAGTTATATTTAGAAGGTTTTCAATGGTGAGAAATTTCAACATTCCTGCAGGACAAGAATTGCCACTCCATTTATAATGAGAGATGCAAAACTTAGGCAGATGATAAAGTACCCTACAGTATTAAAACAATTGTGCTGTAAAGTAGAAAAGGCAAACAAGCATAACACTAATGCAAACAGATTTGATTGATAAATTGCATTGGAAAAAGGAAGATGAAGAAAATAAATGCACATGGTACACTGGGAAGATAATAAAAGCGAGTCAAGTGACATGATAAGGTAGGTTCATTAAAACCTTCTAATTATGACTGGTTGAAATAAACTTTTCGATCGTAAAGGGTACACCACATACATTTTATGTTTGCAAGTTTCAAACCCTTGGGTACTAACTAAATAGGCGCATAACACACAAGTTTGGTTCGAAAAGGAATAACAGGCCAATGTTAAAATATTTATGTTTGGAATTTTATATTGTGGAGATCAACATAAATTATACAAACTTTATGAATGTTTTCAGCTATGGTCTCCAGTAAAGAGTTAATTATTAATATCAAAGGATTCATTCTTTTAATTTATATTGAACACACGATTTATACCATTGAATTAAAATCGAGAAACCTTACACTTTAATAATATAAAATTTTTACAACGATTTTCCATCGCTGCGACTCATTCCAGAATTATTCCATTAATATTTTAGTAATACATAATCATATTTAATATTTTAGAAAAGCTTTACATTTCAGTTCAATTTATTCTGCTTACATAAATGAGCAATGCTCAAATTAAATTGTAATAGATATGAATAGATCTAATAAAAGTGTACGTTTATGTAATTCGCAACTAGAAGCTGTTCATAATAATTAAATATGGGCAAATCGTTTGTGATAATTAAAATGAATAATTGATCCAAATTGGATTCTCGAGATACCACTGTTCTGGTCATAAACAGATTGGAATAGTAATAATTGAGCCCAATAAATTAAGATCTAACTAAGATATAATTAAAATAATTTTCTTTTTGGGAAGATGTCATGCATTTAAAAGCAACTTTTACAAGCTTTAAACGTTTCCATAGAAATTGCAACTAGCTAAGAAAAATGATGAGTATATTAAACATAAGGAGTGTGCACAATACAGAGTAACCAAAATATAAACAAAATACAAGAAATTTATAATGGAAAAATCGTGTTTAGGGTAACGTAGGTGGATATTAGCATGCATGGGCGCCTTCTTATGAAATACAATGATGTTTTACCGTTTTACGATTGGTTTATTGGCAATAACAAATTAATATTAAAATTATTATAAACAAGATTAAAATAACGCAAAGCAAATAACTTAACTTATTTTATTACTAAAGCAAACTTAATCTTTATTACTAAATTACGTGTTTTAGATTACATTCATTAACAGCTATACCTGTAATATCCTAATTCTAATCTGTCGTACTATGTGTCGTTCTCACATTTATTGAAACTTATTCTCAATTTGATTAATTATTGTATTTGCTAATTAAACAAACAAAATTAATTTGTACCTCATAATATTAACAAAAGAGGTATTTCAGTATTATATGTAAGGTTATATTTGTAAATGTAATTTAGGTTGCCAACACCGCATTGATACATTTGTAGAAGTACGAAAACGAAAGCACTAAAGTTTCATGCTTTATTGCTTTATAAAAATTTTATTAAAGTAGCGCAAAAACGTTGTATAACACAAGCTGAAAAATATAGTATGGCTTGTTTCCATGTCACTTTCGGCCTGCAGCCTGCCGGCTCATCACGCTATAACACGTTTTCCGCTCTTGTAGAGTATTATCATTGAGTACTCAATGGTTTTATCAAAATCAGAAGTGCATTGTGACGTCATCACTTCTTACGCATATGTTATCAACTAGTGTCCAAGTTTCACTCGTTTTAATACATCATTTTGTTTCAAAAGGTGCACCTGTAGACGAACGTCAATCTAGCAAAGTATACACTTCTTAAAAGCTATCATACTATTAGGTCAATGTAATTTAGACTGTTTGTTAAAGCTTAATAATGTATTACATAATCAGCGTGGTAAGTAGCCTATTACGAATTTGCATTTTTAAACGAGTGCGTAATAGGCATTGCCACTAGATGTGTACTTCTATAGAGCATAAGAGGAGATATATGACTAATACACAACTAACTACCACTCAATTAAACTCTTATAGTCATTGAACGTTTTATACACGTACTGTATTAATGTATTACAGGTTCATTTAAATTCCCACATTAAACTGAATAGAACTAGTGACGTCACTGGTTTTGCTAGTTACCATAAAATTAAGCAAATTAACCCCAATTGTGTATGGTTAATGATGGTATGAAATTGTACGCCATTCACATAAATTATTGTTCTAAACTAATAATAAACTTAACTTTACCAAGACTGTAAGTTAAACGCGGTACTGATATATTTTCTATTTCGAAGTATTGAAATTTATTGAACAATTTTGGCAGTTTACAAAACGGACTATGCCCTTTAACACTGAATTAAAGCACAGATTCCTAAGCGAGTTTTTATGTCGTTAACGAAACCCCTTTACTATGAAAGGTTCACTACTTTGAATAGGTCCTATGTACTAAACTGTAGTGGCAGTCAGGGCTTTATTAAACACAAAATTGTCAATACAACTTTCTGCTTCGTTTTATGACAGTCACGTACTTTAAAAATCAGCAGATCCACTGCTTGGATTACAAGGATGGCAGAAGTACTATCGAAAGTTAAAACAACCTAAATGTAATGAATATTGCAATTCGTTGAGATGTTATAATTTAGACATGGCACTAATTTATCTAGAACTTCTTTAAGTTGATCTAGTTTTTGTTCCAACACTAGATAAGCGTTAGTGTTCCTTTTATTAAAAGCTTTCTGAACTGCTTGTGGACTAAAATCAAGGTATCCTTTACTTACAGCATCACCGGCTTCTTCAGGGTCTGCCAACTGTGTCAAACGGTTTCCATCCAAATTGAACCTTATTGATAAATAGTATTGCTTGGTGATGACATCCTGAGGATCTGTGGCATTGACAACATTGCTGAGTCTTATTCTCAATATCAAATTGATTATCATCAATCAGTTTAAACTGAGGGGTTAATTTCTTGAATTGATACTGGGCATGTGAACGTCCAAATTTGTCAAGGGTCATTTTAGTTATGATATGTCGACATCAATGCATCCTCATTTATACTGTTTAAAAATCAATTGTTTGGTTTTTCAATGTATCCATCTTCATATAGCTTTTCTATAATTGCTATTACGTCATTTACGACACCTGTGTTTCCTGCCAACTTTTCTGCCCACAACACCTCTAAATCACGAATTAGTTCATGTATATCATTCCAGTATTTATATTCAATCGGCCTGTTTCTTAATTCTTTAAAAACATAGCTTCACCTCCTTTAGTTGTGAGCGATGACGATGATGGTGATACATATACGTGACACCTTTAATAATCATATCGTTTCCTTTAACTGTAACGGGAGTATTACCAATCGTCCATTCGTAAGTTTTGGTATCATAGTGGACTCCATAAGTATGATCAATAGCACCTTCAGCATCCCTCATAATACGTTCAACGTGTATACGAGGTAATCCATTGTACTGCTCGAGAAATTCTTCTTCTGAGATGGGCTTCTTCGTCAGTATTGATCTCTCCTACAACAGATGTATCTAAGCAAGATGGTGTAAGAAGACCTGGAGAAAACGTAAGCTGAGCTAGTGGGTTAGCATCACCCTTTCTTCAATCACCTAATGTCAGTGAAGTGAATCCTGGAGCCCTTTGAACTTGAGCTAGCAGCCTAGTGAGAGTAGTAGTAGCATGATTTCTTGGAATTATGAACACGGGTGGTTTTTTGGGTTTAACGTCAATCACCTCGTTTTTAGGTGGTTTAATTTTTTCTATTACCTATCTATTACCATTTCAGCTAGAGGTTCTATTAGGGACTTATAAGTACTTTCAACTATTCCTTCATAATCAATGCGGGAAGTTTTAAGGCTGTTGTACTTCTGCTGTATTATTTTACGATTAGAATTAAAAATGTGTTATAACGTCTTCTTTAATACCGTTTTCATTAAGACTGTTAATGTCGTACGTCAATTATGAAATTATTAACATATTCATGGTTAGTATATATAAAGTTACTGAAACTGTGTATAATACTTAATATTGTAAATAATAATTAATGCACCAAAAGTAGGTAGATTTACTTATTTATATCGTTTTTAAGATAACTAGGGCATAAGATAAATTATCATATTGTTCAATATCTGATTAAGCTTTTACTATACAGCATAAAAATAGATATAACATATTGCTAGATCAAATCGTATCCAAAGTTAACTAATTTTTTATTTCCTAAATGAAGATTTCTTGAACTGCAACAGAAACCACCTAATGCATTGTCAAATATAATGTTTCATCTAAAATTTATAGTTTAAAACAAGTCATATTCGATACATTACAAGTTTCTGTTTTATTTTTAAAGCACATGTTACGTTTTAATTTCGCATTACGAATTGTTATTTAAGCCATAATTCGAAGCATCACCCTGTAATACATTCAAATTCAAAATTTATTATCGGTTTGCGTTTGATAATCAAAATTTTATCTATAACACACGCTCCATTCGTACGACGCTCGTTAGGTATGGGAAAATTCCAACTATTAATATTGTTCAACTTTGACTTTTAAAAAAAGTACTTTGAAGCAGAGCTTCATCATTTTGCGAATGCTGAAAATAGACATGTTACCGAATACCTCATTAGTGTGGAATTAAGCTATAGTGTTGAAGCTAATCAAGTGGGTGTACCGAATTCTCCCACGGAAATTATCCTGCAATTATACAAATAGATAATTTACAAACACAAACGGCGAAAATTTTACAGCGCCAATGAATGCAGTAACATACAAACATCTACACACAACTTTTCTTTTCTTTTCTCGTAAGGTAGTTTTAATAAAACAGTATTCGTTATGTTAAAACTACCTACTGTACTTTCGAGTGCAATACACGAGTATTTGTTTGAGGATTTTCTGCTTAAATTGACAAGCATGGGAATACTTCGTCAACATCCTGGGCCTGATAAATCGGAAACAAGTTTGCTGAGTAAACAATTTGATATTTTTCTGTTCATTCGTCAGTGTCATCAACGGTTTCAAATAACAGTTGTGTAATTATGGCAAACAATTTTACTAACTATGAGTATGTTGACATGCTCCAAGTATTTTTTTAATGTCACAAAAACTGTGCTGCCGCAACAAAATTGTACCATGACAGATATCCAAATCGCCCGGTTCCCTACAAGCAAACCTTTTCAGTTGTGGAAAGAAGGTTGCGAGAAACTGGTGAAATTGAACCTGAGCGTGAGGATAACGGACAAAGACGATATAACAGAAATGTAAACCTTGAAGAAGCCTAAAGAACATCCTCAAACAAGTACAAGAAGACGCTCTACAGAATAATGTTTCACAAAGCCTTGTTTAGAACTTGATTCACGATAACCTTTTACACCCTTTTCACAACCAGCCGTTTAAAGAATGAACTGCAAATAATTTACCGGCAAGGATTGCTTTTTGCCAGTGGTATATTAACATGTCCAGACACGACTTAAATTTTTTATCTCATATTTTGTTCACCGATAGGGCCTGCTTTCAAAGACATGGCTTAGTTAACCATCGTAATAGTCACACACGGTCTGATGAAAACCCCCATGAAATATGTCCACCAAGATTCCAGCACAATTTTAGTGTAAATGTATGGGCAGGAATTGTTAGAAATGCCCATTTATTTTTCCCGTCGACTGACGGCTCTTGAGTATCTTCGATTTTTAAATGAAAATTTCCTAATACTATTTGGGGATATACCGCTAGGTATACAAGTTATGTGGTACATGCATGACGAGGCTCCGACACATAGTACCTTAGCTGTAAGGCAATGGCTGAATTTAAATATTCCGAGACGTTGGCTGGTCATAGTGTCGATGCATCCGAACGTTGGCTTGTCCGTTTTCCGGACATTACGCCACTTGATTTTTTTCTTATGGGGCCACCTGAGAAGTATTGTTTATACTACTCCTGTTAATACTGTTGAAAAATCTTTCGCGCAGCTGACGAGATTCGTAATAACCAGGAAATATGTACAAGAGTACGTAATAATTTTAATCTTTGTGTTAGATTGCATTTACAGTAAAATGGGGATTACTTTGAAAATATTCCTTAGAAACTTTTTACTTTAAAAGTTTTAGATTAAGATATTATTAATTAAATTAGACACTCAAACAACTTTATTTGTTACATAATGAATACTGTTCCTTCAAAATGCATTTATTAAAATGACTTTACGAGAAGAGCGTTTTCATTTTGCTGTTAAAGAGTGGTGTGTTGATGTTTTTTATGTTACTGCATCCATTAGCGCTGTAAAATTCCGCAATCTGTTTTTTAAATTATCTAAAAAACTATCTCTTTTATCGAAATATGCGAGAGACAAATTTTTGTTTTAGTTGTTACGTCTGAAAATGTGAATAAGATACAGTTGACCGAAGCAAACATGATAGGAGAGGGTAGAACTAGCGCTGTCGTCTTTTTCAGAGTACATTCAGGTTAAGAAGTATTTTTGCGGTAAATTTAAATATTTCAAAATTGGTTCTTGAACCGCAACACAAGTAACTACGTAGAGAGCATAAATAGATGTTCAGACGATATTATTTTCTACTAGAAATATCAAAACTTTAGCCCATACCATGAAATTAGCAGCTTGTATTTGACTTTGACATTTTTAACGTAATGCATCAGTGAATTGAGAGTTATTTTCAGTTTTTTCTATTATTATTCGTTTATTTTCTTTAATATTATTGTTTAATTAGTCTTTCATAAGATTCATTGTTTACAAAAACGTTTAACATAAGTAAGTACAGCATAAACAAAAAGGAACCCTTTAACCTAATTGTAAACAATTTAGATTAAGCAATGTCTTACTGTCTGCAAGAAAACCAATTTTGTGTTGGAATCTTATTTTCGAAATAGACAGCAGAATGAAAATGGTGAATGGATGTATGCAGTTTCGAAGTACAGGCAGTGTTGACAAGAGTAAATCATCTGTACGTAGTCTGTTTTAACTGAACATGTGGTTGATATACGAGTGTGCAAGGAACGTATTCCCAAAAAATTTATGGCAATTATAACAAACGGGTACAAACTTTTAATTATTATTTTTACTATGACAATAATTAATTATTTTATGCATTTTAGGCTTGGAATGGAATGTATCGAAAAGCACTTAAACAAAAGTTACGTTCTCGTCCATACAAAATAACTATAATGCTTGATTATGAGACCCGTGACCTACACCAGTGGTTTAATAACCATTTGAGGAATGACGAAATGCTAGATATGTAATTTTTTAGTGATGAATCACGGTTTTATCTGACGGGTTACGTAATGTCATAAAATACAATATACGGTTTGGTCCTAGAGAAATTGGTGTATATGTAGCCATGTCAATAAGATGTATGCTAGGTCCAGTATTTTTAAAAAATGCAATTAGAGCTGTGATTCAAAACATTAATCAAGATCAGTTAAAAATGTGTAACAATATGAAAAAACGAATAGATGCTGGTTTAAATAATAATGGAGGTTATAATTTAGAATTAAAAATCCCAAATTAAGAAATGTTTAATCCATTATACTGTAACTGTTAAATAAATGTAACATTTATTATAGTAAAATTTAAAATTTCTGGAAGTAAAGTTTGATTTCATAGGCAGTGGAAAGTATTTTGTTCTGGACATAAATTAATGCTCTCACGGTAGATGGAATTAATAGACGTTGTTGATGCCAAATAATTATCCACAATGCATAACATGTTATTACAAAATAAGACAAAAATTATGTATGTTATTACAAAAGTTTAAAAACTGCATAATTCGTTTGTGTCTAGATCTCGTCACAAATACAAAAAAATATGTTATTACAAAATGCAAAGCAAAGATTATAAATTTGAAGTTTTATTCTCCGTCCGAAACTTCTTCGTCAGAGTTTGTGTCATCGTCAGATAGCTCAGTATTAATTGTGATAATCGATTTTTCAACTTCTTGATCCATCAATCCGTCACATTTCTTCGGCTATATGATCGACGTGTGTGCAATGTTTTTCCCAATCTGATTGGCTTATGTCGGCAATTGCTGTTCACACTAAATTTTCCATTCCGAAGGCCACTTTAATCGACGTTATGCATTGCCACCTTGTATTTTGCATACTCCATATCAATTCGACGTGATGTAAGTCGCAATGATAGAGTGGTAAGCGTATTACAGTTTGGCCATGGTTCTTCATCAATTCGTCAACATAATGTCGCTTAGCTTGATTCTGTGCCTTAACAAATGTTATTAATTCAGCCTTACGCATTTCACTGGTAGTAGACACCCCATTGTTTTTAGGCCAATCACGAGTATATTGCTTTCGTGCAGTTTGGGTTGGGGGTTTATTGATTGAACACTAAGGTATGGCGGATTATCCATTCCAACAATACCATTAGGTGGTAAATTTGGAATTAATTGTTTTTTCACCAACTGCATAAATTACGATGGTTCATATCATGGTAATCTTCGGATTTGCTTTTGGATTTAAATATTAACAACCCATTATTCACAAATCCGTGAGCACCACCTGCGTGTACAGTAATATATCGTTGACCAGATCTATCGCTTCGGTATCCTCCAGGCTGGTCTTCAGATTGCCAACACTTGCTGACACCATATGAAGGATGGATATAGGTTTTAACCAAAAAAGTTACCAGTTTCTTGTTTCCCCCCAGAGTTGTATTCTCTCGTAGCTTGCGTAAGTAGCGAGAACGCCAAACAACGATATCGTAGCGTTCCATCAATAATTTTCTTTTATTATGGAATTTTTTAAATTTAAATCCTACATTTAGTAATTGATTTCGAAGCGTATCTTCCCCACCAGCATAATTTACTTTGTCCTTCATCTTATCAAGCAATATTTTTATTGTTGGAACTTTCTTGTCGACGGTATAAACTTCCTGAACTATCCTTTTTAAAATGCCTAAGTTACAATCCTCCGCTTCGTTTCTTTTTAGAAGGTGATTTTATTAACTGATTTTTAGATAACTGCTTTTCCTTCCTAATTCTCATTATAGTTGGTAACGATTTATCGACAGCAGCTGTAGCTAGTTAGCTGGCCTTCTCCAAAGGAAAACTCCGTTCACCAGCAGCAACTAGCAATATTTTTTTGAAAAAGCAGATTTTACTAACGAGTAACGCAGAATAAGAAAGAAATTAACACACAACTACAAACAATACTGTCAAGAATAAATTTGCCTTGTGAATGTACTAAAATAAATATTTTTGTGTGATTGGTTAAAAATCTTGCCGCTTCAAATATTTCAAATACAATTCATTTAGTTCACATTTTCCGACTATCTTGTTTGCTTCGGTGCGCTGTATGTATTTTTAAACAGGGTGATATTTTTTTAGAATAATATGTTGCAGGTAGTCGACAGCAGCGCCTGTCGGATACATTTAGCCAATATTAATAAGAAGTATGTGTCAGCACGCGAAAATGTCTGTTCGAAATATAAATGCTTTACACCACATCGTTCTAGATAAATTGAAGGAAATATGGGTTGGCTCTATAACATTCAAAACCCTGTTCCTCCTTTGGTCTAAGGTAGATTTAATTCATTTGCTTTATTTTTTCACCTAGATGCGCTGGTACCGTTTGTGCTACTCTATTTAGATTCACCCCGTATATATCTATTAACGTCTATCTGGCCCGAAGTTTTAAGCATCCATCTGTCATAGATTATTGTTTTTGTTTTAACAATGTTGTTAAAACCACATGACCTTTACAACCTACAATATGGAAATTCGAGAAATGAAATAATTTTAATATTTCTTAGGATTATTATGCAACCTCTTTTTACGTTCATAACGAAAATAGGCAATATTGTACAAACAAAAACAATAATTTATGGCAGATGGACGTTTAAAACTATGTCAGGTAGAAGGCAATAGGCACATTCTAATTTAAAAAAAAATTCCAAAGCGACCCGTTTCAATAAAATACCAATAATACAAATTAAGAATTTTCAATCCCATTTAGTTCATTTTTAGACTTAGTTTGCTTTATAAGACGATACTTTATAAAGAAAAGGTATGTAAAATTAAATTTGTTTTAAACCATGCCTCTATATACTTTCTTATAAAATTAATCGTTATTTAGAAATTTAGACTTAAGGCTTAAATTATACCTTTTTCTGCTAAATTACGCGTCGTATCAAAAAGTTGCATAAAACATAATTAATCGATATGTTTAAGGTCTTTCTATTGCTAACTGCTCCTAATAACACCCCAGAAGAAACGAAAACAAGCTTAAATACTAAATTCTAATTGCGGATACTAACATACGTCCACACAAGCACACATCCACACACACAGACATCATGGCATATCTGGGCAAAACTTTGCCAAACGTTGAAAAATGAGCTAATAAGTCCATTGAGCGATAGTGAAAAAAAAGTCGATTGCATTACCTTCTATATCTTCATATGTATATGTAGGCTGAAAGGTAAAAAGTGGATGAATAATTATCCTAAAAAAATTGTTAACATTATTTAATTTCGTTTTATTTCCACTTTGTAGGTTGGAAGGTCGTGTGTTGTTCCACACCAGATACTTTTTATTTCTTAATCCTATTTATAGAGTTCTTGTAAATTATTAGAAGAGATAAAAGTAATACACAATAGTATTTGAAAATTTGCTGTTCACGTCTAAATTACTATCTAAAATAGATTCCCAAGTTTCGAACGCATGATATTCGTTAAATGTTTGTACCTTTTTTTGTGAATATGACCTGATTTTCTAGTAATTACTTAACGTTGAAACTTAGTAGTTGTCCAGAATCATCAGGTAAACCATTATGTCTATACAAGCTAAGGCGCTATGGGAGCCATTTTGTAACCTTATTGCCTGATTAAATATAAAGTTTGTCATGTCTAATAACTTGCATCATCGTTAGAGTCATGTAAAAAATTTATTAAAGCCATCGGTGGCAATGATGTTGTGATTCTGGTACTTATGATGAATTATTGTTAACGTTGTTTCTAACCTATATAAAATGTCATCAACTTTTGTATTCGGTAATCTACACATACGCATGAAACATATAATTAAATAATTTAATTTAATTGCACAGCATTCAAATATTATATCGCAACATAAATAGGATGTATCTACAGTATTTCCTTGCAAGTTAATAATTGCAAAATCGTGATCATTTTTTGAAGGATGTGTCTCAATTGGCGCATTTCCTAGTCGTGGCGTTAGGCTTTGGACAATTTTGACACGAAAACGTCGGATCTGATTACGTTTCTTCACACGAGGTCACCAAAGTTTGAAATTTCAGCTGTTATTTTTGCAATTTATGTCAAAAGTAGAACAAAAAGATTATATTTTTTTATAAAGTATCATAGCTAAATCTATTCGGAATAACTTAAATGCAATCAGGTTTGGAAGAATAAGTTCAAAATTTTTTTAGTTAGCAAATTTTAGGAGGAATCGATTTGGCAACATACAGTTATGGCTTCGTAAATTTCATGAGATATGTATAAATTTCAATGTGACAGTTCTGTCATAAGATTCAAAGCTGATATTTACTTTTCGCTACGTACGCATCCAAAACCGTCCAGCTAATCACGCCAGATATATTGGAGCGAGTTATCCTTATCACCCCGCCGATTATAGATTTGTATCAACACACATCGATATTAATTTGAACAATTTCTTTGAACAAATACAAAGCAAAATCACAGCAGTTGTTTCATTATTATTGATGCATAACCAGTGTGATGTCAATGTCCACATGGCTTCAAATATGTTGTTGGTAAATTGCCACCTATTGATGCGTTTACATTAAGTCAGCGTCGCAATTTAATTTTTTTTAGAATGGGCGTTGATCCGCGTGTTGGTTGCCCCATTGCCTTGTTTAAACGAACCATTAGGTTGTCGACCACGTTTCGATATATATATATATATATATATATATATATATATATATATATATATATATATACGGGGTGCCCACGAGATCACTTTCCGGCTGCCATTTCTTTATTTATCTATCGATTTAAATGAAACTTGGCAGGGTTGTTACTCTAACCAAACGTCATTTTTAGGAATTTTTGACAAGCATTTCCGACTTCCGGTTTCACCGGAAATGACCTTTACTTTTGATTTTTAAATGACACCCCCTGTATATTTTTTGTTTTTCGGATTCAGGAGGTCATTTTACGGCCGATTGCGTAATATTTAAATCGATTTTTTTCCAAACCATGAGTTAGACCAATTGAATGACCCGCGCCTTCGTTTTTCAGGTCTAGTTATGGGTGTAGCAGTAGGTGTATTTCTACAGACAGAGATGAAACTTTCGTCATTGTTCGTAGACTATTTTATTCACAATCAGTTACATTTAATTAATAGCTAAGTAATAATATTGTAATGTTAAACTATTAAAAAGTTGGTGAAATCGTATGTCACAAAAATTGACGTTGTTTTATTTTTATTTAAAACTTTTTTTATGTTTTTGACAGTTACAGGAATGTTGAGTTATTTATATACATTTTAGAATAATATAGAAGTTGGAAAGTAAACACTTTCTGGCCCGGTTGGACATGTTTATCTTTACCACTATATGTACAACGTGTCCCAGATAACATTTCCAGCATGGGGATCTCGCTTATTATAAAAGATACAGATTTGGTTAAATTAGATGAATTACTCCTAAGGATTAGTGAAATTATAGGACACTCTACAATTTCAAAATTTCCATGTATTTTAAGACTTATGGCAAGAAAAAGAAAAATGTCAAATTTCTTTTTCTTGTAATATCTTTTTTGTTATATTAGACATATAAATTTTATTTGCACTTTCTTAAGATATTTTTTATGAAGAATTTAAATATCAATTTGGATTTTTATTTGCACTTTCTATTTTTTAGTTTCAACCCCTAAATTAAATTTTTCTTATGGAAAGACAAGTCGGCTTTGAAATAATTGATCGTGTTTTTTTATCCTCTTTACAATGATATAGCACATGTACTATCTATTTTTAAAAACAACAAAGAAAATTAAAAAAAATGTATTTTATTAAAGACTCTAACAATAAGCAGGCCGTGAAACATAAAAACACAATCGAATTTAATGTCACTTAAAAATTATTCGTTCCAGAATATTTTTGTGTCAAACATGGCTTTATTTACTAATACTGAAAAGTTTGATATGTTGAGTTGTTACATCTCATAAAAACAGTTTAGAAGCTGAACGGATGTACTTGAGGTTGTATCCTGAAAGAAGGCAGCCCAATGCTCGTACGTACAGAAATTTGGTAATTAATTTAAAAGAATATGGTTCATTTTCAAAACCTACTAGAAATCCGAAATTACGGAATGAAGATGCAGAACTAAATGTATTACAATCAGTTATTGAAAATCCTTCAACATCTGTTAGAGAAATTGAACATAACACTGGTATTTCGAAAACTACATCACAAAGAATTTTAAAACGTCAGAGGTGTCATCCGTATAAGTACACCATTCTGCAGGGGCTTAGAGATGGAGATCAGGGGAGAAGATTACAATTTTGCCAATGGTATGTTAATCAATGTGAGAATAACGATAATTTTCCAGCTACGATTTTGTGGTCTGACGAAAGCAGATTTACAAATAATGGCCTTTTCAATGGACACAATGTTCACTTTTGGGACCGTGAAAATCCTCACGTTGTTAAGGAAAGTCGGCATCACGTGAGATTTGGTTTTAACGTCTGGTGTGGCATTTTAGGCGCTAAACTTATTGGGCCCATATTTTTTAACGAAACATTAAATAGTGAAAGGAATTTACTACAATCTGATTTAGAAAATAAACTTGATGATTTACCACTGATTGAGAATATTAATATCTGCTTCCAACAAGATGGCGCCCCACCCCACAATTCAAACATCATCAGCGAATATCTTAATAATCGGATTCCAAATTCATGGATTGGTAATCTAGGGCCGATTTTATGGCCACCCAGATCTCCAGACTTAACGCCCTTGGACTTTTTCCTTTGGGGCTACGTAAAAAATCGAGTGTACGTGCAAACATTTGAGAATGCCGAAGATCTTCGTGAAGCTGTTCTTGCAGCAATTGGTAGCGTTAAACGCCAAAAACTACGCAGAGCAATTACGTCGACACTACGCAGGGCACAATTATGTTTAGAACGGAATGGTCAATTGTTTGAACATCTTTTATAATTGGATAATTATCTCCAATACTATTACCTGCTAAACTCTTGTTGTTATCTATTATTTGTCGTTTTCTCATGTTTCACGGCCTACTTATTGTTAGAGTCTTTAATAAAATACATTTTTTTAAATTTTCTTTGTTGTTTTTAAAAATAGATAGTACATGTGCTATATCATTGTAAAGAGGATAAAAAAACACGATCAATTATTTCAAAGCCGACTTGTCGTTCCATAAGAAAAATTTAATTTAGGGGTTGAAACTAAAAAATAGAAAGTGCAAAAAAAAATCCAAATTGATATTTAAATTCTACATAAAAAATATCTTAAGAAAGTGCAAACAAAATTTATATGTCTAATATAAGAAAAAAAGATATTACAAGAAAAAGAAATTTGAAATTTTTCTTTTTCTTGCCATAAGTCTTAAAATACATGGAAATTTGGAAATTGGAGAGTGTCCTATAATTTCATTAATCCTTAGGAGTAATTCATCTAATTTAACCAAATCTGTATCTTTTATAATAAGCGAGATCCCAATGCTGGAGATGTTATCTGGGACACGTTGTATACATAACCTAACATGTACTAACCAGTTTGAAATTATTTTAGTTAACACTTGCTGAAACCTGTACATTATGTTATAACTGTTTGTGAATAATAGTAATTTGTGTAACAAGGCAATAAACAATATAATAAATGCGTAGTTTAGTAACAGCGGCGGTCCTCCGGATCGAGGCAAATAAACTCCAAAGTCTTCAAAAATAACTTTATTGTCGAATGCATACAATATTCTAGTAAAAAGTACAAAATTTGTTGTATTCATTAATGTGATAGATTGCATTGACACCAGATCACTTTACGCGTTGATAAGGTTACGGCATTTTTTTTGAAATTATGATCGATGAAAAATAAAATGTCTAGAATAACGAAGATTGTATTATGCGACTAATTTAACAGTATTAGCGGCGAAAAATATATTATATTACTGGGAGTAGAAGGCATCCATTTTGTGTTGAATCAAGCTTGCACTAGAGGCATTGTTATCTGGATGGAATACGAGTGATATATAACAAACAAAATACACCCACGTACCACACAAAATTATAAAGCGGTCGACTGATGATGATAGCGTAGCTATCGAAACGCATTCGGTGTTTTTTAATTTTAATGTGGTACGTGGGTGTATTTTGTTTGTTACAGATCTTGCCACAGTTCCAGTGATCCAGATTTTGCACGAGTGATATATACTATTTTACTTCCACATGCAACGGATGGGAAGTACTGTATCGCTAAAAAAATTTTCAAAAATGTTTATTTGCTCAATCGCTTTAAAATGCCCGAAAACGTCCAAAAACAAAATTTAAGCAAAAAAATCTTGTCTGTGTGTGTACTCCATAATTTTTGAAGGACTTAACATATCAACTTGAAATTTTTCAACAAATGGTTTACAAGATATTAGCAAAAAAACGCCACTTTAAAAAACCGGTTTTTCCTAAATATCTCCGGAACTACTTAACATATTCAAAAAGTGAAAATACCATTAGATAAGAAATAAAATTTCTCACAAAATGTGTTTTTACAATTTTGTCATTTTCGAAATATTTCCAAAAAATTCGGAACCTGTCCACACGATTTTATTGAAATCATATTAGATAGAAAATCAAATTTCCGATCGAAAAGCACCTTGTAATTTTTTTGTAAAGTTAATCGTTTTCTAGTTATTTACAAAAAACCGATTTTTTGATGTGGAAGTATTGATACAATTTTCAGCGGTTTGTCTTCTAGCGTTGGCACCAAATGTCAAGATTTTTACCACCATTTTTTAAGGATATAATGTCTCCTCTACCATCTACCATGATTTGTGACATTTACCATAATAAATATTGTTTTTTTGGTCCGAGGCTGATGTATTGGCTAGATGGATTCAGATAAAACCTGCAATAATGGTAAAAGAATGAGATTTCCTTGTTGCAACTTTAAGAGTGTTTATTATGATTGACGTTTCTAAATGGTGTGTAAATTTGTTTGGTGTAAAAGTTTCAACAGTGCAACTATCTATTTGTTTATTTTGCATTGAGGTTACATTTTACAATAATCAGCTACAATAGTTTCAATGCAAAGTTTAAAATAACACTTTGCTGTCACCTCAGATACTATAGCGGTGTCACTGTATTGTATTATTATATTAATACAATAATATTTCTCATTCTTTCGATTAAAGAATGCCGTCTTTCTACTTTGGTATTCAGGAACATAATTCCCATATTTGAATACACTTAAAAAATAGTTTATAATTGTTGGACCATTAAATGTTCTTTTAATAAAATATTAACTTGTCGACGTCCAATTTCTATTATAACGTATAAAGTGTATTTAATTTCTTTAACATTTATGTATAGCAATTGTATAGAAATTAAATTAAAAAACTATTTACAAATTTTATTTGTCAATCAGTATTAAGAATATAGCGTAAGTAATTTTGGAATAATTTATAGAAATTTATAGCTAAGTGGCAAGAGAACCTATGAGTATTAAAAACACCGACTCGAAGTCTAGCATAAGTAGCAACAAAAAAAAAATATATAAAAATGATTTAGTTTTTTAACAGTCATTTAACGAAGTGTAATATAATTGCTACCAACAAATAATTTAAATTAAAATGGTTATTAATCAGTCAAGCGTTCTACTTTAAAATTGCCTTAAGGAACAATGATCTAAGCGATCTACTGTATTTTGCGATTAATTTGATCAGATTTGATAATTATATGAACCGTATTCACCGTAACTCCTAATCCATCTCAGATATATCGATTGTAATTTTACGTTCATTTTGATGGTATTAGATTCAATATCGATAGTTTATCTTTAATTTAAAGAAAGATTAGTAGCGCTTAAGAAAAAAGGAACAAATTGCTAAGTTATTGGGCGCTTATTTGAGTTTGATAAAATCGTGCATACGTCGACCTCATTATGTTGTATCTAGCTTAAATGTCAGTAACTCTTTCAAATTAATTTATTCTAATATTAAAAATAACCCAACACAAGGCTTACTTATTAGCGTCATAATTTCAAATCGTGCATACATGGTAGATAGGTGTAAATGTTTAAAACTAATTGCATTCAGTTATTAACTACATAGAGTACCACATTCAGTCGTCACTAATTAAACGCATTTTCATGTTGATTATATTAAACCATCGCACATTTAAATTTAGTTCTAGTCGGTGTTGATTGTATTAACTAATAATTTAAACAGATTTATGTAACAAATGGAATGGAGGCAAGCGGTCTGGACAAGCGATAAATAGTAAAAGTAGTTTAAATTTTTTATGTGCTTCACAGCCAAGTTTTATTTGCTAATTAATTAAGACCTACAAATTAGTATACAGCATGTTTAAAAAAAATGATGAATTCTTCATTTTTTTAATAATATATTGTTTTACTTACTTTCTACACTTATAATTAAATTTAATGGAGGGGTTAAAAATAATTTTAATTGCACCTGCGTATTTTTTGATAATGTCGTTAATTTAACAAAAAAAAAAAAAAATATTGGAAATGCACAGTAATAACCTCGACCCATCTTCTTACACACAATCCAAATTCCATTGTTAATAATATAAAACCGCAAATGTCAATGGTTTGTCATATAAGTGAATATGTGTTACGATATGAATGGAATATATGAGCTTCGCCTTTATCTATATTAGATCATATTTACGGTAATAATTAAAGATATATCACGTTTAACATAATTTTTTGCGATTGCCTAATTGTATACTCTAAAAACCATCTGTCCTAGTATGTTTTAAAACTTTAGAAAGTTGAAAAAGATGTATAGTATTGTTTAGTCTCACCTTAAATAATTCTTGTAAGATACATTAAAATCCAGTTAAAGAATTTAAGTTACGTCGTTAATACCTTTATTAAACTTTGACCTCTTTTTATAACAAGTAATAACAAAAATTAATTTATTGCATTTTTGTCATTAGGAAATATTTTTAGGAATTACATGCAAATAGTTGATGTACAAAGGATTAAAGGTGTGGATGTAAACATTTTCTTAAATTTATAACAATAATGTTTATACTTAATTTGCAGTTTTAGTTATTCAAACCCATTGGTAACAACTTACTAGAGAGAGTAACATCTAGTGTGACGTTAAATAAAATTATAAGACTAGTAGTAAATATATTTAGCAACATGCGCCGGTACTAATCAAATTGAACCGAAAGGAATAAGCAAGAAAAAAGTAATAGTGCGATAATAAATAGTAGAAGTATAAAGTTAGACAACTAAATCGCAGAATAACAATATCTATAATGTAAAATCCACTACACAATTTGTTTCGGTTCGCTTAATGCCTTCCTTAACAATTTTATAAGTACAATTTTTTTATAATTAACTTTAACATTTAATATTGAATGAGGCCATCAAGTTTTTAAGTTGGTATCATAACCGGATGGAAATGAACTAAAGTCATTTTTGGTCCAACGCTATTTATTCTTCGAGGTGACTTCAATTGATTGAGAACCCTGTGTTATTTTTGAGTGATTGACATAGGTATTTTACAAAATGTTTTTTCGTATCTAAACTTCTCCATTTTATCATCATTTTTTTAGCGTTCATTTTGTGACTTTGACATTTTTCAGTATACTTTTTTCTAGTAGCCGCATTATGCAGGTATTGCAATTCCCTCTAGTAATGGAGGCATTAGAAATTCGAATTTCGCGCTATTAAATGACATTAAATGGTTATTGGTTATTTGTGTGTAGATGCAATTAATGTTAAGATGAAAAGCTCGAGCTTGTTTCGACGCATATTAAATTGGAAAGCTTTTAAATATACGCGGCAATTTGTGGGTGTGACTGTTTTGTAAAAGGGGGCAAGTAGAGACGCTGTCATAATGACGTTTTCGAGAGAAAGTCGCATGAAGTAAGCGATCAGAAAGAGCCACATAAAATAAGAGATTAGAATTGGTTGAAAAGCGATTCTTAAGTTATGCTGCAATTAAAATTGTGAAATATTTACGAAAATTCGGTTAGTATTGTGTTAAGAGAATATGAGTGATATCTTCCTTATCAGTGAGAAAGAAAAGCTAAAACGAATTAAATTGTAAATGCTATCAAGTTGGTGGCAATAAAAGGATTGCATAATAATTTACAATGGCGTTTGAAGTGCGTATTGAAAGTTTTCCAAGTTGATGTTTCGACAGCGAGTGATAAATATAAAATAAGACAATCG
The DNA here is from genome assembly GCA_036346205.1 of Vesta saturnalis. NCBI lineage: Eukaryota > Metazoa > Arthropoda > Insecta > Coleoptera > Lampyridae > Vesta > Vesta saturnalis. The sequence continues at coordinate 478,886 of JARFJB010002063.1, forward strand.
ATCCAGTACAACAGATCGATGTATAAAGTATAATAACTAAAAAACATTGATAATTAAAAGCATGGTCTTTCGTAGCTCGCTTGTAGTTTGTTGCTCATGCTGTTTGTAATTAAAACTGAACAATTAAGTAAAAACTGTATAGTGTAAACATATCGAGAAATTATTTACTAAAATCATTAACTGATGAAAGAAAATTAGAATCGTATTCATCCTAAACAAAGATCCAAGGAAGATACTGAAAAGAATAAAGAGAGCAAGGCGCCAGCAGTCTATAACCTATTTGAGGCCTCTTCGCCTGTCCAAGGAACGCAAGCATTACGTCACCAGTTCGAACGAAGTGATAACAAGTAAGAACCTTTCTAAGCATAAATAAACGAAAATTGCTCTGTTTTATTTATTTTGAAATTTATGTTTAGATACAGATGCTGAACGAAAACATATTTCGTTGATCATTTGTAAAGGATTGTTTTTGCATGTTAATATTAAGAAAAATACTAACATAGAATTAGAGTCATTTTCATATAATGCTTTAAACAAAACAGTATGCATATAGAATTTGGTTTAATTAAATGTCGTGGATCAAATCTTTACGGATAAAATGATTCAATGTAGTAGTTATGAGTAAAATTTGGGACAACACATGCTATTTGTGGATTTCCGCCACGCCTATGACACAATAATGAGGGGAAAACTTTATGATGCCCTAAAAAAGCTATGGATTCCAGAGAAACTGATAAAATTGGTAAAAATAACATTAAGTAGAACAAATAGCAAAATACTGATAGACGGTCGGGTATCAGAAAGTGTCACTGGAAATAAAGGTGTGAGATAAGGGGACCCCGTCTCAACAGTACTGTCCTAAAAGCAATTTTGAGTGAACTGGCATCGAGACAGGGGGGAATAATCTACCAAAGACGACATCAGATAGTTGCGTACGCAGATGATCTGGTTATTATTACTAGATCAAAAAATGAGTTAGGAACAGTATTCAGTAAACTGGAAAGAACGGCGGCAAAATATGGACTAGAGATAAATAAGAACAAAACGAAGTACATGGAAATGCGCCAAAAGATAGAGGGAGAGGGAAGTGCCAGTTTCAAAGGGGAAAGAAAGGTATATAAATTTATGACAGTTAATAGTGTTGATTACCTAGGAGTGACGTTATCTAATACCATAGAGGAAAGCATGGAAATACAAACGAATCACAAAAGGCAGTAGGGGCGGTAGGTGCAATCAGTGGTATGCTGAAGTCCAAAGAAATCTCTAGAGCAGCAAAACTAAGAATATGCAAGTGAATTTCGGGCAATGACAAAACAAATGGAGATAAAATTGGAAATATGGGAGAGAAGAGTCTTAAGGAAAATTCTGGGAGGAGTGAAAACAGAGGATGAAGAGTAGCGAAGAACCAATAAGGAGGTACAAGAAGAATATGGTGAGATAGCCATATCTGCGTTCATAAGAGCCCAGGGAGTTCGATGGTTAGGGCATGTTAGTCATATGCCTGAAAACAGACATGCGAAAAGGATATTAGTAGTGGGGGCTGGTGAGAAAAAGAAAAAAGGGCGCCCGAAAAAGAGATGGCTAGATGCAGTGGTGAATGACGTGAAGAGAGTGGGAGTGGAAGATTGGAGAAATAAGGCAAAAGACAGAGTTAAGTGGAGTAGGATTGTTAGTAAAGTGAAGGATATGAAAATGTAGAGCTATAAAATGTAACTTGATTAAGCCAAAGGCCTTCACGGCCTGTAGAGCTGAAATATATATATATATATATATATATATATATATATATATATATATATATATATATAAGGATATTAGCAGTGGGGGCTGGTGAGAAAAAGAAAAGAAGGCGCCGAAAAAGAGATGGCTAGATGCACTGGTGAATGACGTGAAAAGAGTGCGAGTGGAAGATTGGAGAAGTAAGGCAAAAGACAGAGTTAAGTGGAGTAGGATTGTTAGTAAAGTGAAGGATATGAAAATGTAGAGGTATAAAATGTAACTTGATTAAGCCAAAGGCCTTCACGGCCTGTAGAGCTGAAATATATATATATATATATATATATATATATATATATATATATATCATCACTTTTGATTCATTTTTTTATTATTGACTGGTGAAAAGCGTAAAAAGCTTATACAAACACTGAATATGTAAATATAGAAGAAAGCAAGTTCAATTGATTACAAAATACAGGTAATCAATATAAGATTGAGGATAATTTTGATGAATGACAAAAATAACCATTTATTACATTATTAAGTTAGCTGGTGCGTCGTGATGGAAGGAAAAAGAATTTTTTTGAGTAATTATTAAAGTTCATTTACACAAACAGAAATGTGATAACAATAAAAGTTTAGTCAATAAACGTTACCATTGCAAATTAAAACTAATTAGTAAAATTGAATCATTTCACGTTTTCATAAAACGATCCCCAACGTGAGAACTGTTACACTCTCGGAGATTATTAACTTCAACCTATCTTTCTAGGTAGCTGTGATGCAGCTATTTACACATTACATGTGTTTTTAATTTCAAATTGAAGAAACATTTGTTACGAGTGGGTTCAGTCACATTTTTAGGTAATTCCAAGTAAATTAACTTGAGCGAATTGCACCTTCATTTTTTAAAACATTCCAAACCATTCAAAATTATTATTAATTCTATTAAATACATGAATAAAAAGTTTACCTCGAGTAGGATTTGAACCTACGACCTGTACTTTGCTAGAGTACCGCGCTAACCAACTGCGCCATCATAACAAAAACTTGTAATAATTTTAAACCATATTTGTGTCAGGATAACACAAGCAAACGGTTTATTTACCATTTGGATAAATTTAGCTCTCGTATCATAGATATTTTAAATTACATTTATTTAACCAATGTGAACGTAACTTGTGTCTTCCTTTTACAATAAATTTTTTCTCCAACCACAAAATAAGACGCTATATTGTGATAGTATTTCGTACCAAAAGTGGCTGATTTCGGGATTCTTCAGTATTTCCAAGGCAACTGTACAAAGAGTAATTTAGTTTTGCCCTTCACTAAACATCAACTTCGTGTAAATGACGTTCATGGGATCTCATTACTTCAATAAATACGACTTTAAAATGTTCGCATGTTCATTACAAACAACATTTTCTGTCATATAAGTATTGATATTACATATAATTTTGCTTTTTATTTTCGTTTTAAACAAGTGTAAGTTTATTTAAATGTTTTGAGTGAGTATCTTCTATGAACTGAAATCGGCATTTACTGTCGCTGGTGGCGCCATCTATCTTCACGTATTTCACTAACATCTGTTACATTTGAATCAAATTTATAGAGGTAAAATCCAATGAATATTAATTAAAAAATATATGGTTAGTTTTTTTTTCACTAAAAAATATAATAATTCTCATTTTGCACAAAATAACATTGTCTGATAGAGATCGTTTCAAGACTATAGAATACTGAGGTGCGCGTCGGATAAATTTGGAATTAAAGGCATCTGCTGTATTAAACGCCGTATGAAAAGTGCAAACGTTTGTCAGTTGGATACTGTATTGATATTTGGAACAAAATTGGTTTCTGAGCAACCATTCTTTAGTCTTGTAACGATCTCTACTGATAGCGACACAAATAGGGGGTTCCCACACACGTAGTGAACTTGGAAATATATGACTGAATATAAATGTTTTCGGAATTCGGAAGATTGGTAAACTCCGCTTCGCGTTGTCCAGCAAACTTTTTCCTCGTTCCGAAAATTGGAATTTTTTGTACTAATGATACAAATAACTATTAAAATTTCATTTTTCTGTGTGTTGTATACCGGGTGTAAATCAAATAGGGGCTGTAATTTTTGAACGGGTCGTTAGATTTTGTTCAAATTTTGGTGAGTTATATTAGTGCCAGTTTGGGATTTTTTACATAACAAAAACAATACGACCAACTTCCGGTTTCACCGGAAATGACGCAAAAGCTGAAAATTTAAACTGAACACTGTATATTTTTCATATTTGGATTCTAGGACTTCAAATACATACAGTTCATCTGTCAAATGTCAACTCGGCCGCCATTTCAATTTTATTTTTTTAAATATTTTTTTAATTCTAGATCATTATGACGTCATCTATTTTTAGATAATTGACGTACAATATTATTTTTCCTAATAATTAATTTTTGTGAAGTTTGTTAACGATCAAATTTTTCCAATAGAAACATACATGCACCACCCTGTAAATTAAATAGCTCTTTCAAGTACTAGTAAAACGATATGCATAGCAATTTCCTTAGTTCCTACATAAAGCAGTCATTTTTAATTTTTATTAACACAACATGCTCCTGAAACCGACTCTGTCAAAGTAAAATGGCATTTGAGTTGACATTTGGCAGATGAACTGTAAATATTTGAAGCCGTAGAATCCAAACATGTAAAAATATATGAGTTGTTCCATTTAAATTTTCAGTTTTTGTGTCATTTCCGGAGAAACCGGAAGTCGATCATATTGTTTTTTTATGTAAAAAAAATCCCAAACTGGCTCTGATATAACCCATTAAAACTTGAAATCGACCTGTGTAAAGTTACATAGGTGGCCCCTACTTGATTTACACCCGGTATAACATATGTATAACTTGATAAATTGAATTTAAATTTATACTACTTAACCTTACTTCATGGAATTCCATGTTTAATAGCAATAATGTTTAAAATACAATATAGTTCTGTAATTTCTTTTATATAGTTATTCCTTTTTTCTCTACGCGTTTTAATACATCATGTATCATTATCAAGAGAAAATATATGAGTAAAATAACAAATAAGTATTTGTGGTAACAATCATTACGGTAAAACAACAAACTTGATGTAAATTATAATTCTATACTTAAAACTTATTTATTACAAAAATGTAAAATTTTAATATTGGTTTGTGAAGTTGTAAGGTGATTTTTTAGTATTAACTCTTTAGCATAATTGGATTTGTCTGTGTTTATAGTTGTAACATCTAATGTGTTCTTTATATCCAATATCATAGTTCCTAAGTGTTTGTCCAATATAAACAGAATTACAGAATGTGCAATTCAATTTATAAATACTCGACTTCAAAATGTCGCTGATTGAATGTTTCGGATTAAGTAAACATTTAAGAACGTTAATATTATTTTTGCAAGTTATTTTTGTAAATACAGTCAATTTCGTATGTTGGAAAAATATCAGAAAAAGTATCTCACATATTACAAAAGAACAAGAAGTACAAAGTAGCTTTCAAAACCAATACCAATGTTCTTAAATGTTTATTTACTGCCAAACATTCAACTAACGACATTTTTAAGTAAGTATTTATAAATTGAACCGCACATTCTGTAATTCTGTTTATATTGGACAAACACTTAGGAACTTTGTTATTAGATACAAAGAACACATTAGTTGGTACAAATACACACAGACACATGAAATTATGCCAAATAATTAATAGTAAGTAATCACCTTATGACTTCACAAAACAACATTAAATTTTTACATTTTTGTATTAAAAAAAAACCAATGAGATGTTTTGGAAGCTTTCGAAATTTATAAACATAAACAGAAAGTACTTTTAATGAACGAACAGGTTTATCTTATAGTCTCATCTTTAACAGATATTTCAAATATGTAGAATTATGATTTACAAGTTTGCTGTCTTACCGCAATTTGTTATCATAACTACTTGTTTGTTATTTTACTTATATACTTTCTCTGGATAATGATACATGTTAAAACACGTGGTGAAATAAATAATTATATAAAAGAAATTGTGGAATTATATTGTAATTTAGTGCCATTAAATTGTATTTAACTTTATTTTCGTTAATATGTATGTGATAAATTAGTATCGACTTCAGTTGCAGACCTAGGGCTTTATATACATGTATTTGAATTATTTTCTGGCAAATTTATGTATTTGAGCTTTTTATTCCCTAACAGGGCTACAAGTGTCATTTTTGTATTGTATTTTGTTATATTTAAAGGCGCTCAACAGCACATAGTGAACGTAACTGCAGGAATTTTTAGATTCTCTTGCTAAAAATAATATTCCACTAACGAATATGATTGGATTTGCAGCAAATAATTGTTCTGTAACGATGGTGAGCTACAACCTAAACTAAAGTATGCCCCAGAATACCAGAGAGTAATAAATCGTGTTATTAGTGAAATAGTGCCGTTGTTTTGCATGGGGGCGGCAAACAGAAGATGAGATGATTTAAATTAAGTTATTATTGAAAGTCGTAGTGAACATACTTTACAACCTGGAAAACACGTCAAAGCAGATGCAGATTGCGAAAATAAACAAGAAATGAAAATAGTGAAAGTTAGTAGCGACTAGGCCTTTTATACAGAAATGTCCGTCGATACCACGTTGAGGCAAAAAATCTTACAATTAGGTCCGTGTCAACCAGAAGATGGGTTCAAACAAGATGCAAAAAGAAGAGGCCTTTCTTCGTCGTATTACACTTTCACTACCAAGATGGGACGGAAGGTGGAACGAAAATGGCTATGCTATTCAAGTCGTTTGCAAGCTAGTATGCTGGCTTTTTGATGACAGGAATAACATTCATTATAAAGATGCCTGGTGTAAAGGCGTTAATGACTGGCAAGGATTGTCTAAAAAAGTTAAAGAGCATGAAAATTCTATAATTCATATACGAGTATGTCGCGTTTGTGACGTTTGGCTAGCAAATAGAACTGTAGATTTGTTGTTAGAATGTCAATACAAAAATGAAGTCAGTAAGTTGCACTAAATTTTAAGAAGGATCATAGATGTTATAATGACTTTAGCATCATGTAACCTTCCTTTGAGGGGACATCGCGAAACACAATATGGAAATTCTTCAAGTGGAAACTTTTTAAACATAGTATATTTACTCGCAAAATATGATCCTGTACTGACCAGAGTCCTAAAATTCAAAATGAATGAATACATGATATTGCTTCCAAAATAAGGGAAAATATTGTTAAAAATATAAAAGAATGCCGATTTTTCAGTATAATACTTGATACTACGCAGGACATAGCTAAAAAAGATCAATTAAGTATCATTATAAGATACGTATGCATAGAGTTGACAGTGAGATTGTGTTGTCATAGGTAAATGGGAATCCATTATGAAAATATTTATTTAATATAACAGGTATAGTCGTAATAATTTTTTTGTATGAATTTACAACAGTCTAGATAACGACGATAAAATCTTAAAGCTTAAATTATTGAGTATCTATTGGATTGAATTCAAATACTGTTTTTATGTAGGTAAGTGTTCAAATTTCTAACGTATATGATTATTCTCATAATCGGTAAAGTTCATATTATCATCTAATTGGTTCGATAATAAGCCGCAGCGGGAAGTGTCGATTCAACCACTATCATTTTGCGCAATTGTGAAGTGATATATGATAATAGTTTTACCCCATATACCTACACGGAATTTTTCACAGTTCTCTCTGTACGTGAAGGCCTGTAAAAAATTATTGTTACGTTGCACTTAAAGAAGTGATCGAAATCTAATTAATTCTAATAGGTTAACTGTTTCATAAATGGCATTGAGTCTTTTTTTAATTTCAATTTTAATGGATTTAATTTATTGTCAGATACAGTGGCATATTTCGACATAAACAAATTTAAATTTTTGCGTTTTTTAAAGTTACATTGATCTTGTAAAGATACATTTTTCATGTTAAATAATGTTTATAATGTTGTGTAAAAATTGTTAATAACGCTAATGTTTTTATACCGTTACGCCATACTCTATGCAAGTTAAATTTTATAAATTAATAATTAATTTGTTGAAATGAATGAATTACCGGACCATTAATCATACATACTTGATCGATATATGAAATTTTAAAGAGTTTATTTAGTTTCTGAAAGGTAACATAATTGAAATTGGCACACGTATAGAAGTTTCAGCGTTAAAAATTTCGCCATGGAGAATTGTGCATATAGATTTGATCACAATTAATTCACTTATGATTTTACGCCTAATATTAACTATTCACTTAGTACATACAATCGGTACATAATTATGTCATAATTATTCTGTGATTCATCTGTCATAACATTTTGTTTTAAAGTTGTTATTAAGGTAATTTTAATCAATAATTACACTATCGTTAAAAATAACTTATTATATTTCTATAAACTGCTTATTAATATTCTAGAAACGTGCAACCTTTATATTTATTCCAAGTCGCAATTATTATCTTATGTACCTAAATGCATCACGACTAATTATTTTCCCATATAATAATTGTATATGGAAACTCCTCATACCTTTAAACCATTTAAGTATAGCAAATATTACTTTAAGATTATTTTAATAATTAGTAGGTAATGAGAATATAATTTCAATATAATGCAACCGTTGTATACTTTTTAAAGTAGATAAGCACATATTTATGGATAATTTAGGTTTCAAAGTATTACTGGTGTATGTCCTATTACCAGGGGCGGCGGGTTTAGAATTTTTCGTAGGGTGCAAGTGAAACATGAAGATTTTATAATAATAATACAAATTATACGTAAAATATCCATATACAAGTATACACCAACACCACACACGAGAAACATACAAAAAATAATAAAGTTTGCACATGCAAACAATCCCGTTTTACATTAATTTTTCTTTTTGGCAAATGTATTACGCCTGATCGGTGCTCTGTTAATGAATTCGTCAGCGACATCGTCTTGGTTCAGAGAATCATTTTGTTACTTGTGCACATGAGGAATTGAACTTGGATCTAGCGCCAGCACACCTCATAAATGATACTAAAATGTGCGCATGCTCCGTATTCAGTTATTCACCTTTGATCTGTCAGAAGCAAGGGGCTAATTTAGCCCTAACTGGATTGAAATCATCATGTCCAGTGGCGTCCCGGAAGGCACCTTAACAAATATTTTTGACCAAAAAAATGTGCGCCACTTACTTTTTGCAATTTTTGTATTTTTGTATAATACCACTCAGGGGCGCGCCGTCCACGTGTCGAATGTGTCAGCGAACACAGGGGCCAGAGGCCTTAAAAATGTATATAAATTCAAAATTAGTTATAGGTTGCGATTAAAATAATTCAATATCGCCTTATTTTATTATAACTTATTTATGATCTCAGTAATTATTCTTGTTCTAACATGAATAGTTCGTATAGTAGTGTTAATATCATGTATACAGTGGACTCTTCATATAAAATCGCCGATGGATATATAGCCGTGGGGGCGGGAGCGCGCGGGCGACGCGGCGGCGGAAATTTGTCCACGTACGAATTTACAAAATGAAGCGCAAGCGTTCTAACTCGTTTAGTCTTGTTAAAACATGCATTACTTGAAATCGTCTATGATTGAACAAACATTATTTGCTTCATTCTCCTTCAGCAAGCAGTACTGCACTAGTGTAGAATTTATGTACCTTGTATTTTTAAAATATTTGTGAGTGAATGTGAATTTAAGACTATCAAGAACATTAAAGATTAAAGGTAAGCTATTTTGCATTTAAAATAAACATAGATACATAACAATACGCATTTCCCAATAGGGATAGCGATCATGTTTGCAAAATCTAGAAAAAAAAGTAATAAAAGCGAAATTATTCGAAAATGTTACTTCCTACTTTCCTATAATTAAAGCAAAACTAAAGCAAATAACGCAAACAAGACTTTTGGTAATAAAATAATTACATTTATAATTTATTGAATATTTTTATTTAGATGTCTCAAGAAAGAAAGAAAAAGAAACACTCCGGGCATCAAAATTTAATTAATAAAAAAAAACGCCAAGAAGAACAAGAGAAAAATGCTTCAAGATTAACACAGTATTTTACGAAACAAACGACCAAAACTGACCAAGATTATTCGCCAGATTCAATTCAGGAATCAGTACCCGGTTGCAGTGTAGATGAATTCAAAATACAAAGTCAGCCAGGACCAACTCCCAGTGAAGATAATCAAATAGTTGAAGAAATTACCCCTATTTTTGGATCTGGGGACTATACTGAAGAGACAGGTACAGATACAATAAATAAATGTGCATTTGATGACCCAGGGCTTTGGCCGGAACCAATATCTCACATATCTAGGCAAGCTATTATAAAAACGGCTCCTAAACAAATAAAAAACTTTAATTTTCCGCGCGATTTGTTGGGTCGAAAATTTTCTGAAAGTTACTAAAAGAGAAACTTAAAAAATGGTGAAGAATGTAATAGAAATTGGTTGATTTACTCAATTACGAAAAATAATGTTTATTGCTTTTATTGTAAACTTTTCGAACCTTCTCAGCAAAATAGATTTATTTAGGGATTTAATGACTGGCATCGTATAGCAATGTACCTGAACCGCCATGAAAAAACTTCCACTCACTTTATTAACTACAAAAAAATGGACAGAGTTGCTTCTATCGTTCAAAAATAAAACTACTGTTGATTATTTACAGCAAACAATATTAGACATTGAAAGTAAACGATGGTATGAAGTAATAAATCGAATAATTTATGTAATTCAATTTTTATGTAAACAAAATTTAGCACTTCGAGGCAAAAGCAATAATCCTTACAATCGCAACAATGGTAATTTTTTAGAATGTATTGAAATGCTAGAAAAGTTTGATCCTATTATATCGGAACACACACGACGTATAAATAGCGATTCTGAATTTCACAAAATGCCAACATATCTAGGAGACAAAATCCAAAATGAAATACTTTCCTTAATGGCTTTTAATATTAAAAATCATATTATAAATTTATGTCGACAAAATAAATATTTTTCAATAATATTAGATTGCACTCCGGATGTTTCTCATATTGAGCAAATAAGTGTAATAATTCGATTCTTTAATTTCAATTTAGCATTAGGATCGACTGAAACACATGAACATTTTTTAGTATTTTATCCAATTTTAGATGTTACAGGGGCTGGATTAACAACATTTCTTATTGGTCTATTAAAAACATTAAATTTAGACATAAATAATATAAGAGGCCAAGGCTATGATAATGACTCTAACATGCGCGGCAAAAATAGTGACCTACTAGATTTAGACCCGCGAGCTTTTTATGTTCCTTGTGCGAATCACAGCCTGAATCTAATTGTAAATGATGCCGCTAATATCAACCATGAAACAATAAATTTTTTGAATATAATACAAGAATTATACAAATTTTTTTCAGCGTCTACTAATCGATGGAATATCTTAATCAAGCATGTTACTAATTTAACTTTAAAGCCCTTATCCGAAACACGCTGGTCAAGTAGAATTGATGCCATAAAGCCTCTCTATAAATATTTACCAGAAGTTTTTGATGCATTATTTGAAATTTGCAATGACCACATAAGAGTCGACGAACAATCTAAATACCAAGCAAAATGTCTGGGAGAAAAAATTTCTACATTTACATTTATTTGCTCCGTTAAAGTGTGGTATGATACTTTAAATCAAGTAAATTTTGTGAGTAAAATGCTTCAATCTCAAATTACAAATTTGCAACTTGCTTTGGATGCATTAAACAAACTAAATACATTTTTAACTAATTATCGATCTGATGCTAGATTTGCAGAAATTGTTGAAAGTTCCAAATTAATTGCAGAAAAGTTTGACATAGAAACTGAATTTCGTAGTGCGAAGCCATTAAGACGACGTAAAAAATCTATTTAATTTGATTATGAACATGATCAACCTGAAAATTCATTCAAAGTAAATTTTTGTTTCTGTATAATAGATCAAACTTTAATTTCGTTACAAGACAGATTTTCTTCATGAAAATCAGTCCGATATTCAACGCAGATGGTTTATGTGAAGAAATTTTACAATGTCAAGTATTTATTACGAATTCAAAAAAAGATATATCCCAAATAATTTTTCCAAATTTTATGTAGCACTCCGTATTCTTTTGTCATTACCTGTGTCAGTTGCGTCCGCAGAGCGGTCTTTTTCGAAATTAAAAATCATAAAGAGTTATTTACGCTCCACAATGGCGCAAAATAGATTATCAGATTTCGCAATAATTTCAATTGAGTCTGACATACTGGATAAACTTGATACTCATGATATTATCCAAACTTTTTCTTTGCTAAAAGCTAGGAAAGTAAAATTTATTTAATGACTTATTTACATTGTTTGTATTTAATTTACCGTATAATATGTATTATGTTTATATTATAAATATTATATTTTTCATTTATTATTGTTGTTTATCTGTTTTCTTGTGTTTGTAATTTTGTATTTTAAATAACAAAGTTTACACAGACTATTTCAATCTTTGTGTGTTTTTTATTTCCATGCGTTAAGAATGTAACAAAAGCAGTCATTTAAATGTCCCTAAACATAAACCTAAAAATTATAGTATTTCAAATTAATTATTCATTATTTTTTTATTCATGTCGTATTACTTGAAAATGCTACTATAGAATTAAAAATTAAAGTGTCCGAACCTATAGTTGTTGGGGCTCTTATCACCTAGGCATGCAAAATATTTATAATATTAGTTTTTGATACAAATGTTTTTAATTAATGGGGCGCCATCAAAAATTTTGACACAGGCGCCACATGCTCCTCGCGCGCCCCTGCTGAAGATGGAAATAAAAAGGAAAAAAAAAATCTACGGTAACCTGGGATTCTCTCAATGGACTGTAGCGTAACGTAGCTTGGATCCTAGGTTACTGTAGATTTTAGATTCCCTTTTTATTTCCATTTTTTTAAACGGATCATTTATGAGGCGTGCTGGCGCTAGATCCAAGTAGGAATTGATACCGAGTTTAGTCGGTTTTGAGTCATGGTTGCTCTTAAGTACGTGTGTAATCTTCGTAAAGAGGAGAATGAGCGTTCTGCAGTGCACGATGTTACAAGTATTGTTAAAATGATTTTTATGAATTTGATTACCTCTGGAACCAAATTTGTAATACATTGTAAACTAGTTGATCTAACTGCATTCACAACATCATTAAAGCAATTTATTTGTAAGCTCTGTTGATTGCAAATATCCAACAACATGTCTCTATGCAAAATCAAGCGATCTTTATCGAAATCATTTTTATAAAAATTAATCATTTTTGTTATGTCAGCTTCTTTTAAATGATTCGCCGTTGCTGTATTGAATCTACATTCTAAACTATTGATTTCTGAAAATATTGTCCGATGGATATCCTCCGGCGTCTTAAATGTAAATCCAGGAGTATCTTCGTCGTAGCGTTTGGGAATCCTTCTTATACGTGGTAGAATAGGTTCATTTAAATTAAGAGTTTTAGCCGATTTTAAGGCCTCTTCGCAAATACTACTGAATCAATCCTTCCTTTTCTCTTTAAGAATCTCTGCTACAGCTTTCAACTGGGAATACGCTTCATTAAAGTGCAGATTAGTTCTTTGCAAGGAAGAATTGAGAACTTCAACTTTATCGAAAATATGAATAAATATTTTAATCAAAAAGGAAGTTTCAAATTCTAAAAGATTTTTCATAAACCCCTTTGCCTTACTCTTGATATCATTTGTCGAATTTTCATGAACTTCATTTAAAAAATTCAAATAGTTGTCCTCCACTGTCTTCACTGATTTTATTCTGACACACCACCTGGTTGGGCAAATAGGTTTCAGTGTTGTGATGTTGATGGACATGCTATCATTGTCAATTATACCGTCTTTCTGAATGCTTTCAAACCACAGTAAACGTTTCGGTGATTTCCTAATAAAAGTAATTCATTCTCGCATATTAGACAAAAAATGTCGAACTTTTATATTTACGCGCATAGCATCTTGGACTGCCAAATTCAGGGTATGTGCTAGACCGTGGACGAATAAGGCTCTTGGCTCGTCTTCAAGAATTCTTATTTGCAAACCACTTTTGTGTCCACTTACATTACTCACCCCATCATAACATTGGCCTCGACACGAACTGATGTCCAATTGAAGCTAGTAAGAACGTCTTTTATTACTTGGTATAGGGCGGAAGCAGTAGTGGATTCAGCTTTATAAAATCCTAAGAAGACCTCCGAAATTTGTAAATCCTCTTCCACAAAGCGAATACAAATCGAAACTTGTTCTTGATTATTTACATCGGTAGTTTCAACCAAAATAATACCAAAATATTGAGAAACAATCTTTGTTCGAACATTATTAGCCATGATGTCTAAAAGTTCATTCGCGATGTCTTTAGATAGCCATCTATATGTATTCCATTTCAACTACATAGCTAATTCTGGTACATCTTCAGATCTTATTTTTAAAAAACGAAAATAATTGCAATTTGCTTCTGACTGTCCTCTAATAGGAAGACCTTGGGATGATAAATATTGAAGGGTTGAAATAAATTTTAGCAGCACGATTCTGGCTTGTTCCATTTCACGACTTCTTTGAGAGTTAAGGCTCGCTATTACATTTACACCGTGTTTTACTGCTACTGAACAGGTCACAGATTCAGTATGTAAATGTGACTTTTCGTGAGTTTGGAATCTCTCATTTGCTTTATGCCATGACGAAAAGCCGTCTACGCAAAAGCTCTTGAATGCGTTTGTAGTCCCCTTCGCTAGAGATCCAAAGTTTGGTTTTTTAATTTCGCTAGCCTTCAAGCAAATGTCGCAAAACACTTTATCTTTAGTAGAATCATATTTAATCCATGGATATTTGGTATTCGAACTAGGTAAGAATTTTCGTTTTTGATCACGAGAATCAGCAGCCGAAGTTGAGGCTTCCTGGGATTGGGAATCTTTCGAATTTGCTACACTAGCGGTGGCGATGGCCACATTATTTGGCTTTTGCAATCTTATTACAAACTTGTCCAGGTTTAGATCTTATTTAGCAAAGCTATAATCATATACTCAAACAGCGCAAAAAAGCATTAATCACTAGTCACTACACTATCGTCTCACACGGATAACCAACTCTCGATTCTCGATGTGTCAGTGACACGGAATATAATATATACAAATAAATGCAGGCAATGCTTACAAAACAATGTGAAACGCCGAAACGCGAGCGAGGGAGCGACGATAGCGTAGCGAACCCAACCAGGTTGGCTATGGAACTACGTACGGCTCACACACTCGTTGCATGAGTCAACTCCCACTTCTGTCAAAATCTATAATGGTTGACTGCGCAGCGCAACGCGATCCTCCGATACCGGAATATGGCGTCTCTGTATTCTGTAACTTGTTAACTACAAATAATTCTGCAATAACGATAACGAATATTGCAATACCGAACCGAGAATGTTTTTTTTTCCAATTACATTTACATATTAGACGGAGCCGAACGGTTGAGCAAACCGCACATGTTATGGGGTACTACGCACCCCATAACATTTTTCTTTGCGTGCAATTGACCCCTTGCACCCATGTGATCACCGCTCCTGCCTATTACAAGGCATGTTTACAAAAATAATCGAATGAGAAAATTATCATAAACTGAAGATTATCTATCAAAAAACACCTGGAGTAGCAAACAACTGAGTTGCCTTTTTCGTATCATTTATTATCTCCCAGCTGGCACTTTTATCAATTACTCCCTAAAATGTAGAAATTACAAAGTTTTAGTATGACTGCAAATTATTCAAAATCTAATATAACAATGCACAATTTCTTTTATACAGGGCGACCAAACGAGGAGGGGGTGGAATATTGTATAAGGACGAAACAAGTGAGAGAAATGATTTTTGGGCCAGGGATCGATATCAATAGGCACTACATTATAAAAATATTTTTGTTTATACAGGGTGTTTTATGTTATTGGCGCAAACTAAACTTATACTTTTTTAAATGGAAAACCCTATATATTATTATATTTTTGGAAAACCCATAAAATACGCTTTCATGTAATACCAAATTGTATGGGTCTATCTCCTTTACTGTAAGATATTCAATTGTTTTTCAAAAAAATATTCCAATTGCAGTCGCCGCCACTCATTTGTTAGACGACTTTTATTTTTTTAAAATGGCAGAAAATTGTTTGTGATCCTGTAGTATTTTGAAACTTCTTATATTCCAGATTTTGTTTAATAATGTGCAGGGCGTGTCACTGTTTGTAAACATAACTTTCTTTAAATTTTTTTAAATGTTACCCCCCGCCCCATGCTGTTCATGTCATTTAATGCCTCATTTGATATTCTTTCATTTTCATCAAGCATGCCTTATACCTAAAATTAATAATTTTAAAATATTTCAAATTGCGATTGTAATACAGCAAGACTGAAAATAGACGTATTACGTAGGCCATGGAATTGTAGTTTCTTACTAAAAAAGATTTTCAACTAAAAAAAATAGTTAATATGACTGTTTTGAACAAAATTAATGCAAAAATACTCTAGGAAAATTTAAATCGGCCCTTAGTAAAATTTCTGAAGTACTCAATTTGATTATGTTCAGATCAACGATTTAATTTTTTACGTCTTTTTGTAAGTGTAAACGTATAAAGATGGTCATGGAATTGTAGTTTTATCCTAAAGAATTTTTTAATCAAAAAATGCTAAAAAGTTCCTAATTTTCTCAATTCTATATTATTTAGTAATGGTTTAGTGAACAGACATAACATGCATTATAGCACTGAAAATCCTCATTGGCTCAGACATGTTGACCAACAAAATCGGTGGTCACTAAATGTGTGAGGGGGAATTATTGGGTCCTATGTTATACGTCCTTATTTTTGTGAGGATACTCTAACCGGCGAGATGTATTTCAATTTTTTAAGAGATTTGCTACCTAACCTTCTTCAAAATATTAATGAAGCAGTTTATGGAAATATGTGGTTCCAGCATGATGGTGCACCCGCCCACTACCATCCAGACGTACGAACATTTTTAAACCACTGGAAAGAAAATCAGTGGATAAGTCGATGAGGACCCATTTCTTGGCCACCGAGGTCATCTGATCTGACCCCACTCGATTCCTTATTGTAGAGTTACGTAAAATACTATGTGTATGAAGAAATTCCAACTACACCAGAAAATTTGAACCAATGAATCAGAAATGATTTTCAAAATATCACATGCCCGAAATTAGAGTTAGTGAAAAATAATTTTGTGCGACGAGTTAATAAATGTATTGAAGTTGAAGGAAGAACATTCGAGCATTTAATGAGAAATTGTTTTTTGATTTTTTGTCTTTTTCATTTTGTTGTTCTTGTTTTATTGTAATTTACACAGTATTGCATATAAAAATAATACATATTTATTTTCACCAGCCTAATTTACTGAAAACAATGCACAGTTAATTTACAATATTAAGACAAATTTGGAAATGCCAATAGATAAAAAAATTAATTAAAAATACTTTCGAAGATTCGAATTTTTACAGTAGAATTGAGAGTATCTGAAAACTTTGTAAGTGATAGATATTTAAGAATGCCAAAGTTTCTCTTAGAAATTAATACAACTTGATTAAACAGTTCTTTAGCATGAAGCTATAATTTCATGACCATCATGATACGTTTACATTACAAAAAGACGTAAAAAATGAAATCGTTGATCTGAACATATGCAAACTGAGTACTTCAGAAATTTTACTAAGGTCTGATTTAAATTTGCGTCGAAGCAAGAGTGTTTTTTTGTATTAATTTTGTTCAAAAAAGTCATATTAACCCTTTTAACTTTTTTAGTAAGAAACTACAATCCCATGGCCAGCTTAATACCTCTATTTTTACAATTTCTATTATTACAAACGCAATTTCACAAATGAACTGAAAATATTTTGAAAAGTATTAATTTTATGACAGATGATGAAAAAGAAAGAATATCAAACAAGGCATCGAATGACATGTACATCATGGGGGTGTGTGATTTAAAAAAATAAAATTAGAAGTTGTTTTTACAAACAGTGACACGCCCTGTACATTATTAAAAAAATCTGAACATGAAGATATTTCAAACATTACAGTACCACCAAAATTTTTTGTCATTTTAAAATAAACAAAAGTCGCCTAACAAATTAGTGGCGGCGACCGCAAATGGGACAATTTTTTGGAAAAACAATACAATATCTCTCAAACCAAAAGGGATAGAGCTATACAATTTGGTATCAAATGAAAGCGTATTTTATGGGCTTTACAAAAATGTAATAACATACAGGATGTTTCATTAAAAAAAATAAGTTTAGTTTGCGCCAAGAAGAAACACCCTGTACGATAATATATATTTTTATTATTTATTTCCTCCAAGCACTTTAATACAACATGTATCATTAAGCGAAAATAACAAACTAGTAGTTATGGTAACAACAGCAGTAAAACAGCAAACGATGTAAATTATAATTCTATATTTAAAATATCTGTTAAAGGTGAGTCTATAAGATCAACTTGTTCGTTCGTTAAAGGTACTATCTGTTTATGTTTATAAATTTGGAATGCTTCCAAAACATCTAATTTGTCTTTTTTATTATATAAATGTAAACGTTGTTTTATGAAGGGATTATTTACTATTAAATGTTTGGCATAATTTGATTTGTCTATGTGGTACTAGTTTATAGTTATTATTCTTTTGTAAAACGTGAGCTACTTTTTCTGATATTTTTCCGAAATATGAAATTGATATGTTTTTAATTATTATACGTTTTGTTATGAACGAATAAGTTCAAAAGTAAATATGTAATTAAAAATTATTATTAATTTTATTAAATACATAAATAAAAAGTTGACCTCGAGTAGGATATGCATCTACGACTAGAGTACCTCGCTAACCAACTGTGCTACCGAGATACAAGCCCCAATCGATGTAAATTTTGTCTTTATGTATGTAGAACTGACGTAAATTCAAAATATAATGAGATTACAATCAAATTACTTATATTAATGGAATGTGAACCCGCAATATCGCAAGGAATCACACATACCTAAGCAACTTGACTAATATACCGCGCTGACCAACTGCAGTACTCTAGCAAAGTACAGGTCGTAGGTTCATATCTTACTCGAGGTAAACTTTTTATTTATGTATTTAATAAAATTAATAACAATTTTTAATTACATATTTATTTTTGCACTTATTCGTTCATAACAAACCTTATTATAATTTAATATTAGTCAAGTTGCTTAGGTATGTGTGACTTCTTGCGATATTGCAGGCTCACATTCCATTAATATAAGTAATTTGATTATAAACTCATTATATTTAGAATTTACATCAGTTCAACATACATATAGACAAAATTTACATCGATTGGGGTTTGTATCACGATAGCGCAGTTGGTTAGCGCGGTACTCTAGCAAAGTAGGTTCATACCCTACTCGAGGTAAACTTTTTATTTATGTATTTAATAAAATTAATAGTAATTTTTAATTGTTATGTATTTATTTTCTGTCGGTTCTGTGTTAACTGGATAAATGTTTTTGATAGAGAATTTGTACTTTTGATTTTTAACTAAAGTGTCGATTATATTTGGAACGTAACCGTTTGCTTCTTAAATTTGTTTTATAATAGATATTTCTTTATTGAAATTTATTATGGTTTAATGGTAAAGACATTACTCTATGTACTAATAACCTGCATGCAGCTAACTTATGTGTTCTATGGTGACATGAATCGTTTGGAATTGTAATGTCTGCATGTGTAGGTTTTATGAATATGGCGAACTCAAACTTGTTCTCTGTATTAATAACCTAAACTGCATAATAACAAACAGTTTAAAATACATATCAAAACATTCTATTAAGAATTCTTTACAACAAATTAATAAACTACAAAACATACAACTACCGCTACATAGTATGCTTGTAAGTTTTGATGTTTCTAGTATGTTCTCTAGAATTCTTCAGGAATATATGTTTTATTAAATACTTTTTTACTTAATAATAACGTTGCATTAGTTACAAGAATGTAGGTAATTTAATTATGTGATATCCGTGTTAATAAAAATTATTTCGCATTCGATAAGATTTATCTACAAAAAATGGTTTACCTATGGGCAGCCAATTTCGCCCATTTTAGACAATATCTTTATGAATAATTTAGAAGATCAAATTTTTGAGTCATATGTTTATGATAATATTGTATTTTGGTTTATGATGTTGATGATATTTTAGCATGTTCATCAAATTTTATTGTCGAGTTTTTAATTAATATTAACAATTTACATCCTAATATAAAAGTTGTAGTTCTCCTTCTCTACATTCAGAAAACTTATACATACCGACATTTCAGTTCCAAACGATTCATGTTACTATAAAACACATAAGTTACCTGCATATATATCATTAGTACATAGAGAAATGTCTTTAGCATTAAACCGAACAAATTTCAATAAAGAAACATCAATTATAAAACAAACTGCACAAGCAAACATTTCAAATATAATCAAAAGTATAAATTTTACATATTACAAAGGAACAAACATTGCAAAGTAACTAATACCAAGGTATGAAATGTTTATTAGATACAAACATCACATTAGATGTTACAAATACAAAGACACAGACAAATCAAATTATGCCAAACATTTAATAGTAAATAATCACCGTATGACTTCACAAAACAATATTAAATTTTTACATTTTTGTAATAAAAAAGACAAATTAGATGTGTGGGAAGCATTCGAAAGTTATAAACATAAACGGAAAGTTGCTTTATGAACGTACAGGTTGACTTGCAGAATCACCTGTAAGGGATACTTTAAACGTAGAATTATAATTTACATCACAATTTGCTGTTTTACCTTAGTGACTTGTAACCATAACTACTTGTTGGTTAAAATACTTTTTGGGTTTTATTATGGTGTATTTTTATATGTAAGTTATACAAACGTTTCGATAACACTTACAGTTATCTTGATCAGTAGTAATACTATCTTTCAAAGTTGTTTAGGATATTGAAACGATTTTGTAAAATATAACTTAAATACAAAAATACACCATAATAAACCCCAAAAGATAAGTATTTAAAATATGTGTAACAATGTTTAATAAAGTTCACATATTCATACTCTGGCAAAAAGTGGAAGTGTTTACACTGTAATAACGTTATTCTTTAATAATGACACACCAAATTGTTTTCGGGCACTGTGGGAAGGTTTCGCTGTAAAGTGGCTTGGGTGCACAAAAAACATGCCATTCTTAAACAGTAGGATTTTTTGTACCGATGTCTTAGTACTCGTTAGCAGGACCTACACTTCTCTTGTGCGATTATCCACCGAAACTTTTCGTTGTCCAATTTAAATCGATATAGATTATACGCAGTTCATCCAAGAATTCTTTCAGAAACTGTACAGGCTGGTCAAGTACTCATTGGTAAAATCTGTTCGTCGACCACTTTACGCTTTTATACACACTACCTGTGCCAACAAAATTTCTTATAGGCAGATTTTTCTGGAACTAATTTTAAATTTGTCCTATTATCCCCTTCATACCTATTGTAGGTTAATAACAGTACAAAGTTTAATATTTTGTCACGTGTGGTTGAATTTGATGGGGAATTTTTTTGAATATTAGTATATTTGGATATCATATGTAGAATTTCAAGTAAATGTTAGCTTTCCGTGTATTTAAAATGTCGCTATCGTAATTTCGTTAAAAGGAAATGGGTTTGCTTCAAGAATTATATTGCTTCCATACCGTACAGAATTTAAGAAACACAATTTTAATTCTTTTTCGGCTTTAATTTATTTCCTTATCATGCTGATGTCATAAACATCGCAGCGCGTTATGTGGTTCAGAGTGTTTTGTAGTTTATTAGTTCCTTTACGGGTAAAGATGGAAAATTTATTTGAGACAATGGGGTTTGTTATTGAAAAACAGGATGTTTGCTATCTCAATTATAGTTATCGGGTTTTTGGTCGACATACGTGGGGCTTGTTGTTTCTTGTGAGAAGCGTCTAGTTGCAGTTTGTATCGAACATTTTTATTAATAATGGAGAAAAATGACGCGATCTTTGGGGTAAAGGGTTTTTGATTTTTTAGTTAGTCTGTAGGAGACAGTTGATAGAGCTGCTCGAACGCGTTTGGGTTAGTCGTGATTTTCACAGTACACACGTATACCTATGAATGCGCCCGGTGGCATCTTGGCGATAAAGTAAAGAAACCAACACTACACTGATTGTGGATTATAGTTTTAATCATTCCCCCGGAGAAATTTTGTGTTTATATTCGCCGATTTATATAGACGTTGTCGTATCCATCGAGTTGGTGAAATGTTTGTTAGTGCTTCCTGATCGTTGGATTAGTAGTAATTAGGTGTTATTAGTAATAATTAGCAGTAATTAGTGGTAATTAGTAGTAATTAGTAGTAATTAGTAGTAATTTTACCTAATAATGAAAAAAGGAAATTAGCTTCAATGCAGGAAATGGATACTCTCATTGAACTAATTTCAAAGGAAATCGATAAGCCGATTCAATATAAGAACGAAGGTCCTAACACACGTTCGAAAAATAAAAATTGAAGATAAGTTATCTATATCGGAGTCTTTGTGAGGTTAAACCTATTTTAATTTTAATTTGAAATTTACATTTTGATGCATTATTTTTCGTTAAGCAGTTAAAAGTGAGTTGATTAATTCTATGTAGAAATAACCGAAACTTACTGCTATTACTTTTCTTACTGTGGGCAAATGAATTTTGATTATTGATTTGTAATGGTAAATACATATATATATATATGTATATGTATGTGTATATATATATATATATATATATATATATATATATATATATATATATATATATATATATATGTATATATATGTATATACATATAATTATAATATAAATAATTTGTACTTTATAATCTGTTTAACTGACGTTTTGCGGTTAACTTTTATTTTGTATATTTGTGTTAATAATCTAATACTGTTTATTCACTATTGAATTGTACTCCTATATTATACATAATCTGTACGTAATAATCGGTTTAATTGGCGTTTGCACTTAATTTTTATTTAGTGTCACGGATCAGCTGAGTCTTTGTTGTGAATTACATCACTTTTGTTTATATACATACACTTTTATTTTTCTTCTTTTCATCTTATCACATCGTGTATATGAGTAACTTAAATATCGCACACTTAAATACCAGGTCACTTTTAAAAATTATATTCCTTTAGTGATTACTTTCAAAAAGTTGATACTGATCTGCTAGGTATTTCTGAGTCTAGACTTGATGAACGTATCCTGATAATTTAATTTTATTATCTAAGGAGTATAATATAATACGAAACGATAGGAATGTTAGAGGTGGAGGAGTCGCACTGTTTTATAAAATAACTTAAAAATTGAAAAATTACATATCGCTGTAATGATCACTAATTTTGAATATCTAGTCTCTAAAATTTCACTAAAAGATTCTATTTACATAATCGCAATAATTTACCGCTCGCCATCATTCCATAACTTTAATGTGTTTATTGAAGAATTTGAATTGTTTTATTCGCAACTGATGCTGTTGTCTAATAATGTAATATGTATGGGTGATTTTAATCTCGACATAATGAATTTAAATAAGCCTGGTGTCCAACAATATGTTGATATGTTAGCTAATTTCAATATAACTCAAGTTGTCACTGAACCTACACGGATCACTAATACTACCAGTACACTAATAGACCATATTCTTACATCTGACTTAAAATTGATTAAATCTTGTGCTGTTGACACAAACCACACGATCTCAGACCATGGCGTGATTTTCGCAGTCTTGAATGTTACGACATCTTCCCATAATCCTATCTTTATAGAGTATAGATTGTTCAAGTCATTAAACAGGGATCTATTTGCTGTAGATCTTCTGGCTATAGATTGGCATATCTTATACAAACTTTCCGATATAAATGATAAAGTGTATTACTTCACTACTCATATATTAAACCTATTTGATAACCATGCTCCTATTAAGAGATCCCGTATTACCAAGAAGCCAGCGCCTTGGTTGACTGACAATATAAAGATTATTATGAAACTGCGTGATAATGCTCATCGCCGTTATTCACGTACAAAAGTTGAATCCCATTGGTGTTACTATAAAAATTTGAGAAATGTAGTCAACAAGGCAACCATAAAGGAAAAGCGGGCTTATATTGCACATAATATAAAAATGATTCCAAAAGTAGCAATTTGTACAGGTTGTTGTCCAACATGGAACTGGGCCATAACAAGTCAAACACACAGCTCCCTCAGAGTTTGAGTGATGTTGATCAGATCAATGATTTTTTTATGGCTTCGTCTAATGGACATTTCAGCAGTAATAGCTGGTTAGCACAGTTCTATAATACACATACATGTGAACAAATTACTGAGCCCTTTTCATTTTCATTTTATATGGTAGATGAAACAGTTATAATTAATATTTTAGAATCCTTCCATTCTAATGCTTGCGGAGTAGACTACATATCCCTACAAATGATTAGGTTATGCTGTCCTAGTATCATCCCTGTCATTACACACATTGTGAATTATTGCATAGAATGTTCTTATTTTCCTGACTTCTGGAAAACATCCATTATTCATCCATTGCCCAAAGTTTCCTCCCCAAAGTCATTCTCTGACCTACGACCTATTAGTCTCCTACCGGTCATATCCAAAGTTCTTGAAAAAGTTCTCTACCTACAAATAAAAGAGTATTTGGACAGATTTCATATATTACCTGAATTCCAATCGGGCTTTAGAGCTGGGTACAGCTGTGAAACTGCATTACTAAAGGTAACGGATGATATTTTATCTTCTATTGATAATAACCGGTATACTATATTGATACTCTTAGACTTTTCGAAAGCGTTTGACACTATCTGTCATAATACCTTATTATCAATGTTGCACTTTATTGGTTTTGACCCAAATTCTATTTCATTATTGTTCAGTTACCTGTATGGTAGAAGGCAGATGGTGGTAAGCGAAAACCGCTACTCAAAAGTCACTGAATTACGGCGTGGAGTCCCGCAAGGTTCCATTCTAGGTCCCCTTCTGTTTTCGATTTACACTTCCAACATTGTAAAAAAATTAAAATTTTGCAATTATCACCTTTATGCGGACGATACACAGCTCTTATATACGTTCTCCAAGGAACATACCCTGATAGCTAACAAGGAAATTAATGAAGATTTAAATAACTTTATTAACTACGCTACTCAACACTCTCTGCATATAAATCCGAAAAAGAGTAAGCTAATGTTATTTGGAGCAGCGAATAATTCAGTAGAACAAACGGAAATATATTCATTAATAAATATTAAAATTGGAAGTGTAAATTTAGAATTTGTAAAAGAAGCAAAAAATCTGGGGGTAACTCTGGATTCGAACCTTAGTTTTGCAACACATATCAAAAATTGCACACAAAGAGCATTTGCCAACCTTAGGTACATATACGGAATTAGGTATTTACTATCCCAATCTTCAAAAATTTTATTGTGCAAATCTCTTGTGTTGTCTCATTTTTCCTTTTGTAGTGCTGTGTATGGTAATTGTCTATCTAAACAACTTGTTAGGAGAGTACAGGTTATCCAAAACTCGTGCGTGCGTTTAATTTATGGTCTTAAACGTTACGATCGTATCTCACATAAATTAACAGCTATTGCTTGGCTTAATATGGAACAAGGTCGACTTCTTCACTCAGCTAACTTATATCACAAAATTATAATGAATAAATCACCTCCATATCTGTATAATAAGATTTGCTTTCGTACTGATGTACATCATGTCAACATACGGCGGAAGGATTTAATTACTGTTCCTAAACATAATTTAGAGCTGTTTAAAAAATCATTTTCATATAATGTATGTAATTTATATAATTCACTTCCGCCGAGTATCAAACATCTCTCACCAACTAATTTTAAAAACACTTCGTAAACACCTGCTGTGCACTTAGACGCCGATAAGTTACTACAAATATACACGTCCCATTTCATCTCTATTGTCATTTCATTTCCTTATTTAAAACTTTTTCATTGCATGTATTACTCATACTCAGCTCACCCGTCTATTGGAATTTACTATTTGTCGGGCTAAGTGGAAGAGCACTGACGGATTTTGCATCCCGAAAGTGAACTTCGCCCTTTGGACATCGTAATCTGCATAATAGCTGGTCAATTAGCTTATATATATTCTTGTGTCCAAATAAAGACATTATTATTATTATTATTATTATTATTAGTAGTAATTAGTAGTAATTAGTAGTAATTACTAGTAATTAGTAGTAATTAGTAGTAATTAGTAGTGATTAGTAGTAATTAATAGTAATTAGTTGTAATTAAGAGTAATTAGTAGTAATTAGTAGTAATTGGTAGTAATTATAGATATTGTACTTTGGTATTTTTGTGTGTTTTTGGAAAACCTCACGCGAAACTGCCATTAATCATCACATTGTGTCCACAGCTGTTTGAAAATAGACAATAAATTTCTGGATTCATAATTGATAATAAATTTTGTGTATGTAACAAAGAACTTCGTGTAAGTAATTTACTGACTTGTGTTCATGAACTTAGGTAGAAAGTTAATAAAAAAAAGACGCTTGAGGTAAGTTAAATATTTTGCTGTTCCTTTGCGATTATGAATTAAAAGAATTTACCTGAAGATACTGAGTTTTCGTTCACTGTATTAGGTCATGTTTGAAGAAAGAGTTGATGATTCGACAGGTATTTTCCGATCAATTAACGAAGGAGTACGAGATTTGTATCTTGTCATGGCGAGCTGGGAAAGGAAAAGTTAGGTTAAAAATCTGTACAAATTTACGGTAATTATTTTCCTGCGTCTTTTTGTGATTTCAATAAAGGTTGTATAATGTATTTATGTAATCAGATGAACACGCTTTTTGTTGCATAGTACCGTATAAACGCCCTTCAGGCTAGCGGATACAATAACCGAAGCGTATTCACCCTGTCTTTTGTGATCTTCATGCATTTGTGTTTTTTTGTGCACTGATATTTACGTTCACAAATTTGTCGAGTCTATATTACCAGTGCCCCAATATGATGATAATTGGGATAATTAAAGTTAAGATTTAAGATTATATGATTTTGGAATTTTGAACGTGTAGGCTTGAGTCAAAGATTTTCATTTATGACTAAAAATTCAAGTAAGAAAGATTGCGTATCACTTTCTTTCGGAAGAGAATTCATTTGCTTGTGACTTTAAAATAATTGTGCGTATTACTCTTTGAATATTGTTTTTTTGTTATTATAATGAACTACAAAGGTATTATTTCATTTGATATGGTTTATTTCATTTACCAGTGGTATTGAAACAATATATAATACAATTAAATAGACAAATATTAGTTAAAATACCTAATTAATGAATTATACGATACACTTCATGTGATATGATATGTATAATCTCAAATTATCACAGTTCATACCAGTGTACATCATAGTCCTAACCTAATTTAGCTATCACAAAGTGTCATAACTTATAAGGTCTATATTATTAATAAAATAACAACAATAATAATAATAATTACACAAAACAGTAAATATTTGACAAGTTATAGTTAAATACACAAGTAAAAAATGTTATTGTCTCAGCGTTCAAGGAATTCTTGAAGAGAATAATAAGTAGTTTCCGTAAGGTACTGACTATTGTCAATTTCGCGTTTGTATTGCGGCAGGCTATTATATAAAATAATTGAGTTGACGATATAGGAATTGTGGTATACTGCGGTTTTACTAAGTTCGTTTCTCAAAAAGTTATTTCTTGTATTGTGGCTATGAATATCTGAGTTTATTGAAAAATAACATTAATTATTAAACACAAAAACACAACATTCATATATAAAGATACTATAGACTGTCATAATTTTTTGTTCAAAAAAAATTGGTCTACAATTATCTTATGTACACAGTCCAAAGACTATTCTCAATGCATTCTTTTGCAATTTAAAAATATCTTTCAATTTGTGCGTTTTGCCCCAAAAGATTAGACAGTAACGAAGTACGGACTCAAAATATGCAAATAAACTTTCCTTAAAGTGGAATCGTCACAAATAGACTTAAGTTTTCGAAGACAGTAAATTGCTTTGTTTAATTTCGTTGTTACTCCCATAATATGATCTTTTCATGTAAACTGATTGTCTATGGTTATACCTAAAAATTTAGTTGGAACTACGAGATTAATATCAAACTTGGCCATAAAATTTTGAAAGAATTCTGCTTGCAGTTTTTCGCTTAACAACGAAATTATATTAGACTTATTAATGTTGAGAACTAACTTGTTCGCCACAAGCCAATTCTGAGCATTACTTAAAGTTTGTTCACTATTAATTACTAGTTCATTAAATAATTCGCAAGATACATTAACGGTAATGTCATCAGCATACATCGTCGTATGGTGTATCATATTTCTGGGGAAATCATTGACAAAAATTGCAAATAAGATCGGTTCCAAGATAGATCCTTTAGGTACCCCACAAGAAATTGCTGCCGTAGTAGACTTATATCGCCTATATTTATTACCATTTAGGTATCCGATTTCGACACACTGCTCCGGATTTGCTAAGTAGGACTTTAAAAGTGAAAAAGCATTTCATCGAAAACCATAATATTCTACCTTGGATAATAGTAATGTATGGTCAATAAGATCAAAGGCCTTGGACAAATCTAGATTTATACTGATAACTAATTCTTTTTTGCTTAAATTGCTAATAATATTACTAAGCATATCATGAAGTGCTAAAGCAGTTGATTTTTTATTAATAAACCCATACTGGTTTTCAGAAAATAGTTTATATTTCTCAAAGTAACTTATAATTCTTGTTTTGATGG
This sequence comes from Vesta saturnalis, assembly GCA_036346205.1. Classification (NCBI taxonomy): domain Eukaryota; kingdom Metazoa; phylum Arthropoda; class Insecta; order Coleoptera; family Lampyridae; genus Vesta; species Vesta saturnalis. Next base: position 507,542 of record JARFJB010002063.1, read on the forward strand.
TATTTCCAAAAATTTTAGTAAATCCTGTTTGAATAGCTATAGGTCTATAGTTTTGTATTTGATCTTTATCGCTATTTTTATACAAGGGTGTAACTTGAGATTGTTTAAGCTCCTCAGGGAAGTATCCAGCCTCAAAACAGATATTAATTATGTAAGATAAGGCTTCTGAGATGTAATTAGCACATGATTTAATAACTTTAAAAGGAATATCGTCAATTCCCACGCTTGAAGTATTATTTAGCTTAGATATTACATTTTCAATCTCTTCTGAAGTAGTAGGAGTTGGGAAGAAGGAACTATGATTATTAATTTTAAAGAAACTTAGCTTGGACAGTGCCATATCGTTTGATGTTCTTGTATCAACTAAATTCGTGGTTAAATTAGAAAAGTAATTATTAAATTCATTAACAATAGTTTCAGGATTACCTGTCAGTTCTCCTTTAATAGTTAAATAGATATTTATTTGAAAACTATTGGACTTGTTAATTTCCTGTTTGACAACATTCTAAGTCGTTTTTGGAATGTTGGACGAACGGGAGATTTTAGAATCGACACTTAATCTCTTTGTCAATTTACAAACATTTTGCAGTATTTTGAATAATAACTGCGCATGACTGAATCAGAGATATAATTTAATGTTTCATACAATTGTCTTTTGGTTTTTGAAGATTTTTTTATAACTTTTGTAATCCAAGTTTTTGAGTGATTAATTTCTACACGTGTTAATGGATAGCATTTATAAAATATCTGGGAAAACTTATCAAAAAATATGTTTGCTTTAGTTTCAACATTTTGACTACCAGAATATAATCCACACCAGTCAATTTGTTTCAGGCTATTTAAAAAGGAATTATGATCATTATTATTATCTATTTTCCGTACCCATTTGTAAATTTTCGTAAAATTTAAGGATGTAGCATTACATGTGACTTTCGCCTCTCACAGCACCGTCGTTATTTACAAAAACAATACCTTTGATTGTTTTTTTTGTTGCTATTCGTTTGATAGTAAATTTTAAATTACACGGCCTTGCAGTGACGACGAATTTTTATTACTTGTTTATAATTTTGACAAAAGCTTTTCACGTTGATTTTTTAATGAGGGTTTTTCGTTATTTTTAATATTAAGATTTTGGAAGTAAATAAGATTGACAACCTTTATAGTTGGTCTTACAGTTGTGATTGTGTACAAGTATTTTGAAGCTTATGCAGAAGCACCGGTACAGAAGCTCAATTTCTGATTTACCTGGTTAATGCTACATAAGAGAAGCAAGTTTTTTGTTTGTTTTCAACATTACTGTAGAGTATTAGCGTTTATCTGTGTGCTAATTAATCTCCTATTTTCGATTATAAACAAAATGGCGCCCTTTGGTTTACGACTTACGCAGATTTAATTTATGTTGTTGTATTCAGCCTACACGTAAAACACCATCATACTCAATCCCAATCACTGAACTATCGGCACTTACTTCCTTACCTGTTACACCAGATTCTACTACCATTTTCATACGCAAGAATTTCTTCCATTACTGAAATATTTGGTTTTGGCACAAGGCTCAAACGAACAGGGAGGGTGGAAAATGTATACTTTTCCCTCTCTATTACTTATGATTCTTACCAATTAAATTATTATTGACTCCTGATGATGACAGTACCACTTGTTGTCAATAATTCAAGATGTTGAAACCGGCGTCTATCAAAAAACTTTATATGCAGTAACAAAATTCGACATGTCGTCCAAAATTTTGAAGAGGTTTAAGCCAAAAAGGCACACGGAAGCAAAATGACAAACATATTACAGTGGAAAATCAAAAAGTCTTACGGAAACATAATGTCAGCAAATGAGAAAGTAAAAAAAAAGGGTTGAAATAGAAGGGAATGAGAAAGCCGCCGCAAAATTCAATTTCGGACCTTATGCCAAAAAACCAGACGGCAGGGTCGCAACAAAGTGATGGCATACAAAAGTTGCACCGTTTTGAGATAGATATGCAATCTGCAGATAGGTATGAGAATTTGGTCTAAAAACAAAATTATAAAAATCGGGGATGAACTAAAAAGGGCCTACAAAGCCGCGACCAGAGAAACCGATAAAAAAGAGTCAAGACGTAGAACCTGAGGTGCAGAAACCAGCTGTATGCCTTTAAAATTTGCAAATCGAAAAGGGGATGAAAATCTGGTACAAAAACAAGATGATAAGAGTGGCCGAAAAAGTGGCCTTAAAAGTCGGGGTTTAAAAATTCGTCTCAAAAGAAGCCGATAAAAGAAGCGTCAGAAGCAATTGAGTGGAAAATCCAATGCCATTGAAAAGCAATTAGAAGTGTCAGTAATGACCCATTAAACAGTTTCATTAAAATCTATTAAATCTTGGTCCAAGTGTCCGACTTCTACTATTAATAATACAGATAGTTTCACAAACATTTACATTCTAATTACTCCGATTCCGATACTCCGACCTCAATAAAAATTTACTAGAACCTAAAAGAATAAATACTTCAAATTTAAAATTAGTCCCGTTTATCGTTTTTGTTATTCCGATCAAAAAACAAACAAAAGTAAATAACACTGTATCAAATTACTCCACGACGAACCAACCGCCACCAAAATTCACGAGTCTAATTATGTAAAGGTAGAATAATCATGTCAAATTTGAATGAAATCGAAGGAAAATAAAATACAGAAACCGCACACTTCTATCCCCCATGTCGAATACAACAAAAAATCACGGTGGTGTAGACATTCAGGTATATTAAATATAGATCATATATTTAATATAGTTTTTGAGATATTGAGTATACTTCCACCACACACGCGCGAACTTGCACACGCATACATTTTCCAAAAACCACTTAAAAAGAGTTATGGTCGGAAATATCCGTTCTGGGGTTCCCAAAACGGATATTTCCGACCATAACTAAATTTAACAGTTATTGGTTTATAGACGATGTTGATTATTATTTACCGTTTTTTTAAATATTTTATCTCTCGTACATAATTAACACAATTATGCAAGCAAACACCTGGATATAATAACGTAAAATACGTACATAAGTTAATGAAGTGCACCTACCTAAAGCTCTTTTTATGTCAGTAGATTTATTTTGACCTTCATTAACATCTGTAAGTTACGATAAAACACTGCCGACGGCATTTGAGATTATTATATGAGCGTTTTGAGTATTCTCGCTTTGGTTATTCCTCGCTTTCGCCATTTTACGTTTTGGTCATTCGGTGCTTTGGTCATTCGGAACTTTGGTCATTGTCGGAATAATGGTCTAACATTAAAATTCGACAGAATTTGACCCAACGCTAGCGTTTTGGTCACCTTCGGCGTAATGGTCCAACAATGAAAATTGGCAGAATAGGCACAGTTGGCGAAATGGTCGTCGGTGTTTTGGTCACATTCTGTATTTTGGACTTTAAAATATATTGTTGGCGTTTTGGGCATTCAGCAAAATGTCCTAATTCTCCTTCGTCGTTACGATCCTTGTCGGCGTAATGGCCCAACTCTAAAATTCGGCAGAATGGGTGTTGTCGACGAAATGATCGTCGACATTTTGGTCACATTCACCGTTTTGGACAATTTAAATATCAAGTCGGCGTTTTGGGAATTTAGAGAAATGTCCTATGCCTTGTGTCTGGTACACCTATTTTCAAGTTTTAATGCTATTAAACTTATATTTTTAACCTTACTTCACCGAGCTAGTAGAACTTGTGGTAATACAATATACATAGCATTCGGGAAGTAATGGGTTCGATCCCGGTACCGCCTATTTTGTATGAGGTTTTTTCAGGGGATTTTCCTCATACATGTATAGCGGCTAGGTATATGCACATCATGTCCGGTTATTTAGGCGAATGCTGGGTAGTATTTCCCCCTCACAATCCTAACTTTATACGTATGGTGTTATTTTTCTAGGAATTTCTTATTGAATTTTATTAGTGATGAGTTCTGACGAACGTGACGTCGTCATTGAATTGTATTGGTTAAGGAATATTTTTAAACGTGTTTTGCTGAATTGTTAAAAGGTATGACAAATTTAAACAAAAAGTTTTTTAAAAGTGGTGAATTAAAATAATGATTGGCATCGTTAATACTATTAAAAAATTTATTGAATCACCATCTTCCTCGTCTAGTGAAGTTAAGGCCTCATCTAGCTTATACTGGTCAGATGAATTATTATTAGAATTAGAAAACAAAGAAACAAAGAACGTTAAAATTCATAATTACATACCTTGTGTTGCATCTAGGTACATGTATTTTAAGTCTTATTTTAGACTTACAAGAACTGCTGTAGAGGTTAGGTACATGCCATTATGAAAATACATAGGTACTAGTAGAATTAAAGCCCCAATGGACTTATTTTTGGTAACGTTATAGGTACTTGCTCTTTTAGGGGCATTGCTGATAGCCTTGTTTATATAACAAGGCTGATAGGTTTGATTTTAGTAGCGTTCACTCCCACACAATTTTTATAAGCACTGCTAAGGCCATATATATATATATATATATATATATATATATATATATATAATGCTAGAGGTTGTTATATAATACGGCCCTAAAATGGGGAAACATTAAAACGAACAGTAAGTAATTTTAACAAGTTACGAGGAAATTTGTCGTTTCCATTGTTGTAGGATGTGTACATGGAACCTATATCTTAATACCAGATCCCCGAGAAGATGATTTCTATTATAACAGGAAGGGTACAAATTCAATGCTGGTGTAAGTATAAACCGAATTAAATATGAGCTTATAATAATTATTATTTTTTAGGGCATTCGTAACTCTGAAATGTTGTTTAGAGTTTATTATGGATGGCCAGCGCCTATCTATGAATGCACAAAGTGGAGGGCTTCACCAATTTACCAGAGTTTAAGAGAAATTCCATTAAATGAGCAATTTCATCTTTTTAAGTATTACAGCGTATTCATTAGAAATGTTTAATGGTGCCATATAAAGATAGTGGGCATTTGACGAAACGGCAAAACAATTTAATCAAATTCTGAGTAACACAAGGGTGAGCAGATGTTTGGGTAGAATAAAGGCTCTATGGAGACAGTTATAGTATATTAAAAAACAAGTTTTATAAGACCAGTCTTGAAGCACGAATTCAAGTTTAAGAAAACGAGTGGCGTAGCCATCAGTTTTTTAAACGAGTGCTTCAAGGTCCTATGAAACACATTTTCTATGCTATTTTTTGTAATTTGCCCTTTTTTTAAACAAAATTGATTTAGGCATTTTTATGGCGGTTGATCATGTCATAATTTTAAAAGTGAAAATTTGATCTAGTTGCCCAAATTCTATCACAAAACACGAAAGTGGAATATCAAGATAATCTTGCATGTACGACCCCTGACATACGTGAAATTGCTAAAAATATGTCGCGAATTTGCTAACATCAAAATTTTCCACTGGGCGCATCCTGTTTTTGACACATTATGTAAGGGTGACATGCATGACATAATTCCGGATCAAGCTTTGCCAACCTAAAAATTTTCGTAAAATGTTCCGTGAATTAATGGCTATAATGACATTGGAGATGATGACGTCGCGTTTCTTAATATGTCTATTAAAGAATCAAAATGGAAGCAAATTACAAAATTTTTTTTAAATATTTAAAATGTTTCATATATTAAACTTATAATTGTTACTGCTTACATTAGAGAAGGCATAGTATATGCAGATGCAGATTCTGGTATTACTTTGGAGGCAAATATTGGCGGAACTGATTCTGGAAAGTGGTTTGAACACAAATTATATGTATATACATATATACACACATCACAAAAGTCTAGGGATATATTTTTTTAAATGTATTTCATTGAATTTTGTTAACAAATACCTATGTCATTGATCAAGCATGTTAGTGCTAGTCTTTCGATTAGCGATACCAATTGTTTAAAAAACAAACAAACAAATGCAAATGCTTTATTGTTAATTCAACTGAAAGTGAAGCAATTCCAGTGTTGTTAGGGAATCGTTTAATTATTATTTGCAGTTAATTTAAGTTTATTTTGGGGTGATTTAAGTTTTATTGGCGCTGTTATTATGGAAGATAATCAACAACGACGACATTTAAATTTAGCTGAAACGAACAGAGCTGTAGGTATGCTCGAAGCTGGTCGAAGGCAAGTGGATGTTGCAGCAACTTTAAACACCTCTCAAAGTGTTATTAGCAGATTATGGCGTAGATATAGGACATCCGCAGATCCTAGTGAACAACATCCAGGTCGTGGACGCGTTACTACCGCAGTTCAAGATCACTACTTAACATTGGAAGCTAGACGACGTCCAACAACTACGGCTAAACAATTGACTTCACTGCTTCGGACCACTCATAATGTAACTGTATGTTCTCAGACAGTCAGAAATCAATTGCATGAAGCTGATCTCCATGCCCGATGTCCAATAAGAGCTCCACCAATTCGGCATGGTAATCGAGCACGCAGAGTAGAATGGGCTGCAGAGCATATTCTGTGGACAGAGGACCAGTGGCCTAGAGTTTTGTTCACAGATGAATCTCGGTTTGGAATACACCCTGACAGTCGAAGACTTAGAGTGTGGAGACGACCTGGTAACTTAGAAAGGCTCAGATGTGTTCAGGAGGTCCATTCTTACAAAGGAGGTACCGTAATGATGTGGGGTGGTATCTGCATTGGCGGAAAAACAGATCTCGTTTTTCTAGAAAGATTTTTAAATGCCGATGGGTATTTGAATAGGGTACTGCGTCCTATAGTGCTTCCATTCGCAGATGCTGTTGGACCTGAGTGCATGATAATGCCACCCCACACGTTGCAGGTGCTGTTACCGAGTGGCTGGTAAACGAAAACATTTCTGTTTTACCATGGCCTGCTCAGTCCCCAGACTTAAACGTTATTGAACACGTGTGGGACATGTTGGGAAGAAGCATTGAAAGTGAATTGGACGAAATTCATACTCAGATCCAGCTTCGTGATGCCCTTGTAAGACACTGGCAACAGTTACCACAAGATGCAATAGATAATTTAATTTTATCAATGCCTAGAAGATGCAGAGCCGTTTTAAATCAAAGAGGAGGCAATACTCTTTATTAAATTTAATTAATGTATATTTTAAGTGATGACACTTCAATTTCTTGTGATTACATAAAATCAACTTTTTGCTAATAAACTTCATTAAAGCTTTTTGAGACTGTTTTCTTTTGTTTTTTTAACAATTTTAATTTAGAATATTTTAAAAGCATTGTGCTAATTTACTATATGCAAACCACTTCAAAAAAACCAAAATACTTGATAGTTTTTTATTAAAAAAAAAATATCCCTAGACTTTTGTGATGTGTGTATATATATATATATATATATATATATATATATATATATATATATATATATATATATATATATATATATATATATATATATATATATATATAACGCATTGTTACGCTAGAAATATACGTAAACCCTACATTATGAGGAGAATGGCTTCCTCACTGCGCTGTCATTAAAAAATTTTGAGTTTTGTGATACCGGTGACCGGTGAAATTGTTATGGTATACTAAATTATGTTGCTAATCAATAATGCCGTTCCAGATTTTTCATAACTATTCTGAAAATTTATTCTCCCGGGAATAGTCACAATTCCAATTATTAAGTAATACAAACGCAACAATTACATTTCTAGTAAATTATAACTAACTTAGAAGTTATTCCATGTTAAGTAGTGCTCTTTGAAATTGTTAAAAGCGTTGACAAATGCCTTTTACGTCAAAATTATATATATATATATATATATATATATATATATATATACAGGGTGACATAGAAACAAGTGCCATGCATAGTGCCACGCGATAAAGGACACTAAAATAAGAAAAAAAAAGTTCCTGTGAAGTTAGGTCCGCAACGCTTTCGTTTAAAAGATATAGGGTGTTGAAGTTTAATTATTTTTTTGTTTTTTTTTTAAATATATTTTTGCAATGATGTAATAAGCGGACGAAATTTTGTATACAGGGGCTTTTTATCACGCAGAATTCAAATATGACCTTAGTTCTTTTATTACTGATAGAGAGCGCCACATACAGGTTTCCTTCTTGTTTGAATCGGTACTAACTTTTTTGCATTACACTGTATGTCATTTTCGACTGGAAAAATTTGTTTTCACATCTTTTCTGCTTCAGAAAGGTATACCTTATTGAAGTCGTTAGGACCAACGGTTTACAAGGAAAATGCATCCTATGCATGCAAATGATCCAAAAGCGCCAAAGTAACTTATTTGCAAAAACGATGACATAACACTTCAACAATTAAATTTTAATAGCAACAATGAAGGGCAGTGATTAAAAAAAAACATTAAATTTTTATAAGATGTTCAAATTGTTGTCCTTGTACTTGAATACATTTTTCAATTCTTCTTCCTAAGGATTGACGGCATCTTTGAAATATTCCTGGGTTATTACGGAATCTATCTGCGGATTCCATAATTCTTATCCATAGTTGCTCTTTATTATGTATTTCTACAGAATAAACATCATTTTTCATGAATCCCCAAAATGATAAATCGAGGGGATTAAGGTCGGGACTACGAGCTAGCCAGGGTACAGGTACCGCTCGACCAATCCACGTATTTCCAAATCTCCTATCCAAAAATTCCCTTGCCAATCGAGAAAAGTGAGCTGGCGCGCCATCATGCATGTAACGCATTCTACCAATAATAGCCAATGGAACATTCTCTAATAACGTATTTAGTTCATTCTCCAAAAAATTTCGATACAGTTCACCTGTCAATCGATTGGAAAATTGAAATGGGCCAATTAAGTAATTGTCAATTATACCTGCTCACACATTAATAGAAAACCCATATTGGTGACTTCTAATTACGGTTTGATGAGGATTTTCATCACTCCAATGGTGCATATTATGTAGGTTCAGAACACCACCACGGCTAAAACCAGCTTCATCAGTAAACAAAATTGAAGAAAAAATTGTACACGAGGAAGATAGTCATGTTCTAATAGTGAATGAACCTTTTGGAAATGATACGGACGAAGAAGTTTTTGATTGAAAATTTGTCTAACTGATTCACGGTTAACATTTCGTACCGCTGAACTTGTTTTCCTGGTGCTTGTTCTCGGATTATTTTCTACCATTCACAAAACAAGTTTCTTCGTTCCGCGCAGTGCGACGAGTTCTGAAAATTCCGCTATTAACTTTTGGTTTTTTAAAACAGCCATCTTCACCTAAACGCCTATGCACGTCAATAAATGTCCTATTATGAGGAATATGCCTTAATGGATATCTTTCTCGATAGGTACGTTGAGCTTCGGAAGAATTTAATCTCGCTTCGCCGTAACACATAATTATGTCCCTGTATTCTTCAAAAGTGTAGTGAACCATTTTTGAAAGTGATTTTGAAAAATCAATAAGAGAATCAATGAAAAACTTAATCAAGAACACAAAATACTTGTAACAAGACAACAATATTGTGACGAGTGTCATAGATTTCGTTTGTTTTTCGTAAATTTCCATCGCCTGTTATTTTCATCACTCCAATAGTACATATTATTTTGTGTTCCTAAAATGGTTCACTATACTTTTGAAGAATACAGGGACATCATTATGTGTTACGGAGAAGCTCGGTCAAATTTCACCAAAGCTCAACGTATCTATCGAGAATGATATCCTTTAGGGCAGGTTCCTAATGTTCGAACATTTATTGACATGCATAGGCGTTTGGATGAAGATGGGTGGTGAAGATGTCTGTTTAAAAAAAAAAGTTAATAGCGGGAGTTTCCAGAACTCGTCTCACTGTTGAAAAGGAATAACCTGAACACATTATTAGAAGATGTTTCATTGGACATTGTTGCAAGAGTAGACTTTATGCTTGATGGCAAGCTAGCTCACTTTTCTTGAGTGGTAAGGAAATTTTTTGAAAGGAGGTTTGAAAATAGGTGGATTAGTCGTGGGGGGCTTGTAATATGACCACTGCTCTTCAGTAATAAAAGAACTAAGGTCATATTTGAATTCTGCTTGATAAAAAGCCCCTGTATACAAAATTTCGTCCGCTTATTACATCATTGTAAGAAGATATTAAGAAAAAAACAAAAAAATAACTAAACTTCAACACCCTATATCTTTTAAACGAAGACGTTGTATTTTTTAGTGAACGAACAGAAGTATATAATAATAATAATTAATTGTATTTATATTGAAATTAACTTTTAAAGTACATACAGTAAAGATTAACTCAAGTGAGACTTGAACCCACGACCTCCACTTTGCTAGAGTGGGGTTCTTCCAACTGAGCTATCGAGTCACAATCGAGTCAAACTTAAACTGTATTTACTTCCCTAGTTACGATGTACTATAATTTTTATATTGAATGAAGGATCACAGTCAACTTTTGTGTATGTCACGTGAACCCGCAATTCGTTAAGGTTTCGCACATGGCATTTCTATAGTGATTTATTATTATTTCTTACCGCAAACAAAGCTTAACAATCAGTCACGTGTTGTCGTCACGTGTGGGAAACCTTAGCGAATTGCGGGCTCACGCGACATACACAAAAGTTGACTGTACTCCTTCATTGTATATAAAAATTATAATACATCGTAACTAGGGAAGTATATACAGTTTAAGTTAGAATCGATTGTGACTTGCCTCCTCCATAGCTCAGTTGGAAGAACCCCACTCTAGCAAAGTGAAGGTCGTGGGTTCAAGTGTTACTCGAGTTAATCTTCTACTGTATGTACTTTAAAAGTTAATTTTAATATAAATGCAGTTAATTATATATATATATATATATATATATATATATATATATATATATATACTGTGTGGTCACTTAAGTGTGGAACATATGGGAATTTTTTTTATTAATCGCTCGTCCAAAATACAGGTATTGCCAAAAGTTGGTGCATGTTTGATAACCATTTTAGGTGCACGTAGAATGGTTCCAAGTCAAACGGTATACACGGTAGGTCAAAAAATATAAAAATTGCACAAGAGTAAAGTACCCTTATTTCAAAAAATTCGGCAAAATGTAATAAAGAAATGTTATTTAGAATTAAAAGTTATGCCCGAATACCAAAGCGTGGTCCTCTAATTAATTTTTATTTTTTTTTAAAAAGGTTAGTAATTTGGCTATTTTTTGCATTTTACCAAAACATGTTGATAACTTAATCAAAATGAAATCAATCTGGCACAATTTTATTAAAACTCGAGCCTATTTGAAAAATTAAATTAGATTTTTAATATTTTATCACTAACTTCATGTTTGTTGCAACGATATTAAACATAAGTTTAAAATTTCGAAAAAAAAAAATCTTAACATGGTAAATAATCAGTAATCATAATACGCATATTCAAAAACTCTAATCCAAAGTGGAAAAGCTTTATTTTAAATGCTTATTAGTATTATAAACACCATACAAATTAATGGATGAGATTTGATTCTACTAAATTGAACGACGATATCCATGATTATTTTAAAACAAATGATTTTAGTAAACATTTTGACATTTTAATGACATTAAGTGTTCATTATTATTTGATTATTAAGTTTATTTGATTTCAAAATATGCCTTCGCCAAGACAGTTAACGTTAACGGAAAAAGCAGAATTAGTTTTAATATGTGGAGATAACTACAAATCAGTGCGTGAAGCAGCAGACATTTTCAACCAAAGGCATCCTGATAATAATCCAATCCATTATTCCACAGTAAGCAGAATTTTAATGAAATTTAAACAGACAGGGTCTTCAAATTATAATTACAAGAAAGAACGCACCAAAACAGTTTGTAATGAAGAAAATCAGTTACAAGTTCTTCAGGCAGTTGTTGAGAACCCTAGAAAATCCACTAATGAAATTTACAAATATACGGCCGTAAAAAGATCCAGTGTCAAGAATATTTAAAAAAATAACAAGTTCCATGCCTATAAGCCAATGTTTATTTGCACATTTCAAGAGCGGGACTGTGACTTGCGTTTTGACTTCTCCATGTGGATTCAAGGAAAAATAGAAGAAGAACCTAACTTCCACAAACACATTCTTTTTGGGGATGAATCCACATTTACCACAAATGGCGTTGTCTCGTCCCAAAATTGTAGGTGGTGGTCGGATGAGAATCCAAATTTTGTCATTGACAGTAAGAACCAATATTATCAAAAAACAAACGTGTGGTGCGGTATTATCAACGAAAAGTTAATAGGACCATTTTTTTTTGGTCAAAACCTTACGGGGGATACCTACTTACAATTTTTACAAAACGAACTAACGGATTTTTTTGATAACATGAGCTTATAGGAACGACGTAAACTTTGGTTTGTACATGATGGATGTCCCGCGCATTCGGCTAGAATGGTTTCTGATTGGTTAAATGAAGAATTTGGTGACAAATGGTTAGGGCGAAATACCGATCCACGTTGGCGTCCTCGTTCGCCAGATTTTACCCCACTAGACTTTTTTTTATGGGGAAATTTAAAACAAAAAGTTTATAAAGATCGACCATTTAATAAACTCGAGGAGTTGGAAAACTCTATCCGATTTCATTGCGAAAATATTCCGGAAAGAGTATTGCGATCTACCCTAAATGAATTTTATGATCGGACAATTAGATGTATTGAACGACAAGGTGGGCATACGGAGACTCGTCGATAGTTGTGTTGTTGTGTATATGTTATTTAATTTTTTTTCTTAATAATTTTTGTTCGTTTATTTTGATTTTGTAAATCATTTAAAATAAAGCTTTTGCACTTTGGATTAGAGTTTTTGAATATGCGTATTATGATTACTGATTTTTTACCATGTTAAGATTTTTTTTTTCGAAATTTTAAACTTATGTTTAATATCGTTGCAACAAACATGAAGTTAGTGATTGCCTAAAATATGAAAAATCTAATTTAATTTTTCAAATAGGCTCGAGTTTTAATAAAATTGTGCCAGGTTGATTTCATTTTGATTAAGTTATCAACATGTTTTGGTAAAATGCAAAAAATAGCCAAATTACTAACCTTTAAAAAAAAAAAAATTACTTAGAGGACCACGCTTTGGTATTCGGGCATAACTTTTAATTCTAAATAACATTTCTTTATTATATTTTGCGGAATTTTTTGAAATAAGGGTACTTTACTCTTGTGCAATTTTTATATTTTTTGACCTACCGTGTATACCGTTTGACTTGGAACCATTCTACGTGCACCTAAAATGGTTATCAAACATGCACCAACTTTTGGCAATACCTGTACTTTGGACGAGCGATTAATAAAAAAAATTCCCATATGTTGCACACTTAAGTGACCACACTGTATATATATAACATAAATGAATGTGCATCTGTTTGAAACCACTGACCGGCCACATCGTTTGACCGATCGACCTTATATTTGGAAGGTTGGTTGGTCTTGGTCACTGTTGGGTTTTTGGATATTGACGATTCCAATAGGAGGCGTTTCACAATTTCTTTTATACATTATTTATTTGATTTGTTCAATTTTATTAATTTAATATATAAATAAGTGTTTAATGTTAGTTATTATTGTAACAAAAGTAAATATACCATTAATGATAAAATGTAATCAAAATTTTGGTTGTAATTTTTATATATCGTCAAGTACTTTATCAATCAAACATATAATGTACTTATACTGATAGGTATCTATTTTGAGCACTTTATATCTAAAAACGTCTGATATTCGTGAAATATTTAATCTTTTATTTAAATATTTTTTCTTGATTACATATCGTACATTTTGCTGTAATCAAAATTAATTGTTAAAGAAAATACATTAAATTTTTATATTTATACCATTTGCTATCTATAAATCTTCAGTACTTATCTTAATAAAGTGCAGGTAACATGATGTAAAAAGTTGTTTTTTTTGTAAGGTTGATGAACTTCGGAAATACCCATATATACAATATATTAACATAAAGTAATGTTCTATCACAGTATGTCATTTTACTATTAATTAAGTTTATATTAGTATTTTCACCAAGTTTGTTAAGATTGTTATGAACGTATTTTTTCTTGAAAATAAAGGTTGTAAAGACGTAGTTGTTTTGGACTAAAATATATTTTCATAAAAAGTGTTTTGTAAAAAATCCAAATGGTACCATGGTGTCATATGTTTACAGCCAGTTTGATTCATGGAAGACTGATTGCACTACCGTCTATGTTAACGTTTCCAATAATTAGTAACCCATAATCAATTATGTCTACCCGTTTTTTAATTAGCATATGGGAATCTTGCAACGAATAATTGCCTTTAATTCTACCGTGAAGCAAATTAAACAATTTCTGTCACTTGTTTCAAGATACGAGTAGGCATCACTATTTAGTTAAAAATATTTGCAGCACTTTTTAATGCTTAGGTAAGAATACATTCGCAACTAATGTTTTAATAGGTGTGTTCTAAAAATAAAAGCATTTAGATGTAGTTATACTTATATAATAAAAGTAAATTTATTAGTTTACTTCCAAACTGAACTAAATAGTATAATTTATTGTTTCAATTGTGCGCGATTAATGTTTTATTTAAACGATATCTCATTTTATGCTTTTGATATATTATTAATTATAATTTCTTTAATAGTCGTAAAGTGTCAATATTTTAGTTGAAAGATATTTTAATCGGTTAAATTTAAATATCAATAAATTTAGCGTGCTCCACAATAATGCGATGTTTTTGAATAACAAGGTTAATTAAATTTAATGTCAAGCAGGATTTCGAAATTAAAACTGTTATAACTTAATTCACGGAAAATAACTAAAATTACATGGGGGCTTCACTACATTCTCGTCTTTTGATTCCTGAGGTTTGAACAGAAAAATATTTGACTTATTGTAAAAAAATAAATAAAATAAAAATTAAATTGGATATTCCTCCGTTCGGCCGTATACACTTATTGAACTGAACCTTTTCAGACATAGAAAAACGTAGGTTTAAGATATTTCTACAAAACTAAACTTATAATGCAGGACCGTACTGAAGGCCCAATACAAAAATACTGATAATATATTTTTTGACAGCCAAACATCGAAAAATGTATAGTTGTGTTACATAGTTGAATTTAAAATTAAATTGCCTTTAGCACGGTGATTTAAAAAAACTCGTGCCATATTAAATTTGATATTTCAAACGTCAAACGTCGGCTGTATACACTTATCGAACTGAAATTCTAGAGACATGTAAAAACGTAGGTTTAAGATATATCTCCAGAACTAAAGCTATGAAGCAGGTCCGTACTGAAGGCCCAATATCAAAAAATACTGATAATAATTTCTTAGACATCGAAAAATGTATAGTAAAGCATAAAATGAGATATCGTTTAAATAAAACATTAATCGCGCACAAATGAAACAATAAATTATACTATTTAGTTCAGGTATCCACTGGGGCAGAACTAGTTATAATAGGTATTAAACCGATAACCACAAGAAATACATTGCATTATATATTACAATTCGAATATACGAATATAATTATATATATACATACATATATATATATATATATATATATATATATATATATATATATATATATATATATATATATATATATATATATATATATATATATATATATATATATATATTGATTCAACATGCTGCGAGAAACCAAAAAAATTTTATTTCGTTTTCGAAATTTTTTAAAAAAACCAAAATCTCTCATTTTCGTTTTTATCTTTTCCTGACCTTATTTACAAAGATATTCAAAATTAAACAATACATTCTTAAGACAACTTTTTCTTGCCTACAAAATGGCGGCATCAAAATTTTAATACGACGTTTCGTCTTCTGCCGACCATCATCAACTTTTTTATTTCTTATGGCCGCCATCTTGAATTCTTACACCACTAAATAGAGCTTTTTTTTTGTGATTTCAAAAATGTATAATTTGCCTACCTTATGTTGAACCGTTTAGCTAATACTATCAAAAAAGTAAAATTATTGTTGATTTTAAAAAACGATCTAGATACCATTGCACTGTAGATGCGTGTACATATTGTTTTTTATTATCAAGATACCTTTGAATTTGATTATTCTTTATTGTATTTAATATGGCTACTGTACTGTAATTGTATTTGTGTTTATATATATATATATATATATATATATATATATATATATATATATATATATATATATATAACGCGCCTGTGTGCGTGCGTGTACGTGCGTGCGTGTGTGAATAAAAACTAGTTAAATCTTCACTATGTTCTTAACACCAAAATCCGTCGTGTAGTGTCGATGTAATTGTAAAGATGTAATGCAATAAGACAGGTATAGGGAAATTTACATTGTGTATAAGTTGCCGACAAAAAGAAGCAACAGGTACCGTAAGTGTACCAATCTCATCTTCTGGTCGAAAGAAAATTCGAATTACCGAATGTCATCGAAATAACGTTAGGAGAAAAAGTTTATTCGTTTCTTATTAAAAGAAGATACCTATTCTGGATCAAATTTTCGTGAATATTACTGAAGATGGCGATTTGATAAACTCGGGTACTTTTGTAGAAAGTGTAATATAAAATTAATTTTTGTTGAATTGAATATCGCGTGTTGTAGGTGAAAAATCTCAACGAAGTACGAAGGCACTCTGCTGAAGGGATAGATATATTTTTTCTTGATGAAACTTGGCTAAGCGTAAGGCATTTAATAACAAAAGTATGACAAGATAAGAGTATTAAAAGTCAAGTGATATAAAAAGGTTGATCTACTAGTTTTCATCAACTATCTGAAAGAGATTGTTGGATACGTGAACGGCTTTGTGAAAGAAGGATTTCTTTTATTCCAATCCAAACATACTGAAGATTACCACGAGAATGCGGTGGTATTTGAGAAATACTTTGAACACTCAGTAATTGTCATAAACTATGCTTTTTACTATTCTTGCCATTTCGAGCGTTTACCAACAAGTGTAGGAAGTTTGATGGTTAATCTCAAAATATCTAACATTAAATAATAACATTAGACAAAAAGTATAGCGAGTATTCCTAGCTATTGCGGACCAACACATGAAAGCATCTGAAATACATAATCGGCGGACTGCTTTTTAAAAGAGGTGTCACTGGTTTAAGTTTACCATTTGTCATTGAAAGTAAATCCAATAGACCCGGTGTGGACGAAAGTGAAAAGGTAAGTGGTGTTGCAAAAGACCACTTTTAGATGATGTGATGTTAGTAAGACAGTACGATATAAATTAGTGCACTGAATACCGTGATTGCGGACAAGTGGAAAAAGTGAATAGAACACGTTCTAAAAGTGTAAAGTAATATATGAGCACTTGACCATATTTGTCGAACCTATAATTATTTCGACAAATGATGATTTTTGGAGGAAGAATTTGAGTTCCTGCATTATAAGTGTTTTGTAACTGTGATCTCATATTAGTTGAGTTGATCGTCCTAAAAATGATATATTGGATTATTCAGTGGCTCAGCAATTAAGGTGTCAGTGAAACATACCAAGTTCGAATCTGAGAGTAGTCAAGTGCTTGGGAAAAATCATAGTAAATGAATTCGACTCAAGTTGAGAAGTCAGTCCATTTCAGGACTAAGCCTGATGACGAAAGAAGAGTCCGCCTTCGAAACGTCGCGCTATAAAACAAAAGCTGAGTATATAGGCCTATCAAATCAACTAACGAATTTGTATAATAATAATTAATTATCTTTATAGATGATAATCGCGAAAGTTTGACTTTTCATATTGTAGCAATAATTAAGGTTTTGTAAAGCTGTTGACATATTTAACATAATTAGGCTCATTTTAATTATAAGTTTTACTAATTCTTAAAAACTTGATTTTACATGTACTTATCGTAACTAGGCAAAATTATTAAGTTATAATAAAGTATAATGCACAAGTAGATTTCCATACGATTATTAAAAGTTGTAATTTTTGGCTGAAAGTAAGCAAAACCCTGCCTGAACACTTATTTTTCACAATTACGAAAGTTATATTAATGAAATTAGTTACAAAAATTAAGTATTGTAATTATTCACAATTGAATTTATTTTTGTGATAAGGGAATCAAAAAAATAAATAATAAATAAGTGAAATAGAAATTAATAAGTGAAATTTTTTATAATCTTATTAAGAGTAAATAGACTAAGATAGCTATACTAATAGTTGTAAATTTTAATTGCATTGGAAAGCCCCTTTTGAAAAGTGTTGTCAAGGATGTCATTTGAATGGTAAAACATATAATATAGAGTTATAGACTACGTGAATAGTAGCGCGGCACCTTCCGCCGCCATTTTGTGTTTTTGACATCATAGACCAAGCCCAGTTTCATCCGCCTATTTCCCACCCCTTTTTTGACGGCTTCTTTTTGGAGGACATTTTCAGCCCCTTCATGGAATTTTCACCCTAATTAGGACCCTTCTGGTTGTATTAAGAGCCTTTTTGGTAGTTCAGCCCCTGGAAGGTGGGCAAATGCGTGCGCATACAATGTTCTGATTGGTGGCCCTAAGGACAGCCCCTTTTATCCGATTAGTTTCTGGTTGGTTCTTAGCGCCACACAGCTTCTGAGCTCTGATTGGAGGCCTAAGCCTCTGCAATCGTGACGGTGGGAAATTTGAAAATGTTCTAATAAGGGGTCCTAAATGCTATCTCACAAGACAGCTATAAGAACTTGTGTTAGGTCTGCGACCTCTTGTCGTGGCCTCCTTGCTGCGAAACTTGAATTTATTTGCAGGCTCATCTAGTGGTGTATGGCTCTTGTTACACTAAAAACAGCTCAACTACTAAAAATGTTTTTATTTATCAGAGTAGAATGGTTGAAAAATAAGCATTATACAGTAATTTGATTATCATATCATTTATATCTAAACATGTAGTGAAAAACTTATTTACAAAATTAAGCATAGGTAAACTATTTATTATTCTAAAATTCAAAAACATTATCGTATAGCGTCGTTCTGTTGTAGCGGAACCGTCTAGAATTCTTCACGGGGAAACGTAAATGGTAACCTAGCGGGGATCATCCAATGGAATCAAAATATTCCCCGTTACCATTCTCGTCAATGTGGATAGCAGTCCAATGGTGACCTGGTTTGTTGGATCCGTGTTCACAATAATTGCACAAGGTCTAGGTGCGTGCCTCGGTAGCTGATTAGAAGAACATACAAGTCAAAACACGTTCTTGTGGCCGGGGATCGATTTCAGACATTTCAACACTTGTCCCGCATACATCTTTGGAGTTGGTATGCGCCCAGTCTTGCAGTAGTAATGCGTTTTCCAGAGCACACATAGGCTCCTCGATCTTATGGTTTAAACAACTATACGCCTTTGCTTCCTTTTTCAATTTTTTAATCGAAGAGCAACCAACCTCGTCCAAGTTTAGTATTGGTTTGTTAAGGAATCTTAAAAACTGTTGTTGTTTCACTACCCTTAACGTGAATTTTGATAAACGGCAGCAAGAGTTCTTATCAGATCCTCTTGGAAATCGTTGTATGGCACATGCCCATAACCACCATTTCAAGCCGTGATATTTATCCTCTAAATATCTTATCTGTTTTGACATGGGTATTGATATAAAATAATCTCGAGGTTATTTTATCAGCATCAGCAGTAACGAACCATGATCTGTAATCACGGCAATTTCTTTCGGTATGAATTCGTTATCAACACCTCTAAACCCTTCTACGTCCAAGTATGCGCCCATCTTCTTTCACTGAAGCCTGTGATCTAGAGATGTCCCTTTTAACAGGTGAAATCCACGGCGACATTCTGATATTTATAGATCTCAATCAGGTTATTAAATTCGGCGTACACCAAACAGCTAACGGTTTATACGAACGCTTCTTCAAAGCCGACTTCTAGGTGAAGGGGGCCGTTTGTAACTAAATTCCAGTGCGTGCTAGCGTTTGCAGACAAGCCAGGGGTTAGGTCGAAGGCCATTAAACAGTAGCCGTTGGGGTAATCGATTCTCGATGTATCGCTGCCCTAACCCGTACCGGAGAATAAGGTGTAATATGCCCTTACATATAAACCATTAGCTGTAAAGTCTGGTTGTAAGGCCTTGAAGGAATTTGTTGGCCGTCAATATATAACGACATATAGTTAATATTGCTGCGATGAACATTGAATGGATTTGAGGAGTAATCACCATTGAAGGCTTTATTTGCGACAAAACCTGCGATACATCGTTTAGGTAACTGACCCACGGAGATATTATCCAATGATTTTCGCTGTATGCCTGTGAGTATAGTCAACACTTTTAAGTCAGTTCTTGAAAAAGGATATTTTACCGCAGTTGTTTCTAATGCTTGAGCGTGTGCAATTAGAATGGTGGGGTTGATTTGCATACGTCTCACCAGTAAACTAGCGTCCATAATTCGCGTCTTGTAAGTTGAGCCGTGTGCCACCGCCATTAGACTACCACTTATGAGAAACTTTTCCTGATTAAACACATCCGAGTGCACATGACCAATCATCTCGATTTGTTTCCTGGTCGCTGCAAGTACTTGACGTTTCGAGAGACTGTTACTTCCGGGCCCTAGTGTATTCATCTGCTCGGCTGTATCATTGTGCCATAAGGTACAACCTAGATGTGAACTCTTGGCCTCCTTTCCATAGCTTAGCAACGTTTCGATATATAAGCTGTAGGTGTAAGTAGTGTAAGTGATTTAAGTAAACCTCCACTTGTGAGAAAAGCGAATGCATTCAATTGTTTACAGGTGCTATAACATCTGCATCAATAAGTGCTGTATCATCTTGCTTCAGAACTTTAGCTGTGATGTAGAGCAAGGCCTGACTTAAATCTATGTAATCGTTTTCATTTACGGGCACTGCAAACTCTATTGGGGCGTCATAACTAAGAGCTGATAAGGGCATGTAAAATATCCATTCACCACTATCGATACTTGTCTGCGTCAACGGTAAAGCGAACAAATCCAATTCGGACTTGACGCATTCACATGATTGGGCATGTTAAAGCCATTATCACGAAAATATACCGTCGTAAGTAGCTTTCTTCTTCTTAGTAGCAGATCTCGGTAGACACTGGTTATTATCGGCCAGACCTACTCTTTTATAGTCCAAACCTTCCACCGTTTTATCGATTTTCTCATCGGCTTTACGTTTAAGATTTCTAACTGCCTCGTGAAACCTTTTTTGAAACGATTCCTTAACAAGTCGATCCTCTATGACGTCACCAAGAATATTAGCACCAGTTCTGAGAGCTTCTTTTCCAATGGCTCTTGTACAAGACTTAAATAACGGAATTATACTTCTAAATATACCACCTAGCCAGCTTCCTATTCCGTGACCATGTTAACATGGTGCGCCTCTGTAGATGGAGCCAATACCATTATTACACTTTCTTAAAGCGTAGCTTCAGGCACGACGTCCCAAACCCGAATGGCAATGTTGCACCCATATCTGTTTTTATATTAATCTCGACGTTTTCAAATTCCCGTGTTATCACGGGCATGTAGTGTGCAGGCGAAAAAACCACATCTTTATTACCCCGGGAAGCATAGTTTTCTGAAGTAATATTTATTATACGCATAAGCGGAGATAAAGCATCACCCACAACTTGCGGTTCAACGATGTCGCAATAAACAAACATCTGCGTTGGTACTCCAATCCATATACTAGCGGGGTGCGGGAGTATTGGTTACATAGCTATGTTTTGATACGGCCGATAAGCCAAATGTGGGGCTAAACGTTGTGACAATCCGAATAGCGAGAGGGAGGTTTTTAATTTCGTAGTGACGCGCTTAGTTAGATTATGGTATTTAATTGTTAGCAATTTACTTATTAGCTCGTGGTTATTTAGCTCGTTGGCAATTTCTTCTTTCTGGTTGTCGTGTTGGAAATGTACCCATTTTTAATATCGTCTCTAACACATTTTCTTCTCCTGCGGGTGGATCAATTCTATAATAAATTAAATTGTCTGTCTCACTTACAGTGGCAAAAGAACAAGGGTACTCAATTTCCGAAATGCCTACAACCCATAAGCCTGTTAATCTTATTCGTTTTGGCAGTTGTGTAATAAAACTTGACGTCATATTGTCAAAAAATACGTCATTGAACTATTACCTAATAAGGTAAGATAAAACTCCATTTTATATATCTCTCAGCTGCAAAGCTAACACCCAGCTATTAAATTTGTCACTGTATCCACGCCACTTGGCCAGGTATTATATATATCGTCCGTCGCCCTTCTTTGCTAAAATCGTATCGACTTTGAATAGGGCGTCTTTATCAATCGTAACAACTTGCAACTCCTCCTCGTAAAAGGTACCCACAACAGTATCGTTATTAAGATCGCTTATACGATAAACGGGAAGTCTTCTCTATATCACTGCACTAATTGTAAAGCGTCCTCGCTCCAATTCGATTCATATCCCTTCTCAAAGGTGAAATTAGTTCTGGCGATTCTAACATGTACACCGGCTTTATATTTAGGATGACGTGTGTGCCTAAGCCTTTCGCGTACAGGTTATTCTACAGTTCCAAAATGTTTTCATCGTTTACAGCCGCACGGGTCATCTTTATACTTGAATGAGGGCTATTGTTGTAAGCAGTTACAAGTTTTTGGAGTACATCAATATACCTGTAGGAATTTCTGTAGGTGAAACAACGCCTTCAATGTTTTATTAAATCTTTCAATTACAGATGCTTTTACATCGGGGTTATTTGTTAAACGGAAATTGATATTTTGTTTCTTGAAAAAGTTTCTATACACTGACCGCCACAAACTCCTTACCTTTATCCGTCTGTAGATTTGCCGGTGTATCATCACTTTCCTTAAAAATATCGGCGAATGTTTCAATTACAGATGCGGCTGTTTTCGTAAGAACTCTCGCCCAGGCCCTCATGCTAAACACATCAATAACCGTTAGTATGTAGTTGTATCAACTATTGTGTTTACTTAAAGTTCGCATATCGCACAGATCTGCTTGCCACAGGTCGTAAATTTTGCTCACAATATACCTATTGCGGGGAAACTTTTTTCTGACAGATTTATGAACCGTATAAGCCTCCTGAGCCTGCAGCCACTTTTTCATTTCACATATCTACCCTTTACAGCATTAATTAAATGTGATATACCCGTAAACCCTACCGGATGCGCTGGATCACAGTATACAGCGTTCATTTTTTATGTTCTACACGTATCCCAATCTAGTGAAAGTCTTCTTCTTAGAAAGGATCTTCTCGGGGTTTCACTATGGGCATCGTAATTCTCACCTATAGTTGTGAGGCTCGGTTCAATGTTAGGTGATACAGCAGCAACACGTCTTCGAGTATTTCCGATAAACCGCGGTGGTATATTTATTTCTTTAATGTACGTCGTAAACTGTCGCAAACCGTGTGTGTTTGTAGTTTATCGCTGTCTTAATGTTTCGCGAACCATATCGATAATGTTGGAATCAGGGATGATCTCACCTTTTATTGTGACGGTACCCCTTTTATCCCAAAATCCATCACTGTCTGTGTTCAGTATACGCACGAAATCAGTACCTTTCTTCCTATATGAAACAGCAATGTTGATACTACCTCGTCGTCTGTCAGACCTTTGTGTTTCGGAAAATCTTTAATATCATCATCACCGCTGATTGTTATACTAGCGGATTGACGTAACTGATTGGAAAAGTGTTTTTGAAGAACCTTGTACTGCTGCATTTGTCATGGTCGGTCATTTTGGCTTTTAAAACTTTATCCATGGCGTTACCCAACTGCGTTAATATGTTATTTTGCGTGACATCTGGCGCTTGCAGACGCTGTATAAAATCCACAGGTAGAATAATCATCTTCTTCACATTGTGGTCCATAGAGTTATAGAAACAAATTACCCAGAATTCCGCCAAATAATGGTCTTAACAGGAGCGGTAGAAATGCGCCGCCCTTCTGTACGAGACTGCTTCTTCTTTTTTATAGTTTTACCTCTCTCTGCCAGTCGCCTTAAAGTGTGCTTATGTTGAGAGAGTCGCTGCTTCTGATCAGCTGAGAGAGGTACACGACCTTTTAAAATGTTATGTGCCCACTCGCAAATGCATTCCACCTGCTTACTATCCAGACATGTCAATAAAGCGTCACGTTGACTTTCACTTAATCTGGCTAATGCGCGCAGGATATCGGTGTTTTCGATTCAAGCGTCAACCATCATATATGATGTAATTTTTATGACTGTGAGGCTTAAACCATTTTTTCGCTATATCAAATACCTTGAGACTCGAATATGTTTGATCTAGAACGTAATAAATATCCGTGCGGATTAGAAGTAGCATCTTGGTATGCAGCCTCTAAAAATTTCGGGTTACCACGTGAAATATATCTTGCTAAATGCTGTATCTGTTCCCTGTCACGTGGGTTCTTATACAAGATTATGTAAAGCGCGTCGAGAGAGATATCCCGCTGTCCACGTCCTCGAAGAAATATATTTTGCGTTAAGAAAAACACGCTTAGATTTCTATGATGACTACCCTTTGCAAAAATATCAACCACCGAACCGTTAGTCTCGCGCATTAGATCGTCAATTATTATTAAGACCGGTTGTTCACCATCAAACTGTTCCATATCAGGTAATGCTTTCGGAAATTCCACTGAGAGATCTTTGAATAATGGTTGCCATTCGCCGTAAAACCAGATAATTTTGCAAAAGCTGTATCGCAGACAGATTCGATATTTTTTAGAAAATCAACGATAAAATACGATTTCCAACACCCCGATGACCCTCCATCTCGAAACGCTAATCAATACTAAAGAGTATTCTGTTATCAGCACAACATAAATACTAGGTGAAAAACTTTGCAATCACAGTATATTCTACTCTGTTTTATCATGCTTATCTTTTAACATCAAAATAATCCTATTTGTTGTTGTCTTTTAAATATTTCCTAAAAGCCAGCACGTGTTTTTAAATCGTACATTAAGAATAAATAGTTTGATGTGTATCTAATTTTTAATGTCTAATTACTTGCCTACTTAATTGCTACTCATTTTATTTATGTTAAAAAGTAATCTGTGTGTGTGTGAGTGTGTGTGTGTGTGGGTGGGTGGGTGCGTGCGTGCGTGCGTGCGTGTGCGTTTGCGTTTGCGTGTGCGTGTGTGTGTGTGCGTGTGCGTGTGCGTTTGCGTTTGCCTGTGCGTGTGCGTGTGCGTGTGCGTGTGCGTGGGCGTGCGCGTGCGCGTGTGCGCGGGTGCGCGGATGCACGTCTGAGCGGGAGCGCGCGCGCTCGCGTGCGTGTGTGTGTAGGTGTGTGTGTGTGTGTAGGTGTGTGTAGGTGTGCGTGTGCGTGTGCGTGTGCGGGTGCGTGTGCGTGTGCGTGTGCGTGTGCGTGTGCGTGTGCGTGTGCGTGTGCGTGTGCGTGTGCGTGTGCGTGTGTGTGTGCGTGCGCGCGTGTGTGAGTAATTGAACATACAAATAAATCAGGCATAATTTTTCGAATGTATAGGTGCTGACCGCTTAGATAGAGAATCTGTCTGTATAAAAAAGCGCCATTGTTTCATTGTAGAAATGGTTATTATTTCACCTAATATTTAATTTAGACCTTAATGTATTTTGCAGCAGCAAAACTTTAAAATATTTGTAAACACATTAATTAACACGATGTTGACGATTGATTGCTACTTCCCCATTCATAATGAAATTGTATAACTGTTAATAATAATAACTGCATTCCATAAAAAGTTTTATCATATAGGTGAAATCATTTTAAATGCATGTTGTAAATAACAAACATCGTTTTATATAAATTCATATAATACCGCTCTAAGTAGTCTGCGGAAGGGAAAGGTAAATACGAGTTGCAGTAAGTGTGATAGAGATAATTAGGTTTGTATATTTACATTCTACAAATTACTTAATGATGGGAAAGCCAATAGCCAGTTTTATATCAACTATTTATAAGTAAAAGCACAAAACGAGTTTAGTGAGCTGTATAAAATATTTCAACATTTAGTTTAGTTTAGTTCTCCAACACAGTCATTACTAGAACATCCGAAAGAAAAACACATCTGAAGGTATGAGTATTATTTTTAATATATATTTTACTTGATATTGTTCACAAAAATGCAAATAAAGATTTTAATGTGATATTATCCTTATAGGAGGTGGACGTCATAAAATCAACCAACTCTGCATCACCTCTTATTCTACTCGATCTCTACTCATTTATTTAGTTAATTAGATAAAGGTGTGAGTGTGACGCTCTTTTTTAATTAATAATAGCATTATGCGGTGTGTATTTGTTGGTTTTAAACTTCGTAGTTATTGATTCGCATATAGTAATAAACCGTTAAAACCTTTTGTCTTTTATTTCCGTTATAACAATTTGGTATTTTTTAACTGTGGCTAATTAATTAAATTAATTAATTAAATTAAATTAAATTAAATTAAAATTAATTAAATCAAATCAGTATATTTGAACTGTAAGCTGGTTTTCGTAAACTGTAAGGTATGAGCTGGTTTTATTGAGATTGATTTATTGATTGAGATTGATCTGATTGATTGATTTGATTGAGCATGATTTGTTTGAGACTGATATGCTTAATTAATTTGATCCGATTGATTGATTAGTTTGTTTGAGAAAGAACCGGGATGTGCATAATCAACTTCAATTGCAGAAAATGTTTATTAATCTGTACACCACTAGATGGCGCCACAACAATCCCTAATTAGTCCTACCGCTAGGTGACGCTACCTTTATTACAGAACAATAATTATTAGTCCATACACCACTAGAAGACCCTACAAATAAATTCAGGTTTCGCAACAAGGGGGCTACGACAAGAGGGCGCAGACCTAACGGAACTTCTTATAGTTGTCTTATGAGATAGCAGTTGGGGCCCCTTATTAAAACATTTTCAAATTTCCCACCGTAACCATTGCAGAACCCTGTATGCGCACGCATTTGCTGCCTTTCAGGGGCTGAACTACCAAAAAGGCTCTTAATATAACCAAAAGGGTCCTAATTAGGGTGAAAACTCAACATCAAGGGGCTGAAAATGGCCCCCGAAAAGAAGCCGTCAACAAAGGGGCGGAGAATGGGCGGGTAAAAGTGGGCTTGGTCAAAAAAACAAAATGGCGGCGGAAGGTGCCGCACTATTAGTTACGTGTAATTAGTCTGAAGTTATATTAAGCACAATTTGACGAATGACAGTTGCATCCAATAAAAAATGTAATTAGTCAAAATTTACTCAAAATTTTTGAGTGCAAAATACAATTTAATTACGGTGTTATTTTTTTTTAAATTTTTGAATTCAATTTCATCTTTTTTTGTAAATAATAAAATAAATTTACTTAATTATATTTTCTCCTTTTCAAATTTAGCATTTTGTTACACATTTTGATGTTTCGAATGAAATGAAATTTGTATTATTTATTTATTCTCCTAATGTTTTCCAAAAACCCACCTACGCGGCTATAACGTCGTGATGCCTACAGGATTAACGCAAAGGATTGTTTGGGATCCTTTCAGGGTACAAATTTACCAATTTACAGATAGACGCGGAACAGTATAATAATAATTTTATTGTTATTCATAAAAAAATGTAAATACACATCACATGATATCACAGATTTGATTATGTTATATCACAATATGAATGTAATAGATTGTTACGTTACACACGTCAAAATTGAATCTAAAATATGACAGGTTTTACTTTGTAATAAAAGTGGTACATAATTTAAATAAATATCAGGATGTCCCGTAAATATTGAAACAAACGTCGGGGGGCGAAAGTATACCTCTAAATATGAAAAAAGTTCCCGTACATGTACCCTTGAATTATTAGATACAGGTCGTTAAAGAAACAATTTTAGAAGTGATATTAAAGGTACATAAAAGAGATTCGGTTGACTTATAACACATAAGGAATGACGTGTTGCGCAACGTATGAGTTTTTAAATATGTCAGAAGCGTAGATATAGGGGTCATTTGAAGTGTTTAACCCCGTAATTTCTACGTCACTGGCATAAAATGAATTTCAGTGGCAGTTTTTGAATATCTAAAGTCTTTTACATGAACAATGTTTACTTTGTGTAAAGCTCCAAAGTAAGTAGTTTTCGGGAAAATTGGAACATTGTAAGATGATGCACCTAAAGAGTCAATCTCTTTTTGACGCACAATAATAACTTAAGATAAAATGAGGAATAATTTTTATTTAAAAAAAAATTATTACAATAGATTCTCATTGCATAAATTAGCTCGACGAATCATGGATTGATGCACTCTTCGAATCATACCAGGGTTCTCTCTAATTTCTCCAAATGCTGCTATCACCCTTACCAGAAGATCTCCTTGGTTTAGTACCGTTATTTTATATACGAATGATTTAACATGTCCCCGTAAAAAGAAGGCAAGAGGATTGAAATCTGGAGACCGAGCAGGCCAAACCACAAAACCTCCTTTACCATTTCATCGATTTGGAAAGAATTGGTCCAAATGGTCTCGAACATTCCTATAAAAATGAGCAGGTGCCCCATCATGTTGAAACCACATATTGTGGCGAACGTTTAAAGGTAAATGTACTCAGGTAAAATTGATCTTAGAAAATGCAAATAATAATCACCATTTAGTCTTGGAGGCAATAAATATGGTCCTAGTATAGTATTGTCGATAATACCACCCCAAATATTATTGGAAAAATTGTGATAATCTTTTCTTAAAGCAATAGCGTGGGTATTCTCATAATCCCAAATGTGGCTGTTGCGACTATTGAAATACCCATCTTTGGTAAAACATGTCTCATATGTAACCAAATTCCTCGAAGAAAATCAGGTTCATTTCGATTTTGTTGAATATACCAGTTGGAAAAATTCACACGATGACGATAAACTGCTGGAGTCATTGCTTGAACCTTCTGTATGTGATATGCGTAAAGTAATTCCTCACTCACAGCTCTCCAGACAGTTGATTTGGTAGCATTCACGAAATTAGCCAATGCACGAATGCTGGTATCGGGCGGATTATTAATTCAGTTCTTGGACGACCAGCAGCACCAAGACGTTTCAACGAATCATATTCTCTGAATAGACGATGAATTCTTTCAAAAGTTGAATGGTACGAAGGTTGACGAGTAGGAAACCGTTATGTACACAAACGCACAGCTTCATGGCCATTGCAATTAGCTTCACTGTAAAGATGCATATCAGTTAAATATTCAAAATTATTCATGTTTATTTGAAAAGTTTCAAATTAAACTGTCATTTAAATAATGACAGTATTTTTGAAATTCGCTTGTGAATTCTACTTACCTACTAGATTGTTAATTTGCAACTAATAAATGCCGGGAACAAGATATGCATCTCCTCATAATACTCCAATTTTCCCCAAAACTACTTACTTTAGAGCTTTACACCAGGTAAACATTTTTCGTGTAAAAGACTTTAGATATTCAAAAACTGCCACTGAAATTCATTTTATGCCAGTGACGTAGAAGTTACACGGTTAAATTCTTCAAATGACCCCTATATCTACACCTCTGACATATTAAAAAATTGCCTCATATGTTGCACAACACTTCATTTCTTATGTGTTATAAATCAACCGAATCTCATTTATGTACCTATATTAGGAGTTACGGGCAAAAAACGAAAAAAATTTTTTCATTAAAGACCTGAATCTAATAAACCACGCATCTTCAAGGATACGTTTATGGGAACTTTTTTCATATTTAGAGGTATACTTTCACCTTCCGACGTTTGCTGCAATATTTACGGGATACCCTGTATACGCTTTAATAGATGTACAGGGTGGCCAACTAAGAATGCGAGGTACTGTATCTTTGAAACTATCCATCGTAGAGGCTTGCGCAAAAAAAAGTTATTACTAAAACGGCCAATACAAAAACCTGAAAAATATTTTCAAGTTTCTGAAATGGCCGCTAGGGGGCGTAACTGAAATCTTGAATCTAAAAAAGTGATGATTCTGTGAATTCTGCTATATTAAAACCTAATAAAAAAATTACTGATCGTTGAAGTCGAGGATAATCTGAACTTTTTTTGTTTGGCACTTTTTGACGTATGTCTAAAAATAAAGTGGTGGAGGGCATTCAAAGGTTTCCTTAAATAACCCCCTGTATCTTCGAAACGGCTATGCCGATTTTAACAAACTTGGGCGCGTTGAAATGAGCTATTCTTGGGCTACAAATGTTATAATATTTGAAGTTTTGTTAGTTTCACATGTCGTCGCTAGAGGGCTTTGTTCGACATTCGGACAGAAACGGTTAATTTTCTCAAATAATTAAATGCATTGGTATGATTTTTTTTCATGAACAAGTAGCTAAATGATGCCTAAACAAGCTCGCGAAAACCGCATCTCGATATCTTGTTTCTAATACGAAAATTGCTTAAATATTTTTTTAACTATATTTTTCTGGAATTGCTTCTATTATGTAAGTTGTGGACCTAAAAAGGACCGATTTAAAGGAGGAAGGTTTTTAATACCCCGTAAATGCTCGAAATACTGACCATCACGCTCTATGCATTGCTAAAGCCTCTCATGACTAGACAAAACTACAGCTTCAATTTCGGCTCTCGGTATGTTACGTATTGCGTTATGAATCCGGTTTTTCATATCTTCTCTAGTAGTAGTAGGTTGAGTCCGAAACACGATGTCCTTTAACACGTTCCCTACCACGGGTTAAAAATGTGTGTGTCGCCACAGACTAACTTTTTATTTTGCGATATTATCATTTTATAAACCAAGTTTCATGTACATTTTAGTGATTATAGGTTAAGAATGCACTTTCTGAGAAATTTCTGAGCATTTCTGATCTGGCTCATATATGAGACGTCGGTCTATGGTACGACCTGACTTGTGATCGAGCGAAGAATAGACCAAGTGTCTCATATGTGAGACATCGTAAAAGAGTACACTATGCAAAGTACATAATATATATCAAAATACAAAGAGAGTAATCCTAAATATCAGAAAACATAACAAAAACAATAAAATTCTTTGGTGAAAAACAAAGCAGGCAAAAATCAAAGATACAAATAAAAAACAAAATAATAAACAGTCAAATTCTTTGGCGAAAAACATAAGACCAGAAAAACACTCGAGAGGATACTTAATCCTTAGAGCCTTCGTGGTATTCCTGGAAACAATTGTCCACGCAAAGGAAAATCATTTGTCCGTCTTTATCCTTACAAATCTCACAAACGTAGAAAGTCTGTGATCTCTTTTTGTTTGCAGAGCATACTGTACATCTTCTGCGTTTATCCTGTTTTTTTGGATAATGCTGGTTCCCTGGGGTAGTTTTGACTTTTTCCTGGGCTTGTTTTAGGAAGTCAATTACAATAAGCTCTCTAAATTGAAGGAACGACAGCTTTTTCCGAATTAATTTGTTGTACAGATGAGTTGCATTCCATAGGCGTATGTCCACGAAATGGAAAAACACCTTCAGGTACCACCTGACAGTTTTCCTGGGAGTGGTGTAATAGGATAACGTCTGGTCACTCCTGTCGACTCCAGACATGTTCCTGTTATGGTCAATCACCACGGTTGGCTTCATTTTCTTTTTTCCTCGCTTATCGACAACTTCTCCAACGTCCAGTTTATGTAAGGTCGATATAAGAAGGACTTCCATTTCAAAACCATGCCATTCCTCTTCCTTTGGAAAGTCATTTCTCCTTTGCGCAGTTTACATGAAATAACTTTCTTGGGGTTCCCTTTCCGATTTTTTCTCAGAGTTCCTACCACATGAGTCTTACGCTTATGTAGGAACTCTGTCAGCTACACTATTGTAGTAGTTGTCCATGTACAACGTGTGACCCTTATCAAGGTATGGCTCTCATAGTTTCGTAACTACTGATTGGGCGTGACCTTCATTCCCGTCGACTGTTCCTTTTTCAGTATCACCAGACAATCAAGTATGTAACCATAAGGAGTGCAAAGTTCTTATAACTATCCCATATTTTGCACTTTTGTTTGGAATGTACTGACGGAATACCAATCGCCCACGCCAAAGTAATAAAGCTTCATCTAGCGAAATATCTTTGCCGGGATAATACACTTTCTGTATGTTTTCTCTAACGTGATTCACAACCTGTTCGATTTTGTGTAAACGGGATGTTTTTTCATCTTCACTCTTGTAAAAACACAAGCACCTCAGAATCTGTTCAAATCTGTTTCTTGACATTACTCTGCCAAAAACTGGATGGGCATAGAGTGGCTTAGTATTCCAGTAGTGCTTGATGCTGGGCATTTTTATTTGTCCCATTAGAATGCAAAGTCCAATAAAACGGCGGAACTCTTCAGAAGAAAGTGGCTTCCACCTATTCATTGTAGAATGCTTCTGCAATACATTTCCCACAATCTCCATTGCCCGAAGATTAGCCCAATCACATATTTTCCCGATTACAGCGTCATCAAACAGAAGCCCAAATACCTCAGATGCAGAAGAATCGGCCGGAATATTCACTTTTATACCTTCAATTCCCGTAAAGTCATGAATTTTCGGTTGTTCGCTGATCTCTGTCCAACATGAAATATCTTCGACCGTGGCTAGTCTTTCGTTGGCTGGTGGATTGTGTAAATCGTTTTCATTGCTATTACTAACATCAGAATGTTCATACTCCTCACCACTAACTACATTTTAATCGCTGGAATCCGATTCAGATGATAGATTCCAACTACTGCCAGAGTCTTGAAACGGTTCTTCAGGTGTTTCCTCATCACTTGATGCATTCATAATTGCATCGGCCTCAGCTTGAAGGTCATCTTCTGTCAGAAAACGTGACATCATGTAGGACACCTGCAATTCAATTTTGAGATGTTGAATTTTAGGGTATTACTCACATTGCTTACGTTCACGTAATAACAATAAAATATAAAGGATTACCCGCAGCAAATAAAGGAGCTCAATGTAGGCGCGACCGGGATCAACAGACACGGTATTCTTTCACAGAACAGATCATATGGTACTTAACCTAAAAACAGGTGTTCTGATAACATAACTTATTGTTTGAATTTGTTCAGTATTTACGCCGTTTCAGCGTAAAATTTTGTTCATGAAGATGTCTGGCATGCTCTACAGTTCAATTATAAATGCTTTATAAAATAAAACCACTTACATAATGAAAAATCATGGAGCCAAAACAACGCACGTGTTGTCACATAAACGTTCCCACCAAAACTACAATTTTTATTTTTATCTGAGACCAAGCGACACACATATGCGTCGGACCTATCCACAGACCGCATCAAAATTTCAAGCCGCTATCTGTAGCCCAAATGATTTACACATCCATTGAGTACGATCGAGCACCTGGCTCGTATGTGAGACGCTGGTCTGTGACAAAAATCGCTGTGGCTCATATATGAGACGGCTGGTAGCGAACGTGTTAAGCGCCCCCATAAATAAAAATCGAGGCAAGTTAAGTCTGGCAATCGCGGAGGCCATGGAAACAGACTTCCTCTTCCAATCCACCGCTGTTGAAATATTGCATTAATATGCTCTCGCGCATTAATAGCAATGCTGGGTAACTATCCAACTGCAAAAATAATTTTTGCCTTGTTTCCAGGGGCACATCTTCCAACAACAACGGTAATTGGTTGGCCAAAAAGCCAAGAAATACATTGCCATTTAGGGGTTGCTCGAAAAAATATGGCCCAATAATTCTGCCTCCCAGTATGCCACACCATACATTTAAACTCCAACGCCCTTGGCGCTGAACTTCACGCAACCAATGGGGATTTTCTGCAGACCAATAATGCATATTATAATAAAATACTTATCTTTTTTGGGATTTTTTAATGGTGTATTTTAAATTATACAATCTAAACGTTTCGATAACACTTACAGTTATCGTCAGTAGTAATGTTTGTTAAAAATTGTTAAAGATGTAGTAAACAATTTTGTCAAATTTGAAAAATAAAAAATTTTACATTTTCATAATAATGCATATTGTGCGGATTGACTCTCCCGTCACTACTGAAGGTGCCTTCATTGGTCCAAAGAATTTGAAATAAAAATTCTCTGTTTTCGGGTATCATACCTAACATCCAATGACAATAGTGTAACCTTCGATCAAAATCTTCTTCTTTCAAAGCCTGATGCAAAGCGACATGATATGGGTGCATTCTTAAAGTAATTAAAAAAAGTTTAAACGAATACCTATATATTTTGATGGTCATTAGAACTTACCTATGGTCTTTCAAAATATTTTGAACCGTTATCCGTGATATGCCCAACTCAGTGGATAGTGCTCTTGTGCTAACATGAGGATTTCCTTCAATATAGCCCAGTACACGGTTAATATTTTCTTGTGTTCTTCCAATTCTTTGTCGTTGAAACGTAGGCCGACAACTACCATTGGCTCGTAAGATCGCCACTAATCGGGGAAAAACTCTTACATCGCAAGGAGGCCGATTTGGATATCGAGCCGCGTAAACTCTACTGCGGCATTCTGAAGACATTCAAAATAAACCGCAAGCATATCAACAGCTTCATTATCCGTAAAACGCATTTTGAAAGCAAAAAAATTGCTCAAAGTAACGCAAAAGTATTGACAACTATTGACAATTTGAGGATTATGTTTGTTTTGTTTAGGTATCTGTTTCCATTTCCTGCTTCTATTAATTGTATTTTTCGTACATATCCAAAGTGATTATGCATTTAAACAAACAAAAAATAGGCCTTTCGTATAACTTTTAGCATTGCTTACTTGCCCATAGTAATTTCAAAGAGGTTGATTTTATTCTGGTGAATAAATTTACAAACATTTAAAATCAATCACAATTTGTAGGTAACCTATTCAGAGCTGAAACTGAGTGATGAGAGTGATGGTCAGCATTTCGAGCATTTACGGGGGCATTAAAAACCTTCCTTCTTTAAATCGGTCCTTTTTAGGGCCACAACTTACATAATAGAAACAATTCCAGAAAAATATAGTTAAAAAAAAAATTTAAGGGATTTTCGTATCAAGTTTTCTTTGGCCGATATTTTAGGTTAGGAACAAGATATCGAGATGCGGTTTTCACGAGCTTGTTTAGGCATCATTTAGCTACGTGTTCATGAAAAAAAGTCATACCAATGCATTTAATTTTTTTGCGAATTTAACCGTTTCTGTCGGAATGTCGAACAAAGCCCTCTAGCGACGACATACGAAACTAACAAAACTTCAATTATTTTAACATTTGTAGCCCAAGAAAAGCTCTTTTCAACGCGCCCAAGTTTGTTAAAATCGGCTTAGCCGTTTCGAAGATACAGGGAGTTACTTAAGGAAACCTTTGAATACCCCCCACTACTTTATTTTTAGACATACGTCAAAAAGTGCCAAACAATAAAAGTTTAGATTATCCTCGACTTCAAAGATCACTTATTTTTTTATTAGGTTAATATAGCATAATTCACAGTAACATCACTTTTTCCATTTCAGAAACATGAAAATATTTTCCAGGTTTTTGTATTGGCCCTTTTAGTAATAACCTTTTTTCCGCAAGCCTCTACGATGTATAGTTTCCCAGATACAGTGCCTCGCATTCTTAGTTGGCCACCCTGTACATGCAGTGCGACTTTCATTCAATTTGGTAGAACATTTATAATTGTATTCGAATGTGATAATTGTGTTTCTTGAACGATATTTCAAAAAGTGTGCTTCTTGGACGCAAACTCATCAAAATTATAGAAAGCCTGATTAATAGGGTAATTTTTTATAGAGATTTTAAATTTTTTAAGCGAAAGTTTTTTACATTCTCTAGCAGCAGGTGATAAAAACGAATTCCTAGAAATTTATAACTCTTGTCACTTTTGGTTGTCCACTTTTATTTAAAATCCCATTACTGATTCGACAGTTTATGATGTATTAATCTACGGCAATTGTGAAGTGTGAACAGAGTGTAGTACATTTCCTCTTATTTATAGCCAACCAACAGTAGGTACAGGTCTAAACTTGCATTTAAATATTGTTGTATATAGAAGCTTAGACTAAGTAAAAACTTACTCCTATTAACCTGTTTGTCTCACCTCACGTTTGCAAAAACTAAGAAATGCAAGGCGGCCGTTGTAAAGGACTTTTTAATAATGCAATATTTTATAAACATCAATTTCTTTTTATAAAGTCTTGTTGATTGGCATATTTCCTTTTATACTTGTGCGCTCCATGTCCATTTTGTTATTTCTAAATAGATATTTACACATTTAAATTTGGATTAAACGTTATAAATATAAATCGTTTGACTTTCTAAAAAAAAATGAGTTGTGTTACTATTAGCATATTATGTATAACTTTCTGTTTACATAAAATAATAAACCTATAAATAATATATACAATGATACTAATTATCTAATAAAATCAAGTATAAACAAAACTGCAAAAACATTTACACAGGATTCATTAACAATGCTTAGCATTAATTATCATATAATCATTAATCAATTGACTAAACATGTGTTTAATACGGAAATTTTCATTTATAAACAACTATATAGAAGTTTGCTAAAATAACATTTTTAGTTTTGTTTAATAATTACTAATGCTAGGTATTACAATGAAATTGTTGTAGATTACAGTTATACAAGATATTAAAAATAAAAAGTATTACCAAATAACAAGGATGCATGTGACTATTTCATGTTTATCACAAAAATAAATTAGTGAAATTTAAATTTTTAATAATTTGTTTATAGAAAGGTCAGTTTAATAATTTATCAAACCTTCCTCCAGTTTCTTTAATGTTCAGTAGGTTATGAATATTATACAATAGAATAAATATCAATTAAATTGTCACAAAAATGTTATTTCTAATGTATTCTACCAAAAATGTTTATTTCACACAAGTTTATTGGTTTATAAATTTATTTCAAACTCCTAATTGCATTTGCAGTTTGGTAACATTTATTATGCTTGATTAGTTTATATCTAAAATAATTAATTTGCAAGTCAAACAAATTTATTGTACCAAATTAAACAAGTTGAGAATGTTTACAGATGGAGATTTAGTTAGGTGAATAGCATTGGGTCACACTAGCCTAATTATCATGTCACGAATACGAATACTATCATAGTTGACTCAAAGAAGTAAATTTGATTTAACGTGTAATTGAACTTAAAAGAACCATTGCGATTGTTATGTCATTTTAAACCTGGAGCCCTAATTGTTGCGTTACATTTTGATGTTAAAATTCCGTAATGATGCTTTCTTTCTACAGCTAAAATGATAAGCTACAGCGAGCTTTCTAGGTTTAAATAGAACGGAATTAAATTGTATTTATTTTTCACCATTATTACACAGTATTCCTGAACAGGCTGAGATTTGCCTACGTGCTTAAGCACTCAGCAACACTGGGAGGGTTTAGGGATATTGTTAGGCTACCGAGAAATGTTTATGAATGACTACCTTAAATTTGCTTAAGTCAAAGTTTGGAGGGAAACAGAAACTAGGTAGTGCATTCCACAATTTGGTCGCTGTATGGAAAAATGTAGATTGCGCACGTTTAGTGTGACAAGATAGAATTTTGAGAGCGTAATTATGGTGTGAATGGGCAAACCGAGTGTTCCTAGAGAAGATAGCCTGCGAAGGTATTAAGGAGTGTATTTCGGGGGCACACATGCCATGGTAATAGCGATAGAACAAGGAAAGAACCGAAACAATGCTTCTATGCTCAAGAGACTGTAGGTCAGACGTCAGAGACGGGTAATTTATAAGCCTTATAGCTCTTTTTTGGATGCGGTTTGCCATATCATGGGCGTATTGGGGATCATTGACCCAGAGGTGGCAATTGTATTCCAGATGAGGTCGAATTTGAGTCTTATACAGCAAAAGGAGTTGCGATGTGAAGTACTGTTTAGATCTGTATAGTAAGCCCCGTTGACGGGCAGCGGTTTTGCTGGCTGACAAATGGTGTTCAATTCATGAAAGGTTCGATGATACGGACATCCCTAACATAGAAATTGAGTTTGAAAACTTGAGATCTAAGCCATTCATATTTGCAACAGGAAATGATCGTCTTTCTTGGCGGACACAAGGCAACACTGGGTTTTGTTGGCGTTGGACGTGAGTAGATTATTCCTTCCCCATACAAGCATACGTTCTAAGTCACTGTTGACTGAGGCTCCCATTTTTACTTTAACCTCCTGACTAGACTTATTGTTGTGTGAAAACTGAGAAAAACTACAATCTAGAGGACTATCGGCCGCAAAGCAATGAATCGGGTTAGTTGTTGAGGAAATGAGGTGTTGAGTAAAAGCGTGGGAACTATCACTGATCCTTGGGGTACGCCCGATGAACGAGGTAAGCTTGGCAAGTAGGCACTTGTGCCAAACCTGGTCAAAAGCCTTTGAAATATCTAAAGCTACTACGGCTGTTTCACCGGAGCTCTCTGGTTTATTTGACTCGAGGAACGAAAGTAGTTGGTGATTGATGGCTTTTGCCATGTTTTTGGATAGCATGGAAAGTAATTGCTATTGGGCGACAGTTTGAGGGATCGATTTTGTCGCCCTTTTTAGGAATAGGTTGGACATTCGCTAACTTACACGATGAGGGAAACCCTTCAGAGGACAGAGATCGAGTAGCATTTGGAGGACGAGAGCTGGAATACCGCCAGGACCAGTCGCCTTGT
Organism: Vesta saturnalis; assembly: GCA_036346205.1. Lineage (NCBI taxonomy): Eukaryota > Metazoa > Arthropoda > Insecta > Coleoptera > Lampyridae > Vesta > Vesta saturnalis. Next base: position 546,052 of record JARFJB010002063.1, read on the forward strand.
TTAATTCAAGTTTATTCATAATTGATTCTAGGAGCTAGTATCGAAAGTGGATTGGTTTCACAGGGTATGGGGTAAATTTGGGCGACGGCACAATTTTATCAGAATCAGAATATATGCTTTTGCGATAATGCATCAGTGCAAGCTCTATTAAAACAGGGTTGGGAACGGGCATGACCTACACGATTATGTTTTTTGGGAATGTGTAACTCCATACACATTAAGATAACCTCAGTTACTGCAAGAGTAATGTTTGAAGAGGAGGACCGTTTAAAATAATACTCACACCAGGGGAAGATTGGAAAAGTCTCGCAGTTCGCTCCAGTTAGCTGATTTAAATCACCACATAGTTCTATCTGTTTTTCGAGTAACAGTGGGATTGGATACAGAGGATTTCAATTAAGCAGTGGTCTGACTGACCAAGTGGGGAAAGGGCGCTGGTTTTATACACAAATGGGTTAGTTGTCAGGAATAGGTCCAGGAGATGTAGAGTATGAATGGAGTTGTCAGGGATTCTGGTTGATTCGGAAATCATTTGAGTGAGATCATAGTATACAGCAAATGCTTCTGCACTATGACCTGCGGGGTTAGTGGTAGATGAAAATTGAAGCCAATTGGAGTTGTGAACATTAAAATCTCCCAGAATTGAGATATCGTAAGATGCAATAAAATTTCACAAACTGGGACCCAGAATGTTTGAAACAAACCGCGTGAAATTTGGTGTTTTCCAAAGTAGACTTCCTCTTACAACCCACGTTGTCCTTGGTATACGCTCATACTCCGCCTTTAAGGCGAAAGTTAGCGTGGAGGTTGCATATGGGAAATTGTAGGTCAGGCGAGTCAGTGCTTTCTGATAGAAATATTTAAAAAATTCAATTTTAAAATGTCTTTTTTTGGGTTTTTTTAATGGTGTATTTGCATATTAAAGTTATACAATCTAAACGTTTCGATAACACTTCATTTTCGTCAGTAGTAATATTATTTATTAAAATTGTTAAAAGATGTTGAAACAATTTTGTGAAATTTGAAAACGTTTTCAGTTTTGTGCAATTTGAAAAATTTTTTCAACATCTTTAACTATTTTAATATGTGATATTACTACTGACGAAGATAATTGTAAGTGTTACCGAAACATTTAGATTGTATAATTTTAATATACAAATACAACATTAAAAACCCAAAAAAGATAAGTATTTTAATATGTATTTTATTAGGTTATGCGTACCACTTTATTTTAGTCTGGTCCCACACATCCGTCCGTCCGTGTTCGCGATTACAGAAAAATGGCACCACTTTTTTCAAATTAATGGCGTAACAATTAAATGTTTGCTACGTTTGATTATTGGATTAAAGGTGAAATTTCTAAATATTTAAATTTGGTTTACCACAGCTTTTAGTTCTGATTCGGAGATAGGAGCGAATTCGTTTGCATGTTTAGCTATCTTTCTTTGCACTGACACACATACAATACATAATACTGTTTAACACATTCCCTATTCTATTTACAATGTTGTCAAGTGTTACTGAACTGTAAATTCCAACGAAGCAAAATTTAACTGAACAAGCAAACAAACATACAAAACAAAAAAAAACCATAAACTAAATTCGACCAGAAGGTTTGGAGCCCTTATAACCTGATTTTACTTTGGGCTGTCCGTGAAGCGGACTTGAGGTCTAATCAGTTAAACTAAAGTTGTTGCTCGCGAAAGCTGTCAAATGATAATTATACTAGTACTAATAATCTTTATCTGTAGCAAGTAAACAATCAAGACGCTATTCTTCGTACTAAATTAATGAAATCCCCCTAATTGTGCACAGTGGAAGATATACATAAATTGATAAACAATACAAGGTGCAAGGATTTTAAGTGTAGGAACCTTCTCAAACGTTATGTCACAGAATCGCTCTGGTCCAGAAATGTTTATGCGGAAGATTATGTCAGTTAACGCAATTTCGTTTTCCTTAAGTCCTGCTTCATTTATATGTTCCAGCGTAACTCGCCTTTTTTATTTTTATTTATTAGCCACTTCTGGCATAAATTTACTATAAGATAAACCTTAACGTACATAATAAATACGTATAAATAATATAAATGTTAATTAATAAGGACACAATTGATTACCTGTGTGAGTCACCCACTTAATAACAGGAAGTGCTAGGTATAGTATAAACTATTAAATAAGTACCTACTTAACGTATTAATTAAGTAAAAAAAATTATAATAAATTGATATACGAGTAAAAATTTAAACATGTGTGCTGCTAATAGTAAAACTCCCATCGAGGTTTGGGTCTCGACATGAAAGGTTACTTTCACTAGGTATTTTCAAAAAAAGTACAAATCGACGATATAGTTCTTACGGTGGGTAGGCCGTACAGGCAATAGGAGTTGTTGCGCGACTACCAAACAGTGGATCGCGGAACATCCCAGCCAACCGTCGTCGCCGTCATCGCAGTACGAGATACCGCCGACCTACCGAGCAGCAACGCACCTCCGACCGTCCCAGCAGAGAAGATGGGGCGATCCAAACAGAACAAAGTCAGTACCGCCAACAGACACCGCCCTACCTGCTGATGCCCAGCTGGCGGCTCTGTCGACGTGCACCACCGCCTTCGCCGCCGACACCGCCATCATAGAAGAAAGGAAAGAAGAAGACGCCTGCCCCGGTTCTACCAACCCCGACGGGCACAACTCCAAGACACAGAGTAAGAAGCCGCAGAAACCGCCAAAAACCACCCGACGTCGACCACCAAAGTTTTCAAGCTCCTGTGAGCCGCTCGGAAACCAAGGTGACCGTACCAGGGAGAATGTGACCCCGGCAATCAGAAGCAGAACTGGATAAACTAAACATAAGGTTATTATAAGTTTTCGTTATGAACGAATAAGTTCAAAGGTAATTGTGTAATTAAAAATTATTACTAATTTTATTAAATACATAAATGAAAAGTTTACCTCGAGTAGGATTTGAATCTACGACCTGTACTTGCTAGAGTACCGCGCTAACCAACTGCGCTATCAAGGTTCAAACCCCAATCGATGTAAATTTTGTCTTTATGTATGTAGAACTGATGTAAATTCTAAATATAATGAGATTATAATCAAATTACTTATATTAATGGAATGTGAGCCTGCAATATCGCAATGATTCACACATACTAAAGCAACTTGACTAATATTAAATTATTATAAGTTTTTGTTGTGAACGAATAAGTTCAAAGGTAAATATGTAATTAAAATTTTTTATTAATTTTAATACATACATAAATAAAAAGTTTACCTCGAGTAGGATTTGAACCTACCACCTGTACTTTGCTATAGTACCGCGCTAACCAACTGCGCCATCAAGATTCAAGTCCCAATCGATGTAAATTTTGTCTTTATGTATGTAGAACTGATGTAAATTCTAAATATAATGAGATTATAATCAAATTACTTGTATTAATGGAATGTGAGCCTGCAATATCGCAATGATTCACACATACCAAAGCAACTTAACTGATATTAAATTATTATAAGTTTTTGTTATGAACGAATAAGTTCAAAGGTAAATATGTAATTAAAAATTATTATTAATTTTATTAAATACATACATAAAAAGTTTACCTCGAGTAGGATTTGAACCTACGACCTGTACTTTGCTAGAGTACCGCCCTAACCAACTGCGCCATCAAAGTTCAAGCCCCAATCGATGTAAATTTTGTCTTTATGTATGTAGAACTGATGTAAATTCTAAATATGATGAGATTACAAACAAATTACTTATATTAATCTTTCAAGGACAAACGATATTAAGTATTAGTTGTAGTAGGATATTTTATGTATTTTATTTTTATACAAATGGATACACGAAATATCGGAAGTTGTATACAGTATGGTCCAAAACGAGAATCGTAGATTTTCTCGAAATTTTCAAATGGAACACCTTATATTTTTCATCGGCATAGAATAGTTTATTTGCTACTCTATCAATTTTATTAAGCATTCCCTGTACCTATATCCATAAAAACGAATTTAACTAAAAAACGAGTTTTTTTAGTTAAATTCGTTATCCTAAACTACCCGTTAATTAATCAAAGGGAACACCTGTATATTTTATTCCTATAAGTTTCAGAGATATTCATCAAAAGCTGTTATTAGACATAAATTTCTAATAGTAATAATACCATTTACACCTTTCTTTTTAATACACTCTTCTGCTGCCTTAAAATACGTTAGACACGAAGCGTAAACTAAGGTGAGTAAAAAAACTACCGTTATAAATAAATAAAAGTTTTGTACATGTTAGTTACGTGTTGCTAAATATTATTATTTATTTTGTTGCAACCATTTTTTAAGCGGCAATTATTCATTTAAGTGGCTTTTGCTGATAAAAGTGCTTCTTGTGGTGGGGTACCAGAAAGAAGAGCTCGTAGATACGATTTATACTAGGGGAATGCAAAATAAACTCTTTTCTGCCAAGTCGAGTTTATGCAAAGCGTTATCCCGAACGAGGACGCCCAGACAAGCGAAGCCTGGAAAATTTATTACAAGGATTTATACCAACGGGACATGTAGACTATACAAAACCAGTTAAGAGTACACCCGTTCGAAGTGAAGGAAATGAATTGTTCGTTATGTTATCTGTTACCGAAAATAGATATGTTTTCAGGAGTATCATATCCAGTTTCACCAACTATTTGATATGGATTTTGCAATTGAGCTCCACATAAGTTTGACATAACTTACAACTTTTTTGATAAAGTTTTGTTTTCGGATGAAGCCACATTCCACAAAAATAGATATGTGAATCGCCATAACTTCCACTACTATTGAGATCAAAATCCGAGGATTTTCAGGATGGTTGACTATCAACACAAGTGGTCTAAATGTTTGGGGCGGAGTTATTGGTGAACGTGTTATTGGACCTTATTCTTTACCGATCATTTGAAGGGAGCAATGTACCTTGATTTTTTGCAAAATCGTTTGCAAAATCTATGTGCAAATTTGCAAATAACTGTGAAGGAATGAAATGTGGCTGCAACATGATGTAGCCCCCGTCCATTATTCCGTTCACATCAGGGACCATCTTAATGCATTTCTTTCCAAATCGTTGGATTGGCAGAGGAGGGCCGTGTAACTGGCCACGCCGATCCCCCGATTTAACTTAACTGGATTTATTTTTGTCGGGATATATTAAAGAGATCGTTTATCAAGAGCCGCCAACTACACAAGAAAATATGCAACAAGTATTAAAAACAAGTTTGAGAGTATTACGCCCGACATTTTAAGTATAGTAGCAAGGTCTTTTCAAAACCGCCTTCAGTTGTGCCTCTAAGAAAACGGAAGACATATCGAATATTAAAAATTTTTGAAATGCTTGATCAAACACTTTATTTATACATACGTTAACGATGCCACACTAATTTTGAAATAAAATTATTCATAAGTTTGCTATGTCTAATAACAGATTTTGATGACTACCTCTGAAATTTTGAAACATATCAGTATAATTACAAATATAAAAGATGTTGCGTATCTTATTTCCTACCCAATAGGAATAAAATATACAAGTGTTCCCTTTAAAAGATGTAACTTTTATGCCTAGCTTTGATTAATAACGAGAAGTTTCGGATAAAGACAAATTTAACTAAAAATGAGTGTGGGTAAGTCTTAATAAAATTGATAGAGTAACAAATAAACTATCCCATGGCGATGAAAAATGCAAGGTGTTCCGTTTAAAATTTCGAGAAAATCTAAGATTCTCGTTTTGGACCATATTGTATACGACTTCCGATATTTCGTGTAGTCATCTGTATAAAAATAAAATAGACCATATACATAAAATATCCTACAAATAATAATTAATTCCGTTTGTTCTTCAAAGTGATCAACACATTCAGACAAAGAAATTGTCATATCTTACAAAGAACTCGGTATAAAATGCTGAAATTTTGTTGAGATAATGTACGAAGAGAGGGGAATTCTAATCTGGAATAATATATAGGATGTTCAATTAAAAAATATATCAGTTTGTGTTGTCATGGACCTGTATTAGTGAAAATATTTTTAAAATGTGCAGTCTAGCAAGTATTTTATTGCTCCATTTTAATATTTTTTGTAATATATATAATTTAGATGTAGTAGAAGACGGAAGCTAAGATGAAGGACCCTGTATATCAGACGCTGGAAAAACAGAGGTAGTTCCGATGCCCAGAAAACTAAACTTACCCCACACTACAGCAAACCTCCGCATCTGTACGGTCGTCTGAGACAAATTGTGAGCTCGATAAATTCTTTCAGGCATCATCACACCCTTATCGGGAAAAACCGAGTCTATTGTCAAGAATACGCAGCACCTCGTGAAAACTATCAAAAACTTCGAACATAATCACGAAGAAATAAATATTGGGAAGCTTCGACTTCGTAAACCTATTCACAAATATTCACACCGACAAGGTACTAAATATCATAAGGGACAGGCTGGAAAAGGATGAAACGTTAGACGAACGCACACAACTCTCGGTGAACACAACAATACAACTTTTGACAATCTGTATTAGAACAACAGACTTCCAAGTAGAGACAAATTCTATTAACAAGGGTTTGGAATGGCAATGGATTCCCCACTATCAACCCTAGTGAGCAGTATATAACAAGCGATATCACACAGGCGAATTTTCCCCAGAATATGGCCAAAATTCGGAATTTCCAACGTTAAAATCCTTAGCTGAATCCATTACATTTCAGTAATCTAGTTACCTGGTTATTATAAAAACACATTCTTTTGTTTTAATCCCCGTTGCTACGCATAATATTGTTGTTGAAATTCGACAGTTTATTATCATTCAATCAATTTAGTTAGAGTGCAGTGTGTGATTTAATTATTTTTTTACAAAGGTAGTGAAAAGTAAGTTGGAATTATTATGGAGCCTATTGCTAGTGGTAAGTGTAAGTATAAAATTATTTTTAAATTAAAACCTATGCATTACTTAATTAGTATTTTTTTAATGTCACAATGACGTAACTACTTGAAAAACATAAATGTTAGTTTTTCTTCAGACAAAAAGTACATTTCCCCGTATTTACCCATCTAAAAAAGATCTATTTTCATATTTATGCGATAATTTGCGATCTTGATGGATATCAATTTTTTAAGGAGTGCTGGTATATGAGCAGAGCTATTTGAACTTAGAAAAATATGTTTAACAATAATGGTTTATGCAAATTAAAATTTTAAAAAGATATACTATTTTGCGAATTGTTATATTATATCATAAATTAAAATGGCAAACCTTTTTAATTTATACAGGGTGTATCAAAACTTATCGGCTATAGAGCGACAGATAATACCTAGTAGAAATCAAAACAATACATGCCGTGGTAAAAAATCTTTCTCTTTAAGAAGATACAGGGTGTTAAAAAATAAAACTGGGCTTTTTTAATTACGATAATTCGAAAACTACTTAGTTCAAATTGAATTCGTATTGGAAGGTAAGTAATACGAATTTGATAATAGTTTAAATCTAGCTATGTATGCACTAATCACCTTTTAGAGCTAAAAGTTGAGCGTACCTATTTCGTTTTTCTTCTTTTGGTGTGCTTACTTAATGATATTTAGTGAGTTATTACCCTTTCCATTTTTTTGTTGTTATTAGAATTAATTGAGTTGTTGAAGAAGAAAATTCTAACTCGGTGTGAAGCCAATTAGAATTTTTAATTTTAAATACAGCTAGGTTTAAACGAATAGTACCGAACAAGAATTTTAATTGGATGTTTCGTGTAGGTACTTTAATATGCCATTACAATTGTTTTATAGGTGTTATAATATAAGTATTTTTCTAGGCTCTACAGCAAAATCTGCCTTTTTTAAAAGGAGTGATCTCATTGAATGGCTAAAAGACTGCAACTTTACTAACAAAAAGGTGCAGCACCAGTATATATTACAGAAATTGGCCTCTACAATGAACACCCAAGATCTGTCCAAGGAATCTCATAAGACCCTAACCAAATTTTTAGAAAAATATAACGCAAGGTGGTTAGTAGCATCTAGAAATAAAACTGCGTTTAAAAATAAACATTCTAATTGGCTCGAAACGGAGTTAGAATTTTCTTCTTCCATAACTCAATTAATCCCAACTACAACACCAAAAGCAGGAAGGTCAGCTACTGAATTTGTATCTTCAAGTGAGCGAACAAAAAGAAGAAAAACGGAACAGGTACGCTCAAGTATTACCTCTGAAGAGTTGGTGTATGCTGCCCAAATGCAATTAAGTGCTGATGGTAAGTTGGATGCAGCAGAGGTATTAAAAGATGTCGCTTTTTCTACACGCACTCGTGCAAAAAAATATAAGACAGCTTTTCGAAAAGATTTCGAGGTACCATTTTCGACAGACGAAGCTTTGTCATTTTTTGTGGGAGCTAAACTGGCAAAGTTTCAATATAATTTGTTGCGAACTTCTGCAAAAAGTCATAATTCATCCCTCTATCCAAATTATGAATCCATCACTGCTGCCAAAAAAAGATGCTATCCGGACAACTTGAAAGTGTTAGAAGACATTGCTGAAGTGCCCCTACAAAATTTGTTGGATCATACGACTCTCAGATTATGTGACTCTCTTAAAGAAGTTTTAAACTCTCTTAAACCTGATGAGTGTGAAAGTCTAAATTTAATTTGTAAATGGGGTGTGACGGAAGTTCTGGGATGAGCCAATATAAACAACAGTTTTCAGATTCCAGTGTTTCAGATGCCAATATTTTTCTTACCATTAGTTCCAGTTCAATTAATTAACGGTGATCCTAACTCCAAAAAGAAGTTGGTTATATGGCAAAATCCTAGAACTTCCTCCACCAGATTTTGCAGACCCATTCGAATTCAGTTTAAACATGAAACTACGGAGCTTTCTGTTATGGAAAAGCAGTATATTGACCAACAAATTTCGGTTTTGCAAGCAACAAAGGTAAAAATTCAGTTACGTGAGGTGCTTGTAAAACACACTTTATATTTTACCATGATAGATGGAAAATTATGCAATGCTGTCAATGATAATCCATCCACCCAGAGATGTTATATTTGCAATTTGACCTGTAAAGATTTTAATAACATTGAAAAAGTTTTAAAACAAGAGGTTATTCACGAATCTAGATATCAGTTTGGCTTATCATCACTGCATGACTGGATTCGTTTTTTTTGAGTGTGTGCTTCACCTTTCCTATAAAATAGAATTTAAGCAGTGGCAGGCTCGAGGCAATGAAAATAAGGAAACGCTTATAAGAAATAAAAAACGAATCCAGCATTTATTTTTTAATGAAATGGGGTTAGCGTAGATCGACCAAAACCTGGTTTTGGAAGCACCAACGACGGAAACACAGCTCGACGATTTTTTGAAAACCCTTCCAAATCATCGGAAATTACAGGTGTAGATGAGGAACTGATATCTAGATTCCGAATAATACTGTTAACAATTTCTTCCGGTTATCACATCGACATTGGTATGTTTACAAATTATTGCCACGATACAGCAAAAAGATTTGTGAAACTGTATCCATGGTACAATATGCCAACATCCATGCATAAAATCCTTATTCACGGTTCTCAAATAATATCACATTTACTAGTTCCAATTGGGCAACTTGCTGAGGAAGCCCAAGAGTCACGAAATAAAGATGTGAAGCGGTTTAGAGAATTTCATTCTAGGAAATTTTCTAGACAGCAAAACATGCAGGATATATTTCATAATCTTCTCGTGTCTTCCGATCCATTAATATCAAATATGAAAAAATTATCTGCTAAGAAACTCAAACGGTATCCATCAGAAGTTCTGTCATTTTTGGAAGAACCTGAATTACTTGAAAGATGATGACGAACTTTTAAGTGAATAGGTCTTTAATTTTGTTACAATTAGTTTTTCTTAAATAAACTGCTGCAGATAAGTAAAGTTACGAGTGATATTTCCAGTCAACTTTGATAACTTGTGATTCTTGAAATAATGAACGGATTTTAACGTTAGCAAAAGCTTTTTGGTTATAGGTTTTCCTTGTACAATCGATTGGATACTGCTTCCTAGTTTCATGTTTAAACTTGCATACAGTATGTTTACAGATATAGATCCCAATTGAACTAGGTACAAATTTTAATATTCGACGAAAGGTCACTTTCCATAAAAAGTTCAGCTTGTTTTAAAGTTTATTGCCTTTTTAAATAATATTACACTTGTAAAATCCTTAATTGTATTTTATGTGTTTATGAGTTTTCAACTCCTTATTTGTATATTATATTTCTTAATTTAAAGTACGAGAAAAACTAAAACTTTTGATGCAATGTCAGTTTCCGCTGAGAAACATTTTGTAGTCCATTTGTTCTCTGTTTGTTGTCCGTGGACATTCCTATATAAGTACCAAAATATCGTTATTTTATTTTCGTTTTTAACCCTAAGTATTTATGATTATCTAGTTGTAGAATTTCATTGCTTAAAAATAAGAAAAAAGGTTCATATGAACCTATGTCCGAAAGTACTTTTAGACTTCACGACAATTTCTCATATAAATACCATTTAGAATCACATGGATCGACTTTGTCAAATTCGAATATCTCGAGAATGGTTGCTCGGAGCGACTTCCACCAAATATGAATTTTTCGCATAAAAGTGTTAGAGAAATCCATTTTTTTCTTAGAAATTATAAAAAAAGTAGGTATGGAAAAGTTATGTCTTTTTAAATAGGTGAAAACATATGTAGGTGGCGCCACCTACAAGTAGATGCCAAACTAATATCAAATTTAGTAAAATATATCAATTATTTCAAAAGTTATTTACAAAAAACAAAAATAATAATGAAATTTGGCGACCCTGTATCTTCGACACGAAGTATGTTCGGACATACGTTCATATGAACTTTTTTTCTTATTTTTAAGCAAGGAAACCCATCCTCAATTTTTTTTTTATTAATGAAACACCCTGTATATATACCCTGTATATAATAGTGTAAAGTACTGTATTATTATTAGAATTAATATACTTTTATTAAATACATTCATTATTCATCATATTTAGATATTTTTTTTGGCCAGAATTTTGACCAAAATCGCCTGTGTGCGATATCTGAATTCACGGAAAAATCAAGCATGTGGCTTACACACGTCGAGTACATCTTCGTAATTTGGCAACACGGCAAGCATAAGCTGGATGAACTCCTAAATCATCTAAACAGCCGCGCATCTTCCATAAAATTCACAATGGAATTGGAGCAAAAACGGCCCTTCCTGGATGTGCTTGTACACAGGAATGACAGAAGTGTGAAGTTAGGCGTGTCAAGATGCTTCTAAGATAGAGCTGAAATAATATGCTCGAAACAAGAGGACCTGAAAAAAGGACATATCGCTAAAACACTTAAAGAAAATGACTACCTCAATGTTACACCTAACCTAAATAGGGAAAGAGTAACCGAAAAGGAAGACCTCAATACCATATACGAATGCAGCAAATAAGAGATACGCTCAAGGGAACACTAACCAAAACCAAACCACACAGTTGCAAGAATTGTGTACACAACCTACCATACGAATGCGGCAGATCATACATAGGAAAGAGCAGCAGACCATTCCAAGTGAGATCTCAGGAACACAAGGACAACATCTGCAAAGGCGAAACAGAAATATCAATAATCCCCGAACATGTCTGGAACGAATACCACCGAATTCAATGGGGTCAAATACAGAAAGTGGCAAGGATGAGAATACAACTCGCCGAAAACTCAAAGAAGCCACGTAAATCGTACTGGCAGAAAATGCAATAAGCCAGGATAATGTAGAAATGAAACCCGTATTGATCTCTATAATGCGCGAAGAGCTTAGGCGCAATACACCTACGCTATAGCGCAACATGCGCGATAAACTACTGATCAACCACGGAAAAGTGCAATATATATATATATATATATATATATATATATATATATATATATATATATATATATATATATATATATATATATATATATATATATATATATATATATATATATATATATATATATATATATATGAGTTCTGAAGAATATATAAGTGGCTCTGTGGTTAATGTGTCATGTTTGTAAGTGAAAGGTACCAAAATTAGAATCTGAGAGTAGTCAAGTGCATGAGAAAAAAATGATAATATTACTGAGGATCGATTCTTCCTGTAATATCTGTAATAATCTAGTGTAAGTCTCAAGGTGCACTTACATGGTTAAGAACTTTCAGACGAACAGAACTTATATCTCCTGATTTCATTTTAAAATGAGCAAAGTTTAATTATCCGACTTAACCCACTATTCATTCGCAAAATGTCTATACCCCAAGTCGTGATTCGATCCCGAAATGTTACGTTTTCATTGTTAAACGATGTAGGCTTGCAGTGGTAGACATTCATGTTTTAAATTTAGAGTTGTGTAAAGGAGAATAGGTTTAATCAAATGCAAATCCACAAAGCACTAGCGAAATGGAAACAGCAATATTGACTACTGGCTATCAGCAGAGTATTTTAATTGAAAATAAGCAGTCAAGTTTACTTTAGTGTTTTATAGTTTTTTTTCCTTTTTGAGTGTACAATATGCATCTAGATTATGACACTCAAAGAGGTGTTTTAATGTTTGACTTTATGAAATCGTAGTAAGTAAACTAACGAAGTTTTTCGTTGATGTAAACATAAACGTAATATAACTTATCTTTATTTGAAAAGTGTGTATATAATTAAAAGTAACAATTCTTCTTACATGCATTTACAATGTGAATGCTTAATGAACAAATAGAAATAAAGTTTAATGAATTATTAATTGAATTTTCAGGATAGGTATAATTATCAGATATGAAGTGTGAAGAAAAGCTGTATATGGTGAGATTTTCTTCCACTTCAACGAGGAATGATTTTTCCTTCTTATAATGTTTCAAGATAAGATTTTTTTATCTAAAATACAACCTTCATTAACGTTTATTGCACGAGTCCAACTTTAGAAAACAAGCCGCGCAGCGTCGAGTTTTCTAATGGACGAGACGTATCTTATGAAACTAGTTTCTTAATATATTATTATAGAAAGCATAAATTTCAAACTTTGGGAAGGTAGCTTGACATCTAAAATAATATGTACTTTTCGAATTATGCCAAAAAACAACTTTTCCTAAAGTAAAGTATTCCTATTTGCAAATACCTTTTAAAAATAATTAATAATTTTTTTTATAACTTTTTTTAAATTATTAGTTTTATTAAAATTAATTAATTAATATAAACTTTTATTTTAATCAAGAAACATTTTAGTTTTAATTAAAACAAACGTTTAAAAATGTTCATTAACTTAACCCAATTTTCTTAAAACTGAGTGTAATAAATAACTTTTGATTTTATTAATTTTGAAGGCAGTGTTTAAAATGTGGATAAGTTACGAAGGTGAATGTGATATAATTAAAAAATATTACTAATTGAAACTTCACACTTGTTTAGAAGTTTCGTCAGTTGCAAATTGCTCATCACATAAAAATGATATACGTTTACTATCATTAATAATAACGTAATATGTTTTTAGTTAAAATATAAACATTAAGTATTGATTGTTTAAAATGCAATTTATGTTTGATATTTGCAGTTCTACTTTTTCACTTAAACAAATTTGCATTCGGTGCACGTTTTATAATCTAACTATGTATGGCGTACACGTTAATTGTATTGGTACTATTATTATCCCACAAAACTGATATTACAAATATTAATAACATACCTGTGCCAAGGTTGCAACGACTAAACCAAATGTCAGTGCAATCTGAGTGTGTGTGGGGTTGTCTGTAGCAATAACTGATCCACATCCAATATAAACTAATAGGAACGTTCCTAAGAATTCAGCCAAAAGCATACGCCATATATTTCGATTATCGGTTATATCGGAAAGTCCTACGAGACTTCCAGCACCTAAAACAAAAAATAAACATTAATTCTTCGTTCCAAGACTAGGGTCTTAAGGTCGCCGTTTAAAAACCCACACTGAAATAAGTAATTTGTAATATCGAGATGTCTTTCTGCGGTTCAATTTTTTTTTGAAAATCTTTTAATGATTAATTTTGTCGGTCAAAATATCTTTGAAGTATAAGGTTTAATTTCGGTCAGAGTCCTTTTATTATTTTTTTTTTGCTATTTTAAACTAGTAATATCAACACCCACTCTCGAAAATATAATAACACACCTATTCTTTTGTTTTTGTTAAGCCAATTTTCCTAGAAAAAGTTGAATAATTATTTCATTTTTTGCACTCGTGAGTGTGATATACACTTAAACATGTTTTGTTGTTGAGTGACAAAACTACTCCGGATTGTTAGCCTTAGTTTTTAACGATTTAGTTATTTATAGATACACAGGGTGTACGTTTTTGTTATGTTTGAAAATAACGTTAAATGCTAAAAATTAAAAAAAGGAAGCCTAATGTGCTACTTTTCAGACAAGCTGCAGTTAGACTACTTTCATACTTATTCAATAATTTTCAATTAGTAAATAATTTAAAAAAAAAAGCTCGGAAGGAGAAAGGGAAAAGGCAACGTGTTTCATTCCCTTCCTAAAGGAGAGGGACGGCTGTTTGAGCTTTTCAATCTCCTTCAACGACATTGATGGTTTCCCAACAATAGTTATGTATGTATGGTGGGACTAAGGGTAGGTGCGGCCAGGATGGGATAGGAAGGAACGGAGTTAGGGTTCTAAGGGGGAAGATATTACCCCACCATTCGCCTAAATAGCCGCAACTGATGTGCATATACGCCTATACCGACAGGAGTAAATTCCCATTCATTTCCTCTCCTCCAACCCCTAACTTCCTCTCCTTATTTCCCTGACGATAGGAACAGTTAACGCGGGTAGCATTTGACGAAAACGCCACTTGATCAAAAATTTACTCGACATAGACCACATATAAATACTAGCCATAATAGAGACAAAATTAACCAACAGCGGCACGCTTAACATAACCCATTACAATACCCACCTTCATAACAACCCCGACAGAGGCAAACGAGGTACTGCACTCCTGATACCCATCCGCTCCGTAAACCTTACCGCCGCACCTTCAACACCTTGAATGTGTAGCTGCAACCTTCTCTCATCCCTCATAATAGTATTTTGCTATCCAACAATTTGGAGAAACGACTGACAACGAAAACGGACAAGTAATAACGAATGAACTACTTGGCTACCAATAGTACGAGTTAGGAACATCCACCCCACGTTTATCGGACACAAAGGTTACTCCATTCCCGGCCACATAATATGCTCAGAACAAATAACGCAATATTTCGATGACAACTGCCACCTCGGCACAACTATAACATCAGACCACCTTCCCTTACTAGTGAAAACATCCTCCACTTCCCTCAACGCAAATAATTATCACACGCAGAAATTTTCAAAATGCCGATTGGAATGTGTTTACAGAACAGATCTCGAATAACCTCCCAGATACAATCCTTAACACTACCGATGACGTAGACAGAGCCGTAAAAGGACTGGCCCAATTTATCTCGGACGCTGCAATCCCGACAAAAGTAATAGACATCAACCGAAAACCACTTCCCCCCGGACCGTTCTCTTGATCAAGTAAAATCGACGGATATACCGACGATTTCTGAAAACCAGAGACCCAGCACTAAAAACCGAATACAACAGACTAAGCGCAATAATCCGACTAGAGACTAACAAAGACACCCAAGAAAACTGGATAAAAGAAACAGCCATACTACCGCGAAGGCCCCAAATTCTGGCACAAATTCAAGATCCTAACGAAACAAAAAACTAAATCACAATGCCACCTAATCAATCCTCAAAGTACCCTCGCAGTTTCAGACCAGGATAAGGCCGACCTGTACTTCTTGCCAATTCATTCTACGCAGCCCTTACGAAATGTAAGACGGTATTCAAAAAAGTCAAGGCTATTTTATGTAAAATAAGTATAGTATTAAAAATTATTATTAATTTTATTAAATACATAAATAAAAAGTTTACCTCGAGTAGGATTTGAACCTACGACCTGTACTTTGCTAGAGTACCGCGCTAACCAACTGCGCCATCAAGGTTCAAGGCCCGAATTTACATCAGTTCTACATACATAAAGACAAAATTTACATCGATTGGGGCTTGAACCTTGATCGCGCAGTTGGTTAGCGCGGTACTCTAGCAAAGTACAGGTCGTAGGTTCAAATCCTACTCGAGGTAAAATTTTTATTTATGTATTTAATAAAATTAATAATAATTTTTAATTACATATTACCTTTGAACTTATTCGTTCATAACAAAAACTTATAATAATTTAATATTAGTCAAGTTGCTTTGGTATGTGTGAATCATTGCGATATTGCAGGCTCACATTCCATTAATATAAATAATTTGATTATAATCTCATTATATTTAGAATTTACATCAGTACTACATACATAAAAACAAAATTTACATCGATTGGGGCTTGAACCTTGGTGGCGCAGTTGGTAGGGCGGTACTCTAGCAAAGTACAGGTCGTAGGTTCAAATCCTACTCGAGGTAAACTTTTTATTTATGTATTTAATAAAATTAATAATAATTTTTAATTACATATTTACCTTTGAACTTATTCGTTCATAACAAAAACTTATAATAGGTATAGTATTACTTTGATAACTAAGCTTTATTTCTACCATTTGTAGACGGCGTACTCTCACTACATTCAAATTTGAAATAATACACTCATGTGGATAGATAGTTTAGATGTAGGAATTTATTGTCCATAAATGTGGACAAATCTTTCTCTCTTTCTTTCCAGTAGTGGAGCATCGAGCGAAAGGATACTCATTTGTATATTTTTCTATTGGATGCACCATTCGTAATTTATCTGGGCGATCTTGGAGATACTAAAAAAAATCAAGGCAATTGTGTCTTATTTGTGTTGCCTATATTTCACACATCCAAAGAAAATCATTTTATAACACATCCTCGAACGCGGGGACTGGCGAGGGTGTGGGTGTTAAAAAGAGTTAAAAAGGGGAATGCGTACAAGATAAGAAAAGAAATTAAACTGAAGAAGAATGAGGTGAATAGAGCTGAACAAAGGTTGAAGGATGGCAAACCTGCAGATGTTGATGATATTACTAATGAAATTCTGAAATATGAAGATACCTATCGATTAGAACAACGCTATTATTGGTCAGCTGTATAAGAGTCCCACAGAGTAATTGTAAAACTTACGGAGAGATAAGTTTGTTGAGTGTACCAGGAGGAATTTCAATGGAGAGTACATGTAAATTTTTACGACATTGGAAATTTAATTAACGATTGTTTGTTTACTATTCTGAATTCAAGTATATTGAATGAGCATTTTGATGCAAATTTGAAAGTACTGTTGAGATTTAAAACAGACATTTTAGGAAGCCGTAAATAAAGTGTTCGTACTTGATCAAATTTTATTAGCTCGTGTAAACGTTAGCTAGTGTTGCTAATAGTTTTCAATCCTTACGTTTTAAAAATCTTCTTAAGGATTGTTAGAATTCATACACAACTAATTAAGCTTATTAAGCCTATTGACTCATATTTCGCCGCACTTTATAAATTTAAAGTAATTTTTAGGAATTTTTGTGGTGAACTTAAGTTCCACGCCTAACTCACAATTATTTTGAAATATGTTATTCACGGATTGTTTAATATTTTACAAAAGACTTATATTAGGAATAAAAGCAAAAAAAATATCTTAGGAGCCGCATAAAATCGATTTTAGGAGTTTTTTCATTATCCTACGATAAGCATTCACTAAAAAAGATATACGTATCTAAAATTAAATTAATCTTTAAAGGTCTCTACATTTTATAAAGTCATTAGTTTTCGAGATATTCACAAAAACTACTTTAAAGCGGTCCGCAAACCATTTTAAACCATTTTAAAGTTTGTATGTACCTGTAGTAATTCGAAATATTGAGCTTCACTAAAATACGAGTTAGTTGCGTAGTTCTTAAGTTAGCGTGACTACCGATACACACGCAAACGCTTGCGCGCGCACGCTCTCGCACACGCACACACGCACACACAAACACGCACACGCACACGCACACGCACACGCACACGCACACGCACACGCACACGCACACGCACACGCACACGCACATGCATGTTGAAAATGGTCCAGATTTTTTAACCAATGAATAAAACAAATAAATCTATCGAAAGCTTGATTTTTTGTGCTTCGGGCGAAATTAAAAATGCGAGTTATTAAAAATGCGAGTTTGTCATCAGACATCTTGTATACGTGAAAATGAAAATGACTTACTTTCATAATTGAAAATATTAATTTTTTTCGGTTATTTAAAAGCCGGCCTTACAAGCTTTAAACGTTTCAATAGCAATTGCAGCTATTCTCCGGGAAAACTGTTAACAAATTGTAATACCAACAACATTTATAGATTTGCTAGTTTGTATTCTAATTTAACGTTATTGGAACGTGGTAGTAAGTAATGTACATTAAATTGTGCAGCTCCAAACATAAAACAGTAAATAGCACTGACCTAATTTAAAACAGGCCAATAGCCATAATGTTGTATTTCCACACTTTCGTTTTTTTTAACCAATTGAGGGCACGTTTTAATGTTATCACTATCAGATTTCTATAGATTTTATTATATTAAGTAAATAATGTATTTATCAAGAACATCTTAATAGTTTTCTCAACGGTCTTATAATTAATAATTATGTTCACACATAAATTATAATTAACATCAATACCTTCGTAAACAAGATAGGTAATCAAAGCTTTAACAGATGTTTATTATTGAATGTTGAATTAACTGATATCCGTTTTACATCACATGTATATGCTACTTGTAACAAAGTTTTGCATGTCATTTCCAAATTTGAAAATACAAAAATACAAAGCTTTGCAAATGTATTGTACTCATCAATTATACAGTGTCGCAGTCAGCACGTGTTAGACGATTATGGAAAACGGGATTTCGGAGCTTCTATACAAATATTTAGCCGTTTTTGATCAGTTAATATTTACGAACATTTTTTAACTGCAGTATGATTTTGAAAAATCTGCAATTTAGGCGCAAGTAGACTGGTAGAAATTTTTTTCATATCTAAACCACTAACTTTCGTGATACATTGAAGTTTTTGCTTAAACCATAGCAGGCTGTTAAAATTTTGTGAAATAGTTTTAAAATATTAATGAATATTTCAATTCCAACTCTAAATTATCACTTTCTCATTATTTTTATCACAATGTTAGATTAATACTGAATATTATTATGATGATATTATGGGTATATTTAATTTGATAACAATTATAGTTATCGTCTTCAGTAAATGATATTAGATATATAAATTGAGATGTCAAAATAAATTTATGAAATATAAAAACGCAAATATAAGCTTACTATTAATATAACTGTTCGATAAACGTACTTAAAAGCCACCTATGGAATCTAATTTTATTTTAGTAAAGAATAGCTGCATCTTTAATAATTTAATTTACTAAAGATGATAACGAAACAATTAAATTTATATAAAAAATACACGATTAAATACCCAAAAGTATTTCAATTACGTGTGATAGTCGTCAAAGTTCACATTTTCATAATAAAATACTAACAGAACTTTCTTTTAGTAAGAGTTTATAACTGATCTTATTATAAGTGAATATTTAGAAGTACCCCAAAATGTTTTTGATCTTGCCTGATGGCAATGTGATTATTTATATGGAAATATAATCCATGATTTTGACTGCAACTATAATATTTAGTTTGTTGTAGCTGTAGAGTACGTGTTGTTTGTAATTTAAAAAGTTTTAATATTAAAAGCGATAAGGGATTCTGTATTGTTGTTTATTTATTTTTTTTTATGATTGTGGGCATGAACGAGTTTGATTCAAACAAATCCATAAAAACATTGGCTTTGTCTATAGAATCAGCAACTACCGATCCGTCAATAGATGTCAGGTGGGGGAAATGAAGATGTTCCAAAGTTTTTACTAATGGCTTTAGCTAAAGACCAAAATTTACGACTGCCTAAAGGAGATCTAGCTAGTTCATTGCATTTTCGTTGTTCGAACAACTTTTTAGTTTTAGTGATGACACTTTTGCAGATATTTCTAGCACCAACGTATTCTACATGACTGTCGACCGATTTATTAGATTTCCATTTAATGTAATATTTATTTTTTAAAGATATTGCATCAGCACAAGCCTTATTGAACCAGGGTTGGGAACGTGAATGACCTATACGGTACTGTTTTTTGGGAATGTATAACTCCATTCCCATGAGGATGACTTCAGGTACTGAAAGAGCGATGTCCGACTTAAAACAATATTCACGCCATGGAAAGGTTGCAAAGGAATCCCGTAAATTACTCCATCGAGCTGAGTTAAAACACCATAAGGTTCTATCGGTTTTGCGAACAACAGTGAAATTAGGTATAGTAGAAATTATTTCTATTAGACAATGGTCGGAAAGACCTAAAGGCGAAAGAACGGAAGTTTTATAAACAAGAGGGCTTGATGTAAGAAAGAGATCTAGAAGACGTGGAGTATGGTCAGGGTTATCAGGGTTTCTTGTGGGTTCAGAAATCACTTGTGTGAGATCACATGAAATAGCAAATGTTTCTGCACTATGACCAGCAGGATTTGTAGTAGATGAAAAATGAAGCCAATTAGAGTTATGAACATTGAAATCGCCTACAATTGAGATATCGCAAGATGGAAACTGAGACAGGAGATAGTCAACTTTCATACTAAGGTAATCTAAGAAGTCTTGAAAGTTACTGTCATTAGGAGACCTATAAATGCAACAGAATTTCACAAAATTAGGTATGGTTAGAATGTTTAAACCAGATCACTTCAAAATTTTTATTGTCTAAACAAGAAACTCTCTTGCAAGCAATTCTGTCCTTGATGTAGGCACATTCGCCTCCTTTATATCGAAAATTAGAGTGAAGGTGGTATTGAGGAAATTGCAAGTCGAGTGACTCGGAGCTTTCAGAGGAGACTTGTGTTTCAGATAGAAACAAAATATCAGGTTGTAACTGTTCAAGATGTTGGTGAATAGCATTAAGATTAGACCTGATACCGCGGATGCTGCAGTAGTGAATCAGAAAGTTGATACTTTCGATGACCGTGGTCGCTTGGGCCCTGCCCTCCCGGACATCCGAATGGGACAGGATTTTACGTCCGGAATTTATTACCCTAGAAACCACATCTTATTTTTTAATTTGGGACTTTTAATCCGATAGGAAGACAGTGAGGGCGAGAAGGAAGAATAAGGATGAGAATAGATTAAGAATGCAGGAAAAGGTAACCACCAACCCTAAGGGTTGTGGTACCTCCCCGGCTAGCATGGAGTATACATGCCTACCACCTCACAAATTTATACGCCAAAGAGAGTTTTACAAATGAATATTATTTGTTACTGATTTATGGGAGTCGTGATAGATAGCAGCCTGGGTGTGTAGAGTTCCACATGAAACACACCCCAATAGGCCAACTCCTACTCATGCAAGTGTAAGAAGATTAAGGAACAATTGCTTACAATTTGGACAGTGTAAGGCCAAATAGGTTCTAGCTCAAACATTGGTGGATGATATACAAACTACAGTATTTGCATATTTTGTTGCTTATCCCCTAGCTTATGTACGAATGCAGATCATGGTTTATGAGTACCACATAAAACTGCAACGAATTATTAAAAATAAAATCATTTGGTCGGATGAAAATCAGGTGACCAATAAAGGAATTTCCAACTATTGAAAGAAAGAAAATTCGAGAGTTTATAAAGTGCGTAGACACCAACATCGTTTCGGTTTTAATATGTGGGTTGCAATATTCGGAATGCGTATAATAGCTCCATTTTTCTATAGCGGATCTTTAAATTCTGAATGCTACCAAAATTTATTAGATGATGAAGTAGAAGCAGCTTTAGCTGATTTACCTGAAGCTGATATTGAATATTATTGGTTTTTACAACACGGTGGTCCGGCACATAATTCCAGAGCCGTTCAGGAATATTTATCGGCAAGGTTTCCAGCAATAAATTGGAATATATTCGAGAGTGAAATGGTCAGCGCGATCCCCTGATAAAACACCGCTTGACTTTTTTCTCTAGGGATATGTCAAACATTATATTTACCGACACAATATTGAAAATTACAATCAATTTCGGAACTTAGTTATCCAAGAATTTGAAAGTATGACGTCTCAAATGCTTCGCTATTTTTGGAATTCAACTGCAAGACGGTGTTATTTGTCTTTGGAAAATAATGGAGAAATTTTTCAACAACTATTATAAGTAATTCTTACTTTAATTTAAACTAAAAACAAAAGGAATTAGTAGTTTTTCCTTTTACCATGAATCTGTTTGTTGGTATTAAGTTCTTATATTAAGAAACTCTATTATGGTGTGTGTAATAATCATACGGGAAGGTTACTGGTGATAATGCTCCATAAAATGTTTAAAACGCAATCAGAACATCAACTGTGATACATTGCCGAATTTGTATTAAAAAAACCTCTCAAAATATCAGGACCGTGTTTAAAAAAGTAAGTTGATGATGGCTATAAAAATTGGAAACGTCCGATTGAAAAACTGATTATGCATGTTAAAGCATGCTACATAATTTCAGGAAACAATAAACTTGTAAATCGATACACCCTGTATATTATTGCATTTTTAAATTCTGCTCAATTTCACTACTTCAACATTTGTTGTACTTAGTGTTTTAGAAATTAGAGCCATTTTTATGTAATATTTTTCGTGAATTTAAAACCCTCTAGCCGGTTAGGGCAGAACACATGCTTAGATAGTAAAAAATTATTAAATTTTGTGGAAATTGGTAATATTTGTATTTTGTTAAAATGACTATCTTGTATACAGGGTAGGTCAAAACACGATAGTCATATTTTCTCCAGTTCTTCAAATGGAATACCTTGTATACTATAACTTCATTTGTTTCATTTTAGGATGTTCTGTCGTAGGCAGTAGAATAGTAGATAGTTTTTTTAAGGGCACCATATCGATTTATATAATTCCTTATGAACAATTTTCCAGGGCCAATAGCACTTACCAAAAAATGGAAAGAATGTGGTTCCACTTGCCAGTTAATTTGCTAGTTAGATAATCGTATCTCACGACCATGGACTTCCTCTGGTGAGGTTTTGTTAAATCCAAATTTTACCAAAAAGTGACTACAACACGAAAGATATGATAGACAGAGTACGGCGTGTATTTCAAATGGTTGCGCCCCAAGTATTGTAGAACGTTAGACAGCTTGGAAAAGTGTATTTTGCAAAATGGTCGACATTTTGAACAATTATTGAAATAACGAAATTTAAAATAAAGAAAACTAATGAAAGTTGCAATATAGGTTTTTTTAAGTATACGATTGGGGACTGTTCACGCATTAAAATATAAAAAGGTTTTTTTATTATAAAAAATTGCTTTGGTTTTTTATAAATTGTGTTCTTTGCATTATTAAAGAAAGTTATACTTAACAAGTGCTTTTAAACAACTCTTACTTTTAATTTTTTTAATTATATCTTTATAGTTATCCTTCATCTAAGTGTTTGAGCAAATTTTTAATAATTCTGAGGGAAGTTACATAAAATTAAAAATCAGCATTTTCTAGAAAAAATACTATTTTCAGTTTTTCTTTTTCTCAGCGAGTTCAAAGTATTGAGAATTAATCGAAAATAATTTATTTTTACGAAATATTTAGAAAAGTATAACATTTAGGGATAGGAAAAGGTAAATAGAAATGACAAAACGATAAAACGCCAAAAATATTGTACAAAATTGGCTCTAATTTCTAAAGCACTCAGTATAATCGATTGTGTGGGTAGAAAAAGTAAAACTTCAAAAATACAATAATATACAGGGGGTACTATTAAAAAGTTTAGTGTTTCCTGGATTTGACACCATGTATACATATGGGTAATTTTAAAATATATACTATACTATTGTCTACACCTTTTGTCTGAAACATTTTTTTCTATAATATGAAAATATAGACTTCCACCATTATAACATCTTTAAAATACTTTTTTTGGGTGTACTTTTGTATTTAATACACAAATCTAAACGTTTCGATAACACTTACAGTTATCGTTCTCAGTGGTGGTAAAATCTTTAATAATAAAGCTATAGAATTCATCCATTCATGTAAGAATTCGTTGATTTGACGAATTTTCCGAAAACTTTCAATTGCCATCTTCAGGTCACTAATAATATTTCATCTCCAGAACAGTAGGTGTTAGAAGGTCGTTCCGTGATCGCATAAGAAAATGTTTATTGCAAAATGGGAGACATTTTGAGCATTTAATTTAGCAATTTTTTCTCTTTAAATGATAAATATTCATTGTTCAGAACCCACTTAACCAATAAAAATTTGCATTGTTTTAACACGAGTTCCTACAGGTTTTCGACAATTTTCACTTGCAGCTAATTTATGATACACAAACTTTATATCGCTTTGATAAAGAATTAAAATCCGAAACGAGTTCCGACATAAAAATTGGGCCATTCCATTAGAAAAAGTGAGTTATGCGTGTTTGAATATGTCATAATTAATCTTAGACCATGTAACACCCTGTATGGTATTGAGTTTTTTAAAGTAAAAATTTACATACGTTATTCTTTACTAAAGTCTGCTCTAAAAGTGAATATTTCAAAAATTTGTCGCTTTATAGAAATCCCACTATTTAAGTGAGCGCTATTCTTTTTTAAATACCGTCATTTTGTCTCTAACCATAAAACCCTAACTAATAACTCAACAAACCTAATATCAATGTAAAGTACATTTATAGAGGAATCCAAAAATGTAATATTACACAGGGTGCGCCATTTAAAAAATTTGACAATTTTTTTGCTACGCTTTTTAGATCAACTTGTATATGTTAAAATACTGTCTTAAAGTACCCTGGTCTACCTCATTAACGTCATTTTTGTGACAGATTTGACATAATACCACCAGAGAAGAACAGAGATTGTCAGGTGTGGTTAAAATTTACCGTAGATTCTTTTTTTTTCTCTAACTTTAGGATATTTAAAATAATAAATGTAGAAATTGCAGGAGGAGATTCTGTGCTTTGCCGTTTCAGATTATTGAAAATTTGGATATATTCGAGTATAAATTGGTTAGTACAAGTTGGAGTAGGATTTTGTACCCCAGTAAAATTTTCAGTTCGTTTCTTTGCAAATAGATTAAAGTTTTTAAATTACGATTAGGTCCCACGTGTTGACGATTGTAAAATAGTAAATAATGGGTAATCATATTTTCAAGTAATCGTTAATTATAGTTTAGTTTGAGTTAAAATTACGTCATTGGAAATTGTTACTTTGTAATTAAAATTACTTCAGGAAGCGTAGGTTTGCAGATTTAAAATATTAGCGACGGTATGTTGGAAGACATGTTGATAAATTATTTTAAGAAGACAAAGAGTGTGGTTTTTTAATACGTTGGTTTACAGTCGATTTTCCAAAGTTTAGAAGCAACGAAAACAGATCATATTATATTATTTTTCTCGAAGTACCCTAACGATGCAGTTTATGCTAGTGACGTAATTTTTTCAACTCGGTTCCCGAACATCATCTCGTTTTTACCGCGCTTACGACTTGAAGAAATGGGTTTTTATGATTGGTATTTTGACGTGAAATGCGAGATCTGTTAAACTCGTAAGGGTGTCTAAGAAGAGCTGTCAACGAGAGAGGTTGAACGCGGGCTGTGATCTTGGGATGTACTGGATTTGCTTATCTTCTGATTATTGTATGCAAATTTACGTATTACAAAATTTGTCGAATTGATGTGTTCTACTTTATTAATATTCCTTTATGGTGTTTATTAAAAATTAAGGTACTAAAGTATGTGATTTTGGGATTTGAACCTTGCAAGCCCAACCCGAATGAAGTATCAGGTTTTACAAAATGGAATGTTTTTTTAACATCTGCATCAATACTCTGATTGCTTATTTTAAATTATTTCATTATCATAATACACGGATAGCGTTAATTACTTCAGAGTATCATTTCATTGTGACTTAGTTCCTTTGTTACTGCGTTATTGTTTATGGAGTATAAAATTTAAAAGATTAGATATTTTGTTTACGTTAAAGTTATCCAGCAATTTATTTATTTTCTGGGAATTCTGATTTATACAACTTTACAGCGACAAGGTTCGATATTTAGTAACACGCCCACCCCTTTATTCCAATTAGCTACCGGTCCTTATCTGTTACTTACGATCTACTGACAATTTCGCCCGTAACAAGTACTAAATGGAAAATCTCTCTATCTCTCTCTTGCTCTAGCTCTGGCTGTCGCTCTCGCTCTCGCTCTCTCTCGCGCTTTCTCTCTCTCTCATCTCGTTTTACCGCGCTTACGACTTGAAGGAATGGGTTTTTATGATTGACATTTTGACGTGAAATGCGAGATCTGTTAAATTCGTAAGGGAGTCTAAGCTGAGCTGTCAACGAGAGAGGTTGAACGCGGGCTGTGATTTTGAGATATACTGAATTTGCAAAGCTTCCACCGAGGTTACTTGAAATTATCTTGGAGAGCGTTTTTCCGTTCACACTTTTGAGGATTTTAAAGAGTAGTCAGCTACCCCAGAGGCTTTGTGATGTGGTGTATCTATAGTCCGTAGTGACATTTACACGGGTCCATCGAAGAGAAAGTGCTATTTCCCTATTGTTGGAATATAATCGCGGTTTTGTGGATTCATACCTTGCAAGTTCAGTATAATCCGTTCTTTATCACGAAGTCCATCCGTGTTCACAGCTATTCAAAAAAATAGAAAAACTGCTGTAAATATAAATGTTCGCTTTAATAAAATTGGTGTACATAAAGGACAAACACGTTCTGTAAATAAATTAATATGTAGATATTTTGGCTTAAATATTTTCGTCACTAAAGGTGTGTAAGGTGTGCAAAGGATAAGTCAAAGTGAAAGTTCGTGCAAATTAGGGTAATTACATCTGTACGTTTATTTTTTTTGTGTTGCTAGTGATTATAATAAAGTGTTTTATTTGGAATTCGTCATGCGGATGAATACGCTTTCTTCAGTTTACAGTTTTGCTTAGAACTCTTTGTGGCGATTAAATTAATTTTTTAAAGTGTATTCACCCGTGTATGTACCATTTTATATTGTGGGTTATTTTTATCTTATTCTCATTATTGTATACAAATTTACGTATTACAAAATTTGTCGAATTGATGTGTTCTACGTTATTAATATTCTTTTATGGTGTTTATTAAAAATTAAGGCACTAAAGTATGTGATTTTGGAATTTGAACCCTGCAAGCGTCAACCCGAATTAACTATCAGGTTTTACAAAATGGAATGCTTTTTAACATCTGTATCAATACTCTGATTGCTTATTTTAATTTATATCATTATCATAATACACGGATAGTGTTAATGACTTCAGAGATTAGATATCTTTTTTACGTTAAAGTTACCGAGTAATTTATTTGTTTTCTGGGATTTATGGAACTTTACAGCGACAAGGTTCGATATTTGGTAACACGCCTACTCCTTTATTCCAATGAGCTACCGGTCCTTATCTGTTACTTCCGATCTACTGCCATTTTCGCCTGTAACAAGTACTAAATGGAAAATCTCCCTCTCTCTCTCTAGCTCTATCTCTTGCTCTCGCTCTCGCTCTCGCTCTCGTCTCTCTCTCTCTCTCTCTCTCTCTATGTGTCTCTGTCTCTCTCTCTCTCTCTGTCTCTCTCTCTCTCTCTGTCTCTCTCTCTCTCTCTCTCTCTCTGTCTCTCTCTCTCTCTCTCTCTCTCTCTCTCTACATATACAGGGGTCCCATTAGTGTGTAAAAGTCCCATAGCTTCGTTTGTTTATAGCAAAATTGTAGCCAGCTATGAGCTTCACATTTTAAAATTAATAAGGAATATACGGGGTGCTTTTTAACACCGTGGTCAACAAAAGTTGTTTTTTTAATGGAACACCCTGTATATTATTTTGAATTTGAATTACACTTACATTACCCATCACACCAATATAAGGTTTTGATATGTTATACTGGGTATTTTAAAAGTTATGACCAACTTTAGATAAATAACGTTATTATTTCAACGCCTTGTACAGCCCAAGATAATTAATAAAAACAAATTACTTTCAGCATTCAGGATTTCTTATTATGATGTACATTTATACAAAAAATTATTTTTGTAATTATTGATTAATTTGTATCCAGGGTGAGTCAAAACACGCTCATACAATTTTATTCATTACTTTAAATGGACCACCCTATATTTTATATAGTGTTTGAATAGACCTTTATTAACTCATTCATTTTTATGAAGGACATACTCGGGTTTCATTATTTTTTAATGGGATCAACTAGCTTTTGCGATCATTAGCTTGTTTTACACTAAAATATAAATCATGAATACGAATGATCTGTACATTGTGAAGTTTCAAATTCGGTCAATAAGTCGTATGATGGAGAAACAATTATCTTTAGCCATAACCATGCAAAAAACTAAGTTTGAGTATTACTAATGATCTCAATTTTTGGATCCAGTTATCCCTGAAAAAATAAATACATTTTCTTTAATTTGACATCTGTCAGTAATAATTATAAAAGTTGTTTGCGTTTGAAACTGTGTTTAGTACTGTTGCAAACATCAATCCTAAAATGAATTTTGATAGAAATGAATTAGTAGATATGCTATCAACAATTTTTAGTCATGACGAGAATTGTCTGCTGGTAGCTAGAATTCATAGACAAAAATTTCCGGAGCGCAAGTAACCTCAACGAAAAACATTGGAAAGATTTAAACGTATAGGTAGTGTAGCGTATGAAAAACATGAAAGAGAAAAACGAACCTTAAACGAACAAAATGAATTTAATGTACTATTAAGTGTTGCAGAAGATCCACACATTAGTACACGTGCAGTGTCTAGTCAAAGAGGTTATCAAATGAGAGTAAATTTTAGTAAATGGGCCTTAGAGAGAAATAAACAAAATGATTTTTTCGATTTTGTTCTCATTGGCGAGGAAGCGACAATCAGTAAGAATGGATTTGCAAACAGACGCAAGTACTATCATTATTCAAATACTAACCCTTTCGTGATAAGAACACATAGCCAAAACCGACGGTCCATTAACGTTTGGGGTGGAATCATCGGAGATTACGTTGTCGAACCCCTTATTTTTGTAGGGCGTGTAACTGGTGAAGTATATTTAAATTTTTTGCGCAATCATCTCCCTAGATTAATGCAACACGTTCCTCTTAATATAAGACGTTGGATGTGGATTTTGGACGATGGCGCTCTTGTGTATCGTTCCCAAATGGTCCGAAACTACCGGAGAATACCCAAACCGATAGATTGGAAGAGATGATCTAGCTACGTGTCCTCCAAGGTCAGCAGATCTAAGTAAGAGACGATGTTACCAAGCAGCCGCCGACAACACGCAAGATATGAAGGAGAGAATTAGAAGTATCTAGTAACATCACTGTATACACTTCAACATTAGATCAAAGATCCTTTAAGAATAGATTACAACATTGCGCTAATGTTGGAGGAGGTCATTTCTTAGTTGAATACTTCACTTCAGGTTTTCACCATTCTTCTATTCTTATTTATTCCTTTCGATTTGTTAATTACTTTTTATTATTTCATGAGTTTTTCACTTAATTATTTAAATTACTATTTAAATTGGAATTATTAAAAGAATAAAAAGTGAGTATTTTTTCTTAAAATTGGAAATATCTAACAAACGGAAAGGGGTAGGTATAGGGAATGGTTCACAAAAATGAAGGAGTTAATAAAGGTCTATTAAAACACCATATACAGTATAGGGTGGTCTATTTAAATTAATGAAGAAAATTTTATATGCGTGTTATGACTCACCCTGTATGCAAATTAATCAATAATTACAAAAATAATTTTTTGCATGAATGTACATCATAATAAGAAATCCTGAATGCTAAAAGTATTTTTTTAATTAATTATCTTGGGCTGTACAGGGCGTTGAAATAATAATCTATCTAAAATTGGTCATAACTTTTAAAATAATCAGTATAATCAGTATAACATATCAAAACCTTATATTTGCGTGATGGATAATGTAAGTGAAATTCAAATTCATAATAATATACAGGGTATTCCATAAAAAAACAAATTTGGTTGACCATGGTGTTATAAATCAACCTGCATATTCCTTATTACTTTTAAAATGTGAAGCTCATAACTGGGTACAGATATATATATATATATATATATATATATATATATATATATATATATATATATATATATATATATATATATATATATATATATATATATATATATATATATTCTCATTAATATTGGTTAACACTGTTATTCGTCTTTTGAAAGTTTGTCATTATACACACTTTTACGGTATGATTTTTGTTTCTTGGTATGTATGTTGCCTGCTTGCAAAGTTGTAGTGTAATATGTATACCCAGAAATGGTGACGAAAACGAGTAATTGCATCACCTTAAATTTAAGGTCAAAATATAGGGCAAAATATTAACCCATTTTCTCCTTGCGGTGCGTGTTTGCACCATGTTGTTAAATATTTGTTTAAAGCATGTGTGAGGATTTTTCTAAAGATGAAACTGCACTAGAGTGATGTTAGAACGGATGAAAGTGCTACCTAATTCTTTTAAACTAGGTATTTTGATTATTTAGTTACTTTTTATCACTTCAATTTGCATATTACAGTTATTATTATTTTACAATTTTTATATATTTGTGTTAGCAATATATTTAGTTTCCTTCAGTGTATGTTTCATATTAATATAAAAACTAATACGAGAGCTATGACATTTGAAAGTGATGCGGTTCGTAAACGCACCATTGGTAACAATCATATACAATTGCCTGAATAGGTGCAAGTTGACCATCAGATTTTGAGTGCACTACTAGTTGGTAGAACATCATTAGAACTATTTTTTCTATTCTGTGACGAATCGTTAACAGATATGATAGTTGGCTTTTCTTTGAAATACGCCAAAGACATTAATTGGCATAATTTTGAGTTTGACCCAGTGGAACTACCAAAATTCACCGTAATCGGTTCTTGACAATTAAACGATATTTACATTTAAGCGATAACGGTTTACTAGATGTAAATGATAAATTTTTCAATAAATTAAATGACAGAAATTTACAGTGAGATGTGTTTGCATTTAATTTATCTATCGACGAGCAAATGATACCGTATTTTGGAAGACGTTCTTACAAAATTTTTATAAGGGGTAAACCTGTGCGGTTTGGTTTCAAACTGTGGTGCCTTTGCTCCTCTTATGGATATTTATTATATTCATTGCTATATAGAGGAGCTCAGACCCAAAAAGAAAAATCGCCTTTTGGACTTGGTGGTCAAGTGGTCTTAAATTTGCTTGAAGGAATAAAAAATCCAGTCCAGCATCCAATATTCTTCGATAACTATTTTTCGTCTTATACAGTGTTTGTTTAACTAAAGCGTAAAGGATTCCTACTGGAACCATTCATGAGAATAGGACAAGCAGCTGCCCTTTACAAAGCGTAATAAGTGTGTCCAAAAGGCAGAGAGGCTTTATGATAGTACTTTTGAAGGGGTTTCAAAGATTTCTCTGAATACAATAAATATATGGGTGGAATGGACCTTCACGACAATGGAATTGCCAATTACACTCGGTCGACAGCACAGTAGTAAATGCTTGGAAGCTATACAATATTGTCAACGAAATTAAACTATCGCAAATTGATTTTAAAACTTATATAGCTTTACGTCTGTTGAAAAGGGCACCCAAAACCACAAAACATCAACAACCTACCGATATTGACGAAGTGCGTTGCGGTACAGTCGGCCATATAGTAGTGACACAAGCAGAGAAAGCTCGAAGGTGTAAAATATGTGGAACTCACACCATCCATATGTGTAACAAGTGCAACGTCCATCTTCATATTCCATGGTTTAAATTATACCATCAACAATAACCAATTTTCTATATGTATTTTACCAATTGTTCGTTTTTGCACCATAGTGAAACGTGTCATTTTAGAACTTTTGTTTAATAATGTTTATTTTGCAACGAAAATCTTTTATACTCGGTTTAAAATTACAGGGTTTCCCAACGAAATATTGACCCCTTCTACAATCAGAAAACCGAAAAATATTTCTAAATTCGCCGAGACTCGTCGACTTTTGTTCTTGGAGGTAGCTTTTTGTACAGTCAAGCCAACTCAATATGTCCATACCCCTAGCAACCTCTCCTTTAAAATTTTAAATGAAACTACCCCACTTCTGACAAATCATTTTAAATCCCTTTTGATTGCGAATACAGTGA
Organism: Vesta saturnalis; assembly: GCA_036346205.1. Lineage (NCBI taxonomy): Eukaryota > Metazoa > Arthropoda > Insecta > Coleoptera > Lampyridae > Vesta > Vesta saturnalis. Next base: position 578,355 of record JARFJB010002063.1, read on the forward strand.
TGCATCGTTTTCAGAAATCGGTTGAGATTTGAGAGAATTATTGGAGGAACACGAAAAGTTCACAAACAAACGTACGCGTTGTAATTTATACACAAATGCCCTGTTTCTTTTTAGTTTTTTATATACTACATACGACCTCATCACCTATTACCTTACAACCATACATATATAGGAAGGTTATGCAATCAACTTTTTTTTCACTATCGCTAAATCGCCTTATGTGTGTGGATGTCTGTTAGTATCCACGTTAATTCCAGAAAGAAAATACCTACGTATTTAACATTTTGTATTAAAGCTTGTTCTCATTAGGCTTAGAGCTGATTAGATTTTGGGAGAAATCCAGTAGCGGCGAGGGGGGTTTATTTGGGGGCAGTTTTTGGTTTTTATCAAATATTTTAAAGATTTGTTTCAATTTAAGTTAGCATCTATATGTCTACTAACCTCCGTCTGTCATGAAGTTTTGAACGATTATTAACTTCTTATAAAAGATGTTGCATAGTTATCTTAAAAAAATGTTATTAAAACTATTTTATTTCTTTTAAGTTCCATTTTGTAGGTTGGAAGGTCGTATGGTGTTCCACACCTAATATTTTTTAATGCTGTGTCGATCAGTTTACAAAAAAGTCACAATAAAAAAGCTGAAGCAAAACAAAGAAAAGTTTATACGAATTCAAACATTATCTCTTTTTAAAATAACAAAACGTCACTGTCACAAAAAATTCAATGTTTTTGCTTGTGACCACGCACCGTTAGTTTCAGCCTGTTGTTAAAAGTGTAAACGTGTTTTTGAAATGGTTTGTTCTATCGCGGAAAGGGTAGAAATTGTTGCAATTTATTATCGAAATCATGATTGCGCTAAAGCTACAGCACGAATTTTCAATGTGAATCATCCATGAAAAACGTAAGCCACCAGTACGTTAAACAACTGATGGACAAGTTCGTTGCAACGGGTTCGCTTTTAAACAGGAAACGTGAAGTAATTGGCCCAGTTCGAAATGAAGCAGTTGAAGTGGCAGTTTTGGGTTACGCACAGATGGACAATAAGCAGTCGATTAAAGCTGTGTCTCAAGCTTCTGGCGTATCCCGTTTCAGTGTTCATCGAATTTTGAAAAAATACAAGTTTCAACCATTTAAGATAATGCTAGTGCAAGAGTTACATGAAGATGACTTTAATCGCCATAACCAATTTTTCGAATACTTTAGTGAAAAACTTCTGTTGAACCGAAATATTCTCTACAATACTCTGACGAATCCACATTTATGTTAAATGGCGAAGTGAATAGACAGAATTGTTGTTACTGGAGTGATACTAATCCTCATTTAATCAGGGAATTCCAAACTCAGACTCCTGAATGTTTGGGCAGGAATTTTGGACAACCATATTGTTGTTTATCATTTTTCATTGAAAATAATCTCAATGGAAACACCTATTTAGAATAAATTATTGCAAGGTACAATTAATCCTATTATAAGTTGGAAAAAGACGACAATTTAATAAAAAATGAAATAACTTTCCAACAAGATGGAGCGCCCTCCCCCTCACTATGCTGTTGCTGAGCGGCAATTTTTGGATGACCATTTCCCGGAGCACTGAATTGGCAGAAGAGGTACCGTCGAATGGCCACCAAGATCTCCGGATCTATCCCCTTTGGACTTTTTCTTGTGGGGCCATTTAAAATCACGAGTGTACGCCACGCAGCCTGAAACACTAGAAGTGCTACGTCAGAGAATTGTAGAAATTTGATTTCCAAAAACGATGCATCACTGTATTCGCAATGAAAAGGGCTTTAAAATGATGGGTCACAAGTGGAGAAGTTGCATTTTAAATTTTAAAGTTGGAGTTGCTAGGGAAAGAGGGGGATGGACATATCGAGTTGGCTTCACTGTACAAAAAGCTTACCCCAAGAACAAAAATCGACGGGTCTCGGCGAATTTAGAAATATTTTTCAGTTTTCTGATGGTAGGGGGTACATTTTCGTTAAGAAACCCTGTATATTATATATGCAATAAATTAGAAATATGGATAATTAAAATAAAAAAAAAATATCGTTACTCATATTTTTTTAAATTTTATTTATCCATATTTCTAATTTATTGCATATAAATAATATACACGGTTTCCCACGCACCATCCTCTTTTTGTATGTTTAATTATTTTTTTTTGTAATTTTTCTTAAAGTTTGTTGTGCTAATATAATTAGTTAATAAATAACAAAATTTAGTCCTTTTATTTTTTTATTCAGTACCGTGGGATGATATGGGTTAATGTTTATTAATTAATAATACAAATACTAATCATACGGATTAGTTTTCGCAGTATATCCCCAACTTGCAGCTTCAAGCATATTTATATTTCTTCTCGACTTGTTGCCTTCCTTAAGAACAAGCAATTTGTTTTGTGCAGTTTATAAACTTTTAAGAACCCATTTACTTTCATATTGTGTGCTTTTACAGAAAATGCAACTTGGTTTAACCCTCGTCACAAGCAAGAAAACTTTTTAAAAACTGATCATGAATGATCGACATCCAGGAATATAAATATCAGACATTTGAAATTGTTTTATGTAGCAATTACAGGGTGCCTCAGAATAAACTAACTATGTTTAACCATTGACCGTAGAAATAAAATCATGATTTGGGGATTTTATTTACCAACTATATCGATGTAATTACGTGTGTTATAAAACAGAATAAATTGGCAGAAAAAGAAAATTTCTCTTACCATGTTTTAATAACGTAAACATTTACGAAGTGGCTGAACTTTTTTAAATACCGGCATATTGTAAGTACATTCGTTTCTACGGACCAAGATTTCATTACAGTCCTTTCACTTACGTGACCCGTCTTTGTGACTTTTTGTTCGTCACATTCGCAGTCGTTCGTTTTATTAAACTATTAAACTAAAATTATTTTAAGAGTGTGAGATAGTCTAGACACATAACCAAAAAAATTCTTGATTAAGATAAATACATTTATTGCAGGATAATACATAAAATATTCCTACGTATACGTTTCGGTCAACTAATATTTTGTGATCATCCTAAGGGACAAATTAACAGCGTGATGGTAAATCTAAACGGTTTAAGTTACATTTATTTTATTGATGAATAAGAACTGAATCCTTCGTTCTTTATATTTATAAACTATGATTTTGATTTAAATTTATATAGACATAACTTTTCAACTAAAACCGATTTACGTTTCACTGTTGTGGTTTCTAATTAAAATAAGCGAACTTTTAAAAATACCTGCATACTGTGATTTTATTAATAAACTAGACTTTTTACTCACTAAATATGCATCTAAAATGGTTTCACTATAACGGTTTCTAATTATAAGTGAAAATTAATTTTTAGAATGTTTTAAGAATGCCTTAATGTATCAAATTAGGTTTTGAGCAACCAATTTATCGTAAAAAGTTAACTCGTGAATGTGTGAACGTACTGTTATCGTGTAATTAGCTCAATCACATGCCAAGCTGTTCGCTTAGGTATAATTATTTTAATAAATTTCGGTTCATTATTTCTGTCTAGAACGATTTGGAGCTAAGGGGGACACACGCAAAGAAAAAATATCGAAATTGAAATTGTCAGCAAATAATTTTACACTTAATTCTGGTATTAATTAAAAACTATACCTTCTTTTAATAAATAAATTTAAAATTATGATTTTACACTATTTTTATCTAGCAAATCTTAAAAATATTTTAATTAGGAATACAGTTCCAAATTATTATTTATGATAGTAGACACCTGAAAACCATTAATAAACATATGCGCTTACCTATTAAATGTGTGCCGAAATTTAATTGTTTATTAGGTAGTCATATTTAAATAGTGAAATAGAATATTTTAAAAAAGGAGACCTGTTAGTGAAATGTGTAACATGCATTCTTTTGATATGCTTTATACACTAAATCTGCAAATTGTAAATATTAAAAACTTATCTAAAAACATCACACTGAAATTAGCGATTGAAATATCACGACATAATTCAAGTAATAAATTTTGGTTAAATTAGGACATTTAATGGTCACCGCTTCTGATGGCAGTAGTAAACGCAATAATACTAGCAGAAACTCTAATATATACGTCATTCCCTATAACGATTGCAAGAATGCGCTTATCAAATATTGAATATTATTCATATCACTATTATAGGAGAAAAAATACAGGATTCGATAGTAATACGTGCTTCACAGTTATAAATATAAATATAATAACTCGAAGGAGTGATTCTTTTGTGTGATTCTAAGGCGAAAAGTTTATATAACCAAAGGTCCGGTAATGCTTCGTTTTCAAGATACAGGGTGTCAACATTTTTGAAAGAAATGCTTTTTTCGTAAATATCTTAATAATCCTTTAGCCGAATTTCTTGAAATTTGGCAGTGTTATTTAGGGCAGTAAGGGGCTAATTTAGCCCTAACTAGATTGAAATCATCACGTCCAGTTGCGTCCCGGAAGGCACCTTAACAAATATTTTTGACCAAAAAAATATGCGCCACTTACTTTTTGCAATTTTTTTATTTTTGTATAATCCCACTATTTCTTTTATATAATTATTTACTTGTCTACGCGTTTCAACACATGTATCATTATCAACAGAAAACATATGAGTAAAATAACAAACAAGTAATTTTGGTAACAAATAATTCTGGTGAAACAGACTTGATGTAACTATAATTCTATATTTAAAATATGCTTCCAAAACCTAATTTGTCTATTCCAAAAATGTAAAATTCAACGTTGTAAGGTGATTATTTACTATTAAATAATATTAAATCCTATTAAATACTATTAAATGTTATTAAATGCTATTAAATTCTATTAAATGCTATTAAATACTATAAAATACTATTAAATACCATTAAATACTACTAAACACTATTAAATAATTTGGTTTGTCTGTGGGTTTATATTTGTAACATCTAATGGGATCCTTGTATTTAATATCAAAGTTCCTAAGTGTTTGTCCAATATAGAGAGAACCACTGAATTCAATTTAAAAATACCCGTCCTCAAAACGTCTTTAGTTTGTTTGTCTATTCGTGTGTTCGTATGGTCGTGTGTTCGTGTGTTCGTGTGGTCGTGTGTACGTGTGTTCGTGTATTCGTGTGTTCATGTGTCGTGTGTTCGTGTTCGTGTTCGAGTGTTCGTGTGGTGGTATTCTCGTGTGTTTGCGTGTGTGTTTGTGACTTTGTGTGTTTGTGTGTTTGTGTGTTTGTGTGTTTGTGTGTTTGTGTGTTTGTGTGTTTGTGTGTTTGTGTGTTTGTGTGTTTGTGTGTTTGTGTGTTTGTGTGTTTGTGTGTTTGTATGTCTGTGTGTCTGTGTGTTTGTGTGTTTGTGTGTTTGTGTGTTTGTGTGTTTGTGTGTTTGTGTGTTTGTGTGTTTGTGTTTGTGTGTTTGTGTGCTTTTGTGTTTGTGTGTTTGTGCGTTTGTGCGTTTGTGCGTTTGCGCGTTTGTGCGTTTGTGCGTTTGTGCGTTTGTGCGTTTGTGCGTTTGTGCGTTTGTGCGTTTGTGCGTTTGTGCGTTTGTGCGTTTGTGCGTGTTTGTGCGTTTTGTGCGTTTGTGCGTTTGTGCGTTTGTGCGTTGTGCGTTTGTGCGTTTGTGCGTTTGTGCGTTTGTGCGTTTGTGCGTTTGTGCGTTTGTGCGTTTGTGCGTTTGTGCGTTTGTGCGTTTGTGCGTTTGTGCGTTTGTGCGTTTGTGCGTTTGTGCATTTGTGCGTTTGTGCGTTTGTGCGTTTGTGCGTTTGTGCGTTTGTGCGTTTGTGCGTTTGTGCGTTTGTGCTATTTGTGCGTTTGTGCGTTTGTGCATTTGTGCATTTGTGCGTTTGTGCAATTGTGCGTTTGAGCGTTTATGCGTTTGTGCGTTTGTGCGATTTGTGCGTTTGTGCGTTTGTGCGTTTGTGCGTTTGTGCGTTTGTGCTTGTTTGTGCGTTTGTGCGTTTGTGCGTTTTGCGTTGCATTTGTGCGTTTGTGCGTTTGTGCATTTGTGCATTTGTGCATTGTTGTGCGTTTGTGCGTTTGTGCATTTGTGCGTTTGTGCGTTTGTGCGTTTGTGCTTTGTGCGTTTGTGCGTTTGTGCGTTTGTGCGTTTGTGCGTTTGTGCGTTTGTGCGTTTGTGCGTTTGTGCGTTTGTTGCGTTTGTGCGTTTGTACGTTTGTGCGTTTGTGCATTTGTGCGTTTGTGCGTTTGTGCGTTTGTGCTTTGTGCGTTTGTGCGTTTGTGCGTTTGTGCGTTTTGCGTTTGTGCGTGTGCTTGTGCGTTTGTGCGTTTGGCGTTTGTGCTTTGTGCGTTTTGCGTTTGTGCGTTTGTGCGTTTGTGCTTTGTGCGTTTGTGCTGGCGTTTGTGCGTTTGTGCGTTTGTGCGTTGTGTGCGTTTGTGCGTTGTGCGTTTGGCGTTTGTGCGTTTGTGCGTTTGCGTGGCGTTTGTGCGTTTGTGCGTTTGCTGTGCGTGTGCGTTTGTGCGTTTGTGCGTTTGTGCGTTTGTGCGTTTGTGCGTTTGTGCTTTGTGCGTTTGTGCGTTTGTGCGTTTGTGCGTTTGTGCGTTTGTGCGTTTGTCGTTTGGCGTTTGTGCGTTTGTGCTTTGTGCGTTTGTGCGTTTGTGCGTTTGTGCGTTTGTGCGTTTGTGCGTTGTGCTTGTGCGTTTGTGCGTTTGTCTTTGTGCTTTGTGCGTTTGTGCTTTGTGCTTTGTGCGTTGGTGTGCGTTTGTGCGTTTGTGCGTTTGTGCGTGTGCGTTTGTGCGTTGTTTTGCTTTGTGCGTTTGTGCGTTTGTGCGTTTTGCTTGTGCTTTGTGTTTGTGGTGTTGTGCGTTTGTGTTGTGGTTTGTTGGTTTGTGTTTTGCGTTTGTGCGTTTGTGCGTTTGTGGTTTGTGCGTTTGTGTTGTGCGTTTGTGCGTTTGTGCGTTTTGCGTTGTGCGTTTGTGTTGTTGTGGTTTTGTTTGTGGTTTGTGTTTTGGTTTGTGTTTTGTTTGTGCGTTGTGCGTTGTGTTGTGCGTTGTGGTTTGTGGTTTGTGCGTTTGTGGTTTGTGGTTTGTGGTTTGTGGTTTGTGCGTTTGTGTTTGTGGTTTGTGGTTTGTGGTTTGTGGTTTGTGGTTTGTGGTTTGTGTTTGTGGTTTGCGTTTGTGTTGTGCGTTGTGTTGGGTTTGTGTTGTGGTTTTGGTTGGGTTTTTTGGTTTGGTTTGTGTTGTGTTTGGGTTTGTGGTTTTGGTTTTGGTTTTGGTTTGTGTTTTTTGTGTGTTTGTGTTTGTTGTTGTGTTTGTGTGTTTTGGTTGTGTTTTGTGTTTTTGTTGTGTTTGTTGTGGTTGTGTTTGGTGTTTGGTGTTGTGTTTTGTTTGGTTTTTTTTTTTTTGTTTGTGTTTTGTTTGGTTTGGTTTGTGTTTTGTGTTTTGTTGTGTGTTTGTTTTGTTTGTTTGTGGTTTTGTTTGTTTGGTTTGTGTCGTTTGTGCGTTTGATGTCTATGTTGTCGTGTGTTTGTGCGTTTGTGTGTTTGTGGTTTGTGCGTTTGTGCGTTTGTGCTTTGTGTCGTTTGTGCTTTGTGCGTTGTGTGTTTGTGCATTTGTGCGTTTGTGCGTTTGTGCGTTTGTGCGTTTGCTTTGTGCATTTGTGCGTTTGTGCGTTTGTGCTTGTTTGTGCATTTGTGCGTTTGTGCGTTTGTGCGTTTGTGCATTGTGCGTTTGTGCGTTTGTGCGTTTGTGCGTTTGTGCATTTGTGCGTTTGTGCGTTTGTGCGTTTGTGCGTTTTGTGCGTTTGTGCGTTTGTGCGTTTGTGCGTTTGTGCGTTTGTGCGTTTGTGCGTTTGTGCGTTTGTGCGTTTTGCGTTTGTGCGTTTGTGCGTTTGTGCGTTTGTGCGTTTGTGCGTTTGTGCGTTTGTGCGTTTGTGCGTTTGTGCGTTTGTGCGTTTGTGCGTTTGTGCGTTTGTGCGTTTGTGCGTTTGTGCGTTTGTGAGTTTGTGCGTTTGTGCGTTTGTCGTTTGTGCGTTTGTGCGTTTGTGCGTTTGTGCGTTTGTGCTTTGTGCGTTTGTGGTGTTGTGCGTTTGTGTTTTTTTTTTTTTTTTTTTTGTTTTTTTTTTTTTTTTGTTTTTTTTGTTTTTGTTTTTTTTTTTTTTTTTTTTTTTTTTTTTTTTTTTTTTTTTTTTTGTTGCGTTTGTTCTTTTGTTCTTTTGTGCGTTTGTGCGTTTGTGCGTTTGTGCGTTTTGTGCGTTTGTGCGTTTGTGGTTTGTGTTTGTGGTTTGTGGTTTGTGCGTTTGTGCGTTTGTGCTGTTTGTGCGTTTGTGCGTTGTGCGTTGTGTCGTTTGTGCGTTTGTGCGTTTGTGCGTTTGTGCGTTTGTGCGTTTGTGCGTTTGTGCGTTTGTGCGTTTGTGCGTTTGTGTTTGTGTGTTTGTGTGTTTGTGTGTTTGTGTGTTTGTGTGTTTGTGAGTTTGTGTTTGTGTGTTTGTATGTTCGTGTGTTCGTATGTTCGTGCGGTCGTGTACCGGTGTGTTTGCGTGGTTCCGTGGTTTCATGGTTGCGTGTTTTTATATTTGTGTGATTGTGTTTGTGTATTTGTGTGTTTGAGTGTTTGTGTGTTTGTGTGTTTATGTGTTTGTGTGTTTGTGTGTTTGTGTGTTTGTGTGTTTGTGTGTTTGTGTGTTTGTGTGTTTGTGTGTTTGTGTGTTTGTGTGCGTTTGTGCGTTTGTGCGTTTGGTGGTTTGTGCGTTTGTGCGTTGTGTGCGTTTGTGGTTTGTGCGTTTGTTGTGCGTTTGTGTGTTTGTGTGTTTGTGTGTTTGTGTGTTTGTGTGTTTGTGGTTTGTGTGTTTGTGTGTTTGTAGTTTGTGTTCGTGTGTTGTGCGTGTGTGGTGTGTTTGTGGTTTGTGGTTTGTGGTTTGTGTGTTTGTGTGTTTGTGTGTTTGTGTTTGTGTGATTTTGTGTTTGTGTGTTTGTGTGTTTGTGTGTTTGTGTGTCTTGTGTGTTTGTGTTTGTATGTTTGTGTGTCTGTGTGTTTGTGCTTTGTGTGCTTGTGTGTTGGTGTTTCTGTGTTTTTGTGTTGGTGTGTTTGTGTGTTCCTGCGTTTGTGTGTTTGTGTTTGTGTGTGTGTTTGTGTGTTTGTGTGTTTGTATGTTTTTGTGTTTGTGTGATTGTGTGTTTGTGTGTGTGTATTGGTGTGTTTGTGTTTGTGTGTTGTGTGTTTGTGTGTTTGTGTTTTTGTGTTGTGTTTTTTTTTGTGTGTTTGTGTGTTTGTGTGTTTGTGTGTTTGTGTGTTTGTGTGTTTGTGTGTTTGTGTGTTGTGTGTTTGTGTGTTTGTGTGTTTGTGTGTTTGTGTGTTTGTGTGTTTGTGTGTTTGTGTGTTGTGTGTTTGTGTGTTGTTGTGTGTTGTGTGTTTGTGTGTTGTGTGTTTGTGTGTTTGTGTTTGTGTGTTGTGTTGTGTTTGTGTGTTTGTGTGTGTGTTTGTGTGTTTTGTGTTTGTGTGTTTGTGTGTTTGTGTGTTTGTGTGTTTTGTGTTTGTGTTTGTTTTGTGTTTGTGTGTTTGTGTGTTTGTGTGTTTGTGTGTTTGTGTGTTTGTGTGTTTGTGTGTTTGTGTGTTTGTGTGTTTGTGTGTTTGTGTGTTTTGTGTGTTTGAGTGTTTGTGTTTTGTGTTTGTGTGTTTGTGTGTTTGTGTGTTTGTGTGTTTGTGTGTTTGTGTGTTTGTGTGTTTGTGTGTTTGTGTGTTGTGTGTGTTTGTGTGTTTGTGTGTTGGTGTTTGTGTGTTTGTGTGTTTGTGTGTTTGTGGTTTGTGTGTTTTGTTGTGTTTGTGTGTTTGTGTGTTTGTGTGTTTGTGTTGTGTGTTTGTGTGTTTGTGTGTTTGTGTTTGTGTGTTTGGTTTTGTGTGTTTGTTGTTTGTGTGTTGGTGTGTTGTCGTGTTTGGTTTTGTTTGTTTTTTTGTGTGTTTGTGTGTTTGTGTGTTTGTGTGTTTGTGTGTTTGTGTGTTTGTGTGTTTGTGTGTTTGTGTTTGTGTTTGTGTGTTTGTGTGTTTGTGTGTTTGTGTGTTTGTGTTTTGTGTGTATATGTGTGTTTGTGTGTTGTGTTGTGTTTGTGTGTTTGGTGTTTGTGTGTTTGTGTTTGTGTGTGTGTGTGTTTGTGTTTGTGTGTTTGTGTGTTTGTGTGTTTGTGTTTGTGGTTTGTGTGTTTGTGTGTTTGTGTGTTTGTGTTTTTGTGTTTGTGTGTTTGTGTGTTTGTGTGTTTGTGTGTTTGTGTGTTTGTGTGTTTGTGTGTTTGTGTGTGTATGTTTGGTGTTTGCTGTGTTTGGTGTTCTGTGTTTTGTGTTTTTGTAGTGTTGTGTGTTTTGTGTGTTGTGTTCGTTGTATTTGCTGTTGTTGGTTTGTGTGTTTGTGTGTTTGTGTGTTTGTGTGTTTGTGTGTTTGTGTGTTTGTGTGTTTGTGTGTTTGTGTGTTTTGTGTTTGTGTGTTTGTGTTTGTGTGTTTTGTGTGTTTTGTTTGTGTTTGTGTGTTTGTGTTTGTGTGTTTGTGTGTTTGTGTGTTTGTGTGTTGTGTGTTTGTGTGTTGTGTGTTTGTGTCGTGTGTGTTGTGTTTTGTGTGTTTGTGTGTTTGTGTGTTTGTGTGTTTGTGTGTTTGTGTGTTTGTGTGTTTGTGTGTTTGTGTGTTTGTGTGTTTGTGTGTTTGTGTGTTTGTGTGTTCTTGTGTTTGTGTGTTTGTGTGTTCTTGTGTTTGTGTGTTTGTGTGTTTGTGTGTTTGTGTGTTTGTGTGTTTGTGTGTTTGTGTGTTTGTGTGTTTGTGTGTTCGTGTGTTCGTATGTTCGTGCGCTCGTGTGTTCGTGTGTTTACGTGTTTGCGTGGTTGCGTGGTTTCGTGGTTGCGTGTTTTTGTATTTGTGTGATTGTGTGTTTGTATGTTTGTGTGTTTGCTAGTTTGCGTGTTTACTTGTTGTCGTGTTGGTGTGCTGGCGTGTTGGCGTGTTTGCGTGTTGGCGTATTGGCGTGTTTGCGTGTTTGCGTATTTGTGTGTTCGCAATTCGTCATTTTTACAAAAAGTACATGCCTGAAGAAAATTAGGTATCGTGTCACATAACTTAAAAAGCCATAACTCTGCGATGCTACTAGACAAATTCGAATTCTTCTTGTGTTTAGAGAAATTTCAATCAGTGGTATATTGACTTCTTTAAATGGAACGGTCATTATTTTAATTTCACAATTTCCGATAAATTTGCTATATTTTGTAATTTTTAGTTTATATTATCTGGCAACCCGTGGAAAATAAACAAGATACGTTCACATTATAAAATATTATTTATTAAGTAGAAAAACACATAAAACAAATTACGACCAAAAGTAATTGTTTTAAGCAAATTTGAATTCTACGACGAAAACAGTTTTTACCCCATTTTAACGTTACTGGTTTCGGATTTTATTTTTCATAGCATCCGCAGTGGTTAGTAGTTCAGTATACACTTTTTCCTTGACGTACTCCAACAAAAAGAAATCAAGCGGAGAAATATCTGGAGATCTCGCTGGCCATCGTGTTGGTCCATCCCTTCCTATCCACTTTTCAACAAATGCATTATTAAGCCATTCACTTGGTACACGGGCATGGAGTGGAGATGCGCCATCTTGCTGAAAATACATGGCCCTAATTTGAGCAAGCGGTAAATCTTCAAGGAGTCCAAATAGTTTATTAGCGAGGAAATTCACTTACAAATTTGAAGTTAGGATACCGTCGAAGAAAAAGGGACTAGCAACTGAAGTACCGATTATGCCCAAACATTAATCGACCATTTCTATTGACTGTAAACTCGGAATTAGTGAGGGTTTTCATCTGAGTAATATTGAAAATCGTGCTGGTTAACAAATCCATTGCGGTGGAAGGTACACTCGTCTGTAAACATGAACTTATCCAAAAATTGTACATTTTCATTTAACTTTTGTTCTATCCAATTGCAAAAATTAATGCTGTTGTGAAAATCGGTCTCCTTGAACTCTTGATGTAGTTGGATGTGATAAGGATGAAATTTGTTTTTTTAAATTATTCTTCTGACCGATGTTCTACTTACTTGAAAATCTCTTTCGAGTTGTCGTGTAATCGTATGGGGATTTTCTATTACTTCAGTTAAAATATTGAGTTGATTATCTTCGTTCGACGCAGGTTTTCCCCGATTTTTAATATAATGAACTCTTCCTGTTGTAATAAATCTTCCTAAACAGATTTTTGAATGACTTGTTTCCTTGGATAACGCTCCCGGTCAGAATACCTTGCTTTGTACACTCGCCTCGCTAGGAATTAGTTTTTAGAGCATTCTCCAAGAATAAAGACCATATCAACCATTTCATTTTGAGAAAAACTTGCTATTTTTATCAGTTAAATTTAATGTTAACTACTCAAAAAAAGCTCTACCCAGAAATAGCAGCACCATTGATTAAAATAATTTTGTTTAATTTTAGCTCGTAATTTTGTTTCTTGTGATTATGTATTTTTCTGCTTAATAAATAATTCTTTATAATGTAAATCGTTTTTTGTTTATTTTCCAAGAGTTACTAGATAATACAGCAAATTAATCAGAAATTGTGAAATTAAAAGAAATCTACCTAAGATAGATTCCGACAAATCTGTATTGTTAGAAAGGTAGAAAAGGTCCGCATTTATTGCAAAAATGAAAAAATACCCGTTCTATTTGAAAACATGAAGTTACCATTAATTGAAATTTTCTAAATTGACAACGTAGTTTCCCTAACCCCAAGAAAAATTCAGATTTGACCGCCCGATCTACGCTAATACATTTCGTCATGTAACATCGCAGAGTTATAGCCTTCTATGTTTTGTGATCACAACAATATTTAATTTTTTTCAGACATCTACTTGCTGTAAAAATGACGAATTATGGCTAAACGATTCGATTTAGGTACCATGTGTAGTACATACAGTCGCACTAGAATTGACCAGGGAATCCAAATATGTAATAATATACAGGGGATCCATTTAAAAAAATGCAACTTTGATATAAATCACCCTGTATAAACTTTGCTCTTCAAGTGAAAATATTTTAGGTTTGTAGTTTTAAGGATACCCCACCACATCCCATCAACAAACTTTAGAAATATTCCTTAATAAACCCACAATCTTCCAGCCACGCACTATTGGCCCACCCTGTATATTTTCTCTTGATAATGAATGTTATATTGAAACGCGTAGATAAATAAGTAATTATATAAAAGAAATTGTGGAAATATATTGTGTTTAAAACATTAGTGTTATTAAATATAGAATGTTAAAGAATATAAATTTAAACAAATATGATTACTATGTAATAGTTTGACACATTTTGTCACCATAATATTTTTTGTTTTATTACAGATATGAGTGTGAAATTCCAGCATAGTCTTTTTTTTATAACTAGTGGTTATAAGCATAACTGATTGCGTGAAACTAAAAAAGTGACCATCATAAGCAATTAATAATAATTGAAGATAAAAGTTGCGAATGGTTTTCTAAGTATGCTAGGTTACCACTACACTTTTTCTTTATTCCACTTTCCTATTTATAAGTTGATAAATTACTAACAATATTTTTAATGTTGTTTTATTGCAGAAAAAATTTTAGAGATTGTAAAATACGTTAATAATTTTATTTCTGCACTATGACTTCTACAAATAATACCTACAAAGTTTCTAATGAATCGAATATTATTACCCATAAACCAGATAACTATAATTACATTTAAAATGTGACATAATATTAGTACGTAATCTCCATCAATCATGTTTAGTAACATAACATTCATATGACTAAAAATGATGGAATTCATTGTTGCCAACCATCACAAATGTTTCAGGAGTTTCTTTAATTTCGTATATAAAATGGCTTCAGAAATCAAAAGTTGTATTAACTCAAAGCTTAATCTTAATTGAACTGTTAAATTCACATTAATTATATTTATTTTAATTAAAAATGATAATTAATTACTTCAGTTAATTTCTAATGAGATATCTTCTAATGGGTTATAATTATGACAACATATCGTTAAATGTATCAAGGTAATAGAAACAATAAAATTTTTGTTTGTTTGTTTATTCCTAGAAGGCTTATTTTATTTGGTTGTAATGATTTATTGTTAATGGGTGTTATAAATCTACAAAAATAAAATAGATCACAGATCGTATTATTTTGAAGTATAAAAGGTCCTATCAGGGCCGGCCCCAGGGCAGGGCGATCCGGGCGGCCGCCCGGAGCGCAAAGCTCTAGGGGCGCCAAAATCATCAAGGAAGGCGTTGCCTTCCTTGTCCTAACTTCGTTAGGGGTCGGACGTCTAGCGGCGCCCCTAGGCTCGCTTCGCGAGCAATCGAAACAACTTTAAAATGGCTTTTATCCGTCACTAATTAAATAAAAAGTGAACGAAATATTTAACTATAGAGAACGCATTTAATCTTAACGTAAGCGTAAGGTAAACCGTGGATGTGGAAGAACGAGGTATGTTTTATTCTAAAAGTGCAGGTGTTAGTTTTTGTAACGTGACACGTACCGAGATAAACAAACGAAATAAATTGATAAAAGAAATAAGTTACAAGCTTTTTTAAAATGCACTAAAACGTAAAAAATAAAAGTTATTACTTTTCGGTCCCTGCTCTGGCATTGGCAACACTTACAATACAGGAATCTACAAGTCTGTACCAATTTTGAAACCAACCGAAACAAGATGTCACAGGAGTTTTTAACTGCATATATAAGGGAAGTTGACTTAAAACAATGCGTTATTTGCTACTAGACTTCGGCCGGTGCGAAATAAAATAGTTTTTTTTTTTATTATTGTACAAAAAGTTTAAAAAAGTGCTTGTGCAATTGCAAATTGTCCAGTGTGAGTGCGTTTGTCTTTTGTGAAGGTAAGTTTTTTAATTTTCATTTTCAAAAATCGCGTACAAGTAGTACTAGAATTAGTAGTCCCAGGGTGATACATTTTTGGGAAAATTTTCAATCTTCATTCAATTTAGAAACTTTTATGTCTATGGTTTTATTTACGACAAATGTACCGTTTTCGAGATAAATGCTGAAAACTGTTCAAAAACATGGTCATTTTACGCTGTTTTTCTACTATTATTTTAATTTTCTATAGGTATACTGTTAAATGTGTCTCAAAACCGCACATTTGTCCTAAATAACACTGGAAACATAAAAGTTTCTAAATTGAATTAGGATTTTATTTTTCGAATTATTAGGGGTTAGAAGCGTTGCAGTAAGCAAGGGGCATCACCCTGTGGGTATTGTCATCGGTTAAATTGCTCTTAATATTGAGTTTTAGTTGCCTTGCCTAAAATGTATACCAAATTCGAATTTATTATACAGGGTGTCCATCTATAAACTGACACATTTTAACTGCTTATAACTCGAAAACGATAAATGGTATCGATGTGCGGTTTTCACAGAACTTCATCATTTTTTAAATTTTTTTGACAGTGTTGCCAAGTTTTAAAATTTACCTGAAATAGGAGAAACAAAATTGACGATTTTCAAAGGCCGATTTCGCAAAAAACTTTAATGGGACACTCTGTATTTTTATAATTTACATCAAAGCCTATTTACTCTCCTTTACGAAAATGTTGTTAGTTTGCTTAATTTTTTTAATATACATGTTATACGGATTGATAATTGGTTTCAGAAACCAAAATGTCTGATGCTAAGAAAAACCCTCTGGAAGCCAATTTAAAAGCGGAGATTGAACAAGCAAACACAGCTTCAAAAACAGTCAGGTGCCCTGCAGAACTTTTTGAAAGAGGGTAGTCTCAACGCCCCCACTACCGATCAACATTTAAACAACGCCCAGCACATGCACCTGGATACTGACTTTCCCGATATGAATCCCCCTTTGGACGCAAACGTCAGCATTGCTGAGCTAGTTAATTCACCTCAAACGAGTTTGTTGAGTAGTGATGCAGTTCCGTGCAGTTCCAAAATAAAAACTGCAAGTTGTGCAGACCTCAGAAAAACATTTAGAAGAGACTACAGTCCCAATTATCTCTTCTGACCCAGGATTATGGCCCGAAATCATGCGCGAAGCAGATAGAGTTTTGGTTAAACGTGGTCCAGCTGCACCTTTGTATAATTTTGATTTTCCTTATGATGATCAACATAGAAGATTCTCACCAAAATATTACAAGAAAGTACTTAAAAATGGAGAACAAGTTTTAAGAGAATGGATGGTATATTCCTTATTTCAAAACGTCTTGTATTGTTTTCCATGTCGACTTTTGCTGCCCCATCTAGCACTAGCGCTCTTGGCCATCGAGGATTTAAAGACTGGAAGCATTTAGGAGACTCTTTAGCACATCATGAAAATGGTAAAACGCATATTGATTGTTTAAAATCATGGCTTGAATTAAAGCAACGGTTGAAAATGGGTAAAACAATAGGTGCAGTTTCTCAGAGGCTCATTGATTTTGAGATAAATCACTGGTCCGAAGTTCTTTTACGCATTATATCAGTCGTTAGAATGCTAGGTGAGAGATCTCTAGCTTTTCGAGGAACAACAGATAAACTCTATGAACACAATAATGGAAACTTTTTGAAGTTCATTCAGTTATTGGCTGAGTTTGATCCAAAAATGGAGGAACACGTTCGCAGGGTTCTTAATAAAGAAGAAATCAAAGCTACATATCTAGGAAAAACTATACAAAATGAAATAATTGATTTGTTGCATGACAATATAAAGCGCCACATCATTGAACAAGTTCAAAAGGCCAAGTATTATTCTGTGATTCTCGACTGTACTCCCGATGCAAGTAAAGTCGAACAGATGACATTTATGGCAAGATATGTTTCCATAGAAGAATCAGAGTCTGAAGTTCAAGTGATAATCAATGAAAACTTTTGGGTTTTCTACCCATTGAGAGATCAAAAGCTGCGGAATTATCGGAGGTTTTAGTAGAAGAGCTAGAGAAAATGAGCTTAAAGTAGAGAACATGCGCGGTCAAGGGTACGACAATGGTTCCAATATGAGAGGAGAAAAATCGGGAGTACAAACAAGAATCAGAAATATAAACCCCAGAGCATTTTATGTTCCATGCAGCAGTCATTCGCTAAACTTGGTTGTAAACGATATGGCAAAATCCTCGTTTGAGGCTGCAAACTTCTTCAATATTGTTCAAAAGTTATATACATTTTTTGCTTCGTCAACTTTTCGTTGGGCAATATTACTTAAATATATTGATAGTTATACCCTAAAACCATTAAGTGATACGCGATGGGAAAGTCGAGTAGACTCATTAAAAGCTCTGCGATTTCAAATTGGACCAATTTACGATGCTTTGTACAGTATTTATGAAGATCCAGAAATCGATAATATGATTAGAGACGAGGCTAGCGGATTATTAAATAATTTGAAGCAGTTCAAATTTATATGCTCTATTGTGATTTGGTACAAAATTTTGAGTCGCATTAATCCCATCAGCAAACTTTTGCAAACCGTACATTTTGATATATCACAAGCTATTGATACGCTTAACAACTGTAAACTCTTCTTTGAAAATCTGAGATCAGATGAAGCTTTTGAAAGCATCATTTTAGAAGCAACCGAGCTTGCTTCAGAGGTGGACGTGGAAGCTAATTTCGAAGCCACCACACCACGTCATCGTATCAGAAACAAAACACGAAACGTTTTGTATGAGGGCCCGGATGAACCCGTTCAAGACCTCAAACAAAATATAAAATAGAACTTTTCTTTCACACTGTAGATCAAGCAATAAATGCCTTGAAACCAGATATAATTTGCTAAATACTCACAGTAATTATTTCAGCTTTTTGTATAATATTTTGGTTTAAAAGACATGCGCAGAAATGAGCTACTGGCTTATTGCAAAGATTTGGAAGTAGTTTTAACTGATGGAAATTCAAGCGATCTTAACGCCCTGGAACTGGCCGATGAAATAAGCATTGTTTCGTCATTATTAACAAAAAGGAAACCCCGTTGAAGTCCTCAAGTTTATCGCTACACTTAAACTTGCACCAAACCTCAGTATAGCATTAAGAATCCTACTTACATTGCCAGTCACTGTGGCTTCAGGGAAAGAAGCTTTTCAAAACTAAAATAATAAAAATTATCTCAGAACGATGCAGACGCAAAATCGTCTCAATGGATTGGCAATGATAGCTATAGAACACCAAATTAGTGACAAATTAGACTTGAAATCACTGGTTCGTGAGTTTGCCGAAAGAAAAGTTAGAAAAAGGCATTCTAAATACTTTGGTTAGTTAGCATTCATTTATATTATAGGATATTAGTAAGCATTAGTTCATTTTAATTTTTGTTATTTTATTTTACCTTAGTGGTAAATTGCTTATCTGTTACATACCTGTTACCTAATGATCGAGTTTTCAATAAAATGTTTTTTTTTATTTAATTTTTTTCAACGTTTTCTTGACTTTATGTTATGGGAGCATGCGATTTACTTTAATAAACGGAGAGGGGGGCGCCAAATTCAAGTTTTGCCCGGAGCGCCAAAATGTCTAGGGCCGGCCCTGGTCCTATAGGTATAACGTGTTGCCATTGTTTGGAATGGATTTAAAATTTATAGATCGTTGAACCACTTTCCTAAAAAAAATGGGAATTTATTCTACTATATTTGGCTTGTGCGAAATAAATGATCGACTTTTGGTGTCTGCTTTAAAATAATTGGACACTTCTACATTTTTTTCGAGTATCTTGAGAGTAATGCACCGATATTCGCCAAATTTAGAATCGGTTCTTCCCGATCAGACAGCAATACCTGCATTGTTGGCATCCTCAAAGGAGCAGGATATCATCCGTTCTACCTATGAAGATATGGCAACATAGGTTTTATGACAAAAATATATTGATGAAGAAAGCAATGAGACAACATAAAAACTAACAACTAAACGTAACCTATTTTAATAAACGTTCAAAATGACGCCTTGCTTCTGGTTAACAATAGACCAATCGGTCGGTCAATTCTATTAAAGTGTTTTAATTCCATTGATGAGGTATTTTAGATATGATTCTTTATTGTTTAAATTTTCTGGCTTCGATTTATCACAGCGGTTTTCGAATGTCCACGAAGAAAGTAATCATTAGGATTAAGGTCAGGTGATCTTGGAGGCCATTCTATGTGCTATCCGATTTGGGCAAACCTCGTTCAAGTAGTTCCTGACGGGAACAGCATAATGAGGTGGAACCCCGTCTTGCTGGGTTCATCAGTAACCTCTCCCTTTCGTCTCCATTTGGAAACCTTGCAGTGATAGAAGGTATGATCTGGTCTCGTGAAAGTCGCAAATACTCTACACCAGTGAGATTACCTTGTAGGAAAAAGGGACTTATAGTTTGGCCACCAACTATTTCAGCTCAAACGTTGTTTCTGCGAATGCTAAATATGTAGTTCACGCATCCAGTGAGGATTGGTAAGTAACCAGGACTGACAATTATGCCTATTGACAAATCCATTAAGGCAAAATGGCGCTTCGTCTAAGAAAACTATTGTTTTAGAAACATTTTCATCCGTAGTTTTTATTTTCATCACTCTAAAACAAAATTCCAATGTACCATTAAAATCATCCTCCTATAATTCTTGATTTGATTGGATTGGATTTGATTGAGCTCCTTTTTTTTAATTATTAAAACTGATGTTTGACTTACATTGTTGTCCTTTGAAACCTAGATAGGAGAATTGTGTGGGTTCTCTATAGCAGAAAGTTGAACTTTAAAAACTTTTTCTTCATTTGTAGCTGTTCTAGAGCGCCAGATGTCCATGTGTCGAAAATTTGTTGAAAATATTTGCCACTATAGACTTTCCAATCTGTGGTCCACCTCGACGTTCTTCACTAAAAGTCTGCAAACGCTTTCGAAAGAACATCTTCAGTTACCATAACGTACCATCATCAATATTTTGATGCGCTCTACTTCAATTAGTTTAACAGCCAACCTTTAGAAAATCATTACTATAGTAACTTAAGCATAAATTGAGAATCCAAAACCGATATGTAAACAAAGCAAAAAAAATCCATTTTGCCATGTCAAGTAGAACGGGTGGAGTTCTGCTACCTTGAGGTTGCACCAGAGTGTGCTAAACGTTGTTTTCGAACAAAAGCTAAATCTGGCAACAACGCAGCTATTACCGTCTATTTGGGAACGATCGGTTATTCCCGTTCTGAATTTGATGAATATCGGTTCAGTATTTCCCTAGATGTTCGACCATTTCCAGAAATTTGATTAGCAGTATAGATTTCAACAGCCACACAGTCTTATTAATACTACTTAGTTTGAGTAAATACTGTGAACAACTTGTAGCTATGGGAAGCCCTTGTAATACTGTAGTAGTTAATTTTTACATAGAACAGTTTGAACAATTAGCTCTACAAGATACACTTAAAAGTCTTTAGTATAGATACGTTCATGTCACTTAGTTAATTGAGAACATGGGGAAGAAGAACTAAATAAATACAGTAATACAGAATTTGAACACGAAAAATTTTTTAAGTGAATTTTCCAACTAGGCGTTCAAGTAGATCTATCTATTTTTTAATGCTAAACCATAATTCAAAAAAGGTTAATTAATAAATAATCTATCTGGCTGCTTGCCGTAAAGACCTCAAAGTCTTTACACATTTCCATTAAGGCATAGAGTAAGCTTATTAAATGATTTTCGTTACATCAAAGTTGTATATATATATATATATATATATATATATATATATATATATATATATATATATATATATATATATATATATATATATATATATATATATATATATATATGGAATGTTTTTATAGAAAGGATAAAAGTAATATAGTACACTTTAATCGCTCACACAGTATAACTTATGTGTAGAGTAAATTTTAGTAATGCAAGATCATGTTCTAAGACAGATTTAGAAATTTTCCATATTTTGAACACCTCCAATAATGTTTTTGCATTTTAATGTTGTGGATCGACGATTGGATTATAACGAAAGTTACAGTTAAGCTACAGAGACAATTTTGGTAATTATAGAAAGGTGAAATGAGCTTTGTAATAGAAATTGATGTACATGAAAGTGTTGTTGATGATGGACAGCGCAGTAACGGCATAATTTCGCGCTGGACGCAATATCTAGAATGAGTATTTTGCAAGGAAGTTTTTATATTTGTCCGCTAATGTATTATATAGATACAAGTGATACATGCTAGTCAATGATTCTTTTGACTTCCTGATCTTTGTCAAGTGACGGTATGTTCTAGGTTGCTATTCTCACAATGAGCTTCTTTTTCCATTTCGCTAGTCTGTTTCTCGCGTGAAATTTATCATATTCGCTTTGCTCAAACGGTAAATATTCACTCATGTTATAATCCCACATTATAAACAGATTTCATATGCTATTTTATCGCCGACTAGAATGCGTTTTAATAAGTAAATTAGTTTAAAAATCTTTCAATTTTGTGTAATTAAATTTTTTTACACCGTAATCACCTAATTAATCGCGCTCGCCGGAATTCTTCGGGATCTTCGCTGCTTTCATCAGCAGTAATGGTCACTGTGTTACACACCACTACCGAAGACAAAGCGGATAAAAAACATTCCCTATCAGGAATAAGAACACCGTCGGACCGAAGATAGCAGCAGGACCAACAGCATTAAGGAAGCAGGAAGAACGCCAAGGACAACGAACGAAGACAGTCAGTAACCGGATCCAACCAAACGAAGAGGGACGCCGCAGGGTTAATTAAATTCCTACACCATGGTAAAACATCGTAAACCCCCACCTCCCAGTCCCCTTCCCCTTTCCCTAGCCACGACGACGCCGACCGTAACCTACGCTGCCGTAGCTTCGCTACCGGTAGCACCTTCACCTTCTACCTTATCCATATCCTCTTCATCCTTCACTTTAACCGTCACCCAACCCAAATCCCGCTATTGCTTACGCAATATCCCCCATGCAGTTACTTCCAGAAGGAACTGTACACCATTCTCCGCCTTCTCCGTTTCTACCACAAACACACCACCCTTATTGAAACCTCAACTCCTATCCCTACCGCTGAAGTGGAGAAATCCATTAGAGCAACCTTTGGCATCCTATCCATTACCTTATCCCATCTGTCCGGCCCAACGCACACCCAACCCAAACCCCTTTCCCTGTCATGCGTGATCTGCGGGGTTAACCATGACATTACCCCTGAGGAAATAACACAGGCCATCGACCTGCCCCATGTAACCAAGGCCATCCGTATTATTTCCAGAGCCACCAACCGTCCCACATCCTTTGTCCGTATCCTTACGCACTCTAAATCCTCGATCGACTTCCTTTTTCACAACGGCCCCTGTATGTTCGGCAGACGCTACGAGTGCGAGCCTCCACACACCCCCAACCCAGTTTCCAAGTACTGCTCCACCTGCACCCAGGTGGGTCACCAAACAGTAGAGTGTCCTACGCGAACCCTCAAATGCCCCTTCCGCGGCGGAAGCCACAAATCCCAAGCCTGCCCTCCATATCCTCGCCAAAGTGTAACAACTGCGGCGGCTCCTACCCTACTTACAGTTTCGACCGTGAGAAACGGCGGGAGATCCCATCCTCAGGAGAGGATGGGATTGGAAATGGGGGCTACCTGGGTAGCACCCAGGTAGCCCCCCCCCTTTCCAAGCTGGAAACAGCTTCAACCACCTCCTCCGATCCTGACGATGAGAGCCATAAGCACTTTCTCAGGATCAACACCTTCCTGAGAGCCCTTTCCTTCACTGTAGCCAAGGAGTTCTTAGACATACGTTTGTACTGAAGTTGGAGCGGTACGAAAGTCGGTTTTAGCACTCCCTACTACCGATAGGAGTAAATTCCTACTTCATTTCCTTTCTTTTATCCCCTAACCTCGCCTCATTACTTCCCTTCTAAATAGACCTGACGATAGGAACTGTTAACGCGGGTGGCGTTCGACGAAAACGCCACCTGATCAAGCACTTACTCGACACTGGCCATATACAAATACTAGCCATAACAGAGACATAATTAACCAACAGAGGTACCCTTAACATAAGCCATTACAATACCTACCTGTGCTACAATCCCGACAGAGGCAAATGAGGTACTGCACTGCTGATTCACTCCCGACACCCATCCACTCCCTACACCTTACCGCCGCACCTTCACCACCTAGAGTGTGTAGCTGCAAGGGTACACCTTCCCTCATCCCCTGTAATAGTATTTTGATATTGTAACTCACCCGGCCATAACACCCTTACCTCTCCACTACTACAATATATAGCCAACATCCCCAACGCAGTACTACTAGGCGACCTTAACGCCAGACATCAACAATTTGGACACACGACGGACAATGCAAACGGTCAAATACTAACGAACGAACTACTAAGACTACCAATAGTACGAATTAGGAATATTCACCTCACATTTATTGGACACAACGGCTACTCCATATCCGACCACGTAATATACTCCGAACAAATAACACAATATTTCGATGACAATTATAACCTCGGCACAACAATAACATCAGACCACCTTTCCTTACTAATCAAAACGTCCCTAGGCACTTCCCCCAAATCAAACAACAATCACACGCAGAAACTTTCAAAACGCCGATTGGAATGCGTTCAATGAATACATCTCTAAGAACCTCCCAGATCTACCCCTTAACACTACAGACGACATAGACAGAGCAGTACTAGGACTGACCCAATTTATCTCCGACGCTGCCAACGCAGCTATCCCGACAAAAGTCATAGACATTACCCGGAAACCCCTTCCACCTCGCATCGTTCTCCTGATCAAGGAAAAGCGACGGATATACCGACGATTTCTAAAGACCGGAGACCCAGCATTAAAAACCGAATATAACAGACTAAGCGCAATAATCAGACTATAGACAAGCAAATACATCCACGAAAATTGGATAAAAGAAACAGCCAAACTAGAAACCCGCGAAGGCCCCAAATTCTGAAACAAATTCAAGATCCTAACGAAACAAAAAACCAAATCAAAATGCCGCCTAGTCAATCCTCAAGGTACCCTCGCAGTTTCCGACCAGGAGAAGGCCGACCTGTTCGGCCTTCACCTGCAATCCGTCCTCACTACCCCCGACGATCCATCGTTTGACAACGATTTCAAAGCTCGGCTCGAGCACAACTTTGAGGCTTTCCAAATCCTAAACCAAAACCAGAGACCGCACGTACTAACCGACAACGACTCCTTCCTTAGACCCATTTCACCCGATCAAATACTACAAACTCTTAAACAAGAGAGAAACTCCAATCCAGGACAAGACGCACTTAACCGATTAATACTCAAAAACCTACCACCTAACGCCATTAGATTGCTAGCCAAAATATACAACGGATGCTTTGCCCTATCCTATTTCCCGACGAAATGGAAGTCCGCTTACACCGTCATAATAGCCAAACCTAGATCCGATCCTTCCCAACCCTCATCCTATAGACCAGTTTCCTTTTTAAGTTGTATGGGTAAATGTCTATAGACCATCCTGTCCCGAAGGCTAAGAGAACATCTCGAAGCCAACGACATCCTACCAAACAGCCAATTCGACTTTAGACCGAACCGATCTTGCCACGACCCACTAGTAAAGCTCTACAGGGAATCCTCCAGAACATTAAACATTGAACCACGGTGACTGTTGCCTCGCAATCTTCCTCGACACCAAACAAGCCTGTGACAAGGTATGGCACGCAGGACTAATACAGATGCTACGACAGTTAGGCTTCCCGACCGCATTCGTCCGACTCCTTCTCTCATATCTGACAGGCAGATGTGTGAAGGTACGAGTAGGCTCCTCCACCTCCCCAACTTTTCATCCCACTGCTGGAGTTCCGCAAGCATCGGCCCTGGCAACTATCCTATATACCATCTATGCATACTACATTTTCCAAAGTACCAACCCGTACATAACAGTATCACAATTTGCCGACGACACTGCTCTCTGGGCAGACTAATAACTCAGCAACTTACCCACTTCTCCAACTGGGCCAACCGGTGGAGACCAACAATCAACCCAAACAAAACAAAGACAATTCTGTTTAGATGTTCCAACTTATCCAACTTCGACAGACAAACCTCCAACAACATCAACTTGACCCTACGCGGACGAAGACTACCACTACAACACACAATCGTATACCTAGGTATCACGTTCTCCCGGACCTTACATTGGAAACCCGACGCTAGCGGCTCTCTCAATAAGATACGCAACCGCGCATCACTATTGAAAATGCTGCGAGGAAACGTCAGAGGTTGTCACCCCAAAACCCTACAACACACGTACAAAACTTACATTCGACCGATACTCGACTACCGCGCTCCATTGTACGCAAGCCTAAAAACTAACCAACTCCAATCCATCGCTTTCTGCGAACGGACAATACTACGCTCCATACACAAACTACACTTCAGACATTCAAACGAACTAACTATACCACACGCCAACATTCAAACAATAACCGACAGATTAATAACACTACAGACCAAATACACAAACGGTGACACGATCCCAACCATCAAATTCTACAAATCCCATTTTCCAACAAACCTAGACTACCACGAAAGCCCAAAACCAAATTCAAACACCTCCCAGCACTCCTACTTTAACGAACAGATAACCTACCAGAGGAGTCCGAAAAGCTCCTCGACAATACTCCCTACATCCTTAGATAAAACCAAAACCAATCCTCGTGAGTGAACGATGACAACCGCCGCAACGAAAACGGACAATTATATCCATCCAATAATACTACGCACTACACATCCAATATATCCAATGTATACACTTATATATATATATATATATATATATATATATATATATACCCTTTTTTTATTTTTTTACCGCAAAATAAAAATATCAATAATTTAACCACATTCAATACACAAATATAACACAACACAAACACATAATACCCAGGGCTGAACAGGGAGAAGATCCCTAAACTGCCCGAAGAAAGAAGACCTTTATGGAACTCAGGAAAAAAAGAAGATCCCGAAAAAGAAGCAAACGAATTAAAAAAAAGGACAAAAAAAGTATACATATGTGTGGGTGCGTGCGTGCGCGTGTGCGTGTACGTGGGCGTGTGCGTGTGCGTTACGTGATACCAGAACGACAACACGTACATACTAAAAATTTCATATTTAAGCTTGTCTTAATTTCTCCTGGAGGTGATTATGTTTTGGGAGAGATTCGCTTCCGGAGAAGAGGGGTGTATTAGAAACATTTACTGATTTTTATATTTATAAAGCAGCCGTGTATTTGAAAGATATAAAAGTACCAAAATATAGACTAAACATATTGATATGTTTAGCGCGTAATTTAGTGGTAAAAATTTAGAATTGACGTGTTTCTGAATAACCATTAATTTTATAAGAAAATGTGTGCACATATTTTTTAAAGAAAATTTAATTTTACAAAATTTTTTTTATAAAGTTTCTTAATATAAAGCAAATTAAATCTAAAAATTAATTAAATTGGATTAAAAATGCTTTAATGGTATTATCAGTTTTTTTTTATAGTAGCGGGCGGCATTGGAATTTTTTTTAAGTTAGCGTTTATATGTCCATTAACGTTTGTGTGAGATGAAGTATTAAATGTCCACCTGACACAGATTATTGTTTTTTTTTTGACAATGCTGGCTAATTCTGTTATGAACGTATTAAAAGGTTGTATAGTTATTCCAAAAAAAAAAAAAAATTGTTAAACTTATTTAATTTCTATTAATTCCCATATTGTAGGTTAGAAAGTCTTGTGTTGGTCCACACCAGATATTCTCCAGTACAGTTTTATTATGACTTACCTATTCCCCAATGCTCTGCGACCCATCTTAGTGGGACACTTGCTACAGACAGGCTTTGTGAATGTATTTATATCGAAGTTAGAAGTTCAATGAAAAATGTTTGTTTCGAATTGAAATTGGTCAATATTGTAATTTTTGTCTCTGTCAGAAGCATAGGGTTTAGACGGTTCATCTTCCTGTTCAATAATGGCCAATTGAATTATTCATTACATGTTACACTTTTCTATTTTTTATGAAGCATCATTGTTATTCGAGTGTCGTGTTTATTATATAGAAGTTTATTATTATTCTTGTACAGTTGTTAATCTCTTAAGGAGGACGCGCCGCTAATCTGGGAGAGTAAAAAAATCAACTACGCTTCACTTTATAAAATTTTCTAAGATTCTGTTTTCAATAACACGTTTACTAACAATTTCCGACTTCATATTACACACAGGATGATACATAAAGTTAGAAGCAAGTAAATTAATTAAAAAATATATAATTAAAAATTTTATGGTCTATCTGCGCAATTATTTTTAACATAGTATGAATTCGTTAATACATAACGTCAATGTTCCTATAGAATATTAATATCTCTTGTCAGTGACAAATTTTGATGTATTGTTTACAATAATTAAAATATTAAAGAAGCTTTAAATTACATACATATTTAAATCAGTTACCTACCACGGGCTATTAACATAGCTTAAGATACGTCGTTCATAGCGCACAATTTTTAAATAATGGTATATGGGATATTTTGATAGTGAAATATCATTTTTTAAAAGAGTAAGTGAGGGATTTAACGAGGTATAATATCGGGATGAATACCTTTCCTGGCGTACTCTATCACAAAAAAAAGATCAAATATGGTAACAAACAGAACAATTAAATGCATTATGTAATAGACTTCAAAAAAGGTAGGTAATGGTTTGTAAGATAAATGAATGGAAAAACTGAAAAGGTCTAATTTCGTTAAAAACCTGATTATTGTATTCAGAAAATTATTTTCAGGAATTAACCCATTGAGTTACGCCTGGAGCCAAAATCTGGAAAATTTGATAAGATGTTACAAATACATTAACAATGCTCTGAGTGCTAAATTATGAGATTTCAAAGAGAATTCTGCGTAATATTTAGACAGCCTTGCATTTTTTTATTATAATGATTATGTGTATACACATGTAAATAAAGTATATTTAATTATATCTAATAATATATGCTAAAATGCCCAGTGCTACATTAACAATCTAAAACAAAGTTAACAAGGCCTATTTTCGTTCAGATAGCAAGAAGAATAATACTCCTTGACACACTCAATTTAAATTGTTATTAAACTATTGGGCAGGTAATGCAAAAAAAAGGATCAACGAACGTTAAGAACTTTCACTCGATTTAATATAAATAGAAAAATTTCCAGTGATATCTGAATTTTAGAGTTATGCAAATCAGTTATAAATAAGCAAAAAAGATTCTAATTGTTAACTGCAATTTAAAAAATCGGGAAAGGCATTAGAAAGCGATTAACATAATAAAATGTAGATTGAAAAAAGTTATCTATCACGCAAGAACATTATAAGAACGTGACTGTATTGAGAAGGTCAAAATAAAGCTAATGTTTATATTATATTATAATTTGAGTTGTCTTGTCATTAATTATTTATTTGCAATAAATGTACGTCAACTGTTTATAAATATTGCATGTGGCATTATGGTCTCTTCTTTTGATGTGTGTAATTCGCGTGTAATAATTATTTGTTTTTACACGATGTTACTAAGTAAAATTCTTTAAAAAAAAAAGTAGCATATACGTTAGTGTACACATTCATAACCTAATTTTATACGGAATATAACGGTCTCTATAAGTAATATTTAAACGTTATCTTGTTCTATAAAGTTTTATCGCTATCAGTAATTTAATTAATAGTAGCTTCAGTGGCGGTTATTATGATATAATTGCACCTAATTTGTTTGGTGGTGTACTAATATGAAATAATGGTAACAGATACATTTCTTACAAATTAACGCTCAAATTATATATTATTAAAAAATGGACCAAACGCCGAATAGAAATTAGTAAGCTTTTTCTTATAATTACGGTTTATAAATAAATTAACAAAAGCTAGAAGTAATACAGGTGAATTGTTTACTTGAAGTTGTGATGTAACCTTACGGCATTGAATTTACATAAGGTCAAGCTCAAAATGCAGTAACCGATTAATTTCAAAAAAGCTTACACAAAATTTAACTAAAACACGTTATAAAAATATATAAAATAAAAACCAGCCCTTAGCAGAAAAAAAAAATTGGCAATTTAAAAAAATATAAATACCTGAGTCTGATAAATCCTTTGACATTTCTTTTAAATACAAAAATTTAACAGTATCTTGTATAAACAAATTCACATAAACGCGATTTCAAAAATGTAATCGACGAGTTCAAGATGGAAAATGTCGGTCACCAATGTTGGTAAATGAATGAATCGCTAGAAACTCGCGAAACAGTTATATAGAAGGTGCAGGTAGAAGTTCGTGTTCACAGAGTAGTGTAAAACAAAATTAATATACTATCGATATATGACAATCTCAAGTTGGCTCTTATATTCACTGTTGATAATACTAATAATCAATTCCCCCCAAAAAAGAATTAATTTAATTGAGGTTGTAATGTAATAATCTCAAATAATGTTGCGGTGAATTTCAATTTAAAAATTGCAAAAAAAAACTAATTTAGCTGCACGAATAAATAAATTTTTTGGGCGAAATTTAAAAATAACTACTATAATTTGCATACTTTCATTTGTGATAATAAAAATGATTTTTGAATTTTAGGCAATATCATTGTAAAAAAGCCATAAACAGAACTTGTATAAAATGTAAATGCAACCAAATCTCCATTTTCGTAGAATTAACAAAAAACCCAAATTGCAATGCAGTATAATCCTGCAATAAATTTCTATAAATTTTTTAGTGATTCAACACTCCATTCACAAAACTATTACTTGTTATTTATCTAAAATTATGTGGGGTTCAAAAGCATTTGAACTTAACCAACTGAAATCTTTTTATTTTAAAATGTTGCTAAATAATTAAATAAATGTCACTCACACCTTGCAAAAATTATTAATTATGATAATTTCTCAAATGTCAAAATATTGAAATTTGTTATCAAAGAAAATATGAATGTTATGGAATAAAGGCTTAAACTAGTATAATAAATTTATTTTTTAATTAATTATGACACCTTTAATTTTCAGGGGCAAAAATGTGTTCTGTAGTAACGCTCATGGTTAAAATTGATAGAAATAATATTACTAGTTCGCTTATATGTGCGTATATTACGTTAGTAAAAAATTACTTTTTTTCTTTAATATTATCTGTTTATACTAATTAGCACCACCTTAACAATTAATTAAGTAGTGCCCAAAATTATGATAAATTTGTATAATTAATTTTACAGTTTTATGCGCTCATGATGTATAGTATACTTGAATCCCGAGCGTACGCGAGGGGTTTAACAAGGCGAGGTAGAGTAAATCCTTTCTTTCTGTGCAAAGTACAGTTGGGGCAACAAGAAACGGGACACTGCGGTTTTACAAGTTCAATGGGCATATCTACTTTAATTAGTAACCGACTACTTAATTTTATTCATGATTAATCCCAAAACTTTAGGTTATTAGTAATATATATATAGTAATATATGACAGATAAGGGTTTTGAATAATTACTTATTTCTGATTTCTATATTATCTTGTGTTCCGTTTAGTTTAGTTTAATAGTATTTTTAGAGTTTTGAATAATTACTTATTTCTCATTTCTAAATATTCTTGTGTTCCGTTTAGTTTAGTTTAATAGTATTTCTAGGATTCCTTCTAAAATGCCTGTTTATACTACCATTGATTTAAAAGCTCGTATCGTTGCCGAGTTAGAGAGTGGTAAAAGTGTTGAAATTTCGCGATTATTAAATGTGTCGCGATCTACTGTTGGACGAGTGCGAATAAAATGGACTATCCAACATACGATAGCGAGAGCAGTCGGTAGTGGCAGACGAAGAATATCTACACCAGCTGAAGACGAAGAATTAGTTGCTTATGTAAGAGATCATCCTTTTACGAGCTACAGGGTTGCTAAAAATGAAACAGTATTTCCTGGATGTCATGCAACGGTTCGGGCTAGATTAAAAGAAGTTGGAATAAAACAATACGAAGCGGCCACTAAAGAACTATTAACAAATGATAACAAAGGATGTCGTTTAGAATTTGCCAGGCGATATATCAACGAGCCCTCGAGTTATTTTCAGCTATGAAACAACTTTCAGTAGCTCTAACAATCGACCTCTAAAAGTATTTCGACCGGCTGAACCCGATGCGAAACAGAATATGTTAATTTTAAAAAACGTAGTGGTCGTTTTTCTGTAACTGTTTGGGGTTGGGTAAGCCATCGCGGGCCAGGAGTTTGCTGAATAATTGACGGGCGAATGAATTACGAAGCATATTTAGACATACTGGAAACTATCATGACTCCTTCTGGTCAAGTTTTATACGGTGAAGAAGACTACATTTTCCAACAAGTAAGTTAAGATATGAATATTATCTTATTTAACTTTTGAATTTTTACTGTGGTTATAATGAATTTATTGTTACAAGGATAATGCATCTATGCACACGTCACGGAGAGTCCGAAATTGGCTTCAGGAAAACAACGTTCGTTTGTTTCCGTGGACATCAGAAAACCCAGATCTCAATATCATTGAAAACGTTTGGGCTTTGGTCACAAAGACAATTCAAGACCAACAAGGACTACATTTCATTGCCCAAAACCGTGACCAGTTAACTGCGGCGATTAAAAATGCATGGGAGGCTACTGGAATCCATTATCTGCAGCATTTAGTAGTGTCAATGCCTAGACGATTGCAGGAGTGCATTGACAACGAGCGCGATCATACACATTATCAATTTCATGTTACTGCATTAATCACTAAATTATTCTACAAGTATTTCTTTATTAACTTTTGTTTTAACAATTTCTGACCTAATCATCAAAGTATTATAATTAGATTTTTTAAATGTAGTTTTTCAATTTTTGTTTTTTTTTTCTTTTTAGATTTTAGTTACTTTGAAATATCAGACCAAAGTTTTTTTTGTTGTGTATTCTAAAGCATAATATAATAAGATCAAAATTGATCAGAGCATTCTATTTATGTCATCGATGCATTGTATTAAAGGTTGACTGAACTGCAATTGTTATGTACGAAGGTCAAGTACTACTTAAAGAAGATTGCTCATTGAACTTGTAAAACCATAGTGTCCCATTTTTTGTTGTCCCAACTGTACATTATTTTTTTCACTATCAACACGATGTATCGTCCATTAACAATTATTCTATGTTTTTATTACAAAAATTCATTAGGAGTACCTTATGTCATTGTAGCAAAATTAATAGTGGTCTTTCATACTAATACATTATAAACAAATAAGCCCTTAGTTACCGTAACTGGACACATATTCATAACTTCCTTGGGAGTTATACTAGGCAGTTATAGATCTAAAACTCCCTCTAATGTATTTTGACAAATATTTGCAAACTTGTCAGTTGATATATTCACGGTAACCATGCTTCCTTAATTTTTAAACAACGTTCGTATAATTTTAATAACCAACAAAATTATTTGTTTTGAGTTTTGAGTTACGTATGTTAATAACCTCATAACTCCCTTGATACATAAATAACTATTATTTAAATATAGGTATATAATGTCATTGTGTAAACTGTGATAAAGTGTCTCTGATTCCATAACTGTTACACATTATCACAGTTATAACAAAGAGAAATTTTTAGATAAAACATTGTTAGAGTTAATCCCTGATACTAAGATAACGTACTACCATATACATAATCTTAACCAATCACAGTATTATCGAATAACTACTTGAATTGTGTTGTACATTTTTTTATGGCGTTTGGAAGATAATATTGCAATTGAGAATTAAGTGTTTCAATAATCCTTATCATTTATTAGGATTTGTGTGATTTGTAGCAATTTTAGGTTACTGATGGCAAGCACCCGGAGATATGAGGTTAATCATATATTTGAGTGTAAGTAGTCAAATGTTAAAAAACGAATTTGTTACTACTTGTCTTTGAAACTGAATTATAGCTTTACCAGTTGCTTCATCATCTTTTTAGTGAATATTTAAGGAAACAGAAATAAATAAAGTACGAAGGTTTAAGAAAGACAACGCTGTCACACAAAATAACTTTGTGTTCTACTGAGGATAAGTCTTATATGTACTTTTACCGTATGTACACTTGTGCAAGTTATAATGTTTTATTTTTGGGAACATTCCTGTAATAAAAATGGTTACTAGGAGTAGTATTCTGCCATCTCAGACTAATTTTCTACTATTAGATGTTGTGAGAGTACGACGGTGGCGCCTGTGATCTATTTTATATCATGGGTTTGCTCGGACACTTAGTCCACCTGTCAGTTGCATTTAATGACACTCTAATCGCTTTCTAATGAACCGCACTTGAGCGCACTTTTAATCTTGGATTTAACATGGGTTTTCTCCTGTTATCATCTTCTTTTCCGGAGGATTTTTCATAACCTACTTTTAATGCCCCAGTCACCTTCCAATTTTGCACCAGTTTTTCAAGTGCTTCCTGTCATCTATTTTATACACCCCTGTGCGGTTTGTATACCGCAAAGGGGCACAGCTGTTTTCAGCATGTTGGGTCCTGCACCTGGGTTAAGAACTTGGCGTTTTTTTTTTATGATTGTGGACCTGAACAGGCTAAATAAGGCCTATCGTGCTAAAGCACTCAGGAACACTTAGGAGGATGGATAGAGGGATAATGAATTGCCAATAGATGCCTATGAACAGCTACCTTAAATTTTCTCATATCATAAGTGAGAGGAAAACAGGAACTAGGGAGATCATTCCAGAGTTTAGAAGCCGTGTAGAAAAATGTGGATTGTGTCCGTTTGGTACGACAAGTGGAGATTTGTACTGCATACTGATGATGTGAATGAGCGAACCGAGTGTTTCTAGCAAAGATAGCCGGAGATGGTATCAAAGAATGTAATTCACCAGCACAATAGCCGTTGTAATAACGATAATACAAAGAAAGAACTGAAACCATCCTTCTATGTTCAAGGGACTGTATGTGAGAAGTTAAGGACGGGTCATTTATAAGCCTAATCGCTCTCTTTTGAATACAATCAACGATATCGAGAGCGTATTGGGGAGCACTAACCCAAAGGTGAGAATTATATTCCAGATGAGGTCGAATTTGGGCCTTATACAGCAGAAGGAGTTGTCGAGAGGTAAAGTACTGCTTAGATCTGTACAAAAAGCCTATTTTACGAGCAGCTGTTTTGGTAGCTGACAGAAGATGGTCAACCCATGAGAGATTTGAAGATACAGTCATACCCAACAGAGTAATAGAGTCTGAAAACTTAAGAACTGAGCCATTCATACTTAAAACAGGAAATGATCGATCTTTTTTGGCGGACATAGGGCAACACTGAGTTTTGTTAGCATTAAATTTAACTAGATTATTGCTTCCCCATTCGAGAATACGTTGAATGTCTTTGTTGATTGAATTTGCCATTTCAGCTTTAATTTCTTGATTTGACATAGAAGGTGGATGATCACTATGAGTAGACTGAGATGAACTACAGTGAAGAGTGCTATCGTCAGCAAAGCAATGGATGGGGTTAGTTGTTGAAGAAATAAGGACACTTATGTACAGTAGAAAAAGTGTAGGCGCTATAACGGATCCCTGTGGTACGCCCGCGTTAATGCTAACTTCTTTTGAAAAAAAGCCATCAACTACGACACGTCTTCGTCTTTTATCAAGGAAACTAGAAACCCAGTTGATGAGCGTATCATTTAACCCAAACGAGTTGAGTTTGGCAAGTAAACACTTATGCCTAACTTGGTCAAATGCCTTTGAGATATCTAAAGCGACTACAACTGTTTCACCGGACTGCTCTACTGTATTGTTCCAAACTTGGGTCACATATGAAAGAAGATCGCCTGTTGAACGACTTTGCCTAAACCCATATTGGTGGTCACTAAGGAGTTTGTTAGTTTCAAGGAACGTGAGCAGTTGCTGATTGATGGCTTTTTCCATGATTTTAGACAAAATGGAAGTGATGGCAATTGGTCTGTAATTTGAGGGATCGGTCTTATCACCTTTTTTGGGAATAGGTTGAACATTTGCTAACTTCCATGATGAAGGAAATTCCCCAGAAGATATAGAGATCGTATAGAGCTTAGATAGGACTGGTACTAGTTCGGGAGAACATTTCTTTAAGACAATAGCTGGGATACCGTCTGGGCCAGTCGCCTTATTGAGATCAAGCCTACTGATGATCGACTCCAAGAGCTCGTACCGAAAATGAATTGGTTTCATAGCGTATGAACTAGAGTTGACTAGGGGCACATCTTTTACAGAATCATTGAGACACGAGTTTGATGCAAACAAATCCACAAAAACGTTGGCTTTGTCTACAGAATCAGCAACTACCGATCCGTCAATAGATGTCAGTGGGGGAAATGAAAATGTTCGAAAGTTTTTACTAATGGCTTTTGCTAAAGACCAAAATTTACGACTGCCTAAAGGAGATGTAGCTAGTTCATTGCATTTTCGTTGTTCGAACAACTTTTTAGTTTTAGTGAAGACACCTTTGCAGATATTTCTAGCACCAACGTATTCTACATGACTGTCAACCGACTTATTAGATTTCCATTTAATGTAACATTTATTTTTTAAAGATATTGCATCAGAACAAGCCTTATTGAACCAAGGTTGGGAACGTGAATGACCTGCACGGTACTGTTTTTTCGGAATGTATAACTCCATTCCCATGAGGATGACTGCAGACACTGAAAGAGCGATGTCCGAAGAAGAGGACGACTTAAAATAATATTCACGCCATAGAAAGGTTGCAAAGAAATCCCGTAAATCACTCCACCGAGCTGACTTAAAACACCACATGGTTCTATTGGTTTTGCGAACAAAGTGGAATTAGGTATAGTAGAAATGATTTTTATTAGACAATGGTCGGAAAGACCTAAAGGCGAAAGAACGGAAGTTTTATAAACAAGAGGGTTTGATGTAAGAAAGAGATCTAGAAGATGTGGAGTATGGTTAGGGTTATCAGGGATTCTTGTGGGTTCAGAAATCATTTGTGTGAGATCACATGAAATAGCAAATGTTTCTGCACTATGACCAGCGGGATTTGTAGTAGATGAAAATTGAAGCCAATTAGAGTTATGAACATTGAAATCGCCTACAAATGAGATATCGCAAGATGGAAAATGAGACAGGAGGTAGTCAACTTTCATACTAAGGTAATCGAAGAAGTCTTGAAAGTTGCTGTCATTAGGAGACCTATAAATGCAACAGTAGAATTTCACAAAATTAGGACCAGAATGTTTAAACCAAATCACGTCAAAATTTTTATTTTCTAAGGAAGAAACCCTCTTGCAAGCAATTCTGTCCTTGATGTACGCATATACGCCTCCTTTATATCGAAAGTTAGAGTGAAGATGGTATTGAGGAAATTGCAAGTCGGGTGACTCGGAGCTTTCAGAGGAGACTTGTGTTTCAGATAGAAACAATATATCAGGTAATTGTTCAAGATGTTGGTGAATAGCATTAACATTAGACCTGATACCGCGGATGTTGCAGTAGTGAATCAGAAAGTTGATACTTTCGATGACCGAGGTCGCTCGGGCCATGCCCTCCCGGACATCCGAGTGGGGCAGGATTTTACGTCCGAAATTTATAACCCTAGAAACCACAGCCATCTTATTTTTTAATTTGGGACTTTTAATCAGATAGGAAGACAGTGAGGGCGAGAAGGAAGAATAAGGATGAGAATAGATTAAGGATGATGGAAAAGGTAACCGGCAGCCCTTACCGAGCTCAGAAAATCGGAGACCCAATATTAAGGAGCCCATGGTAAGGGTGGAGGTACCTCCCCGGCTGGCATGGAGTATACATGCCTACCACCTATAGCCTATGTGGTTCAGCAATTCCCGTTTAGCTTTTTTGGCTTTACGCCATCTTGCATCAGCGTACCTCTTTGAATGACCGTCAGCTTGTTTGCGTGTGCAATAAGGTCCGAAATTGTCTTCTTCTCTAACACCCCTTCCCTTTCCTTCTATTTATACAACCTGGATCCGGTGCATCATCTTGCTTGGATCTGTTTTTTTATCTTTCCGAATTTTGTTTCTGTGTGCATTTGTAGTTTTACCGCCATATTGTTAACGCATTACTTTTTTGTTTAAGATCCCTTTGGCTAAATTTAACATCTTAGTTTACTATCATGAATCTTGTTTCTACATGTAAGGTTGTTTTGGTAGTAACTGCTTCAAGCCTTGGGCCGGGCAGAATTGGCCCCGACTATCTGTTCTTCAATCTAGCTTCAGCATCTTAAAGTAGGGTGTTTTGTCTGCATTCAACATCATGGAGTAGGTTTCAGGACTTTCTCCCCCCCCCCTCTGTCTCTCTCTCTCGCACTCTCAATGGTTCAATTTGCATCTCATTCGGGTTAGAAGTAAATGTAGCCCTCTCTTCAGGTATAATTAGAAGTTAGCACAAAACGCTATCTTACGGTGTAATTTAAGACCTATGAGCACTATTTGTGGTATAAATACTTTCCATAAAGTTGTAACGCCTACTTGTGGTACAACACACGAGGCATGTACACTATTTTAGCCAGGACATAACGTATTTAATTAATTATTGCGTAATCTTTAAAATACAGCAATTCAGTATTTTGAATTAATCAGATAACACACATGGTCGGTAAAGAACCTGCCTGTATTATCGGAAGTGCAGTTAAATTGTGTTCATTTTAACCAGTTTTAATGCCGTTTAAATGTCTTTTTTGACCTGCTTTAAATATAGTAAATTTTATTTCGTATGAAATATTACAATCTAAATAAGGGTATTTTACTTGATTGCGCTAATAGTTAGGAATAAGTGCAAATATAGTGCCTCTTGCATGCGACGTGCATTTGTCCCACGAGTGCAATGACCACTTTTTGCACACTGGCATACGTCCATACCAAAAGAAGGAATTAACGATTTTACTACGTTTAGTCATAAGTGTCGATTTCTCGTAAACAAGAATCCTACAATTTAGCGACAGGGTACGCATGAAACAGCCTTTATACACTAGATCGCAACAGAGCGTAATTATTTTTGTAAAAACTTCAAATGAAATGAAAAAATCAGGTGTCTCCACTCAACATTCCCGTATACATATATACCATAAAAGTACTGTCGGATTTATATAATTACATAATAAAGCTTGACGTAAAATGAAAAATGACACTGAAATTTTTCCGACTCTGAAACAAACATTACAATAAGTTTCTTAATGATCTTCTGTTTTTGTTTAATAGGTACATATTCTATTAGTTTTTTTAATATTAATGTAGATCATGCAAACGAACACGCATACGCACACGCACACGCACACGCACACGCACACGCACACGCACACGCACACGCACACGCACACGCACACGCACACGCACGCACACGCACACGCACACGCACACGCACACGCACACGTACACGCACTCACAAAACTTTACGTAAAACGAAAATTCACACTGAAATTTTTTCTATTCCAGCACAAAAATTATAATACGTTTCTTAAGGATCTTCCGTTTTTGTTTAATATAGATTTTATTAGTTTTTTAAATATTAATGTAGATAATGTTCAATGCCTTGTATTTAAAATAAAAGGTCAAAATACATTTATAAGTAGTTTCTAAAGGCTTGTACAAAATATATATTTTAGGTATATTGTCAGTATATTACTAAATATTTACAATTTTTGTGGATTTTTAGTTTGATAAACAAGCAGATGTATGCATATATGAGTTTTTCACGATTTTCACTAATGTTGCAGCATCCCGGTCGAAAATCTTGGTTCAATGTCTTAATTTATGTGTCCTAATCAGCATGAAATTTCATATCTTATAGTTTTTCAGTGCCTTTCATGCACACACACACACACACACACACACACAACACACACACACACACACACACACACACACACTCGGACACACGGACACACACGGACACGGATACACGGACAATCGGACACCCTGACAACCGGACACACGGACACACGCACACACGGACACACGGACACACGGACTCACGAACAACGGACTCACGGACACACGGACACACGAACACACGAACACAAGGACACACGGACACACGGGCACACACAAGGACACATGCACACGGGCACACAGACACACGGACACACGGATACACGAACACACGGACACACGGACACACGGACACACGGACACACGGACACACGGACACACGGACACACGGACACATGGACACACGGATACACGAACAGACGGACAAACGGACATACAGAGACACGGACACACAGACACACGGACACACGGACACACGGACACACGGACACACACGGACACGGACACGGATACACGGACACACGGACACACGGGCACACGGCCACACGGACACACGGACACACGGACACACGGACACACGGACACACGGACACACGGACACACGGGCACACGGACACACGGACACACGGACACACGGACACACGGACACACAGACACACGGACAACGGACTCATGGATACACACACACACACACACACACACACACACACACACACACACACACACACACACACACACACACACACACACACACACACACACACACAGACACACACACACACACGCACGCTCGCACGCACGCACGCACGCACGCACACGCACTCACGGACGCACGCACGCACGCACGCGCACACGCACGCACGCACGCACGCATGCACCTAAATTTTAATTCTAAATATACTATGGTCATAGGTAAGTATTGTAGCCTTGGAACTTTAATCCTAAGTTGAATCCATAATGATAGCTAATATTAATTTGTTTCTGTCGAATTTTTATATTGTGTTCATACCTTGATGCAAAATACAAAAGTTAAAGAGTGATTTCTACGACATCATAAACCCGTTCGTAACGCACGATTGTTCACTGTTTCTCCGTCAGCTTTGGCGATGAGATGGCTCGGCGATGAGTTGGCTGATGATAAGATGGCCGCGATGAATCGGCCGCGATGAGTCGGCGGCGCTGACGTGTCCTACACACACAAACACACACACACACGCACGCACGCACGCACGTACGCACGCACGCACGCACGCACACAAACGCACACAAACCCACACGTACACGCACTCACACGCACACACACACGCACACGCACACGCACACGCACACGCACACGCACACGCACACGCACACGCACACGCACACGCACACGCACACGCACACGCACACGCACAAGCACACGCACACGCACACCCACACCCACGCCCACACCCACGCCCACGCACACGCACACGCACACGCACACGCACACGCACACGCTCACGCTCACGCTCGCGCCCACGCCCACGCCCACGCTCACGCTCACAAACGCACGCACGCACGCACGCACGCGCGCACGCACGCACGCGCGCACGCACGCTCGCACGCACGCACGCACGCACACACACACACACACACACACACACACACACACACACACACACACACACACACACACTCACGTAGACAGCATGTCAAAAATGGTCAAAAAGGATTCAGGCAAAATGTGGATGCCCGTCAAAACCTCGAAGTGGATTTCTTCATGATCTCAATCCCTTCCCTTCACTATACTTATACGTATAGTATGCTGGAATGTAAAAATTGAATGCTTGAAATTTGACTGAAGTGGTTTATTAAGTGTACAGTAACCCAATCATTTTCCATCTAATTAAACAATATCACTTCAAAACATCAAATAAAAGATGTAATAACCTAAAATATTTGTCATCTGTTAAAATGAAGTTTTGTTCTCTTCTCAATCCATATTTTACTGACTTTTCCACATTTGTGTTAGTTCTGTTGCACCTTTTCAGTTAGCTTAGTTCGCATGCGTAACGCGCAATAAAATTTGGTCCTGGTTTTTTTAATGAACGTAAAAAAAAAATTTTAAGTTACTCTGTTACGAGGGACTGTACAGTAAATATAGTACAAATATTGGGCGTGAACTCACATTTTTCTACTTGAGTAAAAGTGTATACTTTTGATTTTGCATTAACTTAATGAATCCGTTTAGTTTTGAAACACTAATTACAGGGGTTCAGGTATAAAGGGATCTCTGTATTGCAATTGGTATAGTTTCATAAATTAGTGGCGTCGTATTTTTTGAAATAAATTTTCACGTTAACTCCTACTTCGTTCAACCAACCCTGGTTTTACAAACAAAGAAGGTTCACGTAGCTATAATTAAATCTTATTAATCTAATTAATTTTGAAAACAAAAATAAGACGATCTAGTTAGGTATACTTTCCAAACATAAGACTTGTAAGGATACATTTGGATGAATTCAACATCTAACTCCAGCACCTCGAATCTTGTTTCTGCATCTACGGTTATTTTGACAGAAACTGTTACATTTTTATTCTTACATTTTCAATTTGGTTTTAGTAGCTTGAAATAAAGTCGTTTTGGCTGCATTCAACATTCTGTAGCGGGTTTCTACGTGTAAGTCTCCCATCTCGCTCGCGCACTTATAATGGGGCAATTCGCTGTCTCTCTCTTTCGGGTTAAAAGTAAATGTCGCGCCCCCTTGTTATATAATTATACGTTAGTACACAACTTGAAACACCGTCCTGTGGTATAATTGAAAAGTTCTTAGCACCATTTTGTTGTATAATTAGAAGTTAGCATATATAGCACATGTATCGTATTCTAGAATTAGAAGCTATGTAACGTCATTTTGTTGTACACTTATCACATAGTGTAATTTAAAAGTTACTCTACAAATACGCCTTCAACCATGCAAAAAACAGGTAAGAAATATATCAAAACAACTCAATAATGCAAAAATTTAGTAAGCAATGCAAACAATGAACATATAGAAGAAGTAAACAGCCAAACACGTAAACCCCCAAACATTCAAACACGCAAAGAAAAAAAAGTTTGGCAATCAAGTAAGCCCTGAAGCATAAAATATGTAAACTGCGTAAATATAAAATCTCAAAAACAAGTAAATTGCAAACTCATAACCTACAGACAATAAAACTAAATGTACGAGGTTTGTTAAAAAAATAATCCAACTTTTTAAATTGTTCGCCAACGAAGTGTCGTAGCGTCGTGATGTTGACGATACTGTGTTTGTCATAACCTATGGAATAACCTGCTTGGATTATTGATATCTCACCTCCTTCTCGCATTATTATTATTTGAGTGGAAAATGTTTCAGCAATGTTTGCAATATGCAACGTGAAATTTTGCGTGAAACTGGGGAACACGTTTATCGAAACATTGGAACCTTTGAAACAAACTTACGGAGGAGATGTTCTAGGTCAAAAGTCGTGTTAGGAATGATTTACTCGACCAGGAAGACCTTCGACCTAAACTGATGACATTCACATTCAGAAAATCAGGGATCTGGTGGGGGCAAATCGTCGACTGACTGTCAGAGAACTTGCAAAAAAGGTTATAATCTCAATAGGGTTGTGCCATAATATTTTGACCGAAAAATTGAACGCGCAAAAAGTTTGGTTATTTCTTGAACTGATCTCGTATAGTCATACGAAAACTATTTCAATTCTTTAGAAACTTCAATAACGCTCAGCTGTGGCTACCAGAAAAGAAATGCGAAACTATGCAATGCACTTCTTGAGATGAGTATGAAGTGTGATATTGTGATTGAACAAAGATACTTAGAAGTTGGTCACACCCAGATGGAAGTAGATTCAATTTATGCGATTCTAGAGAAGAAGTTGGGGAAAAGAAATCTATTATCCAGCAAATTACTTGCCCATAATTTAGAACGCGAGGCTCCATCCAAAGCCCTCTTCAATTGTGTATCTCAATTATAGGGACGTTTTCAAATTTGATAAAACAGTAGAAGACCTGCTACTAAAGCTGGTGATTCATGTGTGAACGATGTGGTTGCCCATCAGTACAACCCCGACTGCTTGATGTAGTACAATGTTAAATTTGAGGATGAATGGAAACTTCTATCTAAGCGCCCACAACGCCCTTCGCAGATTAAACAGCTAAACTTGTTTGGAGAACCTTGCCCTATTAATGAGACTAAATTTGGCAACTTCAAGAGTTAAAGCGATTCTTATCCAAAGATTTATCACCTATTTTATAGTTCACTTATTATAAAATAAAGTCTTTTAACATCGTATCAATTTTTGTGTCATTTTATAATCAATTATCATCATGAAGTGCTCAGTCCGCAGACTGGATGGGTGCCTACCTCCATCTCTGACTCATTTCTTTAAAAGTTGTGCATCCCACATCCCTAACCAGTTGTGAACAGTAATCTAGTCTAGACATGCCCCCATCTCTCGTTTCGCATATTTCTGCTACCA
Source organism: Vesta saturnalis (assembly GCA_036346205.1). Lineage (NCBI taxonomy): Eukaryota > Metazoa > Arthropoda > Insecta > Coleoptera > Lampyridae > Vesta > Vesta saturnalis. Next base: position 621,562 of record JARFJB010002063.1, read on the forward strand.
ATAAGTGTCGTACTAACCCTTCATTTTGCATGAGGTGTCCCTCCATACTATCTCTCCATTTTTTTTAACCACTTTCCAAGTAATAATAATAATAATCACTAGCAACCAAAACGTAATATGACCTGCCACCAAAATATGTCAATGCAGTAAAGCAATTGGTCGTATGTTAACCTTGCTTACAGTGAGCAATAAATATTATGTGAATGTACTGTTACCTACCAAGCTTCGTCGAATTTTCGGAATATAGTCACAAGGTGTATGTTTATTTGTTTCTACTGAAAAAGGATGATAAAAGTGATATGCAACTTATTTTTCCGTTTCCACGTTTGCTCTTTTTTGGAAAATCCGTTTTACTCTACACCCACTTTTTGGTCCCTTAATTTTAACAAAAATTAATTTTAAAATTGGTTTTAATTTTCCGTATAAAATATACGTTTTGTATAACATATAAGAAAATTACTTACACATTATTTAAAGAAAAACGTAACCACTACTATATTACGTGTAATCGTGTTTCATTGAAATATTTTAAAGTTTACTCAGAAGCTGTAAGAGTATGTAATTATTTAAATTTCTAAAGATAAGAATGAACGCAAGAGCTTATAAAAGTAGGTACTTCATTAGTACATATGTTTAATGTAAGTGTTGACATAATCTTATCTTCGCTATGTTTTATCGGTACACGATTTTTTTTTTAAATTATGTAGTAACAAATGATATCGGTGACACAATATACATATATTAACACTTAAATATTTCTTGCAAATATCGGCGTTCAACGATTGAATACTCTGTGTAAATAAACAATTAGCGTCTTGTAAACTTGTTCTTGAAATTTTATATTAATGAATAAGTTTATTTCTAAAATTTGCCTATGACATGATCATTACCTGGAGAAAGTGATCAGTTTACCTACATGAGATAGATACCGTGATATGATTAATGAATGTAGCGTACCATATTGTGTACTGTTTTGTAAATTATTATTTTAATGATCTACTTTACCTTTGTCGATGTAAGAAAGTGATGTGATCATGATCAACTAATTAATCCTTTTAGAATAATTAAACTATTCAAATCTGATTTATTTACTAATTACAAGAGAAATTGAAATAATAAATTTCCATTTTTTTTATATTCAATCTAAAATTTCATAATTAATGAGCTTTTATTAAAATCATAATGAATATGCAGTTAATCTTGTTTATAAATTTAATCTGGTATATATTAGTAATACTCTCTAGATAAATGTAATGCTCGAGAAAATTTAACATATAAAAAAACTAGTAAACTAAATGTTAACTGTATCTCATTATATCTTATGTCCTAAACAAAAAAAGTTCTCTATTGTAATTAAAAACAGATGAATTTCAATACAATTTCGTTTCACTCCTATCTTTTTTAGATACAGAAACAAAGTGGCTTAGAACGTACACCAAACCTCCAACAGTATATGGAGTAACAAGTGCGTGAAGTTTAATTTTATGCACGAGTGAGGAATTTACACCGAACGAGTGCATAAAGACTTCACGCATGTGTTGCACACTATACTTTTTCTACGACTTTAAAACGAAAATGTTTATTATATAAATATGATAAGTCAATTTTCTTTATTATAACAATTATACAAATTTTATTATACCTTAAATTTGATTTGTAATATTAGTTGTAGACTCAATAGTAGAGTCTATTTTTAAAATTTTATTAACGATATCGTTTTTTTTTCGTTCATAGAGTTCTCAATATATTTCCAACCCCCGTGTTGCTTGAGAGTCAACAAATCTGCGCCAGGCTCAACTAAAAGGGGAGCAAATGATCGTCGAAACGAGTGCCCTGTATATTTATCGGGATTCGGCAACAACAATTTGGGAATTTCACTTGAAGCTCGTCCGATTTTATTAATTCCCTTAACTTGTTTAGTTACATCTGCCAGATTGATAATTGATGAAAAAAAATGTTTATGTATAATTTTTAGGACACAGGGCTAAATATTTTCTGGATAAATCCAATTGCTCTGTAATGTTGAATTTTCTTGTTACCTTGGTTTTGGTATCCCGAAGATTCACTATTAGAACTAAGAGCACCAGAAATACCAAAAGTAAAATCACCTGAAAGCTAACATAATTAAATGAATTACAGTAATTAACGATAACTGCAGGATTGTTAATATGTTGGTACATAATCATATAATTTATCCGCGCGATGGAATATTAGATTCTGTCTTGTTAGATGTGAAACGTAACATGCAAATGCAGCAGAGAAGTAAGACTAAGCGGGTTCTACACCAGGAAGTGACGTCACACTAATCAGCGACGTGAGCGAGCACTTAAGCCCCGCCCCCACCGGAAGTTTGTGGTTGGAGGACCAATGGAAGAAGAGGGCGAGGAGCGACCCCGCCCCTTGTTGAGTTCAGGAATAGGGATGACTTTTTAGATGTCTTCAGCGGCTTCCGGTAGGTTCTTCGAGGCTGCCTTTAGCTGCTTCTGAGAGCTTCTGCGGCTTCTGGTGGATTGGTTTCCGGCGTCGCGTTGTTGATGTGTCGCAATCTGCGAGGCCCTGCAGACATCTTCTTCGTCGCTGTTGAATAGGAACTTCCGGTTGTAGTATAAAGTTTGAAAAAGTTATTTGCACCGGGATTCGAACTCGAGTAAATTAAATTATGAATACGTGCAAATGCATATAAACAACTGAGTTATCTTGGTTTTAGATATGAAAATATAAAAAGTATCATACAAACATACATATTAAAGCTGACGTCACAATAAATCAAGAACAGCTTTTTGGTTGAAAGAATAGTCGGTGTTAGAGAAAGAGAGAGAAAGAGAGAGAGGGAGGGGCGAGGGCGAGGGCGAGGGCCAGGGCCAGGGTGAGAGCGAGGGCGAGGACGAGAGCGAGAGCGAGAATGAGAGCGAGGGTGATGGTGACAGTGAGAGTGAGATTGAGAGTGAGAGCGAGAGAGAGAGAGAGAGAGAGAGAGCGAGAGCGAGCGAGAGAGAGAGAGAGATAGAGAGAGAGAGAAGCAACACCCGGCACACATTCTAAAACACCATACGTAATCACATTTTACAATTAAAATACTAGTTACAGTGTTGTTTTGAAGTAGTAAAATAGTAGAAAATAACGTTGATAAATACGTAATAAATTTTGCATTTTCAAATAAACATTAAATTTACATTTAAAAATTGCCATATAAAGTTTATCTGGAAATAAGATCCTGAGTGGTTGACATGAAACATAAATATTTAAACTGACGTCACAATGAATGAAGAGCGGCTTATCATATTTGCTTAGAGAGGTAACATCCGACGCGCATTCTAAAACACCATATGTAATTACATTGGACAATTAAAATACTAGTTTCAGTGTTTTGAAGTAATAAAACACAAAAAGGGGATTTGAGTTTTCAAATTAACATTAAATTTACATTGAAAATATTCTAAAATAATTAATACAAGAAGAAATGCAGTTACTGATAAAGTACAGCAATCAGTTATATCTAGAACTCATTATCATCTGCTTTAATTAATGTAATAGCATGAATTTAATATTAAATATAAACCCTAAAGAAGCAAATTAATGAAATGAATGAATTAATGAAGTGTGAGAATCTCTAGTTATGGACGATGAAAGAGTGAGAACGCATTCGGAGCAACAAGGAAGGTAATTTACTCGCGATATACTAATTATTCTTATTTTAATAGAAACCTACATTTTACAATTAGAATACAAGTAAAGTAATAAATTAGAAAAAAGACTGATGTTATGCATTACAATTAAACTAATTAAAATAAATTAAAATAATGAACAATGCATATACATAGAAAATAACGTTGTTGATAAATATGTAATACTAATAATGTAATAAATTAGAAAAAGACTTTGATGTTATAGATTACAATTAAAACTATTTGCAATTTTAAATAAACCATATATAAAAATTATATTGAAAGTTTGCAATATATAAAGATGTAATTACATTTTCTGATTTATATTAAGCATAAATGTTCAAGCTAACGTCACAATGAATGAAGAACAGCTTTCATTTTTGGCTGAAAGGAGGGTCGGTGTTAGAGAGAGAACACATTCGAGAAGCAACGTCCGTCGCGCGTTCTAAATATGAAAGTATTAGTAAATCTAATAAAATGTGTATTCTGTGTAATAAAACCCTTAAAGAATTTATTTATTCCAATGGTAAAAGATGTTACTGTGTATGAAAATAAGGTTATCGCAAAAGATTGATATTTATCAGCTGTACAAACCACAAACACATCCGGATTTAGTGTAATTTTTTATCACTGCTATTAAAAATTTATATGTAAACTATATCATTTCTATTAAGGAAAATAATGGTTTCAATTGAACAATAATAAGTCATTTTTCTACATCCGGGTGACTACTTTCTTATAGAGCAATTAAACCGGAAACCGCATTCCCAATATATTGATAAAAATTCGATATAAATACTAGATGCAATCGACATACAGCTTGAGTTATTAATATTACACTCTTCAATATGGATCTTCTACAACACCTAAACTTAGTAGGCGAAGATGAATTCAAACCTGTATTAAAAGTTTCCGATATGGTTATTGATTATAAATATCGGTTAAAAAATATTAAGATTATAAACACTAAATATGGTAGAAAGGTAGCGGTAGAAACAGAAGAACATACTATGTTTCTCCCGGAGAGGTTAACAAAAGAGCTAGCGGATGAGAAGGTGCATAATCTGCTAAACTATTCTTTATTAATTATACAGGTAAGTCATTATTTCTGCATTACAAAATTAATGAATTATATTTATACGATAACCTACCTCATCGTGATTACCCTCGCTGTTATTACAGTTATAGTAATGTACATATTGTATATAAATATTACAATCAAAGATATTTGTAATGTTTAAAGTTGTTTATTCCTACAGCGTATAGGAGTTAGTGTGAAAGGTAAAATAAAAAATTTACATTATCATAGTTAAACGAATTTATTTATTATTACATTGAAAACAATCAAATATTAGAGGAGGTGGTTTATTTATATGATTAACATTGACTGATTTATTCCAATGCTTCATAAATCTTATTTTAGCGCGTAATCGTCTATCCTCCTGATAACAATGAGGCAACTTATTCCATACTGCAAGCAAAGTTTCAGCACTTAATTGTAGCAATTCATATTGTCAATCATCGCTTCAAACTCAGAGATTGATTATATTATCCATCCGAAAATAACAATAATAAGTAAACGATTAAAACAGGTTTACATACTCACACTACAATTTCCGCATACACTTCTTATCCTTAGCACAGGTAATAAACGAATGGCATGCACTTTCTATCGCTAACAGAGGTAATAAACGAATGTAAGATAGCTTGGGGATGCAGCTAAGCTTCATTCTCATTATTGTGACGTCACACTCGCTATAAGTAGGGTGGTAACGTAGTTGAATAAGTAGTTAATTGAAATCAATCAGACGATATGGATGCTGAACAAACGGATATGCCTGATATAGGAAATATATGGGATGTTGATGATAAAGCTGATTAATTCATGACACCTGAAGCGGCGTCTAAAGGTAATTAGTATTGCGGTATAGACATCTTATTAATACCTTTGTTGTAGAACGTTTATTATTAACGTGGGCGCTATTTATCGATAACTCTACCGTACTCGAAGTAGGAAGTTCATTGAAGAATAATGACTTTAAACCTGTAGTACAATTATTTTGCACGACATTTACCGACATATGCTGTCTGCACTTATGAAGGAATATGAAGGAATGGCGCGAAATCTCGAACATTAAAACTGAGCATCTAATACGTCAAACTCTAAAATCTGACGAACCAGAGAAAGCTATCTACATAGGTTATGGCATAAAAATTGAATTGTTGTTTATTACCGACGAAGAAAAGCGAATCAGTATAAGCAGAGGTGATAAATCAGAAGCTGAATTATATGAATGATTATCGTAATTATTCGATTTATAAAGATTTTATAAATGAAGTAGCAACGAATCTGTATAATGAAGGTCTGAACGATGAAGAAAGTGTATTATCTGGAGGCAAATTTTTCTGTTAGAATCTTAGATTGCTTTCAACATTAATAGGTCATAGTTATAATGTAAAAGATTATTTATTTTTAACTGAAATTGTATACATCTCCCCGCAAAAAATTTTAAAGATTTAGCTTTAAGCATTAATAAACCATACTTGTAAGATATGTGTAAAAATAAACGTATATTATGTAAATCAGTAGTTTAATAGAGATTGATAGAGACTCCACCTAGTGGTACATTGGTTTCCAGAGCTGCCGGTATGTAGATTTTCCTATAAAAATAGGTGTGAAAAATAAAACGCATATTATGTGAAACAGTATTTTATTAATGTATTCAATATAGAACTTTATTCAGCTTCATATGATAATTACATTTTACGTACAATGCTAGTAAATGGTTCATACACAATTAATACATCGTGCAAATAACACAATATGACAAAGTATCAGCGACAAAGGCCGAAGATGCTTCAACTTCCAATTTCAAATCAATAATTACATTATGAATACTCTCGGTTTGACGAATACAGTCAATTATAAATATCGGTTGACTCTTAAATTGTTCGTAACTAAGCATCCACGTGTTTGTCATCAGCGATAACGAGATTTTGCTGCTCGTACGGATATCTTCTATTATTAATATTTGCTTTTATATTCGAGATAGTTAAGTGATCGAATTTTGATGCACTCTCTTCCCTATTATTTCGCTCCTTAGTATGGAAAGTAACCAGTAACCATTGAGGACGTTGAAAGCCAGTACTGCCTTTCACCGCCCAAACCATTTGTATCGATGCATTTTTATTAATCTTCTGATAGACAATTTCGTAGCATCATTCGGAACTTTCCAAGTAACCTTCGTCAAGTTGATCTTAATATCCGTTTCACCGCGGTAGCAGTCGACATCGGTCTTGGAACAGACCAATACCAGCTTTTGACGTACGTTGACTAGAGGCCCCTGTGAGGTACTTCTACATCCTCTTAATACTTTACAGCCGAGATATTATAGAAACCGAACGTCGATTTCGGTTAACGATGTGCTCTCGTCTGCAGATAGAGACCTACTACCGATAATCTTAAGGCCCATACTTCTTTAGCTCCAATTTAATCGACCCTCTTGATCAACCAATTTCAAGGTTTTGTTATCTATACGTCGTGTAAGTACAGGTAAATAAGTAATTGTAGCCGCTTTTTGATTAATTTATAACCTGGTTCAACGTATACGTCAAACTCGAAGATTGTATGCGACTGCTCACTGTTCATGTATGCGCCTCCGGTTAAACTACACTCTACATGTATATTTGTCGCGTGAATTATTTGAACATCCAAATCAGATTCGTCGGTGTGGCCTGCTCTCTGCAAACGTTAGATGAGAAGCCGAGCATGCGTCCGATAGAATCCTCTTTGCTCTTTGTTCTTAATATAAAGTCGATCGTGTTATGCGGGTTAAACTTACGCTGTAGTTCCACAATTTCATATATACCGCTCGGAATCGTAACCTCTTTATGCTAGCCAGTTTGCGTAATATAGTAAAACTTGTTGTTACCCTCATGACTATTTCGTATGGAATTGCAACCGTAGAATCCTAATAATCCTAATCCATTCTGGTAATTAGGATCAAGTTCAATTGGCGGAAAAAACGTTGCACTCAGCACGTTTCCCTCACCCGTCATCGTGAACGTTTGAGACATGACCATAAATAAACAAATAATGTTTCAAGCTATTTATTATATAGAAAATCTAGACATAAGTGCCAAAATATAAATGTATTATAATTTTGTTCCTTATAATTATATCTAATTTTACAATCTTTTAAATATCTAATTATTTCAAGTGGTAGCGCTAAATCTCCGAAGCTATTATAGTAGATGACATCATGACCACGTTTCTTGAAAGCAACCTAATGAGTACATCTTCCTCTAAAATCATTAAGGTTCACGATAGCACACTCATTAAGACATGGTTTATGGGGTATCACGCATAAACACTCCTCTAAAGAATGGCACATCTTTAGCATACTTCTTCATATCGGAATCGGTTAATGCTTTCCGAGGCAAGTTTATAAGTTTTTTGCATATGGTTTCCAGTATAAAGCACATCCCTTCTTATGAGGATGCAAATAAAGTCCTTTGCCACTCCTTAGAGCTACCGCTTCCATTGAATGGTTATGACGTTGAGCCTCCTCCAATTGCTTCTTCGTCGTCGAAGCGCCGTTGACAGCTATACCGCTCGCACCACCGGCGAGAGCACTTGCGAGAGAGGTATTAAAAAAGGGAGAAAGCCGCCAGTTTCAGGTATCGGAATGATTTTATGTAATTGCACCTTCTCCTTTTCGCCGGCAATCTTAACAGCCTTATTAGCGGCCGATAGACTGACATTAATAAGTTTCTTCAGATTACCATCTTTGAGTAGACGTTTGACGGATTTTCGAAAAGGTTTTAAAACGCCACCTCTAAACTAGCACCTCTTCACCTTCTTCTTCCTAGCATCCATAGCCAACGTGGTTTTAACCGTCATGCCGTTCGCTACGGCAAAGGCTGCTCTTTTCTCACCAAAACTTCAGAAATTGAGAATTGACTAATATTGAAATTATTAGATGTTTGTCATGTCACACTCAAAATTCAAAGCACAGCCAACTACTCACTTCTGACCTGTGCGTAAAAATATACAGTCTCTTAAGGAAGGTGTGCATGAAATAAATCCCATAAAAAATACATAGATTTCACGCATCGGTGCGTCAAATTATACTTTACATACAAATATTGATACGTGAAACAAAACTGCACAGACGAGAGTAGAAAATAGTATATTATTTTATAAGGAGCTAAACTGATACTTTTTGTGGCGAATATGTAGGTTTGACGGATGAACGTAGTGAGTCCGGTAAATACAGATGAGCCACAAAAAACCACTTTGCTCCGCATAAAATATACTACTTTTTCTTCAGACTTTTTTACACTTAAATGTGAAATAAGGAAGAATAATTAGGTTGTGAAAATGAGGAATGGTTGGATTTACTTAGCGTGCTCTGGCAAGCAGCAGTAGACGTTGCTAGGTTTCATTGAAAACAATGCATTAAACAAATTGAAAATTGTGAAGATTCTCCGTGTTATTGCAAGTATTTTATTAAACCTTTTGTTCCTATTTGTGTAAATTAAAATATTACATTGTTAGGAGTATGATGGATTTGGAGAACTACATGCCGTCAGAAATTACTGAAGCGGCTAATACAGCAATAAATGATTACCTACAAGATCGGAAGCTGCTAATACAGCAATAAATGATTACTTACAAGATCGCGCAAAATCTATGAACGCGCTTTTCAGTAATCTATAAAATGGTGCTATGAAAAAAATATTGAAAGCTACTCTAAAACTGTAATGTTAGCTTATTTTGCCGAATTAGCAACAAAAATAAAAATGAAAAGCTCGACAATGTGGTCCCAATATTCGATGGTTAAATCACTATTGAACATTCGACATGGAGTAGACATAAGCAAATACTTAAAACTTCGTGCATATCTAAAGAAGCAGAATGAAGGATACACCCAAAAGCAGGCCAAAGTATTTACAAAAGGCCAGTTTAACAAATTTTTATCGGAAGCATCGGACGAAAAATACTTGGCAATGAAGGTAAGTTTTAGAAGTAGAATGAAAACAAGTCTTTACATTCTGTATTTTTTTAGATAGTTTTGATTATTGGTATCTCAGGGGCATGTCGTTGCGATGAATTGGTGAAGATGAGTGTAGACGATATTGAGAACCTGAAAGCTCTGCTACATATTAAAATTCCAGATAGCAAAACAAAAAACATTAAATCATTTACAGTTATAGGGAAATCTTTCCTAAATGTATATAACAAATATGTTGCTTTGCGCCCACGAGATGGAAATGGAAAATGCTCAAGAGCGGTAATGGGAATCCATAAAATAAGTAGTGTTCCTAGGGAGGTAGCTTTTTTCTTAAAATTAGCGTACTATGCAGAATATACAGAGCATTGTCTAAGAAACTACACTGTTGGTGGACGGCGGCGCAGATATAATGTGCTTGAAGCGCCATGGTGGCTGGAAATCTTGCACTGTAGCTGAAAGTTATATTGACGACACTCAAGCAACGAAAAAAGAGGCAGCCTTGAAAATGTTTGCACCTAGTGCAATCGCTACCAATACAGAAGTTCATGTAGAAGAGGAAGAATTAAAGACCATTTCCTTAGAAGGCAGCGAGACCTCCACTGTTACCACTGGCGGATTTTATTTTGGAGAAAATGTTAGTTTTAACCATTGTACTTTTAATCTTTATAACTCTAAACAATAAATTTGTTTTCATTGTTTTCTAAATTGGGTGTTTGAGTTATTAACTTACATTACTTTTGTATCCGCTGCGGGGGGTGCAAAAACCTTTTGCAGCCGCCTTTGAAAATGCCAAACTTTAACGTTGTCATAAAATACTTATCTTTTTTGGGATTTTTTAATGGTGTACTTTAAATTATACAATCTAAACGTTTCGATAACACTTACAGTTATCTTCGTCAGTAGTAATGTTTGTTAAAAATTTTGTCAAATTTGAAAAATTCAAACAAACATAAGCCTGCTATTAATAGAACAGTTTGAGAAACGTATAAGCCAACTATAAAATTGTAGAATAACTAGGTCATTAAAATTAAATATTGTTAAACTGCCTCAAAGATGACAAACTAGAACACTCTCTACGACGAAAGCTAACAATGAAATTTGCCAGCCAAAAAACACATTTAACAAAATTTAATCGAGTTATGATGTAAGTGTAAAGTTGTGAAAAACTTCAATTTTAAAATGATAGAAGCATTCACAAATCCAAACATTACATCAAAAAATAACCCAGTTAAATCTAAATAATTGGAAGTGTTATTTACAATGAAAAGCACAATGCAGAACGTTCTTTGTAATTTTTAATTTCAATTTAATTTCAACTACTTATGTTAAATTATAGTGCTGTGGAAATTTAACATATAATTGGTAAAGCATTTACTTCAAGGTCTAGGAAGAACACAGCAAAAAACCTAGACATACCAAAAGTTGAAAACAAATTAAAATCAAGGCGTATCATTATGCTCTTTTTTAATTATAAGATGCCAAAACCTATTTAAACGGAGATTTTCTTCTTGTCTATTAAAATTATTCGGGTGTTTATATATTTCAATAGCTTCACGTTGCAAACGAACATAATAATGGGTTTGTCTTGACAATATTTTCATATTGTCAAATTGAATGTCATGATTTAGATTATTCAGGGCATGGTCAGCCACAGCAGTCCTCTCTGGTTGACCCAATCTACAAAATCTCATATGTTCTTTGCGTCTTGTATCAAAGCTACGTTTTGTGGTCCCGATGTATACTTTTCCACATGAACAAGATAACTTATACACTCCGGAAGATGATAAAGGGTTTGACACATCTTTAGGTGATCTTAAATGTTCTTTAATTTTTCTTGTAGGTTTAAAAATAGTCCTAATGCCATGTTTGATAAGGATTTTTTCAATTCTATATGTAACATTAGCTATAAAAGGAAGAAAAGCAGTACCAACAATAAGAACTGGTTTTTCTTTAAGGTTACGCCTAGAAGGTGTAATAACATTATTAATATCTGTAAGTGAATATCCATTATCTTGTAAGGATTTTCTTAAATATTTATATTCATCATTCAAAAATTCAGGGTCACAAATTCGTTTTGCTCGTTCTACTAAAGATTTAATTACACTAATTTTTTGACGTGGATGGTGGTTGGATAATTTATGAAGGTATCTATCAGTGTGTGTCGGCTTTCTGTAAACCTTAAAAGATAGTGAATTATTATTTTTAGATATTAATATGTCAAGAAATGGTAAACTTCCATTAGTTTCTTTTTCCATGGTAAACTGAATACTAGGATGTATACCATTTATAAAATACCAAAATCTCATGCAGTGCTTCTTCTCCATGTCTCCAAATAACAAATGTGTCATCTACATGTCTATACCAAACTGAAGGTTTTTAGGTGTATTTTGTAACGTTAATGTTTCAAATTTTTCCATATAAAATTAGCTATAACAGGACTAAGGGGACTACCCATTGCTACACCTTCAATCTGTTCATAAAATTTACTATTCCACTGAAAATAAGTTGTAGTAAGACAGTGCTGAAAAAGAATGGTTATGTCCTTTGGAAAAAGATGATCTATGTATTCAATAGTTTCTTTTAGAGGTACTTTTGTAAAAGTGAAATAACATCAAAACTAACCATTATATCACCCTCTTCAATTTTGAAACTATGCATTTTTCAACAAAGTCGGCAGAATTTTTAATGTAATGGGGTGTTTTTCCTATATGAGGTTGTAATAACAATGTAAGATGTTTTGCAAGGTGATATGTAGGAGAACCAATTGCACTAACAATAGGCCTTAAAGGAATATTAGGTTTATGAATTTTGGTAAACCATATAGTTTTGGTGAAATAGCTTCAGAGTTAGATAGTTTCTTTTTATTTCTTCAGGAATAGATGATAATTTAATCAGCTTTTTAGTTTTTAAAAGAAACTTTTTGTTGGATCTTGTGGTATTTCACGATAAGTTTCTGGTCCCAACAATTGTTCTATCTTAGTGTTATAATCGTTCATATTTAATATAACAGTTGCATTACCTTTATCTGATTTTAATATTATAATACTTTCATTGCGTTTAAGATCAAGTAAAGCATGTCGTTGACGAAAGGATAAGTTGCTCTTTGGAGGTTTTGTTTTACGTAATATGTTAACGGTGTTATATCTAACTTCATTAGCAGCATCAAAAGGTAATAATCTAATGGAGTTTTCGATGTTGGAAATTATATCTTCAAAAGGTATTACTCTTGGTGTTATCGCAAAATTTCCTCCTTTAGAAAGCGCTTCAATAGCATAATCTGAAACAACATTATCAGAAAGGTTTATAACTGTTTTTCTACAATCAATAGATGGTCTATTATTTTGTTGTTTGTATAATTTATTAAATTTTCCTTTTTGACGTCGAGCAAAACGAATTTGTGACCCTGAATTTTTGAATGATGAATATAAATATTTAAGAAAATCCTTACAAGATAATGGATATTCGCTTACAGATATTAATAATGTTATTACACCTTCTAGTCGTAACCTTAAAGAAAAACCAGTTCTTAATGTTGGTACTGCTTTTCTTCCTTAGTGATCTTTTAAAAAATGCTCCAGATTTTAGGTTGTTGTTGTATTTGGGATTGCAGGAGCTTGTCGAATTTGTGAAATCAGCCAAATTACATTAGATAATATTGAAGATTCGGGAACGTTAATGATTGTGAAACTTAAGCAAACAAAGAATCATATAAACAGGAGATTTGTAGTTACCGAAGAATATATTAAATATTACCGAATGTACATAGCCCTTCGTCCAGTAGCAGCAAGGGATCGTTGCCTGTTTTATACATATCGCAATGGAAAATGTATCAATCAGGTTGTGGGTAAAAATCAATTTTATAACGGCAGCTGTGTCCATGGCAGAAAATATATTTTCAACACAAGAAAATTCGACTGTTGTACCGAATATTTCAAGGAACATGTCATTCATGCAATACGCATTTAATAATTGTACTTTTGATATAAAGGATATGTAACTTGTATAATAAAACATTCTAAAACATGTTTTTTCAATATTAAATCACCGTTGTTTCCGTGACAGAAATATTAGTGTATTATACACGGGAAAAATATTAGATTTTTTAGCTCTCGGTATAATTGTCTCTCTCCGCTTCGCGTTGGGAAACAAACGAACACCTCGAGCGAAAATCTATTACTTTTTTCCAGTGTATAATACATATCTATTATTACGTTTTTATATGTGTATAAAATTTTTTGCACGTGTAGCTGTTTTTGACCACATCGATTTTTTAGATTAAATCTTTTGATTATTAGTTGTTATGAAAGTAAGAATCGCTGCCTCCAGATGGCCAAGTAGTAATAACCTCTATGGAGGTACCAGTAGTTCAATCACCCAGAGGTTGCAGAGGTAAACTGTGACGAAGTTAATAGCCGAAAGAATGAACAAGCTGGCGCCATTACTTTTATTTAACATCTATACTGGTATGCAAGCTCCGAGTTCAGTGTAGTCATGTATTTAAAATGGCAGGACGACGCGCTGTGTTGCCGCTTCTTTTTTAGCAGGGTCGGCCCTTCCTAAAAGACATACTTGTAAGAGCAAGCAAATATTATAGTACAAGTAATTTAATTTAATAATTTTACATATAATTTATTTTCAAGATTTTTTAGTCGTGCCTTGATGTAAAAATTGTTTTAAAATCTTTTTCAAGGATATGTTTTCATTAATAAATTTGTGTTTATCGACAATTCTATCTTTTCTTAATGTCTATATTTAATAGTAATTTATGTAATAAGGATCATAAAGACGATCATTATGGTACAAGTCGTGAATGTTATCGGGCGAGGCGTAGCCGAGTCCGATAACACGACGTGTGCCATAATGATTGCTTATGATCCGTATTACATACAAAATTTTATCTGATGGCATTTATATTAATACATTTTCGAAAAATTAAAAACTGCATTTTTGACATGTCACAATGACAACTATTTTTAAAGCGGTAAGTATACGTGTAGTTTAAAACATTAGTAAGTTAGTGAGCTGTGCTTTGCCATTTCCTTGACAACGTCAGGTTGTAACAGCAATAGCTATTTATCTCCTGTCAAACACAATTGTTACGTAGAATTGAATATAATTTAAATAATAATGAGTGATTCTGAAACTGGTAATTTACCTTTTGATTTGGAAGAAATGACGCGAAATATCGTGGGCTCCCTTTTGCCGGAAAAATCACGGAGTGTATATGAAATAGCGTTTAATCGGTACTACGAAAATCAAGAATATCACTAATGAAAAAGTATTGTTGGCTTACTTTGAATGCTTATCTAAGGAAAGAAAACCATCTTCTCTCTGGTCGTATTATTCTATGATAAGAAGTATTTTATTAACAAGAAGTAACGTCGATATTAGTAAGTATCTACAGCTGGTTGCATTACTAAAACATAAATCAGAAGGTTACAGAGCTAAAAAATCCAAAATTTTTACGAAACAAGATGTCACAAAGTTTTTAACGGAAGCATCAGATGATACATATTTATTTAATAAAGTAGCTATAATAATTGGACTAAGTGGAGCATGCAGAAGAGAGGAACTGACAAATATGCTTGTTGAAAATATGATAGATGAAGGATCCGTATTTAGAATTACTTTACCGAAAACAAAAACAAAGGTAATGCGAGAATTTTTTGTAACATCGGGGAATATCCCAGGATGGAATATGGTGGAACTTGTCAGACAACATTTGAAAATACGACCTTGCAACACAAACCATCGACGTTTTTTTGTCACTTATAAAAATAAGAAATGCACGAAACAACCCGTTGGAATTCACACTTTTGGTAAACTGCCAAAAGTTATTGCCACTTGTTTAAATTTACCTCACCCTGAAGAATATACCGGACATTGTTTTCGGCGATCGTGTACTTCATTTTTGGCCGATTCTGGAGCTAATCTGTGTACCGTGAAACGCCATTGCGGATGGGAAAGCAATACTGTTGCTGAAGGTTACATTGAAAATTCGAAAGAGCAAAAGAAAAAAAATTCCAGAAGCAAACACCCCAATTCACCACAGAAGAAGAAATCCAAAGGATTTAAATTCGGTGATCTAGGCGGCCAGGACACAGATCCTGATCGGCCTATCCATCGGTCTGGATATACTCTATTTAAATGCTCTCTAACTCATAAGCTAAAATGCGGTGGAGCACCATCGTGCATAAACCACGTGTTCATGCGTGTTTGCAATGGAAGATCTTCTAACAGATTGGGTAATTGTTCTTCAAAAAATTATAAATATCTTTGGCCATTTAGTCTAGGTGCTAACTCAACAGGTCCAATTACATAATGTGCAATTGTTCCTGTCCATAAATTAATTTGAAATTGTACTTGATGCCGGGTTTGTCTTATACCGCGAGGGTTTTCGTCTGCATAAATGTGTAGATTATGCGAGTTGATGGTGCCGTCCCTACGAAATCCTGCTTCGTCCGAAAATAATATTGAGCCAGTAAATTAATTAACTTGGTTAAATCTCTTTAAGAGCCATGTAGAAAATTCTACTCTTGCAGGGTAGTCATCCACGCTTTAACGTTGTACTTGTATGGAAGCAGCAGTTGCTCTCGAAAAATGCTGTTTACTGTACATTTTTAAACCTGTAATTCGTGTGCTACATTCCTAACAATCATTCTGGATTTGCAGTGACAGCATCCAGAACATTTTCTTCCAATTCAACTGTACGTATAGTTCTGGGAATTCCACCACGTCGGCCCATATTTGGCTACCTTCAAAAAGTTAATGTTAAATGTAATTTCACATCCCTTTACTACTTAAGATAATAAACGTTTCTTACCAGTTTCTCGTAACCGCTAATTAATGCGTTGGAAAGTCTTTGAATTGGACAATTGTCTATTGGGAAATCTTTCCGCGTACAATCTTCGAGCTCTTAAAGCATTAGATCGTGCCAACCCATACATTAAATGCATATCAACATATTCGACAAACGTATACTCTATAACGTTTTAAGTTTAGAACAAAATTTTAACTGATAATTATGTATGTGCCGCCCTCTACTAGTCTGGCCAAAATTAAGGACATAATCTTATTTCTCATACCAAAAAATTCCCATATACCGAGTTTCATGCAAAAATCTAAAAAACTCAAGCAATAGGGAAAATAAAAAATAAAATTACAACTTTGACACCCTGTATCTTTTTACCTATCAATATTTGGACTAAGGTATGTTTGGTTCAATCGATATATGTTGGGCTCTAGTATCTCCAGTTTCGAGATTTCCCAACCTTTCACAGATACCCAGTATAACTGAAATTGTAACACTACTCACATATTTAAATGTTAAACACTGTAGTACACTAATAGATAGGCAACATACTTTGCCTGTGACCTCCATTTCATTTGCTACAGTTTTGTTTTACATCAGCTAAATCCAATTTTTCCACACTTCCTGCTAATTTTAAAATCCGTGTGCTTTTTTCGCGGCGCAACTAAAAGGTACATGTGTGATGGATAAAAAAAGTTTTGGAGTTTTAGCTCGTACTACGCTTCCTTGGGATTTTCAGCTTCATCTATAATTAAACAATTTTGTAGGTTATCGCTAAAATTACTAGCTGATTCTTAAATTGTAAATCGGTTTGATTCACACACGGAACCCATATAAAACCCAGAACGAGCTCAGGTACCGTTACATATACTCCATATTTACGGCACTTACATTCTCCGATTTATTTTAGTTTTTTTTTTACCTAGTTGCTAACCACCAGGATTCTTAGTTTTAAAAAATGCATTTCGAGTGGTAGCGATAGCTTCAACAAAAAGTGCATTTATAAATAACCTTAATTCTTGAATTTATATGACAAACTGGTGTAATCTTACATTACCTCAAATAGCTGCATTTATATTTCATGCGAAGCTTTACTTTTTGAGGTTACAGTAATGGAATTTCAGATTTTTGTTTTTATTAGAACTAGTAGTATAGTTATTATAGCTACTTTATTTGTATTTATACAGAGTTAGTATAAAGTACGGAACCCCCTGAGTATCTCCTCAACGGTTTATTAATTTTAAATAAAATTAATCTAACACCTCTAGATTTTTTACTTTGGGGTTATTTGAAAAATAAAGCTTACAGAAGTGACCCACAAATTTAAATGACAAAGTTGATATTTATTTCCGGTGTAACTGGAAATGATGTAGTAAATCTGATTGCATTTTTGGATTCCTTGGATCTTTTTAGAAGGGGATGCCCAATTTTATTTAAAAATAATAAATCGTTGAGGAGATTCTCAGGGGGTTCCATACTTTATACCAACTCTGTATATATATATATATATATATATATATATATATATATATATATATATATATATATTTGTATACTCAAGTAGGAATTTGTATCACTAATTAGTTTTTTTTTCTGAAATTTCAATTAACTTCATAACAAAATATTTCTTTTCATTTATTTCTCTGTAGGTGATGCGTTACTACATATTGCCACTAAGTTTAATGAAGGGTTTGAGGTGAAACATTTTGATTGGTCACATTTTTTTTGTTTTCGTTAGTCTCAATTCAGTATTTTTTAATTAATATTGAGTTTATGTAAAATAAGTTTCGGTTTATTGGTTGGCTGTGAGGGGACGGCCTTGGAAGATTCCTACAGCAGAAGCCAACTGCTTGTCGTAAGAGGCGACTAATTAAATGCGTGTGGAAGGAGCGGTAAGGTGCTGTCTCACTTACCGCTAGCAAGATTGCAGTTGGTGAGACCGAGCTAGGATTTGATGATTTCGAGATATTCTGCTAGCGATGCGAGTGGGTGGTGAGCGTTTTGTTCTTGTTGTGATTTATTTTGTGTTCAAGATTGTAAAGTTGTTAATTTTTTGTGTTTTGCTTAGCCATACTTTACATTTCCACGTGTTTAAGTTTTTTTTTATTTTTCTAGAATTTTGGAATTATATTTATGTGGTATGGCAAATTTAACCACGCGTATGTGTGAGAGTGGTGTAGATAGTGATTGGTGATTTATCACCAATCATGCTCCAATGGACCTGGACCGCTTCACGGACAGGCAATGCTAAGGTGGGTTGCGGCTCAGCCTGTTTTAGGTTCGAGACCCTATAGCTGTTGGCTGTGTCGTATTGGCGGTGATGCAGCACAGTTGCGTGTGTAATTACCGTTGTATTTGTGATGGTGAGTGGAGCTTATCCATTCTCCACCATACACCGTTAGTGGTGGCTTCTGAGCCAAATCCTTGTAGGAGTGTATTTTTGTGTATGTTGCACGAAAGGAACACAAGTTATGCAATATTGATTGAAATGCTTCAAATAGATTCAGTAGTAAACAATAGTCATGTATGAACATGTATCTCGTAACAGAAATTCAAATGTTCAGAATTAAGATACGCCACTGGTAGGAGTTCAAAATAAATTGCAAATACCGTAAAGAATTTTGTATAAAAATAACGTAAATCTTATATTCACGTTAACATTCAAAACTATTAAATGAATTTTAAAGCGAATTATAAATGAATGTTCATATTAAAAATAAATTAACAGTCAATTCACAATTTATGAAAGATAACGAACCGTCACAGGTCAAACTGTAACTTATTTTAGTTTGAAGGGCAAAGATAGAGGCGCCACTTATCGATAAAAAATTCAACAAAAATTGTTAAGAAATAAAACATTTAAACATCGTTTGCAAGATCACGTTCAGGTAAATCAGAATTGCATATTAATATTACACATCACTTTTGCATCAATTTGAATTTAGCACTAATACGTCACTTTTTAGTGTGAATCCTAGAAAGTTTCATGTAAAAATTAATGTTGTACATGATTTTGATCGGGAAAAATATGTAATTCAGTTGTATTAGAATGTTAAAAACATGGGAAAATTATAGGAGTGGAATTTCAGGCTAGCTCTAGTAATTTATTTGAAAAATTCTTGCATTTTACGCAGTAAGGTAGACCATATGTAGCGAAGTTCCATCAAAACCTTCTGAAAAGTTGTTTTTACAAATTTGCATTGCCCGATTTAAATATCCCTCCTGCTAAAGGGGTGAAAAGTTATAAACAAGACAACACAATGAACCAGTTCTGTTTATAACATTGACGCGAGACGGTCACAACATTTTTTGTCATTAGACAGTCAATGCGGAAATGTTTAAACGTTTCGGCTATTTTTATTATTGTAATTTGAAATTATAAAATCTTTCAAACATTAAAATTTAAAGTTTTTGTCAGAAATAGTGTTAAAGTGTGAGATTTGGGTAAAATTATAAATTTGTATGGTACATAAGTTGAACAAGTCTATATTGACAAAGTATTGCTCTATTCTCGCTTTCCTTTAAGGGAAAAAATAAATAAAGTAATCTACATTTGTACTTATAATATAAATATATAAATATATAAACGTAAATGGTGAATTGATCTGGTCCACAATTATTTTGTTATAAATTGAAACATACCGTAACCTATTTGTGTATGGAAGAAAACAGCACATGGTGACTTGAGTAACAGACAGATGTGTGTTGAAGCACTGAAAGGAACCTAAATTGGTTTATCGAAAAACCAATCGTAGTTCGAGGTGATGGAAGCATTATTATACCACAATTACCTTGGGATATATATTAGTGTTGGAACATATCGTGAACCAAAAGGAAATCGAACAATGGATTATTGCTCCAATCATAAAGATACGTTATGCTTTTATGTTATGTTAATGGCCGCCCGATGAAAGTATATTTCATTTTCTTTTTTTTATAATGTCCATTAAACTTTTTGATAGAGTAAATAGATTGCACTAGAACTCGATCATTAAATTTAAATGTTATATGTACTTAGATTGAATATAGCTGGACTTAGCGAAGATATTCACCTCGTGAATGAGCATAGAAGATTAAGTTTTATTTCAATTTAGTATAAGAGATTTGTTACTCTGCAGTACCCTATATAAATGATTTTATAAAAATTACCTTGTATATTGTAGTTATATTATAGCATTAATTTGCGTGTGCGCAGGAAGAAGACGCTAACATAAGCGGGAAATTATGAGGGTCAGCGTTTGACAGCTTAAGAGTAAACGCTGGTCGATTTTTAAAAGCACAAGTAATCCGTAAATAATTATTAATAACAGCCATTAAAGTGTATAGTTAAAACTCTGTAAAATATTGAAGTTACAAAAATTCGTTAGTGCGACATTTATATTAGTAAGAGCGATTTCTCCTGGAGAAGTAAACAGCAATCCATATTTGCTACAAGAAGCTTTTGTCGTGAAATCGACTAGCATTTGTAGTATCAATTGGTTTTTGTTTATTGGAAGCGAAAATTGCATCGAAGCAACAATACACACCTTTATAGGACGGGTTGGCTTAAGCGAAGAAAGAAGATTGTGAGTTTAGACAGGTTTTTGCATGTATTTTGTTTAATGTTTAATAAATAAAAAGTAAATCCAGTAAACGTCTCCGTTATTGAACTGAATTGATATTTAGAGGATTATTACATCGATTGCCTGTTTATTGGTAGCTTTAAACCGGCGCATCTTGGTTTTCTTAGTAATGAGGATTTAAAACTGTTTTGTCTGTTTTGAATAAATCAGTTTTATTGTTATCATAAATGTATTAAAAAACATCCCAGAAGTCCTGTAGAGTAAAGAGTTTTCACATTGGGCTGAGTTATAGTCGAGGCATATAAAGAATTAATTAAAAAATTAGAAAGATCAATTTAACAAATAATCATTTAACAGTAAATAAGGAAACGGGTCAGTTACAGTATCCGTCCCAAACTGCAATCATTACAAGGATTATATAGCAGATTTTAATGGTTATGTCTGTGATGTTATACAATAAATTTATTACACTCATACTTAATGTTTAACTTAAATTAGTGTAGTCGATTTCTAAAATGGAGTTCTTTCTTCCAGTTTAATGTTAATTTAAGTAGACAGTACAACTGTATTTGGTTGGAAAATAGTATTTAGACTGACTTAACTGTGATAATCGTACTTAAATTGATTGTGGCATAGAAATTTCCTAAATTTGACAGAAAATTTAAAATATAAATTTTCACCTCAATTGTTTTAGTTTTCAAGAGATCAAAAACAATTTAATTTTCTTTGTTCCTAAGTAAAGGGGGCGTATAACACACTAGTGTATATTATTAGTTCAGTCCATGAATAATATATATATATATATATATATATATATATATATATATATATATATAGTTATATAGTATATGTGTATAAATACGTAAAAAGGTTCTCTCGGATGGGATTCCAGCCGAAGACTTCATGTTAGCTAGACATGAACTCTAACCAACTGAGCTACTGAGAGGTTAGAATTCCATTCAAATTAAACTTTATATTGTCACGTGAGTTCAAAATCTTACGAAACATCGCTATTTTTTCGAACTTCAGGTCTTTCAGGCCTTCAGAAAGGAAATGGTTAAAAAATTGAACATTTCAAAGTGTAAATTTATGAAAGTTTTAAGGTAATT
Organism: Vesta saturnalis; assembly: GCA_036346205.1. Taxonomy (NCBI): domain Eukaryota; kingdom Metazoa; phylum Arthropoda; class Insecta; order Coleoptera; family Lampyridae; genus Vesta; species Vesta saturnalis. The sequence continues at coordinate 643,726 of JARFJB010002063.1, forward strand.
ACTTTTGCGTTGTTATTTAAGGATATTTAGGGTATTCTTATTGCTAATTAAAATGTGTAGTTCCTATCCTTAAATGTTACAGACCTTTTATTTTTATTTTGAGTTGTTGCCTGCAATTAATGGAAACCGTTTGTAAAATTACGTTTCGTTTGTGTACGTGAATCTTTTCACTTTAGTAATAGAGATCTTAGTTTAGATTTATGTAAATAAACGTTAGTTCTCGTTATTTTAAATTTTGGCGAATTTTGTTAGTTGGAAATGAAAATACATCCTGCGAAATTATATTAAGTATAAAAGTGTTTCATTGTGTGTTACATCGTTTGCAAGTTTCAACTGGTAGGCGACTAACTCTCGCATTTCTTGTGATACATTTTTTTTAAACACAAAGTCTCAAAAGACGTAAGTTTTAAAGCTCATATTCGTAGGAAGGGGATCTGTTGCAAACAGATCACATTTCAGTGGCAACTCTGACGTACCTTTGGGAACACAGTCTGTATCTATAACGTAATTTTCCGTTTACTTGCCGATGTGTTTTCGTTTTTAGCGCGTACGATGATTTAAATTATTGAGGTTGCAGAATTTGCTAATTGAGGTTTAAGAGAGAAATTGAGGAACGCTGATAGACGCTTGATAGGGATGTTGTGGCTTCAAGGCTTGGGTTTAGCGGTTTGAACCGCACACACGAAATGTTTGTTTGACGGTGGTTGTTGAACTAGTTACGCCCTTACCGGGGAGGATTAACTAAAGTTTACCTTAGGAAGTCTTTCCGTTACTGTTGATTTGGGGATAATTTTGCTCCTTTTGTCACACCGTCTTATGTCACCGTTTGTCGCTGTCGCGTGGCTACGTTTTCGAGTCCTCAGAATAGGGTTAGGTGTCTATTGATATATGATATATATAATGTCTGTGTATAAATAATGCTTACTTAGTTCGTGTAAATAGTTCGTTTTAATAAATGTGAAGATGGAAGTCGATAACGATTTGCCAAAGTTTGTGTAAAGATAAGTCAAGAATTAAGAAGTTTCTGATTGCCGTCGATAAGATACCGGAAGGACAGATTGCCGCTTCGTTGTGAGAAAGAAACGGAAGTCCAGATTGAACATTCTGTGCATTGTGAGGTAACTATTTTTTCGAATTTACTTGTGACTTTAATGAAGTGTTCATTTGTATTATTCAGACGAATGAATATGCGTTTTGTTTAAACTTATTTATGGAACGTCAAGATATCAATTCAGTATATAAAGCGTTTTCATTCGTAGTTACTTCATATGGTGTTCATCTGCATTTTATTTTAATTTCGTTAGCTAAAATTACGCTTGTTAAAATTTATGTGCTCAAAGAGATTATTATTATTGTTCCGATTTATTTTTGGTATTATTTAGAAATTAAGGTAGATAAATATGGGGAAACTGAGGTTGCAAGTATCAATCCTAGTATTTATTAGGTACATAAAATTCTGTGTTCTTCTTCGTAATTGCCGCACCAACACACCCAGTGTTGCTTGCAATCATGTGTCATTTTATTTTAATATACGAAGGTGCTAATGACTAGATGATATTATTTCGTTTCTGTTTACTATACTTGTAAGTTTTTTCCTTCCTCACAACGCTTTATTTAATTACGCTTATTCAAAATTTAAAAGATCGAAGATTGTTTTTATAGGCAAGTTATAGTATAAGAATTTTGGAGTTTTGCAAATTTTATAATGGCAACTTTTTAATTGTTTAATGGCTTTATAATTTGATAAAAGCTTTAACTTAATGGATTATGAGAATTACTAAATTAGTATATTTGCTGCCTTGACTGTGGTAATAAGTTCTTTTTAAAAGATGTTTTGAATGATAACGTAACTTATGAAGTAATCGTTCGTTGACCGATCATCTATTTACTTTCGCACGCGATAGTTTTGCGAGTAGTCGTGATTTTTGTTGAAGTTATTTTTATAGCAATCGACAAACCCAGATAAATCCATGGATTTATCTGGGTTTGCTTGAAAAGGTAAGTAGTTTATTTATTTGTTTGGGAAGGAGCTGTGTATTTTTCGAATTTAGGAATTACGGCCCTGATATTGATGTTTATTAAATTTTAGGACTTTATTGGTAGTTGATCGTGTTTGTTCAGTTTTGTTGTGACGTATTTTTCGTTTTAAACTGAATATTAGAGGCATACTTAGAAAACACTAAACCTTCCCCACAATGTTTTACTTTACAAGTTATTTAACAATAAGTTACAAATGGTGACTAGTTTCGACAAACATTGTCATCTTCAGACCTTATAAAGTACTTTTATACTAAAATGAACAATACCACAAATTAATGCATTTCAGTATACTGGTTAAAACGCATAAGGCGCGGAGTTAGGCAATATCAAAATATGTTCTGACTTACATACTGAGAAATACATTTCGAGACACCTTTTACCTGTGGTTCCATCAAAGTCGAGTCTCAACGATTAAGTTAAATTATCAACAATCTAATCAATACACAACAAAAAATACAAATGAGGCCTTGATGAGGAACTTCGACAAGAGATATATAAAGTTAAAGCAGCTTCCTAGCAATATTGAACGTTAAAATCCCATGACGGGAAGTATTACAAAATTCACACCCATGTTGAAATTTTAATTATGAATGTGGTATTCATGGTAAAGAGATATATTTTATTCGAATTAAACGTATAATAGTATATTAAAAAACAAATCTCATAAGGCCAGTTTTGAAGCAGCAATTCAAGTTAAAAAAAAAGAATGGCCTAGCCATGGGTTTTTTAAGGAATGAGTGCTTCAAGGTCTTATGAAACACGGGTTTTTATTTTTTGTAATTTGCCCTTTTTATTCCGTTTTAAACAAAAATTTTTACTTTAGTTGATTTAAGGATTTTTGTGACAGTTGGTAATGTCTTAATTTTAAAAGTGAAAATTTGATCTAGTGTTACGGTCAAAAATGAAATTAACACGGAAGGTAAAAATAATTAATGTGCACCGGTATAGCTCCGTGGCCTGTTTTTGAATTTAAAAATACCGAAGGTGGTTAGTCGTATTGTTGAACGTCGCAAATGAGGGTGCGTTGTAATTGGAATAAAGTTGAGTAATGGGCGCCAGACTGTTATTAAAACAAAATCGGAAGAAATACACCTGGACACACGTAGATAAATCAGTCTTAAACAGTCAAAAGCTCTCACTTACCTTTACGTTGGCTACCTTCAGGTGCTCGGAAGGGATGCTCCGGAATTTTAGCTCTAGAAAAAATCTCCAAGACATCCACATGCTTCAAATACTAAGAAAGCGTGCGCGCAAATCATCTGTTGGGCGTTCAATGATTCTCTTTACCCTAATCTTACGTTACGTTATTCCTCAACGCTTGTGAACAAAATCCACTCAAACACAAGATAAATAACGCTAAATATTTCGATTAATTATTACAAAGTCAAATTCAAATACTAATCATCTACAAAATTCTGTCATCAATTGGACCCAAAATAAAATAATTAGACATAAACTAAACAAACGTCATTCAACATATTATAATTTGTTACATTAAACAAGAAAAAAAAACTCAATAAGAAAAACTGCATGAAACTAAATGCGTCAATTTTAGGAAATAACCACTGGTCATTTTCAAAATAAATCAATAAAATTTTAAATCAATAAATTTAGCTTTTGCTCAAATCTTTTAGATTTAATCCTTTAAATCACCAATTTTCGTTGGCTATTGCTTTCGCTGCTCGGAAGGAGATTACAAATAAGGCTACTACTTCCAGTTAATTGTTCATCTATTGCATAAACGTAAGTAAAATAAAACACAAAAACGATTCGTATGTTAACACTAATGGTCGCATATCTTAAAAGTTTATAATAGTGGAGAATGTACCCCATCCCTTTTTAAATTTGGTTCAAGTTCGCCCTCTGCCTTAGTTTAAAATTTTGAAGTTAAAGTAACCTAAATACGGTTAAAATTAATAACATTTACGTAAACTCAAAATCAATTTTAGATTGAGAAATTTTTATACACATAAACCTGCTGTACATTCTAAAAACAATCTCAAAGCAGTTCGTCAACCTTAAGTTAAAATAGCTTAAATGGATTAACACTTCAACTAAAGACGACTACGTTTATTCGCTTCATCGCCAAATAATTTCACCAAAATGCAAACAATCATATGATATCATCATGATAATAAACATACAATGTTAAATTACCTCCTACACCATACTTGAAAACTTCTCCGCCAGGTGATAGCGGAAGCAATCTGGACGTGAACGACTCCAGGATAACTGCTTAATGACTTTCAAATAGCAAACTAATGCAGCAGTTTCCAAATAACAACTTTTACGCACGATATTATTTACACAATTTTGACTTAATACGGTAGCTTTATTTATTTACAAGTCTATTTAAGTTTAAAATAACTATTTAAAGATTTATAGACAGTGAGACCGTTGTCTGTTACGGCTGAATGTTAGGGCAGGTAAAGAACGGTGTGCCTTCACAACAATTTTTACTTGATAATGTCAATCCGCGTATTTGCGTTCATTATTTCACTATTAGGATGCACTTTATAAAACACAACCGACAGTCAAATCAAGAGTCCCCTCTAATTAACAGTGCAAAAAACCGTCGCTTCCCCCTCTCAATAATATTGCACCGTATTTCCCAATACGAAAAAATATTAATGCCGCAGCCTGTTACCAACTCGCGCTATCAAGCTTTAAGGGCATGAGCCCTGAACGTTTGCTTGCATACAAATCCAGAGAAATATTACATAAACGGTAACGATGATTAATTAACACCAACGGACTGAATTAATGTATCTTAACAGAAATAAGGCGTCCATCTCTAAAACGCATTAAGTAAAATGACATCAGCGGCACATGATTCAACCAATCAACACAAAGGGTGATCTCGTCCTACAATTTAAATTCGAACTTTTCTTATCAACAACTACGTTTTATTTTTAAAACTTTAGGCGTAAGGGCTCCGTATTGTTTCACGTTTGTTTGCATTATTAAAATTTTTCGTACCTTTTTTTAGATTCATTAAGCTATCACCATTTTCGTTTGGCGGTTGAATTCCCGCGTTGATAATCTTAAATTTACGTTTATTTTTGGGGAAACATTACGACAAACTTGCTGTCGCATTACATTTAATTACAGTTACTAGCCTATTTGCTCTTTTTATACTGCTTTTAAACCAAAATGTTTACTTTAGTTGATTTAGGGATTTTTGTAGCGGTTGGTAATGTCTTAAATTTAAAACTGAAAACTTGATTAGCCGCTTTCTGTTTTATCCTAATTCCGACACAGGGGTACGCCCTCTAAAATACGAGCAATTGCCAAAAATACGATTGCGAATTTGCTCACATCGAAGTTTTCCACTGGGGCATCCTGTTTCTGACACATTTTGTAAGAGTGACATGCATGACATAATTCCGGATCAAGCTTTGGCATCCTAAAAATTTTCGTAAAATGTTTCGTGAATTAATGGCTGTAATGACATCTGAGATCGTGACGTAGCGTATCTTAATATGTCTGTTAAGGAATCAAAATGGAAACAAATTGCAAAATAGTTATTTATGTATCAAGGGAGTTATGAGTATGTTAATTAACGAGGGCAACAGATTGTTAAGTTGTCCAAGGTTATTAACATACATAACTTCTGTGATAGATAAATAATTTTATTTCATACTAAAAAGTGAAATATGCAAATGCAATTTTTTGGGTATTAAAATTAAATGAACGTTGTCAAAATCAAGTAGGCATGGTTCTGACAAGTTTGCAAATATTTGTCAAAATACCTTAGAGGGCAGTTACAGATCTATAACTGCTTAGATACCAGCTCATAACTTCCCAAGGTAGTTATGAACGTGTTTATGGTTACGGTAACTAAGGGTTTGTTTGCTTATAACGTATTAGTATGAAATAAATAAAATTATAAAATCGAGTTCGGTACAAAAATCAATAGTGCCCTAAATCGTCTAATAAAGTTAGACAATAATAATTTCGAATAAACTGTAAATCAAGGTTAGATACATATAGCAACATTATTAAATCAGTAGGAATGGTACACCAGACCCGCACATGATTATATAAAATCGTCAAGCTAAGCTTAATAAGTAAATTTTAAATTTGTTTATAGTAAGCGAATACTGATATCAAATTTAAGCATCAAATGTTAGTTGTATAATTAATATAGAACACAATTAAAGCCCTGTTGTACTTCAATAAATAAATTAGAATTTAAGCTGTGTAAAGCATTAAAGGCATTAAGTAAGGTAGTAGCAAAGCAGGTAAATACATTGAACTTTATCTTTTCCGGAGCTGCTGAAAAGACAGCCGAGTCGTACACTCGATGGCCTCTAAATCGGATCATCAGCTGATGTAGTATCGGTTAGGAATTTCACATACAATTCAATTCAATACAGTACTAATAGGTAAGATAGTGAATATTCATATTGTCACATTGTGCGAAAAATTGTAATATACCTTTTTTTTTGGTTTGCTTGTAATATAAAAATGAATTCAGTACATTGATCAATTTTATTATTTTAAGATTGTTAGTAGAAATGATATTTTCTTTTAAATTGTTTTAGTACAAATGTATGAACACGTAGATTGCTTAATTGACTAAATTTAATGACGGTTATTTTCATATCCTGCGGCGTTCTGATATCATGATTATCATCTGGAATTCGTAGCTTATATCAATTGAGTTGTTTGCATAAAGTCCATCATATGGAATAGTGACATTCTGGCTATGTAGGCTTTTGTAAATATTGTTGAGAACTTATCTGACTCAGTTTACAGTCGTTGGCAGTGTTATCATATTTCGTACTCTCCTGAATTGACAATCTCTACCATATCAAATGATGAGTTGTTATTTACTTTTGAAGAGGGGGATTGTTTCCCTTTTTCTTTCAGTTAGAGATGAGGATTCAATCTTGAAAATTGAAGCAAAAACAATTAAGAGGTAGTTGCAAATTATTATGTTATGGGTCTTTATCTGCGTCCCCCGTCGTATCGTTATGGTTAAGTGAAGACGCGCTTTTCTTTGCTGGAATTGTACAATATCGGTGCTACATTAGCAGTTCGCCTTTATGCGGTTTTGAAGTATAGTTAATAAATTTGTTTATCGTTTTATCGAGAAATTCCGGGGTCGATAAGTGAAGCCGAAAACGTCCAATTTAGCCTTTTGCTGATCTGAAGAAAGAAAAACCGGTTTCTTAATCTTCAACCGATGTCGGTGCCGAGGGGTGCAGCGAATTTTCTCGAACCTATTGATCTACAGGAACTCTACCATTGTCACGAATGTGGGTTTATTGAAATTGTACCCATTATTATAGTGATTTTTAAGCGTAATAGAACAGTATCACGTGCTATTTTTTTTTGGTGAAAGTTAAAAAGCCAGTTTATTATCTGTTTGAGAATCTATATAAGATTAGTTAAAAGAATGTGCCTACTTACGATTTTGTTAAATTTGTGTTTGTGCAACATTTACAATTTTGGACCAGAACAATGAGATTTTCGGGATTTGCGCAAGGACGCTGGTAACATTGTTTTCTTTGCTTTGTATATTAATGTGGTTGTTTATAATGGTGTTTGGTGTAATTTCAATAAATTCAATGTCGAAGTGGAAAATTCCGAGGTCATTGTAGTTTTAACGAAAAAAAATAATCAGGGGCAAAATTTCAACCACACGTGGCAACGCGAAACTAGGCGCTCTGCTGATTGCAGTGAAATATTAAGCAATCAATTGTGTCACGAAGTTCCTACCTTTAAGTAACTATGAAAACATAAAACGAAATCTACATTAAATTACAACTTATGTAAGGTGGCTCTAATTTAGTACCAGACAGCCAACTAACACAACAAATTTAACAATACATGAGTCAAGAAAATGAACATCTCATTGCTGCATTGCTAGTGATTTCCACTGTGCTGTTTGCTGTTGCTAGATTACCGTCTCTTAAGGCATAGTCGGAAGAGTGAAGTTTCTTACTTGGGATATTTACAGTTGTTGAACGCTCCTTCATCTTCTTCTTTAGAAAGTCGTGCAGTGATACCTGTGTTGCGATGCAGCTGCAATTAAACTCAATCGAAATTTACCTGCATAACTTTCTGGTAGTATCTAGAAGCGGGAAGTGTTGGACGGCTTTGATTTAGTGGTTGAGTTTGTTGCTTTGATACTTGATATCGTAGGAAATGTACATATTGATCATAAAGTTGTCTTCTAAGCGTTTGAAAAGTGCTTTGAGGTGCCAAATATGTTGTTCGTTGTCCTTTCACGCGATCAATATGCCGTGAATGTATGCATCGTAGTAGAGTAGGTCTTTCAGGGTAGTGTCGGTAAACCATTGGAACGTTTAGGCTGCATTCCGAAGTCTGAAGGTCATATATAGAAATTCAATCTGAATCGCGTGGTTAAATAGTCAAATAGTGCTACTTACAATTATTAATATTTAAATGAAGTACAAACACCAAATACTGTAAAGATAAGGTTGTACCTTAGTAAGAACTTCAGGTGATGGAGTTATCAGCTGCATTAAGTTATCGTAGGTACTCTTAAAACATAACTATATGAGTGTAGTGAAATTTGTAGAATTCAATCGTAAAAGATTCATAGTAAGGGTACGAAGATAATATAAAACGTTCACGATAAGAAAAGAACTAATTTTCCAAAAATTGTATGTCCGAAATTGAACTCGGAAGAGGAAATATCTTCAATCCCTTAGCTTATCGAGTCTTAAATTTTCATGTTCCAAACTTAGTTGGTTATGTTTAATGAATTAAACAAAGATAAATATTTGAAACAAGCATTAATGGAAAAATGTACGCAGCGTGTTTGCGCTTAAAAAATACCTGTTCCTCCAGATGGCATATCTTTTGTTATAGACTATCAATTGCTGAGGTGCGATTTACATAAGTAGCAGTAATTGAGCAATTTTTAATACAGCAATAATTGAATAACTGTGTTTAAACATTATTTAAACAATTATTTGTCCCAATAAAGCAGAAAATTATAATTTAAATACAAAATACCTAATACAAACTAACAGTTTCATAACACACAATTTCAGCTAAGGCTAAATTGTTATGTATATTTAGTCCAAACCGCACTAGGCGTCGTGTATGTTTTAATTAGCGGATTGCCAAGCCAGCTACAGTAGAAATGGGCGTGGTCGGTATAAGGAGTAAAATGGTTGAAGGGTAGTTTCAAACACCTTACACTTACCATAAATCTACAACTCACAAAGCTTAGTCCGGGAAAAATAGTCTCTAGGCCCCACCACAATCTTAAATTTTGCTAAAATAAATAGTCTTAGGCGGGATGTTAAATTAATCTTGTTTGATTGTGGAAGACACGATTGCAGCCTACTTAGTAAAACCATTCACTATTCGAATTCAATCACACTTCAAAATGAATTGATCCAAAGCTTAAGAACAACTATCAACTAATAAATTAATTTATTTCTTTTCCCTAAGACAACGATTGTTTATGAATCCATCTACAAAAATATGCTTGTCAAATGTTATATATTTCTCACTAGTAATGGGGTTGTTCATTTCCTTCGTTTCACTCGCAGTGTTTGATGAATACGTGAATATCATAACCATTCAAATTATGAAAAGATCGACTGAAAAGGTTTGGTCACATAAAAGACAATTTCGACTTTTCTGAAGTTTTTGTTCATTAGTTAGTGGTAAACCATGAACAAGTTTCTAATACCCATTATACATACTTTTGAATGGCTCTCTATTCTGCAGTATCTATAACTGTTATTGATAGCTCCGAAACGCTAGAACACTTTCAGAATAGAATTCTCCCGATCTGTATTTTCTTTGTTTTAAGTCACGTAATTAGGTGTACACAAAATTACAGAGGAGCGCTATATAACCACTTCATTATTCCTGTGTTCTAAAGTAATAAAGACATGAACGACAAAAATGTTTTGCCCCATTCTGTTGAGTTATTTGGTTGCTAATAAACGAGAAAGAGGTTGTATTCAGGCATAATGCAGGTTTTCTGTTTGGTTTAACGACTAATAGTAATAAATTAAGATGTAAAACAGTTTAGCCCTCGTATACTGCAGCGATCTACTACATCCATAATACCCTCACTATCACGATACGTATCTTGTAGTCCACAAATGTTGATGGAGATAATATGGTTGGCCTCGAAAGTTGAGATGTTAGACAGATTAACAGAAAACTTCATCATCCCAATTCTAGAGTGTGGAAAATCAGGGTAAGAAGTCACTCTTTGTGGTAGCCAATTCGGTGTCACTAATGCAGACACAATAACTCACTCAAAGCAGCAATTGTGATCATTAACTTTAACTATGGCATGTTTATGCGCAATTTCGATTAATATATTGAGATATACATATATGCACTCACCAGGATCTTTGCTGATTGCTTGACATCTAAAATTTTCATTATTCTCTGAAAATGTTCTTCTAACACGTCTTCAGTTATCATTCAGCTTGGAACATTTTGTTACATCTTTAACTGTTACAAAGTGAATCAATATCTAGTGATGCAAAACGAGGACGCAATGTAACATTTCGCCATAAATAGGATGAAAGATATATTGGTGTGAGGGTAAATGACTGTGGGTAGAAAACAATAGCAGTAGTAGTTGGCGTGGCAGGGAGTTGTGGTGCTACCCAGCATTATACTTCACCTTACAATGCGCTTTCGACTGGAAAAAGTGATTAAAACCAATTGTTTTCCACAAACTCAGCAGCATATACAGAACTCAGAGTCCTCTACTTGTATCGGACATTATTTCATAGAATTCCACTCTTCATTCAACTCTTCTATACAAGTAAGGTTCAGGATAATCTCAGAGACGTATCTGTCTCTACCCTAGAACTACTATACGACCAGTCCTCCATGAATTCTACGGTTCAAGAAGGGCGCAGAAAACTCAGATTGGTTATTCTTGCACTGCAATGTTCAAGAGCTGGTCTTCAGTCAATGTTGCAGTGCAAGGAGGACTCAGGACACTTTGATCTATCCCTACCTTTGTGCGTGCTGCATATGTGGACGACTGATCATCCAAAACACACTCAGGTGCCATAATAGTCTGAGATCAATATATATATATATATATATATATATATATATATATATATATATATATACATCACCAAGCGGCTACAGGAAAGGGATAAGTCATTTTCCTCTGTTGGAGGCCATTCATCCCTAAATTCAGCAATGCAACTAGGGCCTGTCACATTATGCAACACTACCTCATCTTCCCACATAGGTGGTGGTTGCGGTCTTCCCTCAGACAGTTTACTCACAGGGTATGCAGTATTTGGTCCAGTGCAGTCTAATCGTGGTTACGGTGCAATACTTTATCCAAGTCATCTGCTGCAGGTGGTGGTATATCTAAAAACCGCAACGCCATTTCGCAGTCACCCTGGTCAAAATACTGATCGCTCACTTCCAAACCACCTTCAGCATCTCAGAGTAAGATTACTGCGCGTAATCCATCTGAAAGTACTATCACTACGTGATGTTTACTCTATCACCTTGCAACATTTCCTCCAAAACGCATGAAAAGTGTTGTTTTAGTGGGGAAAACACCTATATTTAGCTGAACAACAATAGTACACATTATTCGTTCAAAGGTTTCTGCAAGCAAATACAACACCAAGATCAAGAACTCTTCATCAAATTCACCACCTTTTTTTCATCAGGCTCCACGTAAAAACCACTTTTCGGCATTTCTTAGGTTTTCTCCATATTGATGTAACCACCTTTTCACCAGTGCAGGAGGCAATTAATTTTTTATTTGGATTCTGCTTCTATCGTTTCTTTTACGCCGCTTCCCTTTATCCCACGTACTCCAACGCCTCAGATATCTCCGTTTCTTCTCCATCGCCTGAGTACTTAACATTTCCTTTTCTTCTTCTGGGGATATCAGCACCCAAACTAATGAGCTAGATATGACAACCATAGTCTTGGACTCTTTACCTGCGGACGCTTTCGACGTTGAAGCTATACTACTGTACTTGATAAATGCTGAAGTCATCAGTGTCAGTGACAAGGACGACAACGACAATACCATAACTTTTGTTGTAGACAACGCCGACGATGGTGGCGATGATTTCAGTAATATCTTTAGTGTTGAGGCGTTATGTTCATCATGTGAAAGCAGCGAATATCTCAACACTGATGGTTGCGACTCTGATATGGATTCTGCCTACGGTTACGAGTCTGACGATTACGATAATGCCGCACTGAGGCAACCATAAAGCCTACCAGACAGACTTATTAACTTTCCTAACAAAGTTATCGTTGAACAGGACAACGGCGTCTTTACTAACAGGCTACAGAAACTTGACAGCATGGCACAGGAACTTAAGTGAAATATAACCACAATCAGGAGCTCCAGGATAATAATGGTGATCACGAGAAAGACATCTCCGACTCTCAAGACTTTTTACACCACCATTACGGTGACGACAACCACGATGACGAAGACACGAAAGTCCAGGAATTCGATTACCACTCGTTTTGGGTAACCCACATCTCCATGATTATTGCCCGCACTACTTGATCCAACGTGATGAGAGCGATGGCATCGGGGAACTGGGTCACCTAGAGTGGTACTGGATTTTCTACGCTCATCGCCTTGCAAGTTGAGAGTGATTCACACTCACCGCACGTATTATCTATATAACAATTGTTCTTTATTACATTTTTCTTCTTTACAGTTATCAACTATAATACCGTACGTTCTATATTACGATGTGATTACGGAGGACTTTCTTGAAGAGCAACTCTACCCGATCGACACTAGGCTTCTGAGATTATATCGTGACTTGGATATATCTAGTTATACTAAATGGATACAATCATGCCATCCTACACTTAGAAGCGATACTGCAAATTTTCTGAAGAAATTTACTAACTCATCTGGGTTTGTAATGCACCTCTTCGACGATTGGTGTTTGTGAGTGTCAAAGTGTTTAGTGTTTAGCGTGAGGCGCATGATCTCAGTTAAAAATTTGGGTGTGGTAGAAAGTAGCCATATAGGGCCGGTTCTAGACCAGTTCAAGGTCACTCGCCATCTGATGGCATTGAGTCAATTAAAGTACAATGTCAGACCTTATTGACAACTAGGAGTCTCATATTACAATTATTATAAATCTAAAAATTGAACTAGTTCGTGGAAATTGGAGTTTACTGAAATCTTCAAGGTCAAAGTTCAATGGCCTTTAGAGATACCACATTAAAGTTCTTAGAAATGATAGGGGAAAATCCCCCAAAGTTTATTGACTTCTTTAAGTTCAAAGTTCATTTACCCCCTTCAACCCGGAAGTTAGCCAGTTCCTAGAAATCTAAAAATAGGACTAGTTCCGTGAAATTCTAAAGTTCACTAGGGCCGGTTTTGGACCAAGGTCACTCGCCGTCTGGTAGCGACTATTTAAAGGACAGGTTGTTGCCTGTGCTAAAAAGTAGGTCAACGTTAAATGGTTCTTGTATTGGCTAAACTGTGTCAAGGTCAAATAGTGTTCTGGTAGGTTCTCAAGCCAAAAACAGATTTTCCTTACATGAAACACAGTGTGGTGTGTTGAGATCAATCAGTAAGTCAGTTAGGAACTTGTACTTATTAAACATTGAATTGGCGGGGTTAAATCAAAGCACCCATTGCAAACCCTTTAAAAATGTGTGTAACTTTAAGATACCCAAGTAGTATAAAGTGATGGATGTGATTGTAATTAATACTAAGTTTGGTGAACGTATAGGGATGGAGACAGCTGATTTTAAATGTGTATTTCCTCAGCGCTTTTATGAGCATTTCAAGAAAAAACCCTCATTGAAGAATTTAAAACTCTGTTAAACGCGAAGGATGTATTCATAAGTAGTTTAGGTGCAGATGGAAAAACAACAAACATAACATTTTGTTTTAATAGAAATGATACAATCCCACCATACGTAATTTATCATTTTCTAAAACAGTGTTTAGTTGTAGTATAATTGTGAGTAAGTAAAGTCATAATCTAGCAATAATGGAAGCAGCAATAAAATAATCTCTGGAACATTGAAAACTGAGAAATTCACCGTTATACGTATACTCCACAAAACTGCAGTAACAGTATTAATCATAATCGTAGTAGAAGTAGTAAAAATAAAAATGGCCATCATTTTAACAGAAAGATGATTTATCAGGGTGTACAAACAAGCAGTTAAGGAATACTTAATAGATTGTGGTTATTATAAACTGTTGAATGACACTCATTATGCGAAACATACAGAAATTGTATACAGTATACACCTCAACCTTGCACCAGTAGGGCGTGTGGGATGTGGCAACAGTGACCAAACCAATAATGTAGTGTTAGACATGAAGGAGTGGAATCAACTTCTAAGATAGCATTCATATGCTGAATTGCATCCTTTCGATGTCAAGAAATTGAAAACCAAATTGATTGGTCAAATGTAAATGAAGAGGAAGATATAATCTATGATCAACATCATGAATCACTATGTACCAATCTTGGTATGTATTAAAACTGGCAACTGACTAAAGGATATGACACAATTTGAATTTTGAAAACTGGTACGATAGAAAACTGCAACCGCTGGTCTTGCACATGCGATACTCACAGTATAGAAGAACTATTCTATTTCATCGATATAATAAGCTATCCATTGGAATTTCTTGAATCCTACAATCTAGCGTGTTTCTATGAAAAATGTATACAACAAATTTATGAAATATTGTCTTAAAGAAATATTAATAACTATAATTTGTTTTTTCGGTCGCGATTTATGTATAAATACCCTGCTTTATCCATCTAGCTAAGTTCACTTTTTAGCTTCTGGTTTCACACTTTCCTGCACGTATGATACATATAATTTGAGGATTAATTATACGTTTGAATGAAAATTTTATTAAACTGATTGACTTAAACGTTGAAATTGTTGAACAATAAACCCTGGCATTGAAACAGCCAATGAACTTCAATTGACACAATACTATCAAATGACCTGTGGCATTGAACTGGTCCGGAACCGGCCCTATACGACTGCTGTAGAAGTAGGCATAGATAGATATCACTTTCTAAATTGAGACCTTGAGATGTTTCAGTTGTGTTCATGTGTCAACCTTTATATGCCTTGGTATTGTGTAACCTTGGTATTGTACAGCTGTTAGCATGTGATCATAAAAATTAGTTGTGCCAAACAGTAATTTTAACGTTTTGCCGTTCTAGGTTAGAAACAATGACTTTGGATTTTGAGGACTGGAAGTCAAGGTTTCAAGTTTCAGCTAAATCTTTTACTTCAATAACTTTTCACCTATTCGATTGAATTTATTTGTTCCTTTTCTTGTACGTCTAATACCTAGTTATCAACACTAACAAAAATCTGCCGTAAACCGAAGAACCTAGAGATATGAAATCTGGAAGATTACTTGTTCAGTACCCTAGAGCTCCTCCATGGGATTTTTCCATCCCTAAAAGTGGTGGTAAAGTTTGTATAAATAAACCTTTTGTTTAAAGTTACTATGATGTTACTTTGTAAATATACTTTTCAAAAGAAATAAAATAACACGTGCTTCATTGTTCTTAAAAATTCATCTGACAAACTTGAAGTTTGCAAATAAGTTCCTTATAGTGTATAGTCATCCGCCAAGGAAAAATTGATTCTTTAAGGGTGTAAAATCTGAGATAAAGAATATGGTAAGTAAATTGTGAGAATCGCGCGTACGAAATCACTGATAACAGCTAGTTTATTATTGTACATTAATTTTTCTATCGTCATTTTTATGTCAAATATCTCATAAATAAACCGATACAACGTAATACCAAACGAGACATTTTTCATGACCTCATACATTAACCCCGCAACTCCAGCAACCCTTATAACACCGGTAACTGATGACAAACGTACTTGAAAATCACTATCGATCTCTAGTACACCAAGTTTCGAAGTTGTAGGATGGTTCTGGATCGTGTGAGCGTGCCCTTGAACCAGGCAAATGTATAAAACTATAAACGATCGTTATTAAACGAGCTACATTTATAAGTATTAAGTTTTTATAGATGGATCATCTTTAATAGCATAAATTGTGGTAATTTGGTGGGTATAGTTAGTGTTGTATTGTGCACATGATACATTTTTGATATTCTATGAACATGTGTTTGTAAAGGGAAAATTTTTTTGAATATGACTTGTAAGTTTGTTGTAAATGTGACGCCACTGGAATTAGTAGTAAAGCGTTGAGTATATTTAGATGTTGTATAAAAGATTGTGACCTGAAACAATTAAATTTACATGAGAAATAATATTTTAGTAAAATCCCCTTTGGGGCGATAATGTGTGCAGGTAGCTTCTGTATTTTCTGGAATGCTGGTTAAAACTGTGATGATATGTTAATACTGCATTAAAGTGTAGAAGGGATATGAATTTTTATTCATGTAAATGAGTTAGGATTTCAGAATGTAAAATTTCATGCATGATTCAAGGGAAATAGCATTGAAATTTATTGAATTTTGCGGAAAGAGAACGAACGCGCATATGAGACTTTGAGCTTGGTTCTGAATTTTGTAGTGAATGGATATGAATGTCGAGTATTCCAGAGAGTTACTATGTTTTCCTAAAATTTAAAAATGGCGACGAAAAGTGATTTTTCTGTTGAGTTGGTTCCGTTTCATATTTTTTGTTCGGCAAAGGTACGTGGCATTTAAACCCTTTAAGAGTGGTTGGTTTTGGTATATCGGGTACATACTTGATAAAGTTGGCAAAGATGGACGTTGGACTCTACAAAAGAGGAAGAGTGGTAGACTGGAAAGGTTTGTTGTAGCGAACCCTTAGTTGGAACGCTCTTGAGTGATTTCAGATAATAAGGGACATAACGTTCGGTGGTAATTTATGTTGTAACTGGAGTGCAGTTGATGTGTTCACTTAAGAGAATAGAATACGATATAGTAGGGAAAACTTAGGTAAGAGAAGATCATTTTTTAGAGTGTAGCTTAATTGCAGCAGTGACTGCATAATTATTACCGAAAATTTATCCTAGTACAGTTAGTTACTCAACTTATTGTTTTATGAAAATGTAAACTTTCACTATTATCACACATAATAAAATACTTTTTTTAATGGCATATTTTAAATTATACAATCTGAACGTTTCGATAACACTTACAGTTATCTTTGTCAATAGTAATGTCTATTAAAATTGTTAAAGATGTTGAAAACAATTTTGTGAAAGTTGAAAAATTTAAACATAAACATCAGACTGCTATTAATATAACAGTTTGAGAAACGTATAAAGTCAACTATAGAATTAAATTTTAGTAAAGAATAACGAGGTCATAAAAATTAAATATTGTTAAACTGTCTTAAAGATGACAAACAGAACACCCTCTAAGGACGAAGGCTAACAATGAAAAATGTCAGCCAAAAAATCAACTATTTTCCGATCTCCGGTTGAGCTGAATTTCGGCCAAGTAAGTTCGAAGTTTGTTTATAAAACTAGGGTATTGAAAAATTGAGTGTCTTTCTTTGTTGGAACTTACACCCAACCGACTAAAAAGTAGAAAATAAAAATAAGTGAAAAAAACATTTTTAAAAAACGCTTTTATTTCCAAATGTACTAAAAATAAAATAATTTTTTTATTTACCCATTAACATCAAACATTTTTGTGACTAAAAATAAAAGTGTGGGGCATACATGATATCTTATACCTATAAGAAAGTGCAAGGCACTACAAAGAGTCCCCCACTCTTTTATTTTTAATTACAAAAATTTTTGATGTTAATGGGTAGATACAAAAAATATTTTATTCTTTTTTAGTACAGGGTGTCCCAACGACAGAGTAAAGTAAGTTTATGCTTAACTAGAATTATTTGTGTAAATATTGTATGGACCATGGGGTAGAGGTAAGAAGTGTGCATTTTTTTAAAATATTGGAAGTTATACAGGGTGTGCCAGAAAAGCAGGGCATGAAAAAGTATGATTTTTTTAAATAGAACACCCCGTATTTGATTTTAGCTTTTAATTCTACGTGTCCATACAAACATATTTTGTCATACAAAATATTGGCTGAAAGTTTTTAGTTCTTGAGATATTCGCGTTTAAAGATTATTATGGTCATTTTCGTGGGGTTGATGAATGGGCAATTGTTCCGTTATTTCACAATAAAAAAAATTGATATTTCGTGTGAAAAATGAGTGATATTATACTAACGTTTAGACCGAGTAGTATTTCTAATTTTCTCAACAGGGTGTTTGTTATAACCATTCAAATTTGAAAATTCTCAAATTAAAAAAATCAGTTTTTTTAATTGCACACCCATATATTTTTATTTCATTTTATTCGGGATTAAAAATCTATCATTTTTGTCAAATATATCCTATATCTATCTTTGATAGTTTTCGAGTAATTTCGATTTTTCACACTAGCTACTTTATTTTCGATAACATTGCATTGCATGGATCTTGGTAGCCATGGAAAATAATAATTGCGTTACTAAGATACAAAGGTTTCCTACTTGTCAAAATAAACACATATTAAATTTGTCGTTTTCGCATTTAACTTGTTATCAATTCTTGTATCAATTATGGATTATTCGACAAATGAATTAATTGATATGATATACGTGTTGGGCGAGGCTGAAAAAAACCCTTTATTGGCACAACGAATCTACAAAATGAAATATCCTGAACGTCGAATACCTACTATTGTTGGCTTGGAAAATTTGATGGATAGATTTGATTCTAGCGGTAGTGTTAAATACTTCAAACGTAAAGTTGTTAATAAAAGGGCAGCTAATGAAGAAAAAGAACTTGAAATATTATTAAATATTCAAGAAAATCCCCAAGTGAGTTCTAGAACATTAGCGACCACATGTGATACCTCCAAATCAAACGTGAATCGAACAACGCTGAAGTATAAGTACCATCCCTATCACATTGAGCTTCATCAAGAATTGCGAGAAGAGGATTTTGCAAGACGAATTGAATTCTGCAATATCATTAATCAACGGCTGCAATTAAATAACAACTTTTTGTGCTCCATAATGTTTTCCGATGAGGCGACGTTTAAAAGTAATGGGGCTGTAAATCGGCATAATATGCACTATTACGCCATTGATAATCCATTTTGGCTACGAGAAGTTCAAAACCAAAATCATTGGTCACTAAATGTGTGGTGTGGTATACTTAATGACCAAATTATCAGTCCCTATTTTTTTGATGATCCATTAACGGGTCGCAGCTATTTGCATTTCTTACGTGAAGAATTGCCTGTGTTACTTGAGGATATCAATTTAGAAGGACGACTAAATATGTGGTTGCAACAGGATGGTGCACCTCCACATTTTTATCGGGACGTAAGGGAATTCTTGAACCAGCAATACCCGGAGAAATGGATAGGACGTAATGGCTTTATATTATGGCCACCCAGGTCATGCGATTTAACTCCACTGGATTTTGTCTTATGGGGATACATAAAAGATCGGGTGTATATTATTAAACCTACAACAAGGAGGACATGAAAATAGAATTGCGAAGCTTGTCGCACAGTGACCCCTCTTATGTTATCCGAAGTGAGACAGAACATGAGAAAAAGGTTCAATATGTGTATTCAGCAAGAAGGCCGTCTATTTGAGCATTTACTAAGACGCAATGTTGAATAATTATTGAATTACTGTTTCTCATTAATAAAAACTGTTAATATTCTCGCTTAGGTGGTTTGTTTTATTTCGTCGCAATTGTGTTCCATGGCTACCACGATCCACAATAATGTTATAGTATCGTATGTAACGTAGCTAGTGAGAAAAATCGAAATTCCTCGAAAACTATCAAAGATAGATATAGGATATATTTGACAAAAATGATAGATTTTTAATCCCGAATAAAATGAAATAAAAATATATAGGGTGTGCAATTAAAAAACTGATTTTTTAATTTGAGAATTTTCAAATTTGAATGGTTATAACAAACACCCTGTTGAGAAAATTAGAAATACTACTCGGTCTAAACGTTAGTATAATATCACTCATTTTTCACACGAAATATAAATTTTTTTTATTGTGAAATAACGGAACAATTGCCCATTCATCAACCCCACGAAAATGACCATAATAATCTTTAAACGCGAATATCTCAAGAACTAAAAACTTTCAGCCAATCTTTTGTATGACAAAATATGTTTGTATGGACACGTAGAATTAAAAACTAAAATCAAATACGGGGTGTTCTATTTAAAAAAATCATACTTTTTCACGTCCTGCTTTTCTGGCACACCCTGTATAACTTCCAATATTTTAAAAAATGCACACTTCTTACCTCTACCCCATGGTCCATACAATATTTACACAAATAATTCTAGTTAAGCATAAACTTACATTACTCTATCGTTGGGACACCCTGTACATTTGGAAATAAAAGCGTCGTTGAAAAAGTTTTTTTTACTTATTTTTATTTATGTGTAAAGTTACACAAATGATCACAAAGGTTCAGTACACTAAACCCTTTTGCTACTATGGTTATATTTGTGTTGGCTTTGTAGACAAGCCGATTACTGAATCTAATTGCTTTCATTGATTTAATCTGACAAACAATATTGACCGCAGTTTCAGCGACTGTTTACTACATTACTAACCGTTATTTACTCAGTTATATTTATGAGAATAAAAGTGACAACTTGTATTAAGATAAATTGCATTTCCAGATTAAAATTTCAAACAGTAGTTGGATGGAACATAACTTCCAATTACGTACAGATCCTTATGTTGTCTTAATCTTTAGCTACTAGCGCTTTTGTGTTTAAAAATAGACAGACTTAAAGTTATTGTTCAGATTGGGCGATGTTTATTTATTTGCAAATATTGATGACAATTATAAATATCAGTTCATATCTATACGAAGGTAAGTTCGAAAGTATACAAACGCTTTACTACCTTGGTACACAAGGTGCAATCAATAATTTTCTTATGAAGAATCAGCTCGTCTCCATTGCAGTTACCTTGATAACACGCTTACCTTGGCCAGCGTTCACTGCGCCTAGTGCGTTTTAATCGTGTAACAATGCTCTTGGGAAAAACTATATGATTCATCCAATTAGCACTATTTAAAATATCTTTTACATGTTTCAAAATCCCCTTAAATAAAAATATCTAGTCGAGATTTTCACATTATCACATGGTCGTTGTAGTATGATAATTAGGTATTTAGACAAATTGAACGAACATTTGCGAAGGACATCTATATTCATTCAATAGGAACTGAATGAAATTTTACATCTTGGATATCGAGCCAATGTTTAAAACACATGAATCTCACTTTTTGGGCATCAAGTTAATTCATTTGGACGTTTTCCCATCGAAATTTGTGCACATATTTTGTAGTCGCCGAATATGAATGATACTCAGTTCTTCTAAAGCGAACTAATGCGTTTGAAATTTCACCAAAAAATTGGTCCACAAATTCCGAATGTTCGTTCGATTTATTGCTGAGAAATTGCGTCTTAAAGTTTCGAATGCCGGCGAGTAGCTCTTGAGGTCTTCAGAAATGTGTTGCCTGGTCTTGTATGCAGAGTGTATTATTGTATGGAAATTGGCAAGGTCATTTGCAGCAATACATTGGATGGTAACAACGTTTTTAGATTTTAATAATTAATCAATTTTTTAACTTTGAAACGACGCTATTCCTAAGCAGCATATAGATCAAATCAAGCAAAATACAGTTAGTACTGAAAATCTTCCAGCTTAGGGGTTATTTGACCCCTCGTTCTATTTAAAAAAATTGCAAAGGGTCGCTACCCTTCACACAGCTGCAAAAAATGATCCCACTTGATATAAAAATCGACGTGTGTTTGGATTTTGGTTAAAACATTTATTTGGCGAGTTTTCTGGGAGTGCAAATTTTGATTGGGACACCGTGTTCATAACACCTTTGATGAATGTGCTCCTCGATAAAAGCATTTGGATTTGTCCAATGACGGAAATACCAAAGTAGTTTCGACGTAAATTACCGTTATTATTAGACATAGCCAGGAAGGTTAGTGTTTGAAGGTTTATACAAATCAACAAATTTATTCTGGGGTATATGAGCTGCGTTGTAGCGGTAGCACCTTATGTTTGAATCGGTTGCACCTAGAGTTATCAACAGGAGGTGGTTTCAGACTGGTTGTCAGAAAGCAGTCACCTCTTACTTATGGGTTCACGTGCCACACCCCTGTAAGTGCATCTACCTACAGGCTAAACTAAGTGAGGGTAGCAAGATACGGTGAGGAAATTGGGTACCGACAGCACAGAATTGATCACGGGTGAGAGTTAAACAGACCTTTATGTTGCAGACAGCAAACGGCGTAGTGGAATCCACAGAATGGCGTTTGTACAGCGGTGGGGAAACCAAGCAGAAACTACCGTAAAAGTTTTACACTGGCCAATGTGAATCTTTTAAGTCAGCGTACAAATCCCTAAGGTTCTGTAAGTAGTTCTACACCCATGGCTACAAATTTTAGCTACTTAACAGTTTGGGTGATAAATAGAAGATTTGGTGCCTTTTGCTTAATTGTAGATTAAAGTGGGCCAGGTTCATAAAATTATGGATTTGCTTTATTAACCAAAAAATATTTACATGTACCTAGATATGTTGGCTTTAAAATCGGGGTTGCCTCTTTCTGAAACTAATAGTTAAATACTCGGACGCCAACTTGTTTTTAAATATGGAATAAACAAGTAAACCATTATACAATAAATTTAAAAGAAAATTTCTACAATAACAAAGTTTATTTACACGACCTATATCTAATTATAAACAGAAATATTTAATGCTAGTGTTAGTAACGTTAAAACTATGAATAATTACTAATGTTGTGAGTAATTGATGGAGCCAGAATACCTTTTTCGTGGTCATACTGTAGATAACGAAGTGTATGCTTGATGTGTCAGCGATTTTGGAAATTGTTGCGTAATATTACTTCAGGTTGAAGTAAATCTGGATTTGTATGCTTAATAATGCCCAAATGAATAAATTTCACTCTTGATCAATCGTACTAATACCATTACTTAGATTAACGGTGAAATATTTAATGGCGTAGATGTGAAGTTGAAGTAAAAAATAAAACGTAAACGTGAAAGTAAAAAAATAAAGGTGCCTGAAAAAAAGCAAACGTCTCAAACTTTAATATAATAGTTTTTTTACAACTTACCATACAACTGTATAGCACTTAATAAAAAAATGTAACAAAGCAACATGGATGCTACATCCACCTTCCATTTCTCATCACCAAGAATCGCTACAGTAGTTTGTGCATATGAACATCTCTGAAACTGATGTGCGAATGCTATACGTACGAGTTCTAATTAAAATAATGAAATGCATGTTTATATGCAACTAGATACCCAACACACGCTGCACGCAATGCACGTTGTTGCCTAAATAAACGTACATTTTATTACAAACGTAAAAAGTTTGTTACACCCCCCATTAAAAATTGGAATCGTAGATTTCAAACACCAACATAATAAATGGATTTTATCAAAATCTGATGAAATACATAACAAATTTTAAGCTAATTAAAATTCAAGCAATAATGTGAATGGAAATACCTAAATTCTAAATAAATGTCCAAATAGAACAAAATCTTGTCCTAAATGTACGAAAAAGTACGGAAAATGCGGTGATGGTGGTCAAGAAAGACCCCTCGCAACATCATCAAAAGCTAATGACGCGCTGCCGCCCGCGCAAGCCAGTAGTTAAACTATAGGGTTCCAAATCTTAAATAAAGCTATACAAACTTTAAACTTGTGGGGTTTGTGAAGCAAATCTCCGCCAGGGGAGGAGCAAAATGGAAAACCTGTAACAAAAATGAAAGCTAAAGAGAAAACAGAAACCAACCATGACCTGAAGGGCCAGAGGGCGGGGAACCCGGGAACAGTTTTCCTGTGCGTGGAGTGGCAAAATGCCACTCCACGCAAGAGTCAAACTTCCTCAAACACAAACCAAAAAATCGCGAGAATCGAGACCGAGAGAGAGTGGTTCCAATACCCTTCCCCGGTGACCTCAACTCCAGCCCCCTGTGTACGTCAACATAAAACACCCACAGTCACGTCCCGTTAAATAAGTCAAAATCGGTATATCAAAGTCTTTACCAGGTCACGGTGTATAAATGGATTGGATTGTGCACTCTATTCCAAACACATTCATAACGTCACCCAAAAGTACTCCAGTCTCATAATCAGGAAGTCATGAAGTCAAAAACAGATACGTATAGTATTTCTAGTATTCTTACCAACGGTTAAGAGTTTGAAAATTTGACGTCAATTAACGATCTGAGGTAAACCCAAAATGGTTATTTCAATTTTTACTATTGTAACAATAGCAATTGTAAATCCAATAAATGAAAACAATTTACCTAAGAACTAAGGTCCCAAAAAATCCGCAAAATCAGTTGCACTATGTCATCTAAATACCAACAACCGTGTTAAATAATTGTAGCAAAAATAAAATAAATGGTGTGCAGAATAAGCACAAAACAAAATTAAACTACTTTTGAAAAATAATCAAAGTAATTAAAATGTAAGTAAGAAACTAGAATGTAATAGTCTCAAAATACTATCGAATAAAATAATTTCGATTTAATGTGGTTTTAAATCTTTAACATCAATAAGTGGCAAATCGGTACGTGGTTGGACCTAACACTTCTGTAAATTTTGGAGCCAACTTTTGACTATAATTTTTCGTCGCATCGGATAAGGTAGAATTCTTTTTCCAAACTAGATCGCCGACGTTTAATTTTAATGGACGACGTAGCAAATTGTAAGACTTTGAATCTTATCTGATCTTATTTGATCTCACACTTCAAGGCAAATTCTTGGAAATAGCAGCATTCCTAATCAATGACTCATTTGTCTGGCTTTACGCATACGTGGGCTAAGGTGAGTATTTGAAGTTGAAACATGTTCAAGTCAAGGATATATTTTTCTTAAGGTCAAGTAAAAACTTCAAGGGCAAACTTTCAGCGGGAAATTTAAATCTAAAAGTAGAATTTCCAGTCATCACTCATCACATTATAATTCTTAGTAATCCTAAAAAAGTAGAATTTTCAAGGTCAAACTTTAATGACCTGCCGGGGGTATCATATTACAATTCTTAAAAATATAAAAATAGAATCAGCTTATGGAAACAAGAAGAATGACATGTAGTTGTCGTCTACGCTAAAAAGTAGACCAAGGTCAAATATTGTATTACAATTCTTAGAAATTTAAAAATATAATGCACAATCAGAAAGAGTATTGATCTGCGGGGTATCATACTGCCATTCTTAGAAATCTAAAATAGAACCAGTTCTATGCTAAAAGTAGGTCAAGGTTAAATGGTTCATGTATTGGCTAAATTGAGTCAAGCTCTTCAAGGTCAATTTTTCTTGGAAATAGCAAATAAGCGTTCCTATTGTTCAATTCTAACAATAGAAGCAGAGTGATAGAGTTGTTTTCCATGCTAAAACGTATAGCAAGGTTAGATGGATCTTGTAATAATAAAAAGGTTATGCTTACAGTATGTGGATTTTTACTTACATACTACTACTGTTCCAACCACCAAGACTTGTCTCAGGATGAGGTAGTTTCTCCGAGAATCGGATCCGTTTCCCAAAGACAAATAGCAGTTTCCCATAACCAGGGATCTGTTTCCCAACACAGGTAACCGTTTCCCAAAAGCAGTAGTCGTTTTCCCACAGAAAACAAGTCATATAGCTCACTAATCGTAGCTGAGGCTAAATTGAACCAAGCTCTGCAAGGTCAAAATTTATTGATATAATATTACAATTTCATAGAAATCAATTTTCATGGTTAAAGTTTATTGATCTTCAGGGATGTCATATTATTAGAAATCTAAACACAGAATCAGCTCGTGAGGGATATCATATTACATGTCTGAGAAATACATGTTCAAGGTTAAAGTTGATTGATGCGAAGGGTGTTATATTACAAATCAATGACTTTTGTAACTGGCTTTGCGCATGCGCAGGTGAATACCAAGGTCACCTGCAATTCTTAGAAATATATAAAAATTGAATTAGTTTATGGAAATAATCAGAATGACAGGTTGTCTATGCTAAAAAGTGTACAAGATCAAATGGTATATTACAATTCTTAGAAATCGAAAAACAGAGCTCTCGATCTGAAACATGGTGGTGGTGGTGGAAATTTCACGGTCACCAAGAAATTCTTAGAATTTGGTAGAATTAAGGCCATGTGTGTGTTAATTCCTAGAAATCACTTTTCACCTACAGGGGTATGCCTGTGTTGAAGTTAGTCAAGGTCAAATCGAAAAATAGAAATTAGAAGGGTAGCAGCATCAAGCTCAAAGAAGTAATAGGTCAACTGGATCACATTATACGAATTTCTGTGTTGAAGTGAGTCAAGGTCAAATCTAAAAATAGAAGTGGGAAGGTGATCAGCAAGTCTCATGAAGGAGGTTTGAAGTAGATGAGGAAGTGGTTAAGGTATTTAAGTAGTAATGTGCAAATTTGATTCAATATGTGGATGTGCTATGTGAAAAGTACTTAACGGATCGATATTGTTTGACTTGTTTAATAGAAAAGTTAAGTGCGGCACAACTAGAAGAGTTCACTCTAGATTTGAAGGAGCAGGAAGTTAGGGTACCAGTGATGATGAAGAGGGAGAAGAAGAGGAATACGAACGGTGCTAGTCAGTTACTAATTATATTTTCTCGATTAGAAAAAGACTTTAATAGTTGTATTTTTTTTGCGTATAAGTTAAAGAGACGTAGGTTTGTAATAAGTTTTGAACAATGTCTCAAAAAAGGACCTCAGATCCTGATATGAAGGCTTTAATGTATGGCTAGTAAACATTATAATGAGACGATGAAAATACGTATTAAGAACGATGTCAACCTATCATTTCGTGGAAACAGGAACAGGGAGGCTGTTTCCCAAAACAGATAACCGTTTCCCAAAACAGGTATCTGTTTCTAAAATATAGATAGCCGTTTCCCAAAAACATGTAGGTAATACCCCTCACCAGCTGATTCTACGTTTAGATTACTAAGAATATGATACGCCTGCAGATCAATAAACTTTGACCTTGAAAATTGATTACTATAAAATTGTAATATGATATCAATAAATTTTGACCTTGCAGAGATTGGTTCAATTTAGACTCAGCTACGATGAATGAGCTATTTAACTTATTTTCTGTGGGGAAACGCCTACCGCTTCAGGGAAACGGTTACCTGGGTTAGGAGGCAGATCCCTGTTTTTGGGAAACCGCTATCTGTATTTGAGAAACAGATACCTATTTTGGGAAAAGGCTATTTGTCTTAAACTGATCCGGTTCTCGGGGAAACTACCTCATCCTGAGACAAGTCTTGGTGGTAAGGACAGTAGTAGTATGTAAGTAAAAACCCACATACTGTAAGCATAATATTTTTATTATTATAAGAACCATCCAACCTTGCTATACGTTTCAGCATGGACAGCAACCCTGTCATTCTTCTTGTGTCCACGAACTGATTCTATTGTTATAATTGAGCAATAGGAACGCTTATTTGCAATTCCCAAGGAAATTTGACCTTGAAGAGTTTGACTCAATTTAGCCCATACATGAACCATTTAACTTTGACCTACTTTTAGCATAGACAACAACCTGTCTTCTTCATGTTTCCACGAACTGGTTCTATTTTAGATTTCTAAGAATTGTAATATGATACCCATGCAGGTCAATACTCTTTCAGATTGAGCACTCTATTTTTAGATTTCTAAGAATTGTAATATACCATTTGATCGTAGCCTACTTTTTAGCATAGACAACAACAACCCGTCATTCTTCTTGTTTCCATAAACTGATTCTATTTTTATATTTCTAAGAATTGTAATACGATACCCCCCTGCAGGTCACTAAACTTTGACCCTGAAAATTCTACTTTTTTAAGATTGCTAAGAATTATAATGACTTTGAAAATTCTATTCTTAGATTTAAATTTCCCACCAAAAGTTTGCCCTTGAACTTTTGACTTGACCTTAAGAAAAATATGTCCTAGATTTGAACGTGTTTTAACTTGTCAAATACTCACCTTGGCCTACGTATGCGTAAACCCAGACAAATGAGTCATTGATTAGGAATGATGCTATTTCCAAGAATTTGCCTTGAAGTGTAAGGTCAAATAAGATCGGATAAGATCGGGATATCTCTGCAGGTGACTTTCAAAATTACTTTCTAGGAATTTGTAATAACTTGTGCGGAAGGTAGAAAATACTCTAAAGGTGGTTTGGAGACATTGAAAAAAACGTCAAAAACGTGGAAAAGCGCCAAAATGTCGAAAAACGTTGCCAAACACATAGATACGTGGATATGCAGATACACACACAGAGCCAATAAATGAACCGTTTCACCTTGAATAGCTTGACTCAATTTAGCCAATACAAGAACCATTTATGCTTGACCTGCCTTTTGGCATAGACAACAACCTGTCATTCTTCAACAAAACCTATTCATGTTTCTACGAACTGTTTACATTTCTAAGCATTGCCCCACTGCAGGTGAACACACACACACACACACTCACACACTTCAAAATTTGATTTAGAACCTCTATAGTAAGGTCAATAAAATCTGACCTTGTCCTGGATGAACATTTTTATCTTTTAATAATTTTGTAGTACACATTCTACTGGAGGAATTTTTAAAAACATATTATTAACATTAAACGAGACTAATCTAGGATTGGTTCTTAAGTTATGTGTATCTAGTTTTTTAATTAGATCTATTCAATTGTTAACAGAGTGTCTAGATACATATTCATAATTTGTAAGTACAGTGTTTAGTTTTTGACCTAATTTATGATTGGGACTATTAATGTAAGAGAGTAGGTACAGGTCTGATTGGTTTCGATACTTTGAGTAATTTGATTGTTACATATATCTGTGGTAGTTGAGCGTTTTTCTTCTCCGATTGATTAAAAAGAAAATTTGTTATTGACTAGTTCCTTTACATTATTTGAAAATTTTTTTGTTGAATCTGTTCTAAGAGCTTTTATATCACTAGATTGTATAAAATCGTTTATTTTGGATTTAGAACGGCCGGTTCTTAAAATGGCAGTGATGTTACCTTTATCTGACTTTGTTACAATAAGCTTAGTTGAAATTTAAAGTGGAAATGTCATTATTTGTTTGATTGTCAATTTTGATGGGTTGGATATTTTTGATTAAAGTTGCAATTTGTAGTTTTTCATTAAGAAAATTATTTCATTGCGACTTTAAAGCTATTTCAGTTGCTAAAATTTGTTTAATGTTATTGGTAATTCTCATTAGTAAACTGTATTGAACTCCTTTGTTTAAAACCTCAATTTCTTAATTTGTAAAATTAGTGTCTGAACTATTGTGGAAACGCCGTGCAAAAGTTATGTGTTGGGAGTACTTACAGTTTGGTTATTCATGTATGGATTGTGTATATTGAAGTTTTTCTAGTGTTTGTGCTTGTTTCAAGAACTTATTGTGCTTCATTTTTTGAATATTTTCTCTAAGCAGTCAAATTCGATTGCCTGCAGTTGGAAAGTTAGTTCTGCGTGAATCGTTTTGATGTAAATATCCAACGAATCTCTTATTCTGAACCATTTTCTACTTTCTTTTTAACTCAAATGAGTTGGGCATGTTTTATAGCTTTTCTTACTTCTATTGTATTAGTTCGGCATTTTATATTAACATATTTTGTTAAATGTCTTCTTGGTTGAATCAAATATTTTGTGCAGCCAAGCATTGTTTTTCATGTAATTTGTTGTATAGGTGGGTTACGTTTTCTCTCGGAGATTCTTTACTCAGTTTAAGTGTTGAAACCCTAATTTCGTGGAATCTATTGATAAAAGCTTGAAATAAAACATGAAGAAAATCCTGTTCTTGGCTGTTCATATATTTAAGTAGCTGTCAATGATAAATGTCAATTTCTTGTCAATCCTGACAATGCGAACTAGGTTCGTGAAACAGATTTGTTAAAGTTTCAATACATTGTGGATCTTCTTTAACACATTTACGTTTTATTTCAAGCTATTACGAATCGATACGAAAGTAGGGTTTCAACAAATTGCATATAAAAGTTTATTCACTGCTTAAAGCATTAATGCATATAAAAGTCAACAGAATGTAACCGAATTTGGAAATATGTGGGCAAATTAAACGTATTATTTGCTTTGGTTTAGGTCAAAATATACGGCTAGTCAAGATAATTCTCGGTATTGGAATAAAATATAAAACTAATAATGTTAATTGGTAGTACAAAAAACTTCCAATTAGCAATGATTTAATAGCAAGATTTTAATTAGATGTTAAATCTAATTTGAAAGACCGAACAAGTAAAATTAATTGAATTATTAGAATGTTCATGTAGATTATTAAAAAAATGTTGTAATTACATTAGAGCTACGAATGGATGCTATTAATAACTTTATAAAGGTTATTTTAATTGTATATTATGTTACAGGTGCGCTATCAAAGATCTTTGGAGGAACCAGATTAAAAAGTGGCACTGCATGTAAAACGTACATTATTTTTTCCGACAACTACTATGAAAAATAGCGTATTTATCATAGCTTACTTAATTTTAAAACCATGTATTGCTCATACTGTGAGTAATATTTTTTTCTTACGGCACTTTGCCCACACCACACACATTTATGTGGAGAATCAACAAAAATCGACAAAAACTCAGTTGGCAGCTGTTCAGCTTTAAATAGTCGTCACAACTGTCAGATTATAGAAGTTTTTTAAATTCTTAAGATAGTTTTCATTCGTGCTTTGATAAAAATCCTAATTTCCATTAAATATTATTTTAATAAGACATACCTACTTATAATAAATAATATGGATACTGACAGTGGTAACGATTTTGATAATATTCCGCCAGAGATATTGGAAAAAGTTGCAAAAGTAACATTAGATTTATTGCCGGAAATTTCGAGAAAAAAGTATGAATTGGCATACGAAAAATTTATGGAATGGAGAAGGAATACAAAAATAAAATCTTTTTCGGAAAGTGGTATACTTTAAAGAGCTGTCGAAAACTTTGGTCACAATATTCAATGTTGCCAAGTACTATCAGTATAAAAATAACATTAATATATCAACGTATCAAAATTACGTTCATTTTTGAAAAGAAAGTCCGACAATAACGTCCCCAAAAGTCAAACATATTGACAGCCGACCAATTGCAGAGATTTTTAAACGAAGCTCCAGACAAGGAATAAAGGTAAATTTATTTAGAAGGAACTATTTTTAGAACTTCTTTCGCTTTTTTCCTCGAATTAACATAGCTTTTTGTAATTAGTGGAGTTTTTTAGTAGATAAAAGGAATTAGATAATGATTAAAAATTCTGCTAGATAGGCATATGTACTTTTAAACAAAGCTTTTAAATTTAGGATCAGTGGTGCAGTGCATCGTGTTTTCGCTTGGCACACAGGCAGCCCGGGTTCAAATCCCGGGTGGACTGTTGTTTTTTAACAGAATTTTAATTTTACGTCCTGATATTTTTATTTGTAGGTTGCAGTGGCCATTAGAGTACTAGGGGCATGCCGTGGAGAAGAGTTATGGAGATTAAAATCGATAATTTAGAGGATTTAAATTGTGCTTTACTGGTGAAATTAGATAACACCAAAACAAGAAAACCAAGAACGTTTACTGTAACGGGAGAATTTTGGAATTATATATATATATATATATATATATATATATATATATATATATATATATATATATATATATATATATATATATATATTATATATAAAAATATGCTGCTCTTCGGCATTAACAAATTTGGTAGTATGGTTAAGAAAATTGCAATTTTCTAAAATTGGAAAATCCCCATCTATATACAGGTCACTGCTTCAGACGTTCTTCAGCAACAATTATACTAAATGCAGGAGGGGACATATTAACCTAAAAGCGCCTTGGAGGACGGCAATCCAGTACCGTGGAAAAAGGATACGTCGGGGAATCTATTAAAAATAAAATTAACGTTGCTAATAAAATCGTCAACTCTATTGAAAAACCACTCGAACTCTTTACTGAAATAGAGACAGAAAATGCACCGAATATGAATGATCAACCTTCAACTTTTACAATTACTATAACAGAAAATTTACTAAAAGAAAAGACGTTCCGGGTTTGACTATACAAAATTGTACGAATTTTACTATTAACTATAATTTTAAATAAATTATTTAACAGTTAAGAGGTGGGACACCTTAATGTTGTTTTGGTTTTGCTAACCATAAAAATAAATATTAAGTTACATTATTTGTATTATTTAAATTTGTGCAGGAAAAGTATAGTGTGCAATATGTGGGAAAGTACTTTTCTCACTCTTGTGTTTGCGGCAATCGCAACTGCTTTCTTCAGTAAATGTATAGCCATAAGTGTGCTGCTTGTAATACTCGCTGAAAAGTATGGATTAGCTTTCTTGAAGTGTACTCTTCAATCATTTGTTGCATCAGTGTCATTTTGCCAAAGGTGTTTTCTTCTCTACAACTTCTTGGAATAGAACATTGAGCAGAGCCATGTCGATAGAGTGGAAGAACACATTTTAAAACCTTTTGTTGTTCGTCTAACGCATTCGACCGAACTGAGGTTTTATCGATTGCTCCCATATTCTTGTTGTAGTCGGTAATTCAAGTAGGCTTGTTGACTTTTCTACCTTAAGTTCTGTCCAGTCTTACGCTTTCTGTAGTACGATGATCGTGGTGCGTACTCAATATATACAGTTCTCGTTTATCGCACCACTTTACAGCAATCAATACACCTTTTGTCGTACGAAAGGTGAACTACCTACGCTACAATATCTCGGCCATGTTTGGCATTTGCTTTCCATTCTTATGCATCATTCTACATGCATTAGTCGATTTGTCGTATAAACAAAGGAAAAATCGGGCCTGGTATATCAGTTGTCAGTATGGAGCGTATTCCTCTTATTCCGGTAGCCCTCCAGCAACGTAATAACTATATCAGCTGTGTGTGTGTGTGTGTGTGGATGCGGGTGTGTGTGCGGTTGCGCGTGCGCGTGCGGGTGCGGATGCGAGTGCAGGTGTTGGTGATTGTGTGGATGTGGGTGTGGGTTTGCATGTAACTGCGGGCGCGGGTACGGGTGCGGGTGCGGGTGCGCGTTCGGGTGCGGGTGCGGGTGCGGTTACGGGCGCACGCGCGGGTGCGGGGCGCGTGCGGTTGCGGGAGCGGTGCGAGTGCGGGTGCGGGTGCGGGTGTGGGTGCTGGCGCGGGAGTGGGCGCGGGCGCGAGCGCGGGTGCGGGTGCGCGTGCGCATGCGGGTGCGGATGCGGGTGCGGGAGCGGGTACGGTGAGGGTGCGGGTGCGGGCGCGAGCGCGGCGCGGCGCGGCGCCAGTGCGGGTGCGGTTGCGGGTGCGGGCGCGGGTGCGGGTGCGGGTGCGTGTGCGGGTGCGGGTGCGGGTGCGGGTGCGGGTGCGGGTGCGGGTGCGGTGCGGGTGAGGGTGCGGTGCGGGTGCGGGTGCGGTGCGGGTGCGGGTGCGGGTGCGGGTGCGGGTGCGGGTGCGGTTGCGGGTGCGGGTGCGGGTGCGGGTGCGGGTGCGGGTGCGGGTGCGGGTGCGGGTGCGGGTGCGGGTGCGGGTACGGGTGTGTGTGCGGGTGCGGGTACGGGAGAGGGTGCGAATGAGGACGCGGGTGAGGGTGCAGGTGCGGGTGCAGGTGCAGGCGCGGGTGCGTGTGCGTGTATGTGTTTATTGCGGCTAAATCACACTTCGCGTCAAAATTGCATAGAACAGAATTAATTTATATAATAAAGGGCTATATATTGGTTTTTATATCTCTGAGATAAACTGATGTTTCAGAAAGAAGCGATTCCCAATAAACTCCCTCTCCGCCGCTAAATTTCTTTAAAAATCTAATTAGCTCCAGGAGAAATGAAATCAAGCTTAAGTACAAAACTTTAAGTACGTAGGTGTTTTCGTTCAGGAATTATCGTGAATACTAACGTACATCCACACAGCGCGCACGCACGCGCACGCGCATATACACCCACACACACACGCACGCACGCACGCGCAAACATACATCATGGCCAATCTTGGCCAAACTTGACCAAACGTTGCAACTTCCGTACAGCGACGCTGTGCATGGCGGATACCCTGACACCGGTAGTATCACCTGTGTCAGTTTTCCGTTACAGGTTCTGAAAGGTTAGTCGAAGTCGGCGACGTGCTCCACCTCCAGTACACCCTCTGTTGGCAGCGAAGGAGTACGTTGGCATCTAAGGCTCACTCTTTTTCAGATGTGTGTAGGAGAGAAGGCGAATCAGTTTTCCTGCAGAAACAGGATAAGCGGTGGCACCTTTCCGTGGTATCAGCTGTGATCGTTGTTTGGTCCATTGCTGCTGGACTGTTAGCAGAAGTCCTCCAGTGGCGTGAACGCGTTGTCGGTCAGGGTTCTTCATCTTCTTCTGCACAATGAAGTCGGTGTGGTTGATGGATACGAGGCGGACGTCTTCTTCTCTCCTTATATTGCAGGTGCACTAGAAACTTTTGAACAACTGTAAGCATTTTTGTTTGTCATCTCGTTATTTTATACTCAGTTTTATGCTATGTAGTGTTCTTATTAATTTGTTAATGAAAATTATTATTAAAAGTGTTGTTTTATGATAATTTTAAGACTTAATCCGTTATGCCGTTGTACTTATTTATTAAGGTTTACTTTCCTTCTTTGTCCGTAATTACTATCTGTAAATATGTCAAGTTCGTTAAGGGGGCAAGAACCTCATAATTGACCCAAAAATCTAATTTTTTACTTCACTTTTTTAATATAGACTCAATATGGATCAGGATGCGACAAACCGCACCTTTTTACGACATTTAGAAGTGGTCTTATAATTTGAGTCAAGGTGGGGGAGGAACGCATGAGATCACGAATGACGCGCTGCGCCGTGCAGACCATGGATCCCACTGCCTCCCACATTTTTAGTTATCCCCCCCAAGATATGATTATTTTTGTTCATTGAATTCATTATTTTTAATTTTTCTTAAATTTTATTTTAAGTTTTGTTATGAAGTAATCAGTTCAAAAGTAAATATGTATTTAAAAATTGTTATTATTTTATTAAATGCATTAATAAATAAATAAATTTTACATCAGTTCTACATAGGTACATAAAGACAAAATTTACATCGATTGGGGCTTGTATCTCCATAACACAGTTGATTAATGGGGTACTCTTACTAATAAAATTAATA
Source organism: Vesta saturnalis (assembly GCA_036346205.1). Classification (NCBI taxonomy): domain Eukaryota; kingdom Metazoa; phylum Arthropoda; class Insecta; order Coleoptera; family Lampyridae; genus Vesta; species Vesta saturnalis. Next base: position 678,957 of record JARFJB010002063.1, read on the forward strand.
ATCATTTTTCTTAATTTTACTTATTGTGTAAAAGAAATTCAAGTTTTGTACCAAAATATAAATTGTAATATTTTGTTAAAGGAAAAATTGTTCAGATTTTTGAAACATATGGAAAAAGCAGACAGGCTGCTAAAATTTGCAGGTAGGCTGCCAAATCAGTACAACCCAGCTTCATATGATGGATCCCCTCAGCATTTTCGAAATCCTCCTTCAGTTTTCTTCTAGCTTATACTCTTCTTTTGCCTCTCATTTTTCGATACCGCCAAAAAGCCTTTTTCAGACTTTTTTAATCTTTTAGAATTTCAGTGCAGAATTTCCCTGGACTAATATTTAATTCTGCCAGTATTTTGCATCTACCCACATTTCCACCCTTGAAACAAACTAAGGTATCGTAGGAGCCTAACAATATTGTGGGTAGCCAAACAAATGAAGATTTTGGCACACTGACCCAAATAGAATTGTTGAAACTCTCATTTGTGTTCTGCGTCTTGTCATGGAGGCATTTTTCAAGCTGAGAATGGTTTGTCAACTCCCTAACAACGGCCGTTATTGCATCCGTTCACTATCTTGGGTGGATGAAAATGTTTGCTATGCTCAAAGCCTTCATTGGGGTCATTTTTTTTTATTTACACCTGTCTATAGAGCAGAGTTGATGTGCTGTGTTCTCAATGAAATGTGAAAAAATGTGTGCAATAGCAATATCTGTGATTCCACCTTTGCCTACAAATCACTTTCAGTCAGACATTTTTTAGGGGCTGCTTTTTCAGATTACGAAGGTGAGAGCCCATGCGTTTTTGCACATGTCCTGTACACTCACGTTTTTCTATCTGGACACCTTCGCCATGCGGCTTTTTTTCAATCACATTGAGGAATACCTTCGGATCGCCGCCTCCCCAAATAATGTGTGTACCTAACATTGCGAATCAGCAGAGAACGATGGAAAATTCTTTCTGCACGTATTACCTCCATTCTCGCACTTGACCGGTGTAGTTAGCCATACAGGCTCCTTAATGATTTCTTTTCTGGGCACCAATAGCGGTTGAAACTTGGCTACTGTAGGGGGCAGGTTCATCACTCCACAGAACAATTTTACTGATGCCGGACCTTTTCCTATTGCTCGTAGACTGTATACAAACCGGACGTTTATTGTGTTCACTTCTTTTTTGTACCACTATCTGGAATACAACACACAACGTTTAGAAAGAATCTCTACGTGTAATGTTAATAATAATAATTATTACATTATACATAATTAGGTGTAGTCATTTTTACTGCTGGCTAACTTACCATCAATTTCAAAATAATTTTTTTTAGAATTTGTCAGTGAGTTACTACTGGAACAACTTATGCACTCAACTTCTATGGTGGATGACAGCCTATTTCGAACACAAACAGATAAGCGTATATCTCCTTGACACTTTTTGCACTCTTACTGCAAACTTACTGTTTTGACTTGTTCTTCTACATTTACAATGTCAAACACTTCTTCACTTACAAAACTGTTATACTTTACTAACTGACGAGAAAATTTTGATGCAGATCAATTGGATGTAGGAGTCTGATTCTGAACAAGTTCCACAATTTTTGTTTGTTTGTGTAACCAACCACCAAAAACTTCTTCCTTTAAAAAAAAACTTTAGGCTTTGTCATTCTGGTAATAAAAAAGTAACAACAAAAATCCTCACTAACTAAAACTCAAAACAACTTTCACTTCAAATCAAAATTCAAAACGGGCATAATCAAGACCAAAAACACATGGCAAAAACAAAATTGTTTTTAGAAGGTCAATGTTATTTATGCTTATAAATGATAATCAGTGTTGCCAGTGTCAAATGAAAAACAAAAAATAAAAAAAATTAATCAAAAAGAAGTTTTTAATTGGTTCTTCAGTAACAAAAATATAAGTTTTTAATTATTTAAGTCTCCCGAAAAGTATGCTTTTTTTGCATATTTGCCCCATTATTTTCAAAACTATATATGCTATAGTTCTGATTTTTATCTTATTATGTTGGTAGTAACACTGGGAAGGTACTCTTTGGAGGAAGTTTGAAATTCATCGCACTTTGTGCTTTATGATAAACAATAATCGTAAAAAAAGTTAAAAATTTAAAAAGTTATGTACAACGTATATTTTGTACTTTCCTAAAATCCTACAATTAATATTTGTAAAATGGGATAAAATATGTGTATGCAAAGTTTGGTTCAGATTGGTCCATCCGTTTCTGAGATAATGGGTCATTTACTTTCCATAAGAATTGCATGTAAACGCGCCTCAGGACCTTACCTCCTTAAGTCAATTTGTTTCATAAACGAGTTTCATTATGTCGTTGTTTCCACTATTTAAGTCATAAATAATTGTGTAAAGTTTAACTGTAATCACATTTCAATTTTTTTACCTAAGCACATGCACACGCGCGCGTAGACGCACACGCAGACGAAAAAGTACAGGCACTATATTTTTGGACTCAGGCGACCTCAAAAAGGATATTTCCGGTCTTTTTTGACCAATTACATAACTTTCTCTTTAGGTGGGAAAGTTAAAAATATACAAAAAGAAAGATAGATTTCTTCGTGTTTATTCTTGCTTCTTTCTCAAGCCTGAAGAACTTCATGATAAGTCTAATATCCATTTATAGTGCATGGGTTTAAACATATAATGTACGAATGGCAAATACAAATAAACCATAAAAACACATTTTGATTAGTTATGTAGTGTCTCCAGGTACCCTACGTTAAAAAATGCAAATTGAACTTATTTGCAATAATGCAAATTCAATAACAAAACAATCGCTAAGGGATGTATCTTGACTTTACTGACAATGATGCTACTATTACTCAAATTAATTACTTGCCTTACATTGACTTTCCTGGCAATAATTAAAACATTAGAATTTATTTACAAGTCTGACATTTAGTTACTCGAAAACTTCAAATCTGATCAAAAGAATTGACCGTCTAGTGGTAGTTGCGCCGTTTTATTTGAATTAGATAGGGTTGGATGAGGTTAAGTGTTGCATCGTGTGAAACAGGTAAACAATGAAAACACTCAAATTAGAATTAACGAGCTTTGCGCAATGATGGTTCAACCCGTTAATTTAAGTTGGGAAAGAACCACCAAGAAAACCCAATTTATCCATAAATAAGTAATTTCACAAGAACATTAATAAATCAACTAACAAAAAAAATGAAAGGGTTTAATATGTAACAAGACACCAAGGTCAGGTTAAAGTGCGCACACAATTAGAAAATTAAGTAACAAAAAATAAAATAAAAAGCAGTTTAGTTGCACATAAACACAAACAAAAATAAGCGGCGAAATAACACCCACAATTGTGCCATAAGTCAACCAGAATAAAAATTATAATACCAAACATGTGGCCCTATACAACCAATCATGTCAGTCTTTAAGAGAATAAGCACACAATAATGCAGATTACGGTATATATGAAATATAACAAACCGTAAAATTACACAGACAGCAATAAGGTAACTGCAATGCAGTTTACCTACACTTAGACAAGAACAAAAAAAAAGGCAAGGAATTTACACATACACAATTGTGTGGTTAATAAAAATACAAAAATACATACGCACAATTACAATAAATTACACATGAAGAGAAATTAGTTCGTAGACAAACAATTCTAAATAAACCGACTGAATCAAATACACAAAAAAACTTAAAACAAAGCCTTACAGGGGTAAGGTGCAAATAAATCATAACACACCGGTATACAAGCTTGATTGACTGTGTTGGAAAATACAGCGTGCCTTTCTCAGCTGACAAATTCATCTATACAAAACAATAAGTTTAACGGTAAAGATGGAATTTGAGGTGTTTTTAAGGCCATTTGGACCCGTGTCTGTATACTCTGGTCTCCTTTATATCGAATTAACGGAGGTTTACCCTACCACGTTTGTCCACGCATCACTCTCTGTACACAAATATTAATAAACAGTCAACGATGCCTAGTCATACCAACAATGAGGAGGGCCACGGTATTGTTTAAAGTGGAGTTCTTTTATTTTAACAGATTTCAACTTAATGAGCCTGCGTGCGCAATTAGACACTTTTTGCAAGGAAATGATTGATTTTTAATAGGCTTGTTGAATTGTCTGCTGCGTGCTTTGATCTATGTTCAAATACCTACTTACATTTGAATATATTCCCTTTACTTTACTTTATCACAACACGACGAGTTAAGATACGCGGTTTAAACTCGATGTAACGACGATTATTCATAGATTAATTTTTGGAAAAGCTTACATTAATACACAAAAAAGGAGGTGTTTTATTTTTACTAAAATGTACACGATGAAAATATTTATAGACAGAACGGTTTACAATGGAGGTTTATAATTAAACAATTGGATCGATCCGGCTGAATCAAAACTCCAACCGCAACTGCCGTCTTTACTTCCCAAATCCGTAACAAACCTTATCGTTCTCGAATTTCCTAGTACCAAAAAAGATGCCTCTTTTTCTTTTATGATTGTGGTCCTGAACAGGCTAAATAAGGCCTATCGTGCTAAAGCACTCAGGAACACTTAGGAGGATGGATAGAGATAATGAATTGCCAATAGATGCCTATGAACAGCTACCTTAAATTTTCTCATATCATAAGTGAGAGGAAAACAGGAACTAGGGGATCATTCCAGAGTTTAGAAGCCGTGTAGAAAAATGTGGATTGCGCCCGTTTGGTACGACAAGTGGAGATTTGTACTGCATACTGATGATGTGAATGAGCGAACCGAGTGTTTCTCGCAAAGATAGCCGGAGATGGTATCAAAGAATGTAATTCACCAGCACAATAGCCGTTGTAATAACGATAATACAAAGAAAGAACTAAAACCATCCTTCTATGCTCAAGGGACTGTATGTGAGAAGTTAAGGACGGGTCATTTATAAGCCTAATCGCTCTCTTTTGAATACGATCAACGATATCGAGAGCGTATTGGGGAGCACTAACCCAAAGGTGAGAATTATATTCCAGATGAGGCCGAATTTGGGCCTTATACAGCAGAAGGAGTTGTCGAGAGGTAAAGTACTGCTTAGATCTGTACAAAAAGCCTATTTTACGAGCAGCTGTTTTGGTAGCTGACAGAAGATGGTCAACCCATGAGAGATTTGAAGATACAGTTATACCCAACAGAGTAATAGAGTCTGAAAACTTAAGAACTGAGCCATTCATACTTACAACAGGAAATGATCGATCTTTTTTGGCGGACATAAGGCAACACTGAGTTTTGTTAGCATTAAATTTAACTAGATTATTGCTTCCCTATTCGAGAATACGTTGAATGCCTTTGTTGATTGAATTTGCCATTTCAGCTTTAATTTCTTGATTTGACATAGAATGTGGATTATCACTATGAGTAGACAGAGATGAACTACAGTGAAGAGTGCTATCGTCAGCAAAGCAATGGATGGGGTTAGTTGTTGAAGAAATAAGGTCGTTTATGTACAGCAGAAAAAGTGTAGGCGCTATAACGGATCCCTGTGATACGCCCGCGTTAATGCTAACTTCTTTTGAAAAAAAGCCATAAACTACGACACGTATTCGTCTTTTATCAAGGAAACTAGAAACCCAGTTGATGAGCGTATCATTTAACCCAAACGAGGTGAGTTTGGCAAGTAAACACTTATGCCAAACTTGGTCAAATGCCTTTGAGATATCTAAAGCGACTACAACTGTTTCACCGGACTGCTCCACTGTATTGTTCCAAACTTGGGTCACATATGAAAGAAGATCGCCTGTTTAACGACTTTGCCTAAACCCATATTGGTGGTCACTAAGGAGTTTGTTAGTTTCAAGGAACGTGAGCAGTTGCTGATTGATGGCTTTTTCCATGATTTTAGACAAAATGGAAATGATGGCAATTGGTCTGTAATTTGAGGGATCGGTCTTATCACCTTTTTGGGAATAGGTTGAACATTTGCTAACTTCCATGATGAAGGAATTCCCAGAAGATGTAGAGATCGTATAGAGCTTAGATAGGACTGGTACTAGTTCGGGGAACATTTCTTTAAGACAATAGCTGGGATACCGTCTGGGCCAGTCTCCTTATTGAGATCAAGCCTACTGATGATCGATTCCAAGAGCTTGTACCGAAAATGAATTGGTTTCATAACGTATGAAGAAGAGTTGACTAGGGCACATCTTTTCCAGAATCATTGAGACACGAGTTTGATGCAAACAAATCCACAAAAACGTTGGCTTTGTCTACAGAATCAGCAACTACTGATCCCTCAATAGATGTCAGGGGAAATGAAGATGTTCGAAAGTTTTTACTAATGGCTTTTGCTAAAGACCAAAATTTACGACTGCCTAAAGGAGATGTAGCTAGTTCATTGCATTTTCGTTGTTCGAACAACTTTTTAGTTTTAGTGATGATACTTTTGCAGATATTTCTAGCACCAACGTATTCTACATGACTGTCAACCGATTTATTAGATTTCCATTTAATGTAACATTTATTTTTTAAAGATATTGCATCAGAACAAGCCTTATTGAACCAGGGTTGGGAACGTGAATGACCTACACGGTACTGTTTTTCGGAATGTATAACTCCATTCCCATGAGGATGACTTCAGATACTGAAAGAGCGATGTCCGAAGAAGAGGACGACTTAAAACAATATTCACGCCATGGAAAGGTTGCGAAGAAATCCCGTAAATTACTCCATCGAGCTGACTTAAAACACCACAAGGTTCTATCGGTTTTGCGAACAACAGTGGAATTAGCTACAGTGGAAATGATTTTTATTAGACAATGGTCGGAAAGACCTAAAGGCGAAAGAACGGAAGTTTTATAAACAAGAGGGTTTGATGTAAGAAAGAGATCTTGATTTGCGGTATGTTCTGACGTAATTAATTATTAAACTAGTGACGTTTTACACCAAGAATGTGCGTATAAAAATTGTCAACGATTCGTTACGATTCTGCGGTAAAGTTTCGAACGGACACCTGTTTCTACCCCAATATGTGTTTTTCTTTTTCTTTTCAAACCTTACTCAAATACCAGTTTCACACATTCTAATATTTCATACATAAAATACATGAAATAAAACATCTCATTAACATTAGCAAATTACAAATTATTATCAAGATATTTAAACCCATTAATTGTCCTTTCTATTACGGTAACAATTGCGATTTAAAAACGTCTATTACAATAATAAAAATTTCTCGGTCCGCTACCTATAGTTATAGAAGGCAGACGTCTTTTTTTACTAAATTGTATTTGATAACAAACTGTTAAAACCGGCATTTCAAAACAGCTGTACAGTAACGTAACATTTTCTAGTCTTATGTTAAAAATTCTACTATTATGTTACTTTTCGATAAATTAAAATGAGGTAAGTAATGTTATTTGTTGATTCTTTATTTCGAATGTTTGAGTATATTAACAATGTCATTAATTTAAAATACACAACATTTTATACCACTTGTAAATCTTTACAACATATTACTTAAATTTTCTGCTGTCACACAAGAACGGTGTCACATTATGAATAATTTCATTTTTCTTAACTACTTTTATAAAACATAACATTCATGTTAAGTAGTGTACATAGTATTTTTGTACGTTATTAAAAGTAGTATGGGTTATTGATATATGTTTGAGAGTTGCACTTTATACATCGAATATATTTTAAGCCAAATACAATATCATTTGTATTTTGTTTTTCTGTACATTTTACTGCTTATTGACCTATTAGCCAAGATTCAATAAAAATAAAATTACAATTACAGTATTTATCAATTTGTAAATCAATAATAAATCATTGATAAAAACTTTATCTGTAAGAAATACTCGTATAATTTATGTTGCTTTTGTACTACTCAAGATTTGATTAGTACTTATTTGATCTTGCAGTCACTTGACATTTTAAAGTATAATGTTTAACGTGTTACCACACGATGATGCAAACTTTTAACACTGAAACAAAAAGCGGATATAAAAAAAAAATCAATAAATCACACTCGCTTGAAAGTTGATTGAATTTTCAATATAAAAGATGAATTAATTGCAAATCGAACAACGAATATAATAATCATACTTGGATATTGAAGTAATAACTTATCGATAGATGTACTTTACACCTATTCAATATCATTGAATGCACAAATCATATTGTTAATCGACATGGAGCGACGCGTTTTAAAACCTGAAAAGAAAAGGTACATTTTTAACATACTCATGTTAGGATAATTAATACGTTTTACAACAATTTCATGAATAATTAACGGTGATTGCTTTACAAAATTAAACAAGACGTTTTCCCATTAACTATCATATTATAATCTTATGCAAGAGTGTTCGGTATCTTATATTTAATTTATTATCGTATTAGAGTTTGGTAATTAAAAGTAAAGTACAAGCCAAAATTGCAAATAATTAATGTGCCTTAATTACATGTTAGGTATTAAATCTTTACAATCTAATTTTCGATTGTTATAAATGCGTGTATTTTATTCGTATTAAACATTTTTATCTTAAAGCAAGAATACAAATAACTCATTTATTGTTTTAAAATCATAATAAAATCACATAATATACGAAACTATTCAGTAAGGTAAAATTAGCATTAAAATTAAGAACGTTATTTGAGTAAGATCAATGCTGTGTTACGCAAGAAACCCAATACACGTTTAGCAATGACTATCTGTGAATGAAATTTAAATATCAATGAGATGTACTAGATTCAATTATGTTTTGCAAACAAGATTTTGTCGTGTAATTTGTAATAATACAAGTACGGTTAACTAAAAATATGGAAATTGCATATCTATTCCTACTATTAAAGTTAATTTCGCAAAATTAATCTTTTTCTATTTGAGTATTGCTAAATACACCCTATTTTTGTTTTAATACATGAAGAAATATTGTGTTCAAGGTTTTATAGGTTAAAATCGGATTATATAAATTTTAACTTGAACTTTAACCAATGAACTTGTAGGCGTACATTAATTGAATCGAGCTTATTGCAACTAGTGATCTTAAATAATTATATAGTTAAGCTTATTATCAAAAATTATTATATATGTGTTTAAAAGTAGTTAACTTTTAATATTTGCTTCTTTTTATATAATACATTGCCAATATTAATTATCCTTACCACCTCTTTTATTTAACTAGAAAAATGATTGATGTACAATTTCGTCTTAAGTAACATTTAGCATGTTCAATGTAGGTATGGTCATGATAAAACCCATATACAATCATGTGTTTAAATGTAGTTTTTCTTGGGATACCTTTTCATAAATTACAATATTTTACGAAATAATTATGACAATAATTTTTTTGGGATAATTATGCATCCCTCGTTTAATGCGTTCATAGCGAAAATAGGCAGCATTGTAAAAACAAAAGCAATAATTTATTTCAGATGGATGTTTAATACTTCAAGTCAGATCTATGTTAACACGTTCGCTTTATCTAGAACTAAATTTTTGCACCCAGTAGCCAATGTACGTTTTTTGAACGTATTGTGCCACCATCCACATCCCTAGTGAGAAATTATCTATCAGTGTCCAAAACCTTGTTTATAGGACCAAAAGGGCTTTGACGGATGTGTCGGTCATGAGCATATATGTGCATTAACTCTTCTTCTGTGCTGCTGACGGATGATCCGTCATACGTAAGTTATGTGCTATTTGCTATCGTGTTATTCTGAAAACATTTCGTAAATATACTTTTATTCTGAAACACCATAAATAATCATTTTGAATAAGAACTTAAACATAAAACCATTATACAATAAAAATGTGCATTTGCAAGGCTCAAAATATGAACACAAAAAGGGAACGGTAATATCCGTGACAGAAATTATTACTGTTACAAAAAAAAAAAAAAAAACGTAACACGAAAAAAATATTAATTATTTTTTCTCATGGTACTCACTAAAACAACGACACACAACACTAATTTCTGTGGACATGCAAGGTATACTGTTTCCTTTTCTTTCTTTTTATTGTAACACACCTTTCTCAGCAGGGGTAGGAGGTAATTTCCGCAGCGTGTGGTTACAGGAATGTCGGGGTATAGATGCAGCTGGTGTTTCAATGTTTTCAATTTTCAACAAATATCTAATTATGTGTAGTCTGAAATCACAGAATGGCATTCGGCGATTGGAACCGTATTCTTTCAAGTGCAGATCTGAATTCAGTAACACCAATTGCACTATATGTATTCCCAGTTTTTGATACCATCTAAGGCATTTTATGGAAACCGGATAATAGGCCATCAACTGGTTCCACCGATCTACTCCGCCCATCAATTTGTTGTACATTGCTATGGCTTCTGGTTTTTCCTTCACCTGGGCTCTTCTATTATAACCCTAAAACATGTCGTTGCCGAATTCTGTCGAAATATAGACGACCTGTCTTTTATCACGCCACAGTTCTACATTAATGCCTTCAGAATATAGACCAACACTTTCCCCTTTTGCTATCTTAGGTGAATTTATTTCTGCTGGTAGGTCCTTTCTGTCTAATCTTATTCTTCCTTTACATAGCGTTTCCTATACACAAGCTGTAGTGCCAGGTTGTAACTGTTATAGTAGTTATCCATACACAAGCTATGTCCAGCATCCAATTTCTCCTGCATCAAATGCAATACTATACTTTCTGCATGTCCCGTTCCTCCTAAATCGTCCAACACGCCCGTATATAACGCGAATTCCATGACCAAGCTTTCAGGTTCTGTCAACATATATAGTTTCATGCCATATTTATTTACTGTCTGAACAGTAACCTTTCCCACCACAGCACCATGGACTCATCACGAGACACATTTTGCCCGGGGTAATTAATTCTCTACATTTTCTGATGGAAATAGTTTACTATAGGTCGTATTTTGAGTAGTCTGTACTGAGGTTCTGGTTCGGTACGTTTTGGATTTGCCTGAAAGTGCAGGCAACGCAAAATAATCAAAAATACGCTCATTTTTTGGCGGAAAAATAGGGAGATTAAATAAAGGTCCTTTTTTCCAATAATCTTGGATTCTGTGCATTGCAACCGTGCCGTGCCCATGTGAAAAAGCAATCCGAGAAAAATGCATCTACTGTAATATTTCTCCATCTGGCAATTACAGAAAATTGAAACACTGACTGTGTCAAAAACATGTGCTCGCCGTGTTTATTTATTTATTTGACTGGTCATCATCTCATAGAATGTGTCGTCCACTAACAGATTGAAAGAATCAACTTGATTCTGACCTCAATAAAAACAAAAAATACTGTTACAAAACTAATAGCAAAACACGAATTCCTTATCTGCTGGAGCACCTAGTAAGCGCTCGATTTTGGAAAATTGGACATTCCGTGGGTTGATGCTAGGAAGAGAGGACTAATTAACTCCGGAACTTGTAGCTTTCATAAATGCTAACTTAAACAAAATTTGAAGGCCGCCTGTCTCTATAAAATATCGATAATAAAATTTAAGCACTTTCAATCGTGTTTAATTAACTTTTGGCCCTATTTTGATTTATATTAATAAACCTTATAAAGAAGAGCTATATAGCATAACATAACATAACCAGTTACGCCATACCCTCGAGGGGTAGATAAAACAATCCCTCTCTCTTGTTTATTTTTTATTTGCAATGTTTCTCCATGCTTTCCTATCCCTGCATACCTCCCTATTTTCTACAAGATTCATATATTGTCTCTGACACGCCCTTTGATTTTTAAGTCGTTATCTTCCTTTTTTATCGTATACTCCACCTTATTCAGCCAAGTTTTACGGGGCCTACCAGGTCTGGACTTACCTCTAACTTCACGCATATACATCTGCTTTGGTAAACTTGTATTATTCATTCTTTTAATGTCACCAATCCAAACAAAGGAAAATGCCACGTATTTCATTCTCTACCCAAGGGGGAGGTTGGGCTACTCGAGCTTTCCGTGCTCCTTCAACCAAAAGCATGGATTCCCAGCATCCATACATATATACGTTACGTATATATGCGTGGTGGAATTAACGATGGGCGTGGTCAGGATAGGATCGAAAGGAACTGAGTTAGGGTTCTAAGGGGGAAAATACTACCCCAGCATTCGCCCAAGTAGCCGCACATGGTGTGCATATACGCAGTGACCATGCCGCTACATGTGTATGAGTTAAACCCCCCGAAAAACCCTCATACAAGGTAGAAGATAACGGGAATCGAACCCATTACCTCCCGAATGCTAAGCAGGTCGTGTCATCACTACGCTACCAGCTCGGTGACCAATCCAACGTACTGTACTATTTTTATACCCATCAATCATCGCCTTTTCTTTGCCACGCTCCTTCATTATACACTCATTCTCCATCTTATTCCATCTCGTTTATTTATTTTGTTTTCGAGCTTTCTTGGTATACCTGTGTCTTACTTCCATTCAGTACTGATGGGACAAACACGCCATCATAAATTGCTCGTTTCGCAGCTAAGCTCATACTTTCATTTTTCATTATTGTTCATATATCTCCAATCACTTTCCTTCCAGCAATGATTTGTCGTTCAATCTCGCCATCCATTGTACTTCTGCAGTAAACATTGTACCCAGTCCTTAGTCCTGTTATAGGTAATTTTTACATGGAAAAATTTGTAACATCAGCGTTACAAAATACACCTGAGAAACCTTCATTTTGGTAAAGATATGTAGATGATACATTTGTTATTTGGAGACTTGGAGAAGAGGCACTGCATGAGTTTTTGGTTTTTATAAATGGTATACATCCCAGTATTCAGTACACCATGGAAAAAGAAACTAATGGAAGTTTACCATTTGTTGACATATTAATACCTAAAAATAATAATTCACTATCTTTTAAGGTTTGCAGAGAGCCGACACACTGACAGATACCTTCATAAATTATCCAACAAACATGCACTTCAAAAAATTGGTATAATTAAACCTTTAGTAGATCGAGCAAAACGAATTTGTGACCCTGAATTTTTGAACAAAGTGCTTAACAAAATCCTTGCAAGATAATGGATATTCAATTATAGATATTAATAATGTTATTACACCTTCTAGACATAACCTTAAAGAAAAACCAGTTCTTAATGTTGGTACTGCTTTTCTTCCTTTTATAGCTAATGTTACAGATAGAATTGAAAAAATCCTAATTAAATATGCCATTAGGACTATTTTTAAACCTACAAGAAAAATTAAAGAACATTTAAGATCACCTAAAGATGTTTCAAACCCATTAACACCTTCCGAAGTGTATAATTTATCATGTTCATGTGGAAAAGTATACATTGGAACCACAAATGTAACTTTGATACAAGACGTAAAGAACATATGAGATTTTGTAGATTAGGTCAACCAGGGAAGTATGCGGTAGCTGACCATGCTCTAAATAACCTAAATCATGACATTCAATTTGACAATATCGAAATATTGTCAAGACAAACTCATTATTATGTTCGTTTACAATGTGAAGCTATTGAGATATATAAACACCCTAATAATTTTAATGGACAACGAGAAAATCTGCGTTTAAATAGGTCTTGGCATCTTATAATTTAAAAAAAGGCATAATGATACGTCTTTATTCTGATTTTAATTTTGACTTTTGGTATATCTAGGTTTTTTGCTGTGTTTCACCTAGACCTTGAAGCAAATGCTTTACAAATTATATGTTAAATTACCACAGCTTTATCATTTAACATAAGTATAAAATTAAGATAAAAATTAAAAAAAGTACAAAAAACATTCTGCATTATACTTTTCATTGTTAACAACACTTGCAATTAATTAAATCTTTGTTAGATTTAACTGGATTATTTTATTTGATGTCATGTTTATATTTTTGAATGCTTCTATCATTTTCAAATTGAAGTTTTTCACAACTTTACACTTACACCATAACTTGATTAAATTTTGTTAAATGTGTTTTTTGGCTGACATTTTTCATTGTTAGCCTTCAACCGTTAGAGGGTGCTCTGATTTGTTATCTTAAAGACAGTTTAACAATATTTAATTTTTAATGACCTAGTTATTCTTTACTAAAGTTTCATTCTATAGTTGGCTTTATACGTTTTTCAAACTGTTATATTGATAACATGCTGACGAAGATAACTGTTAGTGTTATCGAAACGTTTGGATTGTATAATTTAGAATACACCACTAAAAAACCCAAAAAAGATAAGTATTTTATTATGTGTGGTAATGGTGAAAGCTTACATTTTCACATTAAACCATTTGTATCGTTACATGCTTGCCTAACACATTTATACATGTTGGAAAACCACGGTTACAGAACACAGCCTTGTCGCACTCCTTTCTCAATACTAAAGCATAGAGAAATTAAAAAAAAAGAGAGTGCCCGGTTCCGTACTTAAAATAAGAAGAGCATTTAATCATCAAAGCCGAACGGCGAACGGAACGAAAGAGTGTGGGTCGACGCGACAGTTGTTTTAGATCTGCCTATTCGAGCGCTCCCATGCACGTATAACCTTGCGCAAAAGCTCAAACTGTATGCCAACTAGCACATATATTTTTTTAATTTCTCTGGGTACAAAGTATTCACTCACACCTCCTCTCACCATAAACACATGTTCGGTTACCGTTATATACTGCCATTATTCCGTTTATTAGATATTTACTTACGCCGCGGCCGTATACATTTAATCTTTCACACTGCTTCTCTATATTCACTCGGTTACATGCTTTCTCCATATCCACAAACGCACAGTACAGATTCTTTTTTACACTTAAACACTTTTCCATTACCAGCAGCAGAGAAAAATTTTCCGAAATTCCACTTTCATTGTAACCCACATTACCCGGGGGGATACTAATTCGTAGTTTAACACATCTTTTCGCCCTTTCACTCACGATCACTCCTACTCTTTTAGCGCCATACATTTCAGTCTCCTTCTGACCATAGTGCTAGGATGCCACCCTCCTTCTCCACAGCACCTTTCCTCTGCGCAGTATCTCCGATTCACACAGAATATCAAACTGTCTTTCATTCATTACATTAGCAATTTCAAATTCCATACACCCCTTTTATATTCCATATACCAACTCGCCATTCTTTCCGTGCACTGTTGTAAGCAATGGGGCCTGTCTGTTTCGACCTTGACCGCTACTTGTAGCCAGGTCGATACGAAGCAATGGTCTTGTTTTTTTAGTAATTGAATTAGCAGGCACAAAGGTTACAAGCCAAATCCTGTACGGGTACTAACGGTATGGTCCTACTACCGGACAGTGCTGGTTCTTATTTAGCCTACTGCCCCAACAAGAAAGGAAGTAGAAATAGAGACAGATATTAATAATATAAATGTGTGTATATATATATATATATATATATATATATATATATATATATATATATATATATATATATATATATATATATATACAAAGTCTCCGGAAAAATGTGGGAATCCTCTCGGATTTAGATAGAAGACGAAAAAATAACATGGCAAGTTCCTATAAATTTTTTCCTCCAAACCCTCCCTACGGAGATGTGAGCCCCTAAAAGACGCTGCTGGAAATAAGTTTTTCTTGAATAACTTTTACAGTACTTGACAGAATTTAATAAAAATTCAGTATGATGGCCACTAGTAAGGGCCTCTTAAAATAGTATTCTTGAACATATTTAGCTTGTTTAGTTTACCAGGGATTGACTAAGTTGTACACCTTAACGCCTAAATCTTTAATACCCTGTAAGATAAAGATCTAAAAAAAATATGTTTGGATAGCTTGAACCATTACCTAAAAAAAGGTATACTTGTTTAATATCTATAAAATGAACCATTTTCGAGAAAAAAAATAATAAACGAATTAATGTTTTATAATTAATACATTATTAAAAAAAATTGAGCCAGTGTTTTTTCGAATTTTATGAGAAAACACTCTTTTAATAATAAATTAGGAAAACCAAATTAAACATATTAATTATTTAAAAAATGTTGCAAACTTAAGCGAGTTTATTGATCCACGAGGTATAATTTTATTTCTTGTTTATTTTATCTACCTTCACTCAAACAAACATATGTCAAACATTCCTATGGCACGAAATAAATAAATAACCTGCATTCCTAGATAAAAGAAGGATAGATGTTCAACTCGAATTACGCAGCTGTAACTGCTTTTTAATCTAGAAGGCGGTACGTGAAGCTTTTCCCCAACCCGTTAGATGGCTTTAAAATCACCGAAAAAATGCGAAAAA
Source organism: Vesta saturnalis (assembly GCA_036346205.1). Lineage (NCBI taxonomy): Eukaryota > Metazoa > Arthropoda > Insecta > Coleoptera > Lampyridae > Vesta > Vesta saturnalis. The sequence continues at coordinate 695,134 of JARFJB010002063.1, forward strand.
GTCTCTTTTATTCTTGAATCACCGATTCTTTTATCTAGGATCACCGAATCGTTCCGTAAAAATTCGAAGAAGTCGCATTTATCTTGCTACCCACGTGGTTAGCACGCGTTGATTACATTTTGACAATTTAGTATTTTCTGCGATTATCGTTTATTTTAAAGCGTATAATGTCAATATACGTAATCATTCATTATGTGCCATATTAAATTCAGCAAGAAATATGTTTTCAAGACAGAAATACAGAAATTACAGATTGTCAAAAGCAGTTGGGGGTATATTGAATAAGTTTGTTAGTATAATGGTTTATTAAGTTCGTTATATTCACATAGAGCACTTAATTATTAGTAATTATTATTGTTTACAACTAAGTACTTATACTTAAACTTGTAATTTAGAAAATTAAACCTTTTCTGAGATGTCGTTTTTATTTTTGTTTTGTTAAGCATTAATTTTAAAAAGTGTACGATTCTACTCCAACATTATAGAATTTAAATTTACCGCACTTTTAAAAAAGCTTTTCCCCAGGTTGTTTGGTGGCGCTTTTGCTGTCAACTTGTACAGTCATTTAGTTGGACATCTAACCTTTTGTTCATCTATGCCTGCATTTTAGAACTTGACATTTGTCACATCGCTGATACATTGATGGACATTAATTTACTTTAAATTTACTGATTTTTGGATATCGTAGTGATTTGAATTGTAAACTTATTCGAAATATAGAATTCACTTTTATTGAATATGCATCTCATGTATCGTCTTGCTTCTTGCAAAGCTTTGGAAGCAAGAAGATTATATGACGAGATATTTCCTAATCGTACTATTCCAAATCAGAAGACATTTCAACCAGTTGATCAACGTCTAAAAGAGAATGGTGAGTGATTTCGGTTACTAAGGTAATAATTTTGACTTTCTTTATAATTTTAGGAATGTTTAACAAAAAAAGTACGGATGCTGGTCTGACAAGAACAGTGCCTACGTGGAGTTAGGGGAAAATATTTTGAATGCTGTAGATAGCACTCCTTAAACGAGCACTCGCAAATTAGCCGCACAATTTAATAAGCCGGAAACAATAATTCAGGAAGTTCTTCAAGAACAGCTGTTATACCCATATCATTTGGAAAAAGTGAATTAATTGATTCCTGAAGATTTTACTCGTAGAATGCAGTTCGCAAACTGGCTATTGGATCAGCAACGAAATAATGAAAACTTCATTAGCACTATTATTTTTACAGATGAAGCAGCTTTTACCTAAAATTGTATCACTAATTTACACAACTCACACGTATGGGCTGATGAAAATCCTCATGCAACTATTATTTCGCATCATCATCAGTTTCAATCAATTAATATCTGGGCAGGAGTCATTGGCAATTTTTTGATTGGACCATTTGTATTGTCGGCCGATTGAATAGACAACTTTATTTGGAGTACCTCCAGAACGTTTTTCAAGGTTTAATAGAGTATTTACCTCTTGAAACCCGCCGAAACATGTACTTTATGCACGATGGGGCACCACCTCATTTTAGGGTTGCTGTGCGGGAACACTTAAATAACGTCTATCCAAACCGTTGGATAGGTAGAGGTGGACCTATCGTTTGGACTCGTAGATCTCCCGACCTGACGTCTTTGGATGTTTGTATGTATGTTTTTTATCGTGTTATATATAATTAAACTCTCCTTCAATTCAATTTCTTTGAATATTCTGGTCCCGGAAAATTATAACGATACTTTCTACTTTTTCTTGCGCGGAATATGTTTTAGCCGAAACAGAATTACATGTTAAAATCAGTCGGCGTCAAGCAACATATGACCAATAATGCAGATGCGCATGTTGTTTGTTTATATTATTCCAAAGCATCTTTTGTCGTTTTTTTACGGTTAGAAAAAAGGAAAATTATAATTAATAGAAGGTATGTACAGCTGTAGTATTAATTAGGGAAGGTAATAATTGAATATACAAAAATTACCATTGAAATAGCTGTGCTGCGTCCGCATATATATATATATATATATATATATATATATATATATATATATATATATATATATATATAAATGAATAGATCTTAGACACCCTAATATATATATATATATATATATATATATATATATATATATATATATATATATATATATATATATATATATGTAGGGTGTCTAAGATCTATTCACGTTCTATGGTTCACTCTGTTATAAAAAAATCAGTTAAATTAGTTGAGTTGGGCAGAATTAAAGGGGGAATCTCATGCCGATGACATAATGTAACAATTTTGTCAGCCTTCTGAGATATTACAAAAATACTAAAAATTTATGTAATATTTAAAATAAAAAACGTTTTAAAATCGCATTTCATAGATACCTTTAAGCAAAATGTGATAAACTGGTAGAACATCTTTTTGCGTTAATACGTTTTGAGCTACGAACCAAACCTACCTTTTTTTAAATGGCATTCATAGGTGAATATGCACTCAATTAATTAACTGTTTTTTCTGATTCTATGGTTTGCCATATTTTTATCTCTCTTAATCTCACAATTTATAAAATCTATGAAACTGAAACAAAAGTTATCCTGCCAATAAATTGAAAATAATTTGAATATCAGAATCATTTTGTAATATTAATGAATTAAAATAAAATCTATATATATATATATATATATATATATATATATATATATATATATATACACAGTGTGACTCATTTACACCCCTGTGAAATTTTAAGTTATTAACCGGTTTCAACCAATTTTTTTAAATGTCAAGTAATGAAAGATCTACATCGGGACACAATTTTCAGTTCCAGTTTTCAATTTACTATGACACTTTTCGTAGTCGAAAATAGAGAATTTTGATTAGCGATCTTTTATAAAGAAAATTTCAATACCACTAGATTCAGAATGGCTCCAAATAACTGTGATCCAAATTTTATAAAAATATATTTATTGATAACAATGTTATGACAACTTAAAATTTGAAAACTCACTATGCTAACAGTTAGAAAAGAACACTCTGTATCAATAGATGGCCATGGAAATTGTTTTTTAATATTTTATAATTGTTAGACTAAACCACCAATGGAGAAAAAAAAATTAAAATAACATCAGTATTTAATAAAGGTAACCGAGTTACATTTAACTTTACACGGAATTAACTAATAAAAGAGAATGGGAAACTTAACTGTAACAAAACTATTAAACTTCATTTTATTTTAGATCCACCATCTAGTTCGATACATTTATCGTAGCGATTACGGAGGTTTTTAATTCCATTCCTCAGTTCTTGTGGGGTAATTTCTTCACATGCCTGTCGAGTTCTTGCAAAAACTTCGTTTCTGTCTCTTGGGCGGGTTTTGTAAACTTTCTGTGAGTAGTCCTTATAAAAAGAAATCTGAAATTGTTAGACCTGGAGATCTCGGTAACCAATTCATTAACGGACTACCACGGCCTGTCCATCGGTTTGGATAATGTTCGTTCAGCCATTGCCTCACAGCTCTGGTACAATGAACTGAACACCCATCCAACTGGAAAACTAAATTTAATCGTTCATTAATTGGAATCTAGCGTATGTCATCCCACATGTCGGTATTTAAAAACTGGAAAAAGTTCTGCGCGTTAATGTTTTCCTCAAAAAAGGAAGGACCAATAGTTTCCGTCTAAATGAAACTTAATATATTAGCCTAACAAACACATTTCTTATCTGGTTGCGCCAGCTAGCTTGATTATTAAGAAAAATGATTCCTGTTATCAATCATCGAAAATATATTGAAATTGATCTTCTTAAATGTAAATGCAACTGGTAACTTTACTCGATATTCCTTTATTTAGCGTTAAATCTTTTAATATTCGTAATGGTTAGTAATAAACTTAAATGAAGCAGTATGATTATTTAATTTAAATAAACTCAAAAATGCATAAATGCTTTTTTTACAATAACACATAAAAAAAAACAATCCTATGCTAACCCATGTTTATTATTATGATATTTCCTATTTCTTATTATCTAACATACACATATAAATTCTGTATCAACAGTGAGTGAAAGTTGATTCATTCGGTGTTGATTGTTAAACAATTTATTAAGGAAAAGTAAAACACATAAGTGTTTATTTTATTACACATAGTCATCAACATTACGTGTTTTGGTAGATGATAAGCCGTGTATACGCTTCTGACCATGGAGGTGTATTCCTTTAGTATATTTTGTAGAAGCTCGTAGCTGATTCTGCACAAAAAATTGCAATACCTAGAATTTGTTGAACGATTTTATTGAAATTTTCGCCAACGATGTCTTTCATTAGAGCAAACAAACGATTAAAATTTTATTAAAATCTAGCTAGTAGTTTTTTTTTGTTTTTTCCTTTGCACTTTGTAACAATAAATTTGAAGAAATAAACCAATCAGTCGTGTAAACCGAAATGTTACAAGGGTATTGAGATGTTGGCCCAAATGGTCCGAGGAACGGGTGCAACAACGTCGCCCCGGATCTGGACGTCCCCGCAGGACTACAGATCGCGAAGAGCATCGCTTAAGCCTCTTGGCCACAAGAGAAAGATTTTAAACAACTCGATCGATTATAAATCATTGGATGAGAGGTGTAGGACCCAGAATGTCAATGTCATCTGTTTAAGGATAAGGATAAGGTCTTATGAGCTGCGTTAATATCGTCCATTTTTATGTGTTCCTCTTACACCGCTTCACCGTTTACGCAGGCTAGAATGGAGGAACGAAACAGCGAATTAGGTGCAAGAATGGCATCGAATTGTGTTTAGTGACGAGTCCCGATTTTGCTTGTGGGCCTATGATGGTCGTACGAGGGTCAGACGGATGCGTGGAGAACATAAAAATCCCACATTTTTTGTGGAACGCAACACAGCCCTCACACAAGGAGTGATGATATGGGGTGCAATATGTTACGGTAGCGGATCACCCTTGTTCTTCATTGATGGCAACTTAAACGCCGCTGGTTATATTCCCAATGTGCTAGAACCCGTTGCGCTTCCATATCTTCAGGGGCTGGAAAATCCCATTTTCCAACAGGATAATGCGCGCCCTCATACCGCAAGGGTTACAACACGTTTCTTGGAAGAAGCTAACATTGCCGTCCTCCCATGGCCTGCTCGGTCGCCTAATTTGTTGCCCATTGAACATGTACGGGATGAGGTCGGTAGGCGACTGTGTAATTTACCACACCCTCCAGATAACTTACACGATCTCTGGCTACGGATTCAAGAAGCTTGGGTTCATATACCGCAGGCAGCTATAGATCACTTGATTGATAGCATGTCACGCCGTCTATATGAATGCATTACAAATCGTGGCGGAGAAACTCATTATTGAAAAAAAACATGTTTAGTTTTTGTTCTTTTGTTTTCAAATTTTAATCGTTTGTTTGTTCTAATCACATATATCGTTGACGAAAATTTCAATAAAATCGTTAAATAAATTTTATGGAAGTCAGTATATTATTTTATAAGTTTTAATTATCACTTCAAGTTTTCACCACAAACTGCAAGTCACGTAAAGTATCCATTAACCTTTTCTGGTTTTGTTCTTTATTTACAGATTTACCACATTGGAGCGATGATAGTATTTTATATCTTTCGTTAAATATTTAAATACACTCATGGATGACCTCCAATATGCACAACTACGTTATTTTAAATTGTTGGGCCACCTTCCCTTTTTCACCGATTTAGCAATATTCGCACTCTTATTCACTTTAATCTTTTATCTTTTAATAAGGATGGTATCCTTTTTAATTCCCTATTACAAAACTAACTTTTATTTTCTCAATTAGAGTGTAGCGTGACTATATACTAGCGTCACTCGTGCTTCTCTTTTACCAACTTCAAACATCAGCTCACAAAAACTAACTAAAAAACTACAAGTCATTCAAACCGCATCTTCCCCTCTTTTACAACTCATTTATAAATCCGTGAATGGCTACGAACGTTAAATGTCTTCTAATTAAGTACGTACATAACTTCTTGAAGTAGATTCTCATATCAATATTTCATACATTTATAAAATAAGCAGGTAATCATTTCTCATTCTATAAATTATCATATAATTATAAAATATTATACAACTTAGCGCGAAATTTGAAAATTCTCAGGCAACCGTTACAGGGGGTGTAGGTGTGCGTGTGCTTGTGAGATTTCGTGTGCACCTACGTTTTTTTGTGGATGTGTGTGTAAGTATGATATATTGGGAGGGGAGGGGCGCTTATTCGGCGCAGGATCATATTTCTCATGCAATAATTCCAGCGCACAGATTAAAAAAAAATTTTTTTAATTTTTTGTATATCTGAATGATCATTTTTGCACAAAAATGTGTAAACATATTTTTAAAGATAATTAAGTTTTCTGTTTACACAGCTTTTTTTATAAAGTTTATGAATACGAAACTAAATAAACCTTAAATAAAATGTAAAGTGCTTAAACTGCATTATCGATTCACTGGGGAAGCTGGTCGCTTTGGAATTTTCTTTTCACGTTAACATCTGTATAACTATTGACCTGTATCTGACAAATTATTTTTACCTTTACAACGTTACCTATTTTCAATTTGAACGTTTTACAAAGGTGGTTGCATAATCATCTTAAAAAGCGTATAATTCCATTACCGCATTGTATAACTAAAATATAATACTGTAAACTAAATGTTGTGCATCATTCCAACTTGTGAATTTGTCAAAATTTGTGTAAAACGCTTTAATAAGATTTTTTTAACTCAGACTAAGTTTATAAAGTCTGTTTCTAAAAATATTGTTTTTTAATTATTCAGTTTTAGTATCATATTACTTTATAAATACAAATATAAACCAAAAGTATTTAAAAATAACTGAAATGTAGAAGCCCAATAGCAGTGAAGATTTCTCCTTTCCCTTTTCTATAATAAAACTAAGTAAAGATATTAAGCTGCGCAGTAGAAAACTGTAACACACATTTTGAATTGTTTGTGTTACATGGTTTAGAATGGAAAGAAGGTAGATGAGGGTTTAATGTAAAGCTGGTGTTTGTCACTCGGATTATTGAAAATTTATCTCGAATAGGTTTTTAAGGAATGGAATATTGGGCATGCCAATGGAAAGCAATGAAGACATCCAAGTTGTCACATCATAAAGGAGCTTATACAAAAGTACGCCACGATGAAGGATAGATATACGCGGGTCCCCGTGTATGTGTATGTGCGTACAATACCTTGCAGAAACAATTCCCTTTTTACCTTCTAACCTACATTGTTACACGGTCCATTCTTACTAGCTTATGAAATGCTTATGAAATAATCATATCATTCAATGGTGAGTGCCTCCGGTCGTAGTAAATTCTAAATTAGCTGAAAAATGACTTAAACGTTCACACTTACCATAAACTAACTCTCGAAACTTGTTTTCGAAAACAAATACAGAAAGGCGCAATTTAATTTACTGAATTCTCGTAACCGTCAAATTTCAAAAACTGATTAACAAATAATGTAATACTCGTGATGTTCGTATAGAAGTCGTTTCAAAAGGATAATTTAATAATCTCTTTTGCATAATTCCCAAAATCAAGATACCTACTCTTTAATATTTATTGTGAGCAAAAACTTCTGTTAGTTAAAGATGCAGTTTAATTTACTGCATACTCATTACCTTTAAATTTCACAAACTGGTTAACAAAAACTGAATAACGTTAAACTTTTATTCTTTAAGGCCAATAAACTGTAAGGCAATTCAATGCAAATAAATACAATAAATTTGCTATAGCAACTAGGCTTAATAATTTTTCCAGTGGCCAATATTTAAATATCCGAATTGATTCTTTAAATCTCAATTCTTCATTCAAACTTACTTTCATAACCAAGGACAACAAATAATATAAACCGTAAATATTTCCCAACTACGATTTAAATTGATTAAAACAATTTTGTTGTCAACCTACTATAAAACCAACTGCACAAAATTGTTTTGAGAATTTGCATTCGGTACCAAAATGGCCCTTATGTCGACCGGAATGTCATTTTTTTAAAATTCACATATGTATTCAAATATTTAGCTTTTGGGTTTTTAATGGTGTGTGTTTTATTTATACAAATCTATACGTTTCGATAACAATATTATAGTTACGTCCTGAGTAGTTGTAATATTTTTAAGAATTGTTTAAGATGTGGACACAAATTTATGACGTACGAAAAAGATGAAAATGCAAACATAACCCTGCTATTAATACAACAGTTTGAGAAGCGTGTAAAATTATCCAGTCTAATTTTAGTAAAGAATAATTAGATCCTTAATGCATTAAATACCATTAAACTACCTTGAAGATGATAAATCCGAACACCCTAACGGTCGAAGGCTAACAGTGAAAAATGTCATAATTAAAAAGTAAATTTAATCAAATTACGATATAAGTGAAAATATATTGCAACTACTGAGGACGATATCTGCAATTGTTATCGAAACGTATAGATTTGTATAAATATAAATAAAATATACACCATTAAAAACCTAAAAAGCTAAGTACTTGAATTATATGTAATAATGATGAAAGTTTACTTTTTCGTATCTCACATAAGTAGTTTTATCGGTATCGAACTCGCAAAAGATATCTCTCTCAATCCTTAACGTCCTTTTTACGTCACTCATAGCAACGACGATTTACTCTCTTTACTCAATCTTGACCAATGGCAACTCATTCTAGATATTACGTCCAGCGCAAAGTTACGACGAAGCTACGCAATACATCAATAAAAGTTATTCATGTACCCTTTAACGTTAATATCACAAATTTTAGAAAGTACACCAATTTTCCTGAAATAGCAAGACATTCATCTCGCTATAGTTGGCAAAATTTTCTCTGTACATGAACTACAATTTTTTTTCGTGACAATTTAAGGCTCGATATCATCGATCTACTCTATTAAAAATGCAGAAACGTTACGTTACGTTACGACTCCCGCCACCACAATTTGCTATGCATTATCAAAGTTTACTCTACATTTTACTGAAACCCTAATTAAATATTATGTAATGATTTTACGTGAGGGCTATTAAAATTTACGTAAAATTTACTACATTAAACGTTAGTTAGCCTTCATTCTATAAAAAATATTACATTTATATGTATAGGAACCTGATGTATAAAAGCACATTTAACAAGCTTCATGTCCTTGCCCTCTTGTACACTAACGATTTCGGTAAATACCAGTGTCGTGCGTAATACTTTTACCTTTATATCATTATCCAAAAGTAATTCTTTAAACAGTCATTCATGTTCAAATATCACTAATAATGAAATTATATAATACGCTAAAAATATCAGTGACGTAGCATTTGAAAAATACACTTAAAAAGATTTTCCGTGTAAAAACACTCTCTTATACTACTCAAAAGACACGATACATATATATATTTTTTAATGATTGTGGACCTGAACAGGCTAAATTTGGCCTATCGTGCTAAAGCACTCAGGAACACTTAGGAGGATGGATAGAGGGATAATGAATTGCCAATACATGCCTATGAACAGCTACCTTAAATTTTCTCATATCATATCATAAGTGAGAGGAAAACAGGAACTAGGGAGATTATTCCAGAGTTTAGAAGCAGTGTAGAAAAATGTGGATTGCGCCCATTTGGTACGACAAGTTAAGAACGGGTCATTTATAAGACTAATCGGTCTCTTTTGAATGCGATCAACGATATCGAGAGCGTATTGGGGAGCACTAACCCAGAGGTGAGAATTATATTCCAGATGAGGCCGAATTTGGACCTTATACAGCAGAAAGAGTTGTCGAGAAGTAAAGTACTGCTTAGATCTGTACAAAAAGACTATTTTACGAGCAGCTGTTTTGGTAGCTAACAGAAGATGGTCCACCCATAAGAGATTTGAAGATAGTCATACCCAACAGAGTAATAGAGTCTGAAAACTTAAGAACTGAGCCATTCATTCTTATAACAGGAAATGATCGATCTTTTTTGGCGGACACAAGGCAACACTGAGTTTTATTAGCATTAAATTTAACTAGATTATTGCTTCCCCATTCGAGAATACGTTGAATGTCTTTGTTGATTGAATTTGCTATTTCAGCTTTAATTTCTTGATTTGACATAGAAAGTGGATTATCACTATGAGTAGACTGAGATGAACTACAGTAAAGAGTGATATCGTCAGCAAAGCAATGGATGGGGTTAGTTGTTGAAGAAATAAGGTCATTTATGTACAGCAGAAAAAGTGTGGGCGCTATAATGGATCCCTGTGGTACGCCCGCGTTAATGATAACTTCTTTTGAAAGGAAGCTATCAACTACGACACGTATTCGTCTTTATCAAGGAAACTAGAAACCTAGTTGATGAGGGTATCATTTAATCCAAACGAGGTGAGTTTGGCAAGTAAACACTTATGTCAAACTTGGTCAAATGCCTTTGAGATGTCTAAAGCGACTACAACTGTTTCACCGGACTGCTCTACTGTATTGTTCCAAACTTGGATCACATATGTAAGAAGATCACCTGTTGAACGACTTTGCCTAAACCCACATTGGTTGTCACTAAGGAGTTTGTTAGTTTCAAAGAACGTGAGCAGTTGCTCATTGATGGCTTTTTCCATGATTTTAGACAAAATGGAAGTGATGGCAATTGATCGGTAGTTTGAGGGATCGGTCTTATCGCCTTTTTTTTGGAATAGGTTGAACATTTGCTAACTTCCATGATGAAGGGAATTCCCCAGAAGACATAGAGATCGTGTAGAGCTTAGATAGGACTGGTACTAGTTCGGGGGAACATTTCTTTAAGACTGTAGCTGGAATACCGTCTGGGCCAGTCGCCTTATTGAGATCAAGCCTACTGATGATCAATTCCAAGACCTTGTGCCGAAAATTAATTGGTTTCATAGCGTATGAAGAAGAGTTGACGAGGGGCACATCTTTTCCAGAATCATTGAGACACGAGTTTGATGCAAACAAATCCACAAAAACATTGGCTTTGTCTACAGAATCAGCTACTACCGATCCTTCAATTGATGTCAGGGGGAAATGAAGATGTTTCAAAGTTTTTGTTAATGGCTTTAGCTAAAACCAAAATTTACGACTGCCTAAAGGAGATGTAGCTAGTTCATTGCATTTTCGTTTTCGAACAACTTTTTAGTTTTAGTGATGTCACTTTTGCAGATATTTCTAGCACCAACGTATTCTACATGACTGACGACCGATTTAATAGATTTCCATTTAATGTAATATTTATTTTTTAAAGATATTGCATCAGCACAAGCCTTATTGAAGCAGGGTTGGGAACGTGAATGACCTATACGGTACTGTTTTTTGGGAATGTATAACTCCATTCCCATGAGGATGACTTCAGATACTGAAAGAGCGATGTCCGAAGAAGAGGACGGCTTAAAACGATATTCACGCCATGGAAAGGTTGCAAAGAAATCCCGTAAATCACTCCATCGAGCTGACTTAAAACATCACAAGGTTCTATTGGTTTTGCGAACAACACTGGAATTAGGTACAGTAGAAATGATTTCTATTAGACAATGGTCGGAAAGACCTAAAGGCGAAAGAACGGAAGTTTTATAAACAAGAGGGTTTGATGTAAGAAAGAGATCTAGAAGATGTTTGAGTATGGTCAGGGTTATCTGGGATTCTTGTTGGTTGAGAAATCATTTGTGTGAGATCACATGAAATAGCAAATGTTTCTGCACTATGACCAGCAGGTTTTGTAGTAGATGAACATTGAAATCGCCTAGAATTGAGATTTCGCAATATGGAAACTGAGACAGGAGATAGTCAACTTTCATACTAAGGTACTCGAAGAAGTCTTGAAAGGTACTGTCATTAGGAGACCTATAAATGCAACAGTAGAATTTGACAAAATTAGGACCAGAATGTTTAAACCAAATCACGTCAAAATTCTTATTTTCTAAGGAAGAAACTCTCTTGCAAGCAATTTTGTCCTTGATGCAGGCACATACGCCTCCTTTATATTGAAAGTTAGAGTGAAGGTGGTATTGAGGAAATTGCAAGTCGGGTGACTCGGAGCTTTCAGAGGAGACTTGTGTTTCAGATAGAAACAAAATATCAGGTTGTAGTTGTTCAAGATGTTGGTGAATAGCATTAAGATTAGACCTGATACCGCGGATGTTGCAGTAGTGAATCAGAAAGTTGATACTTTCGATGACCGAGGTCGCTTGGGCCCTGCCCTCCCGGACATCCGAATGGGGCAGGATTTTACGTCCGTCATTTATTACCCTAGAAACCACAGCCATCTTATTTTTTAATTTAGGACTTTTAATCCGATAGGAAGACAGTGAGGGCGAGAAGGAAGAATAAGGATGAGAATAGGTTAAGGATGATGGAAAAGGTAACCGGCAGCCCTTACCGAGTTCAGAAAATCGGAGACCCAATATTAAGGAGCCCATGGTAAGGGTGGTGGTACCTGCCCGGCTGGAATGGAATATACATGCCTATCACCTTTAACATGCCTACCACCTTTAAACGATACGGTACAAAATTAGTGCGAAAGATACATAATAGTCCTAAACATTTTTGTATGTATAGGAAGTTATTCAATCGCCTTTTTTTCCTCTACAGTTAAATTGACCGATTATCTTATTTTAGGATGTTTGACAAAGTATTACCGCGATCGGTGTGAGGTCTGTGTACGCGTCCGCGCGTGAGTGCGTGTGGGTGCGCGCATGGATGCGTTTGTGCGTCGGTGTGAGCATGCGCGCATTTCTCCTCAAGATTTACAGTGAGCTCTTGTGGAAGATTTAACTAATGTTAGTTAATCTTTTACTAAGCGCTATAACGGAATTTTCAATTACATTAAAAAAGAGTACACATACTTTGAATTTAGAGAAGGCACGTATTGATCTCGCAGTTCAACGAGAGAATGTAATGATTAACTTTATTTTTCTAATGAGTTCTATTATGTACATCAATTAGTAAATGACTGGGTGTGTTCTAAAAAAGAAGATTCATTTTAATCTATGATTTATACGTACTTGCTGTAACACTTTAGTTATTTAAAAAAATTAATGTAATAAAATAGTAACACTTTAGATCAAAGTTATATGTAATAATAAATTTATGACTGTTTAACATTATTAAATTATTATTACGAAGTCTTATAAGTATTAAAACTGCAACATTTTAATTGCATATAATGATTAACGGAGAACAAAATAGATATTAAAATACCTATTACACATTGGCTTTTAAATAAATATCCTTGCACACTTTCTGAATTTTGGCTAAATGAAAGTATTATGGGTGAAGGATTTCTATTTTAATGGATTTAAATATTTTTCTGGTTGTATTGCTCTATTCGAAACATCTGCATACGATAACAGACTAATTTGTAAATATTTCAAAGTAGTAACGTTGGTTTATATTAGTCTAATTTCTATAATTAGTTTCAACCCAGCTATCAAAATGGTAAGCTAAATGCATGTATACTTAGGTTTCGTATCATTTGTGTGTCTGTATCAAATTTGATCATAATGGTACAGATACTAACGTTATCAAACTGTTTTCTGTGTTTAAAGTTCTGGACAAAGAAAGACCGTTGGCTAAAAATTGGCCCGACACTAATATTTATTGGAGTATTTTTCACATGTAAGGTAATGTTTGGTGTGATAACATCTTTCAGGTAAAAAAAAAGTAAAAATAGTGATATGGTTCCGTTTGGAACAAGCCAATGTATCTGTGTTCAAGGAACACCTCCTACCTACGCAGTATGCTTAAGCGTTAAACTCTGGTTTCCTGTATAGTACTTTATCGAACTCAGATTTTCGACAGCCCTTATACACAAGCTATTAGCACACCATTAAAGTAGGAATAGTTACCAAAAGCTACCTTGTTACAAAAAAGATAGATCCCATTTTCGACCGAAACTAAGGAATTTGTTAGGTAGTTTTATCTCAAAAGAGGGTGGGTACTATCGGAGAACTTGCCGGATCGCCCATTCTGAGAGGAGTGAATTTCATTTTTGGGTATTTATCTAAACTACAAGATGCGTTTAGAGCTACGCCATGAGCATGAAAATGAAAGAAATAAAGTTAAACGATTTTAACTTACCTATAAAACAGTAATGTACTTAAAATATCATTTATGATAAAACTGCGGACATTCATAAAACTTAACCGTTCTTAAAATAAATAAAACCTGAATATTTAAAATTTTTATTTAGTTACTAACTACCTACCTTATTAAATGTTTCATTAAAAAATCTATCCAGATACCACTCACAAAAATTTATTAACCAAATAAACTAAAATCACTCGTTTTGCGGACACGCCATTTTACCATTAGAATTGTGTTCGAAGTGTGAAAGATATTATGGATTAAATTTTGAGGACACGACTATTACTTATGATAAATTATTTTCAATTTATATTTGATTATAGTTCTCACAAGGTGACTGCAAATTCCCTATAGCTATACGTTGATCTTAAAAAAGTTAAAAACCAATTTGATGTTATCGGCAGGGGGAGGGGGTAAGGACAACGTTATAATAATTGCTTAGTGTGACACATCATTTTAAACTTGATTACAGTCCTTTAAGTTTTCTGCATCTATATTTTTGCACTGCATTGGTGGAAGTTATGTCGTTTGACAGTGTTCTGCAAAATACTCTTAATGTTGCTCACATATTTGGAGTGAAAGCTACTGTATTTTTAATACTTCTCCTTTGCCTATACACATATACAGTGAATTTCATTTAACACTGACCATACTCTTTACACTTGTATAGACAGTTCTGATGTTTACCTTTAAATGAAACAGATAAATGCTCGGGATACCTGGATGAATGCAAATAAACATACACAGCAATTGAATGTCAATCGTTAATCAAATTGCTATAACACTCAGGTAACCCAAAGACTATAACTAATAACTTTGTTTGTGATAACACTGGTATGTCCTTAAAGAGACTGAGTGAAAAGATAAGCTACGATATTGTATTTTATATTTCACATGTTTTTTACAGTTTTCCTTGCAACACCCAGTATACCCCAAAATAATACGTTACTCTAAAATGTTGTAGTTAAGGATGCTGTTGGGTGGGTTTCCTTATAACTTGCTGAGCCATCAATAGGGAAAGAAACTTTAGAAATATTTTTTAAAGTTGATCAATTAAATTAAATACGATTTCACAAAAATTTACTGCTACTTCTCTAAACGCAGGTATAGTTGAAAAGTTAAATTACCGCGCTGAGCTCTGTAAGGACATGATACACTTTTCTTAGACGTAACAACCGATATCTAAATTAACCTCTTCAGTAAGAACATGTGCTATGTTCGTGCTATTTTTTGTTTATCTATCAAGCAGTTATCTGTAGAACTTGTTTTATTGATATGGTTCATAGTCCAATAGATGGTACTCTCCTATTAGTATGATTTACAGCCGTTATTATTCTTGACCACTATATGGAATACATTAGATAATTGAAAACCTACATGTACATGAATAAGAAATGATCAATTTCTTGTCTATTAAAAGTTTTTTGGAATTTACAGAGGAAAAAATGGAAAAGGCAACGTGTTACATTCCCTCCCCAAGAGGGATGGCGGGTTGTTTGAGCTTTCTAAGCTCCCTCAACCGCAGGAATGGATTCCCAACATACATACATACATTACGTATGCATAGGTACAAGTAGGGATTAAGGATGATTGCGGTCAGGATCGGATCAGAAGAAACGGAGTTAGGATGCTGAGGACAAAGTTCGCCTAAATGGCCACACTTAATGTACGTATACGCAATGATTATGCTGCTATATGTGTGTGAGGAAAACCTCCTAAAGCGATGGTAACGAGAATCGAAACCATTTCGTCCCCAATGTTAGGCAGGTTGTGTTATCACTAACCTACTATCTCCGTATTCATAGAGGATAATAAAGTGATTGGACTGTAAACCGTAGTCGTCGCGTGGACTTTTTAGTAAGTTCCTTGTTGGCCCAAAGTCATATTTTGAGTATACAGTGACACATATGAAGGAGTACTCGTATTACAAAAGAAGGGGAGATTTTTTATTTTCCACTTTAACCATGTTTTAATGTCGAAGAGGAATTGATATCCACCTTTAATTACATGGTTACTTGTGGTTACATCAGGAGTTACGTAAGAGTAGGTAATAAGAATGCCACTGTGGGTGACAGAGGTAATTAATTGTTTAACAGTTTGGTATTTTTTATTGCAAAAATGCCTATTTAACGTAGCTTATTTTGATATTACCAATTTGAATGAGTACTAAAAGATTTACATCTGTTATAGTTGCTCTTTTGAATATAAAGGTAGCAATACTAAAGGGTTTTGATTCAAAAGTCAACTTATACGTATACCTATACAGGGTGTCTCAGGAATGAAAGACCAAAATTTGGGAATGGGTAGTTGGTATTGAAATAATGTCAGTACATACAACTTTTTTTCTCCGGCCTTAATTTATTAGTTATAGGGGTGTAAAGTTGGAAATTGAAAACACAATTTTATTTATAACTCTAAAACTATATTTTATAATTTAATGGAATTTTGGTGAATTGTCAATCATATTAATGCATATAGTTTCGCAATGCCATTAGGTATACTGATTTTTCTGCAAGTCAGGATTATACTTGGCTCACTGGTTAAAGGATCAATACTTTTACAGGGATAAAGCAATATACTTAAAAACACTGTCAGTTTATTCCCCAACCATTTTCCCAAAAAAGGTTCTCTTTTCTGAAGTCGATAAAATCAGTGGTTTCCGAAAAATATGAAATTTTGTAAGAGACTTCAGAAGCACATACAACTTCCACTATTATTTATTAAATGCTGTCAATTATTTAGGCATCAAACATTCTTTAGGAAATTACATCGTAGTATTAATTTTGGTAAAAAATGTGTCTAAAGTATGTATTATCAAGATCTACAAGTAAAGGAAAAACACATATGTCATTGGGGTTATTATTAAAAAATAACAACGTTACGGAATTAAGAACTAAAAACGAGAAAACGCTTAAAGCAAATGTTCAATGTTATTTATATAAAAAATAACAATTTTACGGAATTACGAACATAAAACGTAATTTAGAGTAAATGTTCAAAACGCGCATCTCCTACCTCCACATATTGTTGGAGCCTGCGTATAATATTTCGTTGTACCTGAAATAACATTCCTGATTGTTCCTGATAGCATCGCAATGGAAAACAATTATTTCTAATAATTTATTCCGTGTTTGTACGGGTGTTGCATATACCAAACTTTTGAGGCAACCCCAGAAGAATGAACCCATTGGATTCAATTGTGGAGTACGCAGGGGCCATGCAATTGGACCCCCTCTTCCAATCCACTTTTCGGGGTATTCAACGTTTAAGTGATTACGTACCATAACACTAAAGTGAGGTGGATCGCCATCGTGCATGTACCACATATTAATTCTGGTTTGCAAATGAATGTCATCTAATAATAAATTTAAATTATTCTGAAGAAAATCTAGATACGGTTGTTCATTTAAACGGCCATCAATTATAAATGGACCAATTAAGTGGTTTCCAATTATTTCAGCCGACACATTCACCATGAATCCTTGCTGATGCTCTGAATTATACCGTGTGGATTTTCATCGGCCCACAAATATAAATTATGGGAGTTTATTACGCCATTTCTCGTAAATCCGGCTTCATCAGTAAATAGTACTGTTGAAATAAAACCTGGATTTTGTCTCTGTTTTTATAAAAACAGGCGCGCATTATTGAAGGCGTGCTGGATAATCTTCTGGATTCAAACCCTGTACTTTTTGAAAATGGTATAGATATAATAGTTGTTCTAGAAGTATTCTGTGCACGTTGTCTTTTGAAATATTATGTTTGGTCGCAAGTTTTCTAACACTTGATGTAGGATTGTTATCTACTTCATCTAAGATACCTGCTCTAAATCGGCAGTAGGGACAACTCTTGTGAGACCCACGACACCTGCGTTTAAATGTACCTAAAAATAATAAAATAAATTAGCTTTCAAAAAGAATAATTGCAATTTTCGTAAAAACATACCATTTTCTCGTAAGTTTCTGTCAACATGTTCAAAAGTTTTTCTGTCTGGTAACACTCTGGTAGAAAAATTCCCAGAATAAATAATTCTGCCTTCGCGAGAATTTCCAGATGCTTTTCCATACATTAAATGCATATCTGCATATTCTCCGAACGTGTATTCTGCCATTTAAAGTATTACAGAAATCAAATTTAAGAAATAGCACTTTTTTTAGGAAAATGCTTGGTGAATAAACTGACAGTGTTTTTAAGTTTGTTGCTTATACATCGGTATACCTAATAGTACTGCGAAAATAGATGAATTGATATGATTGACTATCCATCAAATTTTCATTAAATTCTAAAATATAGTTTTAGAGTTATAAATAACAATGTATTTTCAATTTCCAACTTTACAGCTCTATAACTAAAAAAAAGCTATATGAAGTACTGATATTATTTCAATACCACCTACTCATTCCCAAGTTTTGGCCTTCGTTCCTGAGACACCCTGTATATATTGATTGACTCGAAAGATTTCACTTTTAAGCCGAGTTATTGACAAAATTCACCTTCCTAATATTGTTTTACTGTTCAATGTTAAACAGATTAACGTAGCTTTAAAGATTTGCTATTTGGGTTTTGAATTTTATTCCAAAGGTTTGAGTGCACGTTGTTATTAATTTTTAGAAACAAGCACATAACAAAGTAAACGTTGGTGAGTGTTTTGATTTTCGTAAACATCACAAAGGGTTTAAAGAATTATTGAAAATGCAATTGAATGAAATTAATTAATATGTGCTAACATTACTTTTATACACACTGGAGAATTCGTGTATCATAAAGTTTCAAATAACTTTTTAGCGTTATCGTAGTAGCAAGCTGAAATAATACAAATTAGGAGATACATTTTTATTTTTCAGAATTGAGAACACATTTTATTTTCGTTTTTGTGTTTTGAGTTACATATTAAGTTCGTTTAAATATGAATCAAGTATTAAAATTCGATATAAATACATAAAATATTATTAAAACTGTTCTTTAATTTAAAAGGTGCATAAATAAGTGTAAGTTGTTAGGGATTTGTTGAGTTACATTATTTATTGCATTATTAAGTCTTTAACAATCAGGTCAATTGGCTTAACAGATGACAAATTAAGACACAAAGAACCTAATAACTTATCTAAAATAGTACAATAAAATGGGTATCCTATAAATGTAATTCAGAAAATCACTAATAAAGTGATCAAAAGCAATACAAGAGTAAACAATAGAATCGATGAAACCAAGAAGCTACTTACTTTACCAAACATAAAAGGTATAACTGATGTTATAGCAAAGAAATGTTCCAAAACAGAACTCCGTGTAACTTTTAAACCATATACAACTGTCCAACAATTGATAAAAAAATAAAATACATGGTGAGGATCAAGGAATATATGAGATTCCATGTAATGCTTGTCATAGATCTTACATTGGACAAACTGATAGGAAACTGAGCATAAGAGAACAAGAATACAAATTAGCCATTAAACAGCATGCAGCTTCCAACTCTTTAGCAACTCATCACCTTGAAACTGAACATAATATTGATTTTAACAGAATAAAATTAATTGCATCAGCATATAAGTTTCAAAAAAGGATTATAAGAGAAGCCATTGAAATTGAGAAACGTCCGTTGGCTTTAAACAATCCTGATGATGGTTCTAGAATATCACCAATATGAAAACCTGTAATACGATAAATTAGACCAAATAATAGCAATAACCACTATCTAACCCTTAAACCCTTTCGTAAACAGTACCTTAAATATAATATCCACAACCCACAGCAGAACACAAATACTAAGATCTAGTGCTAATCAATTGACGTATATTGTCAATCAGTATTTATAATCTTGATAGAGCTGGAAAAGCAAACTACCGAAACCTAGATTATTTATAACAAAGTGTAACCTAATACACGAGTTTACACTTACACCCTTGAATGTCATCATATTCAAATTATATATATATATATATATATATATATATATATATATATATATATATATATATTACGATGACTATTATATTTATATTTATATACTTGGCTAAACTAATTTAAATTCATCGCATATTAATCTATTTATATTGCCCAACTAACATTAAATACAGTCGCATGTAAAGACTCATCAAAGGGGATAGGGTTCAAAATTTAGAAGAGATTTATACTACGATTTTGAATGTTTATAATTATAGGTAACGTGATTAATACACATTGAGTTGTCGCCCATTTATATTTTATTATATCCAAATTATTTAAAGAAATAGAATTGTAATTTTTAAATTGCATCGATATATGTGCAACTCCCTGTACATAACAAAAAATCTTCAAATGTATAATTGACCATGCGCTAAAGTAAAAAGAAAATACGCCATATACATGTAAGTACCAATATGTTTAAATTTAGTAAATATTCTAATAATCATTTAATTTTAGCTCAATTAATGTTCCCTTTGGACATGCATACAAGTTGTCGCACATCCTGTTTAGTACAAAATATGGAATTCATTAACACAACAATGAAAATATCAATGTCAACAATAACGTACATAAGGTTATAACACTCACATAAAATGTCCTCCTTATATTCTTCCCGTATGATGTAGTTGACCGTAGAAAACAGCTCCTTCGAAATCCAACTCTGCTTCTTGACATACAAATTTGCTTCTATATTAATGCTTATACGTTTACGTAAGTTTCACTAATATTTCTTCATATTGATAAATCTTTATTTTCAGGATCATCACACTTTATTATTTTTTTATTTCAAAATAATTTTTGAAATGAATGAGTAGTTTGAAGGTTATTTAAATTAAACACGCTTCCAATAAATAAAATTTATAATAATAGAAACACGAAGAAAACACAATTAACAATATCCATAACAAACGTAAACGCAAACAAACTTAAAAACAATGTCGAATCTCCGGAAATATTTTCAACTCGCTGTCGATAACAACCGAATTTTTATTTAAAAGGTAAACTAACCTTAATTTATTATTTACCGACAAATGAATATCACTTGTTTTTAACACTACCGATACTAAAACCGCACTTTACTTTTATCGAAAGTGACGTTATTTTGTTTAAAATAATTTCAAGAAAAAATTTGGCAACACCTTGGTTAGCAACTTGTTGGAACAGAGAAAAACTGAGAGAGCTACTAATCCTTCAGCACTTCTATTTATATGCAAATCGTTAGAAACCAAAATATCGATTGTTATAAACAACTATTTTAAATTTTTCCTCAATTCTGATTGGCTAATGCTTTTCTTAAATTATAATTTAATTTCAAAAGCTCATAACTTTTGAACCCCTAAACCTATCTTAAAACTAACAACATTTTCGGAATCTACATAATTTTTCCAATAAATTAAATCCAAACACGAACTAATTCCTCCAATTATTAACCATGTTGATTTTTACATTGATTTATTGATTTTAAACTAATTTTATGCACATTTCAGGCCTGGAATTGATTTCCACATGAATATGGGATGCTACTACATATAAATACACATCTTTTATATGATTACGGCCAATTAGAAAGGAAAATTATCTGAAATTTTCATACACCCATAAAAACTAAATTTGTTAAAATAGTCACTAATATAGTGAATTGTGACTTGAAATTGGGGCTACTTTACTATTTTTACCTCTTATAATTTATTTTGAACAAATTGTCCTAATCTATAAAAATTTTTACATAATTTTTGTATGAGGAAATAACATAACCTCAAATTAATACAATAATTTTTAATGTATAATTTTACACTTTTTAGCACTTTAAATGTTTGTGAAAGTGTATATTCTTAATGTTTATGTTTTAATTTAATTTATTCTCACACTTTTATAAGTTTATAAGTTCTTCTGAGACTTGTATCGAATTGTTGCAAATCACTAATTTAAGGTGTGTAAATGTTAATTAATCACAATTATTCCAGAACTGCTGGCTTGTTTATGTTTTATAGTTAATCATCAATGTATTTATACTGTTTTTATGTAATTTTAGCACTTATATACGTTTTTCGCACAAACACGAACGTTTTCAAAATTCTTGGCTGCGTACAATGAAATTGTGACATTGATTTATGCCTAAAACTAATTTTAACATGATATTTGTTATCTACAACCTCTACCTCATGTCTTTAGGGAACATTATGCTTAAATAAACCTACTAACTAAAATTGAACTTGATTTAATGCATTACGATAACTAACATACCTCATACTTATGTGTAATATGTTGTCGACTATTATTATTTTAACATTTTATTATGAATTATTTAAATTTACATCCATCTCAATGTTCATCAATCATTCCTACCTAATATTATATATAACGAAATGTACGATTTGTACAAATTAATGAAATTACTCGCTATGTGAATTACATAGCTATACTAATGTAATTTATAAACATCTCAACATATATATATATATATATATATATATATATATATATATATATATATATATATATATATATATATATATATATTGTCCAGAAACTCTACGGACAAATTATGCGCAGTGATTTTAGACCCAAAATAAGAAAAAGTTCATATAAACCCAGCTCCGGAAACGCAATTCGTTTAGGACCTACAGGGTGTGAAAAAATTTTATTTTCCTCGGTTTTATGGCGATATTTTGCGAACAAATTTGAATATGGTCCTGAAATTTAGAGCACGGGGGTTTTTGTGGTCGAGAAACTTCAATATTTTATTGATTTTGATGCTGCCTGCAGAGGGCGCCATCTACAGTGGTATGTTAAAAGTTAATCGGCCTTAACTCTTTTACCACCCGGTATATTGACGTTCCGTTTGAATTAGTTTGTTCCCTTTTCAGTTATACTAGGTCGATGCCTCTCTGATCAACCGTTTTCGAGATATTGGTTGATGAACAGTTCAATTTAATTCCCTATAATCCTTAGCTAATTGGAATCAAAAATCAAAATAACGTATGTTTGCATTTTTATTTTAACTTTGAATTTAAGAACGAAAATGAAGAAATAAATAATAAAACTAAAAAAATAAATGTTACAAAAGGTGTTCAACGTGATGACCATTTGTTTCGATACATAATCTCACTCGTTCTGATAATGAGCGGCGAATCCCTGAACAACACCCGGTATATTGACGTTCCTTTTGAATTAGTTTGTTCCATTTTCAGTTCTAAGCAAAAAAGGTATACTTGATCGATGCCTCTCAGGTCAACCGTTTTCGAGATATTGGTTGATGAACAGTTTAATTTATTTAACCAGCTATTGAATCTCTTGCCATTTTAGCAGGCTTTGGCTAAAACAAAATGACAAGTTGTTGCTTAGATACACAAATGTATTTACGACATTTGTTGTTACTCATGTTGATACAGCGTCCCAAATTTCAAATTAACATAAAACCGAGGAAAATAAAATTCTTTCACACTCTGTAGGTCCTAAACGAAGCATTTCCGGACCTGGGTTTATATGAACTTTTTTTCTTGTTTTTGGATCTATAATCACTACGCAAAGTTTGTCCGTAGAGTTTCTGGACACCCTGTACATATAAATTGTTTTTTAAGAACGTACAAAAGTTCAGTTTAATAATCATTAATTGTATTTTATTTTAAATTAATTTTTAAAGTACATACAGTAAAAGATTAACTCGAGTGGGACTTGAACCCACGATCTCCACTTTGCTAGAGTGGGGCTCTTCCATCTGAGCTATCGAGGCGGCAAGTCATAATCGATTCAAACTTAAACTGCATCTACTTCCCTAGTTACGATGTATTATAATTTTTTACACACAATGAAGGACCGCAGTGAACTTTTTGTAGAATAAAAATGCAATTATTACTGTTTCGTTTCGTCAATGGGAGATATACGATTTGCCTACTCTAAGATAGGAAACTTCGGGCATATGATCAATAACAACTTCCACACAGTTAGAAAAACCACGATGGGTAATAGTTGCATACTAGCAGGGTAAAAGATACAAAGTCAGCTAGAAGTTTTGATCGCATTTGTATCAGGAACCTTAAAATAAATCTGAATTCGAAATATTACCCGTACAGAGCAATGCATTTAGATTTTAATATTAATCAATACATAGCTGTCTATCACAATTTTTTGAAACTCCTATGTGATTATTATGACGAAACTGATGCAGACAGGTTATTTGACTACTCTCAGTTCAAATTATGTCCAATATTTGTAATAAACCCAATACCAGGTTCAGGTTAATGAACTTTGAACTATCTCTGTCAAGAGGTTAGTGCAATTTGGTTCCCTTTTTACATTTCTTGTTTTTTATACTTGATCCGCTTCAAGGTCAATGAACTTTTGGTTCTATTTTTAGATTTCTAAGAATTGTAATATAACATGCCTAAAGGTCAATGAACTTTGATCTTGAAGAGCTTAATAAACTTTGGACCTCCTCCCTCTCATTTTCACAAACTGATTCTGTTTTTAGAATTGTAATACATATCCCTAGAGGCCAAATCAACTTTGACCTTGAAAAGGCAATGAACCTTGAACTTGACACATTCTATCGCATTTATTGTAATTCCCTATCTGTTTCTCCCTTTATATTTCATTGATCAACTAATTTGATAACTTCTTGATTATTCCCAACACTAAAAAAACGTAAAATGTATACACATACGAAGGCACATTAATACTGTACAGGGTGTCCGACTATCTCTTGCATCATACTTGCAGCCTTAATTATACAAGGTGGAGAAAAACTTTAGATATGAAAGTTGTGTCGTTTTACCTCTATTTCGCTTTTATTTTTATAGAAATGAAAAAAATTTCCTCTATATCTGCCAAAATGACAACGTTGGTTTTTTTGATGTATATTTTCAGTTATCCGGAAGGCCTTTTTCTCCTGATCAAAAAAATATATGGTTTGTCTATATTATATTTAGCGGTTTGTCCACAATTCACTTTAAAAATTTGGAATTTAATACATAGATTTAACATTCTCGAAATCAGTATAGCCTTGAAAAATGTCATTAGCGTTTATTTATCTCGAAGTGGATGCAACCGAATTCTATTGAAATTTGCGTAATAAAGCTTATTAATATTAACTTCTTCTTCGTCTGAATTCTGGATATGCCATTTTTTGACAGAAGACGATGAGACGTCATGACAACGTTAACGTTCATTGCTCGAACAATAAATGCCGATGTCAATACTCAAGGCTATAATACTGATTACGACAGTTTTAAATTAAAGATGTTAAATTTCAAATTTTGAATGTGAATTGTGGTCAAACTGCTAAAGATAATATGGACAAAACTTATATTTTCGTGATGAGGAGAAAAAAAGTCCTTCCTAATAAACAAAAATAAACGGAGTGTTTCATTTTGACTTTGAGTCATTTTGACACATATAGAAAAACATTTTTAAATTTTTATAAAAAGAAAAACGAAATAGAGGTAAAACAACACAATTTTCGTATATAAAGTTTTTTTCCACCTTGTACAGTTAAACCTGCAGGTAGGGTGTAAAATATAATCGGACACCCTGTACATTACATGGCTAAGTCTACAACTGTAGGTACCCTTCCTCTCCTGTCTATATTAGTTCATCATATTTTTAATTACCTTTTATGACTCTTAGAATTTATTTACCTCTCTGGTGAAGCTTCTTTGAACGACTGTTATCTACAGCATGACAAAATACAGTTTTGGTTTAATTTCTTAGTTACAATGCTGCAAAGTATATACTTTTGCCATTTTGCAATTATACGGCTGTTACTAGTACCTATATGTGACAAGTATATTACATGAACGCCGCGCCGGCGATAGCGCTATCTATATTGGGGTTTAATCACGAGGTTAATATGAATACGAGCTCCGAAAAAAAATGTTGTTTCCGGCCCAAATGGTCTTAGATCCGATACTGTTTTTCAGGCCCTCCTCAGGGTGATTTTGGATTATTTCTAAAAAATATTCACCTTTTGCTAAATATGCACATTGTAAGTATGTAGTGCTCACAAGGGATTTTAATCTTAGATTTAATTTGTCTAAGAATTTAATTACTTTTTCGGATATTTTAACATCTTACCGTTATTTCCAAACTAACTTTTGGGCAACTAGGAATAAAAATTGTTTAGTCAATACGTTTATAAACTTTAGTTATGATTCTTATGAATCAACTATTTGTAATACTTTATTGTCTGATCAGTATGGTCATTCTCTAAGACTAACAGTTAACTATTTTCAAACTACGAATACTACTTTTACTAATAGGCTTTGTAGACCAATCACAAGGAAGGAAGCTGATTCCTTTTATAACCTAATGAGTTTAAAAAATTATGATTTTTATTTAATAACCTTAATTTTAAGAAAAAATTTTAGTTATTTTTTGTTTCATGAATGCCTTTTTGGAAGCGTTTCCTGCCATAACTATGTAAATCGGTTCAACAATACTTTTAGAGTGCATAGATACTATGTATCGTGTTAACAAATCCAATTATTTGTTCACTCTTCTGCTCTTCTGAAAATGCTTCTCAGTTGAACCCTACAGGGTGCTGTGCTTCTAACATAAAATTAATATCTAACCTAAATTTACCTTTAAATGCATTTCTCCATTTAAAATAAGAGATATATTCAGTTTTATAAAAAAATACCAATTCCCAAGGTACTTATGGCGTTTCCCCAAAAATGTTAAAACTAAACAATAGTCAACTTATTAAACCACTTACAAAATTAATAAATTTATCATTTACCAACGGGGTTTTCCCTAATGAATTAAAGACAGTTATTGTCATACCCTTTCACAAGAAAGGCGATGTTAACGATCTTGAAAATTATCGTTTCATTTCAATTCTACCTGCACTTTCCAAAATTTTCGAATTAGTTATATATAGACAAATAATGAAGTTTTCTGAAGCAAAGAAATACCTTTTTTACAGCCAATATGATTTTCGCAAGAATCAATGAACTACGGATGCAGTCATACATTTTTTAAATCACACTTTGGAATGTTTCGAGCACGGTAAGAACTCTATGGCAATATTTTTAGATTTAACACGTGCGTTTGACTGCGTGTCTCATACAATTTTAATTAAAAGTTAAAGGATGTGTATAATATATATATATATATATATATATATATATATATATATATATATATATACAGGGTGCGGCATTAGTGCGTCCAAGTACGATATATTCGTTATTAAAGGAGATATCAAAAAAACTTATTTACAAAAATTATAGGTAACTTCAAACTTCCCGTTATAAAACTATTGCCGTATTTACAGGATGTTACGTATTACCAGGGTGAACCAAACAAATCCTTTTTTAAATGGGACACCCTATATATTATTTCAAATTTATATTAAGCTCATCTCCCCATACTTCCAATATAGGGTCTCATTACGTTATACAGGGTATTTCAAAAGTTATGGTCAATTGTACACGAAAATCATTCTCACTTCAACGTCCTGTATACCCTAGACTGAACAACCGAACAATAATTTTTTTCAGGTAGAACTTTTTGACATTGGTACAGTGTTACGAGAAAGTGCTATTTCTTTATTATTGCACCAATTGAATATAGAGAGAGCCAAAACTCGAACACATGATGTTGTCAATTTTTTCAAATGAATCACACTGTATTTTATTTTAAAAAGTGAAAATCCACTATATGTTCTTTAATTTTTATTAAACACTCCCTATAGCTAAAATTCTTACTTTCTGAGATATTTTCAATTTAATAACAGAAAGAGATTTTTTTTTAAATTTCTATTATAACAAATTAGCCGTGGACAAATAAAAGTGTGACCAATTATTATAAAAAAATAAAAAAACATCGATTATTAAGACAAAATTCTTATAAAATTAATTAATTTCATAATAAATGTCCACTGAAAACATCAATACAGCATTGCAGTCGATCTTCAAATTCTCGACTGACATTTCTTAACACTTCTACATTAAACTCTGGAATGCTTCTCGCATTCTATTCTTCATATCATCTTGTGTGGTTATAGGTATTTGATGCACACCGTTTTTCACCTAACCCCACTTGAAGAAGTCAATTTTACTTAACTCTGGTGAACGATTTGGCCATGCAATGGGTCCTCCTCCTCCCACCCATCTTCCAGGAAAATAGGCATTAAGATGATTATGAATTAATCTAGTGTGATGTAGCGGTGCTCCATCGTGTAACAATCACATTCTTTGACGAATGTTAAGAGGAACGTTTGCCAACAGTAATGGTAAATGATTTTCTAAAAAGTCTAAATAAACCTGACCATTCACTGTTCCATCGAAAAAATGTGGTCCAATTACGTGATCTCCAACCATACCACCCCAAATATTCAAAGACCACCTAGCTTGATTACGAGTTGCTATAAGATGGGGATTACTTGTCGAATAATAATGAAAATTGTGTCTATTCACAATTCCATTTTTATGAAACGTGGCTTCGCCTCCAAAGAGGACAAAATCAAACAAATCCGCCTGATTGTGGATTTGTTGTTGAGCCCATGCACAAAAAGCAACCCCTCTGGGATAGTCATCTTCGAGTAAGTCTTGATGCAACTGGATATGGTAAAGATGCATCTTATTTTTACGTAGTATTCTGTGGACGGACCTGTCACTAATATCATGCTGACGTGAAATTTCACGTGTACTAACATGTGGATTATGCGTAACTTCAAGCACCACGTTAAATTCATTTCCCTCGTTAAGTACAGTTTTTGTCCTTTCCTTTTTTTCATAAGCTACTGAACAATTAAAACGATCTACTAATCTTTCCAACGTTATTTTCTCGGGTTGTCTTCGTGCGGGATATCTCTTTTTGTAAATTCTTTGTGCTAATAAACAATTTTTCATACATTCTCCCAGTACCCATGTCATGTCTGTTAATTCCTCAACGGGAAAGTTCATTTCAAAACAGTATCTAAGTGTTTACAAATTAATAAACACTACACAATCTCAAAGAACAAGCTACTAATTATTACTGAATAATATCTATCTGTCATTTGTTCACGGCAAACTTGTTATAATAGAAATTGTTAAAAACATCTCTTTCTGTTATTAAACTGAGAATATAATTCACACGTCACATGGTACATTTTTGATTACTTTCATTGGTTAAGATACAAAAACAAAATCGCAGAATAATATGTCAGATCGGCGATAATTTTATCACCGCATATTGACTGTCATATGATTTAAATAAATAAAATAGTTTACTGTCAAAGTTTAAAATTGTAGACTTTAAAAAAATATATTTTCTATTAACGTTCATTATATTCTCTTACCAAATATAACACGTGTTATGATTAATAATCGATGATACCACTCGTTAAAACCTGTAGAAAATTGAACGAGTGCTTCGGTTTTAACTTGAGCTATCACCAATTATAATCATAACACTAGTTACATTATCCCCGAAAATATCACAGAAATTAACTATAGGGAGTGCTTAATAAAAATGGAAGAACATAAAGTGTATTTTCACTTTTTAAAATAAAATACAGGGTGATTCATTTGAAAAAATTGACAAAATCATGTGTTCGAGCTCTATATTTAACTGGTGCAATAATAAAGAAATTGCACTTTCTCGTAACACTGTACCAATGTCAAAAAGTTATGCCTGGAAAACATTATTGTTAGGTTGTTCTGTGTAGGTTATACAGGACGTTGAAATAATAACGATTTTCGTGTACAATTGACCATAACTTTTGAAACGCCCTGTATAACGTAATGAAACCCTATATTGGAAGTATGGGGGAGACGAGCTTAATCTAAATTTGAAATAATATATAGGGTGTCCCATTTAAAAAAAGTATGTTTGGTTCACCTTGGTAATATGTAACATCCTGTAAATACGAAAATAAAGTGTGAAGTTGCCTATAATTTTTGTAGATAACTTTTCTTGATAACTCCTTTAATAATGGATATATATTTTCACCTTGAGAAAGTAAATATTGAACGCGGACTGTTAAAATTATATGTACGAGGTTTAAACAGAGAATCAAATGTTTTAATACGTTGATTGATTAATACAAATATGCATTACATTTCGTTTTGAGCTCCTTTTAATAGCGTAATAGTTTTTTTGGCTTTTAATAATTGACTCTCTTGTTTTAGTAATAATAATGATTAACAGAGAATCCTCTTTATACCTCACTCATAAGTAAGTGTGTTTTAATTTAGCGATGACGTTTTAAAATCAATTGTATTACTTTTAGTGCTCAGTTTAAACTACTATTATTAAACTATTATTGATATGGAATATCATGCTTTCTTTAAAAACAGTGAAATATATTCATAGCCATAAATGCCGATTAAAAGTAACTTTTATTTATATAGATCAGGGTTGCAAAAAGTTGCTACTTCTAACAGTAAATTATCGAAAACATCCCAAATCAAGGTAATCCACAATTTCCTATGTTAAATATTAGTATGAAGACATTTTCATATAGGTAAAATTTTGCGACGCGAGGATTTCGGCGAAGGCTGTTTCGGCGACCCCCACTCCAACCCTCCCGAATATAACCGAGATTGTAAGACAGGTGTAGGGCGTCGCAACTTATTCTCGGGGTCTTGACCACTTGCCATGATTGGAACTTGTTAGAGGGCCTTCGTGTATTGTTGTGGTACCCTTTGCAGAAAATTTGAACTTGTGTTATAATAAGGGGCCTAATGCTAACTTATAAGACAGGTGTAGGGCTGCGCAACTTGCTCTCGGGGCTTTGCCCCCTTGTCGAGGCCCCATTGGTGGAAAATTTTAATTTGTATTTAAGTCTCTGCAGATTATGGCTGGAAATATGTAAGATAGCTGCAGGGCTCAGCAACTTACTCTCAGGTCTTCGCCGCTTGACCAAAAATTTGAATTTGTTTGCGGCGCCATCTATGAGGGGAAATTTGAACTTGTATTCTAATAAGGGGGCCTAACGTTAAGTTACAAGACAAGTATAGGGCTTCGTAACCTGCTTTCGAGGGTTCGCACCCTTGGTGGGAAATTTGAACTTATATTTAAGTGTTTACATTCTGATTGCTTATTGCGAGAAATTTGAACTTGTATTCCAATAAGGGGACTTCGCAACTTTCGGGTCTTAACCCCCTGGCTCCATGGTGGTGGGAAATTTGAAATTATATTTAAGTCTACATTTTGATTGTTTATTGCGAGAAATTTAAACTTGTATTCTAATAAGGTGGCCTAATACTAATTTATAAGACAGGTATAAGGTCTCGCAACTAACTCTCGGGGCTTAGCCCTTGGCGGGAAGTTTGAACTTGTATTCTAATAAGCGGGCCTAATGCTAACTTGTAAGACAGCAGTATGGCCCGCAACCTGCTCTCTGGGATTCATACCCTTGGCTCTAAATTTTAATTTGTATTCTAAAAAGGGGCTCTAATGCTTACCTGTAAAACACGTACAGCGTTTCGCAACTTGCTCTCGGACCTTCGCCCCTTGTCGTGCCCCCACGAGCTCATATTTTGAATTTGTTAATAGTGTCATCTACTTGTGTATAGACTAACGAATGTTTTCTGTAATACAGCTGGCGCCACCTAGCGGTATATTTTAAAAGTGCATGCAGGTCCCTGTAATGGTTATGGTGGGAAATTTGAAATAAGGCGTCACTAGCTTTCAAGGTAAGACATGTGTATCTGGCCCTCAACCAACCGATCAACCTAGATCAAATCAAACAACGGGGGCTGCACCCATTGTCCTAGTCCCTTGGCTGTAAATTTGAATTTGTATTCTAATAAGGGGATCTAATGCTAACAAGCCGTATCACCGAATCTTGTAATTATGAAATAACTAGAAAATCAACTACAGGATAAATAAAATACTGAATTTATTGATTTAGAATAAAAAGCCATTGACGTTTAATTTTTTCTCAATTTGGTAGAATTCGAGTAAAATAGAGCGAGGAAAATTTTCAATCTGATGTATCTCTAGGATAATCATCACATTCCTTCTGATACCATTTTCCATCAAATTTTCAACTTGAAATTGAGTTCAATTATTTGGCCACAAACCAGGAATAACAACGCTTGTCCTGAGAACTTCGTCCCCCAGTTGTTTCATCGTACATATGCATAAAACCAATATTTCCATTAAACGTGTGCACTCCTAAGTTATAAACGTACACATTTTTGTATAGTATGCAATTGATGTGCTCAGTGTGGGAAACGGTAGAACCTTTTGTAAATCAAATGTAGCGACGTATAGTATACCTGAGGCACTACGTTTGTCATTATTAAGAGAATCGCTTGCATTTTCAGCTTTTCGTAAATGCAGTTCTTTACGCATTGCAAGCTCATTTCGCTTATATTCTACCTTCTCCACAGTAATTTTCATTTGTAATTCATCACAAATACGACAGCTGTCTTTGGCAAGTGGCTTAAAACCAAAATTGTCGTGAAAATTGATAGTAGAATTTTTTCCTTACAAGGAGAAATACCTTCTGCATCGCATTGTTCCTTGTACAAATTACACATTTTAGCAGTGGTGAGATCTGGATGTAAATATTTCTTTTTCGGATTATCTTTCCTAGTGTAGTGACTTGTAACGCTGGAAACGAGATAATATGTTTTATAATTTTTCTGTCATTAACTCGTCTCTTTGGATTTCTACCTCGACTACCATAACTAAAGCCACATCATCTTTAATAAGACATCTATGAAGTCTGCCAACACTCATTAGGAAGGTGTCTTCTAAAAATTTTTTGCACACGTGTACAGAAATTCCTGATCCATCTCGTGTTCTTCTTCAAACGACGGCATTTGATTTAACCAAACCTTTTATGTAAACATTTTGTCGTGAAAAATCTGCTAACCTCTAAAAACTTTTAAAACATTCTCTTCTACCATTTTCCTGAATGATGTAATTACACGCACGGTTGCAGTTGCATAATCTGTTTGTAAATCGTTTTGGTGACACATTTTCAGTTTTTCTTATCAACAAACCTCTTTTTCGGTTTATTGGAAATCTACTCATTCGTCTCGGTTACGATAGCTGACGTGCTAGGTAAATTATTATATATTGGAGGTGCAGTTACGTTATGCACACATTGCATACCTATAATAAAAATTTAAAGTTAAGTTAACCCAACATAATACTTTGATCATTTTCACTTACATGCAAGTTCATCGCTTTCAGGTGTAGAATTAGGTTCTAATTCACTTTGTACATATTCTGAACCACTGGAAGTATATGGTTGTAATTCACTATCTTCAGAGTTATCCATATTTTGCAAAAATATCACTGCATTCGTGAAGAACCTCACCTTATTACGGTCGAAATACTGCAGACTGGACTTGATTCACTTATGATTCTGAAAATTCTTAAACTGTTTGCGCACGCATAATAAAATCTCGTTCGTATCTCAACTATCAAGCAAAATGGACTTGAACTATATCTGCACTGAAAAGAAGGTATCATTTGCTACACATTACAGTGGTTTATGTTCAAATCGTAAAAAATAGACTTGATGCACTTCTGTTCTAAACACCCCATATATCCATGCATGCATAAACATGGATAGTTGATTAACGATGCATCGGTTCACTGCATTTATATTACGGTGCCTTTTGGTCACGGCGCTCTCCAAGTGCCTTTTTGGTTACGGTGCCGGGGGGCTCAGTCCCCCCTCGCCCTATAGGACGGCGCGGTTTTTGACCTTTAAATGTGTACACACGCGAACTGACCAGAACTATTTGTAATTATAATTGAATTAAATCTAGCTATATTCTTTAATATCTATTGTATTGCAAAGCAAACCATTTATTTTTAAAGTTAATATTAATTTTTATTAATAAAAAGTTTCGGTTTTGCCAGTCATTGTACGAATAAACTTTATTAGTAGAAACTTAATTCCTAAAACTGAAACGTAAAAATTGTAACCACAACTTAATTAGAACTATTGCTCATACGTATGCTGTAATTTCTGAATAATACGCAGTAATACAGGAAATATAAAATTCTTTATATATAATATTCAAGTTACAGCAATTTCATCACTAGTTTATACGTTGTACTTAAATGAATAGTAACTTACTAATTGATAGACAAACCACATACAATTAATAAAAAAACTCGCAATTTTTAAGGCATGCAAGTGGCGTGATTCACCATGATATTTAAATTTTTACCCATTCATCTAAGCTTTCAAATATAAATCAAAAAAATTGACCAAGAAATCTTTAACAAGGAATATTACGAAAGTTCTGATGTATGTTTAACTCATGTAAACGTCTCTGTTATGTACCTGATCGGAGTATAAAAAAGATGTTATAAATTTTAGCTTCATAGAAAAGTAAAAAAAATGGGACTTTAAAAAGAACTTTTTATTAAAAAGCCTTCAGTTTGTTACCGCATTTTAACAACTGTAACAATAACATCAAGGACAAGTTTAAGTCAGTGCTTCCGAGTATCTACTTTGATTAAAATTAAACTAATTAAAATATAAAACGTGTTTGATTTTGAATATTTTGCTGAGAAATGAAATGCAGTAAAAGTTTAGAAATTCTTTGAATCTGTGATTTAGGTTTGGAAATTCTAACGGAAGAGAGATAATCTAAATTATGCAGATTAATTAATTAATAAATTACACTCTTGTACTTTCCCACATATTTGCTTGATTTGTGTTGACTGCGTAATACACATAAAAAATTTCATCCGTAATTATACTTTTCACACATTTTAAAGTAAATATTGATGGTTCAATCGACTAAGTTAAATATCGTACAAAGATATCGAAGTAATCGAAAGTAACACTTAATGAAAGTACATATTCTGTACATGCATATGTCAATAAATTAATTGAAACCAGTGTTATGCAATGTTTTAATTAAGTGCTTTTGTAAAGAAGAGAGTAAAGTCACTGTGTACGAAAATCATCGGCCTTTTGATTACAAGCCTATTTTTATGATACCACTTAACTTTTATAAAAATTGTTTTATTAACTTAAGGAATTAAAAATAATCTGGTGCTAAAGTATATTAAATTCTCCTTTTAAAATAAAATACTAATCTTTTTTGGGGTTTTTTAATGGTGTATTTTAAATTATACAATCTAAACGTTTCGGTTACAGTTATCTTCGTCAGTAGTAATATTTGTTAAAAATTGTTAAAGATGTTGTAAACAATTTTATCAAAGTTGAAAAATTAAAACATGAACATCAGCCTGCTATTAATATAACAGTTTGAGAAACGTATGAACCAACTGTAAAATTAAATTTTAGTAAAGAATAACTAGGTCATTGAAAAAATCCTAATTAAATATGACATTAAGACTATTTTTAAACCTACAAGAAAAATTAAAGAACATTTAAGATCCCCTAACGATGTGTCAAACCCTTTATCATCTTCCGGAGTGAATAAGTTATCTTGTTCATGTGGAAAAGTATACATCGAAACCACAAAACGTAGCTTTGATACAAGACGCAAAGAACATATGAGATTTTGTAGATTAGGTCAACCAGAGAGGTCTGCTGTGGCTGACCATGCCCTGAATAATCTAAATCATGACATTCAATTTGACAATATGGAAATATTGACAAGACAAACTCATTATTATGTTCGTTTACAACGTGAAGCTATTGAAATATATAAACACCCTAATAATTTTAATAGACAAGAAGAAAATCTCCGTTTAAATAGGTTTTGGCATCTTATAATTAAAAAAAAGCATAATGATACGTCTTAATTTTGATTTTAATTTTAACTTTTGGTATGTCTATGTTTTTTTGCTGTGTTTTTCCTAGACCTTCAAGCAAATGCTTTACCAATTATATGTTAAATTACCACAGCACTATAATTTAACATAAGTAGTTTTAAATTAAAATTAAAAATTACAAAAAACGTTCTGCATTATACTTTTCATTGTTAATAACACTTCCACTTATTGATAAAGATATCTCTTTGTTAGATTTAACTGGGTTATTTTATTTGATGTGATGTTTGAATTTGTGAATGTTTCTATCATTTTCAAATCGAAGTTTTTCACAACTTTACACTTACATTATAACTCGATTAAATTTTGTTAAATTGTTTTTTTTGGCTGACAGATTTCATTGTTGGCTTTCGCCGTAGAGAGTGTTCTGATTTGTCATCTTTAAGGCAGTTTAACAATATTTAATTTTTAATGACCTAGTTATTCTTTACTAAAATTTAATTTTATAGTTGGCTTTATATATTTCTCAAACTGTTATATTAATAGCAGGCTGATGTTTATGTTTTAATTTTTCAACTTTGACAAAATTGTTTACAACACCTTTCTGACGAAGATAATTATAAACTTGTTCTAACTAAAGTCTAGATCAATCTTGGAAGACCATAACCTCAAAAAATATTAGAAAAATTTGGACACGATTGTGGCCTGAAATTACGGAACCAGAGGAATCGATGACGAAAATATTACGCTCTTAGAGCTTATTCGTCCAATAAGACAGGAAGATTTAAGAAAAATCACCGAATCCTTAAGAGTTATTGATCCAGAAAATAAATTGATCAGCCAGAACATTACTGAATGGGCTGTGGGAGAAAAATAATTTGTCATCGTGTAACAACCTTTTTTGTGGTTGTATTAAAAAGTACTTTAATTTAAGAATCGTTCATTTATTTGGCGTAATATTAGAAAAGTTTTTAATTATTAATATGTAGAATTGAGAATGGCAACTTAATTTGCATTTCCTAGAACATATCTTTTGGGTGTAGTATTACATAAATAGTTGTAGTTCCCCTTCTTAAAAAAATTGGATTTATATTATTGTATCCGCGCAAGCGTGAAGACTTTTAGGGGGAAATACACTTGAGTTATTCTGAAAGCTTTTTTTTTTAATTCACTTAATGCTGAATATTACAGCAATAAGCATGATTTTTACTTAATTTTTTATATTTTGGTGCCATCAGATTTTGGTGGTAAGTTATTTTTTTTCTCATTATATTTAAAACTAAAGCCTTTGCTTTTTTTAGGCACTTTGTCTTAAGCACTTTTTCTTAAGTACTTTTTTTAAGTACTCACCTTTTAAGTACTGACCGTTCAAGTACTCACTTTGCACTTACTTTGCAATTATTTTACTCATATTTTTTAATGCATACTTTTATATGGCATTTTTATAATATATTTTTAATGGCACGTATAAGTCAGTAATTTTACTATTCTATTAATTTAAATGGCAAGTTTTACTTGAATTACATTTACAACGCAAGTTCTACATACTTTTACAAATAAATTTGGCAAGACATTGACCTCACCAAATGAACCATTCTGCTTCATAGTTACCAGTTACAGTGTATGTACAGAACCGTTAAAAGGTAATGTTTTATATAATTTAGACTAGTTTATGACTTCTGATTTTTTTACGTTTTCAATCATATATTGAATAAACTTATGTATAACTTGTTATTTTATTTTCATTTTGATAAATTGTTTATTATTATTCATTAACTAGGTTTTGTTGTTCCTATATAGATATATAAAAAAAAGACAACATGGCGCTCGAATTTATCATTTTTTCATAATTTTTAGATAACATTTGTTTTATGAATTAAGGATAAGTGAAAATAATTAAGCTTATGAGAAGCAGGCAGTATTTCAGGTATGTTAATTAAACTCTAAATTAGAACCCTCCCTTATCTTAATTTACCGATGAGCCGACGCCAGTAGCGATTGATATTTAGTAATTTTTTTATTAATTAAAATTATTCGATCAATTACAATCAATTTATTAATTTATTACTTCATCGCTTTTGTTTTAATATTATAAGTTGGCCCAGTTTTAGTATATACACTGGAGCAGCTATTTGTTGTTATAATCGATTTAACTGAAGAAGAGCTTGTCCAAGATGCATTATGGAGCAATATTGAAAATGTAGAAGACTCTTGTGAATCAGAGGATGATGTAAGTGTAAAAAAAGTGACACATGTAGATGCTGTCCACGCCTTCTCATTGATCAGGTGGACTGAAGAGAACAGTCTTCCCATGGAAGATGTATTGCTCCTGAAAAGGCTCAATGAAGGAGTAACTAATATAGCTGCATCAAAAAAAGTTCAAGCCAAAATAGAAACATATTTTAGATAAAAATGATTTCTCCTCTGATTAGGTACATACATAATTACTTATGTATGTGCATATTAATACTATATACAGGGTGTTCCTTAATGATATGCGAATATTGAAGTGGATGAATCTACACGAAAAAATAATTATTGTTTTCTTCAAAAATATCCAAGTGAGTGCCCGTACGCACGCCACTGCTGAAGCTGGAGTTTAACTTCGTATCGAAAAATATCCACTTTCATGCACTCTAGCTTCGTACTAAATATCACTGGAAAATGTTTAGCGGTTTAGAAGATATCAATTAATTTTCGTATTTTTCGTGTAACTTTGACACCCCGTAACGGTACAGTTTAGGACCGTACTTTATTAAGCAAACTATAATTATTTTTTCGTTTAGATTCATCCACTTCAATATTCGCATATCATTAAGGAACACCCTGTATATATACATATATATATATATATATATATATATATATATATATATATATATATATATATATATATATATATATATATATATACAGTGTGTCCAAGATAAGGATCCTCACCATGGGAATCTCAGTACTTGTTGGAGATACAGCTTAGGTTAAATTAGGAAAAAGTTGTGTTCTTTGAAGCTTATTTACATGCCGTTTAGAAACTTGAAAAATTTTCATGCCCTGCTGAGATATTTGGAAAAACGGAATTTGACAATATCGATTTTATTTTTTCTGACTTTATTTGCAGAAATATCAAAAACTAACAACACTTTCTCATTGGCACTTTTAAGGTACTACATGATGGTATTTTTAGATTTTATATCCGACGTTTCGTTTTCAAGAAACCATCATCAACTTTATTTTTTATATGGCCCGAAAAAATGTACACCCTGTATATAATTCCATTTTTATTACAAATTCAACGATGTATCACATGCCATATTTTATTTAGTTAAAAGGAAAATTAATTGCAGTTTTCTATTTCTTATAAGTATTTTTAAGAAGGCGTTGCAAACAAATGCTTTGTCGTCATTACCTGTCACCGATTCTGTCACTTAATATTATGATAAAATTGTAATTATCCTTGTTGTTACCCTGTTTGCCGAGTTGTTGTTTTAGAGTAATTGACGTTATTTTTACTGTTGTCGTTATTGTTGTTTATTGTTGAATAGTTAATATTGTGCATTTATCGTCGAATATGCCGGGTGAGCATTATAGCCATGAAGAAAAGTTTGATATGCTAACGTGCTACATTTTGTGCCACAAAATGATGTAAATTCGGCAGCAATGTATCTTAATACATATTCAGAAAGAAGGCAGCCATGTAAGTCCATTTTCTTAAAGCTGGCTCGAAATTTAAAAGAATATGGTTCATTTAAAAAGCCTATTTTAACTCGAAAAAGGAGTCTTTAGAAGAAACCCAAAATAATGTTTTACAAGCAGTTGTTGAGACCCTGAAATATCAACTAGGCAAATCAAAGATAATGTAGGAGTTGCCAAATCCACAGCTCAATTTATTTTGCGTAAAATAGATATCACCCTATAAATTTAGGATTTGCCAAGGACTTAAACCAGGGGATTTCGAACGGCGCCGGCATTTTGCGAGTGGTATACTCGCGCGTGTGAAGAAAATTTAAATTTCCTTCAAAAATAATATGGTCCGACGAAAGCATGGTCACTAATAATGGTATCTTCAACCGCCGCAATACGCATTACTGGGCTCAACAAAATCCGCGTGTTAAGAAAATATCGAGACATCAAGAACGTTTTGGGTTTAATATGTGGTGTGGAATTTTAGGAACTAAAATCCTAGGTCCATTTTTTTACCATAATTCATTAACCGGAGAACGATACCTTCATTTATTGCAAAATGATTTAGAAGATTGTTTAGATAATTTACCTCTGGCACAGGTCAATAGCTGTTGGTTTCAACAAGACGGTGCTCCTGCACATAATTCTAGGCAAGTTCGAGAGTATCTCTCGCGGCGATTTCCTGGAAAGTGGATTGGAACCTCTAGTGAAGTGTCTTGGCCAGCGCGATCCCCGGACTTAACCCCTCTGGACTTCTTCATATGGGGTTTTGTTAAAAACCGAGTTTTCCAATATTCTTTTGAATCTGAACAGCAGTTACGAGAATGTGTAACGGCCGCATTTAACAGTATTACACCAGAGATGTTAGGTGATGTTTTAAGCTCTACAGTTAGAAGATCATACTTATGCTTAGAAAATAACGGAAACCTGTTTGAACACCTGCTTTGAATTAAATATAAAATGCGTTAATTTCTTTGTTTTCGTTACTTAAAAAAAATTTCATTACTCGCCTACTTAAAAATACCTATAAGAAATAGAAAAATGCAATTAATTTTCCTTTTAACTAAATAAAATATGGCATGTGATACATCGTTGAATTTGTAATAAAAATGGAATTAGATACAGGGTGTACATTTTTTCGGGCCATATAAAAATAAAGTTGATGATGGTTTCTTGAAAACGAAACGTCGGATTTAAAATCTAAAAATACCATCATGTAGTACCTTAAAAGTGCCAATGAGAAAGTGTTGTTAGTTTTTTGATATTTCTGCAAATAAAGTCAGAAAAAAATAAAATCGATATTGTCAAATTCCCGTTTTTTCCAAATATCTCAGCAGGGCATGAAAATTTTCAAGTTTCTAAACGGCATGTAAATAAGCTTCGAAGAACACAACTTTTCCTAATTTAACCTAAGCTGTATCTCCAACAAGTACTGAGATTCCCATGGTGAGGATCCTTATCTTGGACAAACTGTATATATATATATATATATATATATATATATATATATATATATATATATATATATGTTTCAAATATAATATTGTCTTGAATGTGACGTCAACTTTGTTATTTTAAATGGAACCTAATATTTTTTATTTTATTTTCGAATTCTACATGAAATTCTAGATAAAATTTGTGCACAATATCCTATACCAAAAATGAAGTATTTTCAAGATATTTCGATTTCTTTTAAAATTTTGAAAAAATCCACATTGAATAACGATAT
Organism: Vesta saturnalis; assembly: GCA_036346205.1. Classification (NCBI taxonomy): domain Eukaryota; kingdom Metazoa; phylum Arthropoda; class Insecta; order Coleoptera; family Lampyridae; genus Vesta; species Vesta saturnalis. The sequence continues at coordinate 736,209 of JARFJB010002063.1, forward strand.
CTCCATTAATAACGAAGCTAGTGACGTGAAATTGTAACCAATAAACACTTACCACAAAAGAACAAAAAACAACATGCAATCCGGGAAAACTAATCTCTAGGCGCCACCATAATCTGAAATAAATAGTCCTCGGAAAGTTGTTAAGTTAATCCAACATGACTGTTGAATTGTAGCCTACTCAGTAAAATCAATCACCATTCAAGCTTAAACATTGAATTCGTACAATACCCTCTAAAAAAGCACGACAAATTTCGTCACAGTAATATTAATAAATCTATCTTAATTCCAAAAAACAAACACATATATGTCAATTCAATTTTGAAAATTTTTAGGTTCAATTAATATTAAAAATAAATTTATTTAAAGCTTAATAAAATAAAACTTGTATGTTATCGTAAACTTATTGAACCCTGTGTATTCATAAACTCAAAGTAGTGAGACGTTATCTGAATACCTTCTAATTTACCCCCGTATATGCATAAACTAGTATTTATAACCGTCAAAAGAATTCTCAAATAAAACAAATATTAACCAATTTGGAAAAATAATAATTCGGTATATTAATTTTTAACCACAACAACATTAATTCGTATGTTCAAAATTGAAAAATGCTATGATCAGTGCGTCGTTTATGTATCATATATATTATCTCAAATACTATTTGCAATTCTTTATCTTTAAAATGTAATTAAACGTTCCAAGTATGAATTAATCGTTGCTATTCAAATCTGAGATTTCTAATAAATAAATAATTCGTGACCAGTACTGTTTGCTCAATGACGTAATTAATGCAAGGTAATTTAGTTTTGTAATCGATTTGACCCAAAATACTCAGTTTTCAGATCAATCATTTAGCCAAAATGTCAAAAGTTTTGAAACGGTGTAATCGTTTATGTAGCTGCACACAGAAGAAAACAATGAAATCTAATAATATAATATTGGTTTTCTTTAAAAATTTAATCTGCAAAATGTATCCATCACAATTTAAACAAAATAATGAGTTAACTAATCGAACTCTAATTACCAATATTGCAAAAACATTTACATATCTTGGAAGCCACCGCAAAGTAACACATACAAAAAAACCATTCTTAGAGATTAAAGTTCCTAAATACTATAATTTAAACATATAATAACAAGTAATGGAGACTGATTATCCTTAATGCTTAAAATTAAATTCATAATATAAGCAATGACGTCTATAACGATAATCAAACTTCCGTGCTTCAAATATCTAAAATATTCTAAAATTATTCTTATAGATAGTCCCTTATACGGTGTAATGTCCTATCCAACCAGATTAATTAATCGTGAGTACTAATGTGCACTCATCACTAATAACCAGCCATTATGAGGCTCTAATACAAGCCGTTACACTATTCTCTAACTTAGGTGTCCGTGTTCATTCACGCCTATAAACACGTGTAAAAATTGGTCAATTTCATTTACTGAATGCCCTTCCAAAAAAATATTTGTCACAGGACATTTCAATTATACTTGATCACTAAATTCTTAATTGTTTACAAACGGTCGATTAAGTGTTTTTAATACTCGCACATACTTTTAGCTCAGTACTTATACCATTTCATTCATAAACTTAACACCTTTATCTAGTTACACAGAGTATCGCTTCAAGTTTATTTTGATCGCGCGCTTTTAATGCACAATACTTTCTTTTAATACAATGATTGCTGTTTATTACAAATCTGTTTAAACACTTTCGAAATTTTGGAACGCTTCATAGCAATTTCCAGTTCCCATGATTTCCTTCATTTGTAAACGTTTAAATACTTTATCCCCAAAATGGGGATATATATATATATATATATATATATATATATATATATATATACTGCGGGACTAATCATTAAATGAAAAGGACAGCATTGATCGTTACAAGATACTCACACTACAGCTCTATAAGTCTGAGTCTGAGTATCTCCGTGTTCTTACATACATTCAGGCATCCACCCTGCAAAACATCATCATATTTATCCCGCTCAAACCAAAACAGCCTATCCCAAAGGAGTTTCTAGTGCGCGTGTTTGCCGCGCACTGAAACGGGGGACGCACCAATGCACAGCATGAGATCAATCTATCAGCCATATGTGTCATTTATACAAGCAAATATATACATACATATTTTTCTTCTTGACTTTAACACAATATTAACATATCATACATTCACACTTTACGCATTTACAGCAATTTTGACTCGCATTCCTTAAACTACAGTAGCCAAGTACAGTAGTATTTATTCATTTTCATCTCAATAGGGGTGTTACTAAAACATTATTTCTCATTCAAATTTACTACTTCTTATTCATAAATATTTACACCACATTTAAACACGCTATAATACTCAACGCTTTAGCAAAAATTCCAATAGCGTAGCATTCACACCAACTTGCATTATGCACACATTTTTTCTCGTGCATAGTCCCGTTCATATATTATCCAAAGTATGTCCTACGCACTATACCAGACTTCATATACTCAGTGCGTAAAAATAATCTCACAGGAACACTGTTGGTAAGTGCGAGGTGCATCCTCTTTCTTTTGAAAATATTTATTGGCGCAACTGGTGCACGCAACCAGTGTCTAGTTGTCTCTTATATCTTCGCTAGACAGTTCGCCTTTTCGGCAATCGTACTTTGATCATTTTTTCTGCACAGCAGAGGAACCCGATTCATCTACGTTGTAAATGGATAAAGCACCTATTTCGTTGTCCTCAATGATTTTTTTAAGCAAGTCAAAAAAATTGTAAACTTCGTTTCTGTTAAAACCCTTGCAACGACCCATTCGAATTCTTTCTCGTTGGCGCACTCTAAGATGCCGTTTCATGAAGGAATAATATAACTTTTTCCCTGCTTTTTTTTGTTAAATGCATTTTTCAAGTTTGAGTTGCTTTCTACGATGTCATACGCAAGCTTCCGAGAAACTGATGCCTCTTCAACTTTAGGAAGGAAACTTGATAACCATCCATTTAATAACCTGGTCTTCTGAGTACAATATCTCTTTTCACCTCATCTTTCGTATGCCTTGTGATATTTCCTTGTTTGTACTCTTCTAAAGCGTTTTTCATGTCCATTTACCACATTGCCTTTTTTTCGTTGTTTAAATCTAGAAATAAAAAATAAATCACGGTCATAACGATACCTATAAAATTATATGTCTAAATCGCACCATTGCGATTTGAGCGACTCACTGGTAGTACAATTTAGGGAAACTTATTACTTTATAATAAAAATAAGTTATCTTAACTTCCGAATATCAATCAAAAAGTTGTTATAGCATGTTAATTCGATACAATACAATTTGACCTTCTATATTACATGTGAATTTACTTAATATTAGCATCTACCTCGTGGCTAATAACGAATGAACGAACATAATGAATAAATAGTGATCTACAAATATTTCTCAACTTGTGCACCGTTCTTTTCAATACACAATTGGCACCGCCGTCTTGTTGCATTTAGGGCTGTACTGGAGTTACATGACGTAAACCAAAATCGATGTTTTGACGTAATTCATCAATGTTCCTTGATGTTCTTTTATACATAATATTCTTCAAAAAGCCCCAAAGAAAATAATTTAAAACAGTAAGATATGGTGATCGAGCCGCCCAACGAATCGGTCCTAAAGTTCCCATCCACCGGTTAGGAAACTTTAAAGATGAATAATCCGTTACCACTCGAGAATTGCAGGAATGTTATATTATTGCTTTGATGCTGCTGTAATGGAAGATTATCTAAAATTCCTCTAGATGAGTTTGAGTCAACGTGATTGGTTGAGTCTAACCGCGCGATGAAGTTTCTCAAGCATAAGGCCTGCTTAAATTCACTGTTTCAAATTGCGGTAATGTATAACATACTTAGTTTTAGAACGCAGCGTAACGAGCAGTTTCCAATTTTTACCGTCATTCAGGTGTAGTACCGTGTTCAACGCAGAATCGACTGTATTTATGACGATCATGCAAATTATCCGGAGATAATAGATCCACCTCTATGATTAATCCTTTGCATCCATCATCCGGTAAATTCAAAATTAATGCGGAGGTTAATAAATTGAATTGCCCCTCGCTAAGCCACTTGAAATCATCCCGCGGCAAACATTGACTTTGAACCCGTCCTGTAATGATCTCCTCGTCAGCCCCGTTGTTGGACGTCATTTGCAATTGCCTTCTAGTTTTTAGGGGCGACGTCTTGTGATGGTTTTAAATATATACCGGGTTGGGCGCTATTAATAATGAGCGTAAGCATGGACCTAATTCTCGGGTTTGCTTACCCTCACTACAAAAATTGAGTTTCAGTATTCTTTATTTGATTTTTATAGTTTTAAAATTCTTTGATAGAAATTTATATTGTTTTTGTGAGATGTAACATCATTACTTTTTAACTTATTGTAAGTGATTTTAATTTGTAAAGATATCATTCATGAGTTGAATGATATTTTTATTGCTATCCGGTTCCCGTGTGAATAAATGATCTTATCAAATTCCCTTTTTCCTTCTTATCAGTATGCTCCAGCTAACTCAAATAACACAAGAATTGATTATATTAATATGAAAAATGATTATCATTTATCAAATTTGCGTTCCATTGAACTTACTGAATATGCATAATTGCTAAATATCTTAAATTTGTTTCCTTCTGTATTAAAGCTTTTGGTATTTGTATAAGCTATTTAATATTCGTAATAGTCAATAATAAAAATAAATCAAATGTTAATATACTTATTTAATTAAATCCAATTTCGAACAAAATGCATCAATGCTTTGTTTACAATACATAAATTAAAAGCAATCTTATTACTAGGTTAGTGCTCTTATCAGTTAACGCACAACAATAATTTTTTATCAAAATTGTAGGGAATGTTCTCCGTTTAAAATTGATATTCCAGTTTAAAGAAAATAAAACACATAAAAGTTTCTTTATTTACACAAAGATAAATTGTACTTATCTGTCACTGGTTGAAGGCTGATGACGCGTTCTGCGTTTCTGGTCTGGTCACAGAGGCCTCAAATGGGTGAAACTGCCTGCTGGCGCCTTCTTATTTTGCTCTCCCAATAGCTTTTTTGGAGATTTCTTGTGGAATAACACGTTTCCACCTTTCTTTCCAACAATTTAAGGATTTTGTTATTAATTACTGGATATGTTGACAGTCCTTTAATGCTCACTTTAATTGTCTATAGTTTTAACTACAAAGGCTTGCGGTAATAAACAGCAAATGAACTACAAGCCGCAACGCCTCCTTTTGTACATAGATGAATTCGAATTATTGTTCTTTCTATATGTGTTTATTGCATTGCATCGATTACTGTGTTTTATAGTTATTATTCTGTATTAAACACCTTTGATGACCGCTTCTGATAACGTGCAAGCGCGTTATTTTAAATTATTACGTCACCTTTAACGCGATTTTAAATTATGGCGTAATAATTGTATTAACACCAGCTTGACAATAATTGCACTTTTGTTCTTTCACTTTTTATTAAATTAATACGGAACGTATTATTTGTTTCCTTATTACAATACTAACTAAATTTTGTTATAATTTTTCAACTTATAGCGCACTGTGACTATTGTTGGGTCACTCATGCTACGGCGTGAATCAACCAACAACAACCCTTCCAACTTAGACTACAGCGGCTCCTCTCTCTCCAAACCATTCATTCTTTTTTCAAACGGCCGCGTTTATTAAACATTTCCTAATTAATTATGTACACATTTGAGGAAAGCAAACTCCTCAATTCACAAAATATAATATAATTTAGCACAAAATTTGAATTTCTCGTGCATCCATTACAATCCATATGAATTAACCATATCTGTCTAAAGCATATAAGAGGATGGTTTGCTGGGAAGGCAAGGCTCAAGCCTCAATCGATCTAAATTTTATCTTTATGTATGTAGAAACCTTATAGGTTTCGTTGTGTGTATCTGCATTTGCGTGTTTTGTTAGATCGAGTCGGAATGTAATGTTAGATTTATTCCACGGCGTATATTCAATTATTGACTGCATAAACATGCACGGTATGTTAATATTTAATTCCTGTGCTTTTTCCAGCGCTCTAACGGTGGTTGGTCTGAACGCAGCAGGTTTATATTTATAGTATTCTATCATAACGTTATCGTGTAATATTGAATAGTTTATATGATTAGGCAACGTTATGGTTATTTATATATCAATGGAGTTATGGGTCTGTTAATTACCGAGGACAGCGGATTACAATCCCGAGGGACGTCAGCCCCGAGGGATTGTTGAGTTGCTCGAGGTTATTAACATACATAACTCCCGTTATAGATAAATAATTTTATTCCATACTAAAAAATGAAATATGCAAATGAAATTTTTTGGTTATTAAAATTAAATGAACGTTGTTTTCAAAATTAAGTAGACATGGTTATAAAAACTGACAAGTTTGCAAATACTTGTCAAAACACAATAGAATGATTAGAGGGAAGTTATATATCTATAACTGCCTAGATAACAGTTCATAACTTCCCAAGGGAGTTATGAACTTGTTTATAGTTACGGCAACTAAGGATTTTTTGCTTATAACGTATTAGTATGAAATAAATATTTTTTTAGATTTCGAAAATGTAGTGGTGGAATTCCGGCCTTAACGTGCGCAGACTCTGTAGGGCTGGTACGAAATGCGCCTAATATCACTTTTAGTCCACTTACGTGGATCTTGTCTAGCCGTCCCAAATGAAACTGACGCGCAGAGGAATACAATTTGCATGCATAATCAATTGTTGATAAAACAAGTGATTTGCACAGTTGAAGAAGAGTGTTTCTGTCTCCACGCCTCGTAGTACCTGACAAACACCTTATGATATTCATTTTCTTCTTGCACTTTGTTTCAAGCATTTGAATATGCTTCTGAAAATATAATTTTTTGTCGAAAATTACCCCCAAAACACTTGTTTGAAAGTTTAGTTGAGAGTTTTTAGTGAAAAGAGCCGGATCATCGTGGTCGTGCCTAAGCCTAAAAAATGTATTGCCACAGTTTTAGCAATAGACAAACGGAAGCCAACGCTCTCTTCTACTCGCACTAATTGATTAATACAGCGTTGTATTGTAGTTTCTACTTCTTTTATATCTTCTGAGTGGTAAAACATGGTTAGATCGTCCACATAAAAACAACCTTGTACCGGGGGCTGTACACTTTTCCATTTTTTCCATGTAGCAGAGCGAAAATTCAGTAGTAACAATCCGAGTTTTGAAAGTGAGATTAGTTAAAATATATTCAATTAATAAAGGTAGATTATCACGAACGCCTATGTCGTACAGTTTCTTAATAATATTGTACCTCCACGTTCAAGTCGTACGCAAAACTTGCAGCTACCATATGCTGCCTTTTAATAAACGTGTTTCGTGTGCTGTTCTCGAGATAAACAAGTTGGTCTAATCCGGAATGGAAAAATCGAAACCCTGTTTGGCGCTGTGATACTAACGATTTTGATTCTAGGAACCACATTAATCGTTCATTGGCCATCGGCTCCATAATTTTACTTATGGAAGAAGTCAGTGAAATAGGCCGGTAGTTTTCAGGTTTTGTATGATCCTTGCCTGGTTTAGGCACGGGTACAATTAGTGCTTGGTTCCAGACTTCGGGGTAAATTCCAATTGCGAAAATGTCATTATACATTTCTAATAGTTTTTCTTTTTCAGAGTTTGGAAGATTCCTCAATATTGCGTAATGAAGGTTATCACTACTCGGTGTTGAATTTTTTGTTCTATTTAGTGCTTTTTGTAGTTCTTCTATTGAAAAGAGAGTGTTGTACTCATGATTTTCATTGCACTTAAATTTTATTTCTTTTTCAGTGCTATTCTTTATTCTGGAAAAGTGTTCACCATAATTATTGGAACTACTTACTGATTCAACACTTCATTAACAGGTGTGTCATAGTTTATAGATGACACATAATTTTGCCACGATGTCCTTTTATCTTGTATTATTGTTTTACGTGAATAAGCACGAGCTTTATCAAATTCTATAAAATTTTCTAGCGCAGGCGTAGGATTGGTTTCTTTAAGTTGATTGCATTTTTGACTTCCTTTGTTTGTGGAATACTTTTTTCTGCCGCTGTTATTACGTTCCTGGTGAATTTTTTAACGTTTTCTTATAACCCTGGTGTATGTTCATAAGGGAGATTACTTAGAATTTCAGAGAATAAGGACCAGTTAGCAATTTTTATTTTCCATTTCTTGGGGGTAGTTTCAATAGCTTGTTCAATTGGTAGTCTGATATTTATTGGGCAATGGTCGTTATTATGAATATCATCTTGTCATCCATCTAAATTGTAGTGCTAACTTGGGAGACGCAAAAGCAAGGTCTATTGCTGACAAATTTTTGGACTTGCTATTTAGATGAGTGTTTTCCCGTATTAAGTAGTACGATATCACTATTTTCTATTAAATCCTCAATAATACGACCACGTTGATCAACTGTGTTTGAGCCCCATAACATAGAATGAGCATTAATAGGAAAGGACCTGGAAGTTGATTTATTAGGTCTTCAAGATACGTTAAAGTCCAGTTAAATTCTGACAAAGTAAACATTACAAATTGTAGCCTTAATGGGTGATTCAATTTGTGCAGCAATTGCCTGAAGGAAAGTATTGATAGTAATTGAACTAGCAGGTGTATTATTATTATTATTATTATTATTATTATTATTATTATTATTATTATTATTATTATTATTATTAGTATAAACGGTAATCACTGTACCTGTAATATCTAGCGAACGAACTGCGGCAGCAAGTAATATAGTTGGATTGAATTTATCGAACCTGTAATTTATCGATATAATTAATGCTTTAAATATAGCTTACCCGGAACGATACAAGTAATTATAATAGCAGCCAAGTACAGCGGTGAGTACTTTTTTGGGTAATTTAAATCTAAAAAAAATTATTTATGTAATTAATGCTTTAAGTAAAATGAATAAAACATACCTGAATATATCCGTTGAACGAACTGCAGCAAATAAACAGCAAGTAATTTTTGTATAATAGTGGTTAGGAAACCTGAAATTCATTAATACTCGTATTTAATTATTATTTCTAAATGTAATATTGAAACCACCATATGTTAGATTGCTTTTATATACGTCACGCGCCGGATATTGCAGGTTGTTCTAAGAGAAATGTACATCTGGATATAAAAATGTTGTATGATGTAAATGTTTATTGTGTATGGAGTATTAAATTAAAAAAAATGACAGTTTGTAAATTATTAATATAAATTTTAAATAGCGCTGATGAAAAATCACATTATTTTTTAAATCCGGATGCGTCCGTGGTTTGTACAGTTCATAAATATTTATTTTCTTCTTTTGCGATAACCTTGATGTCAATTATTTTAATACATTGTAATATCTTTTAATATTGGAATATTATTCCTAATTTTTTCAATATAATTTTTTATGTGTTAATTATTTTAGAATACGATGTATGTTGAAAATGTAATTACATTTTATTATTATCAAATGCATTATTTTACAATGTAATTACGTATTTATTCAATTTTAACAAACAACTATATTAAAATACGCACCGGATGTTGCTTCTCGAATGTGTTCTCTTTCTAACTCGCATGTACAAGTTCTCATTTCAACCAAAATGAAAAGCTGTATATTCAAAATTTTTTCAATATAATTTTTATATTTTATGTATGTAAGTTGAAAATGTAATTACATATTTATACAGTGCAAACTTTCAATATAATTTTTATATACGATTTATTTAAAATTGGAAATATATTATTCGAAATTTTTTCAATATAATTTTTATATTTTAGAACATAGTATAATTTGAAATTATAATTACATATTTACATATTGCAAACTTTCATTATAATTTTTATATATGATTTATTTACAAATGCGAATAGTTTTAATTGTAATGCATAACATCAGTCTTTTTTCTAGTTTATTACTTTACTCGTATTACATATTTACCAACATTATTAGCTATAACTAAAAAACAATCATAAAAATCAGTATTTTAATTATAAAATGTAATTACATATGATGTACATTAATTATAGCAATTATTTTTTAGAACGCGCGCCGGACGTTGTTTCCTGGAATGCTTTCTCTCTCTAACCACCCTATGTACAAGTTCTCACCTCAACTTTATCACATTGTGACGTCAGCTTAAATATTTATGTTTATGTCACACCTTTTCCGTTTCTATATCTAAAACCCAGATAGCTCAGTTGTCTATATGCATATACCAATATTCATAATTTTATACTGCAAAGTTCCTCTTCAACAGCGTCAAGGAAGATGTCTGCAAGGCCCCGCAGATTGCGACATCTCAACAACGCAACGCCAGAAACCAACAATGCTGAAGAACCTACTAGAAACCGCCGAAGACCTCTAAAGAAGCCCTCAGAAACGTCGAAAGACCGCCACTCCCTCGAAGAACCTACCGGAATCCGCAGAAGATATCTAAAGAAGCCACCAAACGCTACCAGAAGCCTCCGAAGACTCCTGAAGACACCAGAGGCTGTTGGTCGGCTAATGGGCCATCTCCCTTTCTGAACTCAATAGGGGGAGGCCCACCCTCGTATCCCATTGCCCTGATGTCATTGCTCCTTCCGCCCTCTTCTTCCATTGGTCCACCAACCGCAAACTTCCGGAGGGGGCGAGGCTTAACTGCTCACTCACTTCGCTGATTGGTGTGACGTTACTGAGCCAGAACCCGCTTAGCTTTACTACTGATTGTATTTTATGTGGTACTTTATCTATTTCATTTATTGATTTGTGAGAAATACGAAAAATGGTCCTAAAGTTGACCTATTCAATTTTTGAAACGATAAACAGCACTTAAAACAACTTTTTTGTACTTACGTAAGCTCATAGGAAACATACATAACTTATTGAACCCATTTCAAAAATTTTAATTCGATTAGGACTCCAAATTTTGAATTTTCAACGAGACATAAAAATTATACATGAAGAGTTTAATACAAAAATCTCAACATAAATGAAAGGAATTTAGCTTGAACGGAAACGAGTATGCAAGTCTAATAATAATTGTAACATATACCATAATTACAAGTATTCTTTTTCAATCTTATAAAATAGTGTACTGCATTATATTTTGCAAGTACTGACTCCTTTGTTAAAAAATAAACTTTGCCTAAAAAATTTCAAATTTATGAGTTAATAAAAATCTTCTTTTTGTTTTTAGATTAATGTACTAAATGCAACATGCAGGCACTATTTTAATTTATTGTTTTGACGCGCACTCAAGCTGTCGAATACCTTTCTTTCCAACAACGACTATCTGCTTTACTCGCACACCAACTATTTCTTACCTCACATGAATGCATTGCTTTCTTTAGCCCTTGCACGTGATAAAGATTGACGTCTTAGGTTCATTTATAAGAAACACACAACTTACTGAACCATTCAAATTTTAATTTGATTTGGACACTCAAATATTCAATTATTAACGAGATGTAAAATTATACATGTATAGTTTTAAAACCTCAAGATCAATAAAAAGAATACTAGCCTAAATTTGAATTTAATTCTTTTTAATAACGTACTTTTTTACTGAATTACTTCAGTGCTTAGTAAAGTTATTACACCAGTTTTGTTTTTTCTGAATACCGTACGACTCTCAATACTTCAACTAATTTATTCTATTTTAAAAATTATGAATAGATTATTTTTAATAGAAAGTTGGTTCTGACACAAGTTTTTCTGAATAGCGTATGACATCAAATTAAAGCTTAAAGAAAGTATTTTTATTTACATTAAAAGGATTACTGCTTAATACAGTAAATTTGAATTAATTAAATTATCTTAGTGGTTTAATAGAAATATCCTTATTTTATTAATCAATTAAGAAAAATTCCATTTTATTATAGTTTATTATTATTAATGAGAATGAAATTTTGAAAGTTTTTTAAAAGAAGAATTCTCTTTTTCCCTCAGAATGCGTTCTCTCTTTTTCTTCGTGTGAGTGGAGGCTGATATATTCAACTATAAGTGCTGCACATATGCAACACATTTTGCATATGATATTAATTATCCTTTTCTATCTTATATAAACAGTACCTATACTAACCAAACCAGTACCTATACTAGCCAAATTTGAATTTAATTTTTTTTTAATAGCATACATACTTTTACTTTTTACTGGATTACTTCAGTACTTTATAAAGTTATACACCTCATGAATCGATTATTTTAGTAGAAAGTTGGTCATGATTCTGACACACATGTTTTTCTGAATAGCGTATGGCTTTTGATATCAAATTAAAGCTTAAAGAGAGTTTTTTTATTTACATTAAAAAGATTACTGTTTAATACAGTTAATTTGAATTAATTAAATTATTTTGGTGGTTTAATAAAAATATCCTTAGTTAATTAATTAATTAACAAAAATTCAATATTATTATAGTTTATTATTATTAATGTGAATGAAGTTTCTAAAAGAAGAATTCAGCATGCTTAAATCGTGCGCGAGTATCTATCTTTTTCCCTCCGAATGCGTTCTCTCTTTTTCTTTGTGTGAGTGCAGGCTGATATACTCAACTGTAAGTCCTACATATATACAATACATTTGATAAAATATTTATTACCCTTTTTCTATCTTATATAAACAGAACCTATATTAACGAAAACAATACCTATACTAACCAAATTTGAATTTAATTTTTTTTAATAACATGCATACTTTTACTTTTTTACTGGATTACTTCAGTGCTTATTTCAAAAAATCATGGACTGATTATTTTTAATAAAAAGTTGGTTAGGATTCTGACACATGTTTTTCTGAATAGCGTATGACTTTTTATATCAAATTAAAGCTTAAAGAAAGTTTTTTTATTTACATTAAAAGATTACTGTTTAACACAGTTAATTTGAAGTGGTATAATCTATTAAGTTCTTGTGAATACTATTGCAACGTAATCTAAAAGTAAAAACATTTTTATGTAATATATAGTGAACTAAAGTAAAATACAATTATTTTTTTGTGTTTTATTTCATTTAAGCGCTACATCCTTTGATACAAACTATTACTATAGCTATATAAGTAATTTATTTCACAAATTATAAGTTAAATGTCTAATTATAAAACAATATCGTCTTTATTTATCTATGATCTTTCATCCAATTTTCACCACTTGACGAATATTCTTGGAGCGAAGCACTTTTTCTGCTAGCTACACACCAGGATACTTAGTTTTCTGCAATTCATGTTCATAAAACTCTTCCAGTACAGGATTTCCTTTCACGTCTTCCAACATGTACGTAGTGGGGGTTAGTAGTATGAAGTTTCACAATCTTAAATAGTTTACTAGACCAATTGGGTGTGTATTCTTTGCTGAAAATATCGATTCCTATCGAATGTTTTTATGTGAGTGTAAGCAGTACTTCTGTAATCATTTAAACTACTTGACAGTCATATTCCTATAATCTGATCCACATACCCATCCCAAGTAGGAATTTGTATTTTGTTTCACCTTTATGAATGTTTTATTCAGGTGTACATTTTGTGGTGCTCCTTATTTTTCCCCACGGCAACCAAGATTCTTGCAAACAGCAGTCAGCTAGGATGAATGTGCATTTTTTCACCGGAAAGCGACCGCCTGCCTCTGGGAAAACGGATACCTGTTTTAGGAAACGGGTACCGGTTTTCAGTCTGTCTTTGAACTGTTTTTTGATCTGTTTTTGAAAAACGAGGTACTGGTTTTGACCTGTTTTGAGCAGTTTTTGACCTGTTTAGAGCTGTTTTTGACCTGTTTTTGGGGAACGGGTACCGGATTTGATCTGTTTTGAGCTGTTTTGGCCTGTTTTTATGAAACGGCTTTCTGTACTTGGGTTTTTGACCTGCGCCTATTTATAATGAATGAAATGTTTTGCAATTATCACGAATTGTGTTCACATTCATACTATTACTAGACAATAGATTGTTTATATACATTTTCTGTATTTAAGATATTTAAAACTATATTTGGTATATTTATGGTACTATACATTTCTACAATAGACTTACTTATCTAGCTTAATTTTTTACTAACAATGTTTTGTACAGTTTGGGTGTAAAACAGGAACCATGTTGTCAAGGAATGCTTTAAATATTTACAGGCATTATTGTGAATAAAATTTCAAACAGTCAATATATGGATGTGCTACTTAGCTGAATCGTGGACCAAAGCTGTAGATGAACATACGTCTGTGGAACGTTTAGTTCAACATTGGCAGCATTGGTATTTGGTGCTGAACATGAGGCAGTATATGGTTTAGGACGATGGTATACGGAAGAAGAATGACGCGTACTTGCAAAGAAATCAGAAAATGGTGTAAAATTGAGTGAAATATATTTAAAAGGTCTATATTGTTTGAATTGTTCAATACGGAAATTAAGTGCGGCACAACTAGAAGAGTTTACTGTAGATTTGAAGCAGTGGGAAGTTAGGAATACTAGTGAAGATGAAAAGGAACAGGAGGGATAGTGTTAGTCAGTTATTAATTATACTTTGTCGATTAGAAAAAGATGTATTAACGGGTGTTCAATGTTTGACAAGTTATATTGTGTAAGATTGGTGAAAGTGCACAGAACTGCACAAAAAGTGTAAAAATTTTATTGACGACAAATATTGTTATAAGTGTCGCAAAATACGATTATGTGTATTAGTGACTAATAAAGCACAAAATACATACGTGAAATTACAATAAATTAGATATAAAGAGAAATTCGTTCGCTGACAAACAATTCTACTTAAACAAACTGACAAAAAAAAACTCATTAAAACAAAGCCTTACAAGGGTAAGTTGTAAATAGATTATAACATCGTGACCGATATGTAAGTTTGAGTGCGTTAGAAAAATAAACCGCCCCTTTCTCAGGTTACACATTCATCTACACAACAATAAAAACAATAAAAATAAAATTCGAGTTGTTTAATGGTCATCTGGACCCGGGAGTATGTACACACTCGGAAATTGCCTATTTACAATTGTAACCAAGCGGAATCCTGTACCCATTCACCAGGCCCACCTCTACACAAATAATAATAATAAACAACAAACAACAATACCAATTCACCCAAATACAAGAGTGAGGGAGCCCTGGACTCTCTTTTATTTTAGAAGATTTCAGCTTATGCGAATGAGATACCTTTGCAAGGCAATGTTTGATTTTTAATGTTACATAGACTTGTAAAATTATTTGCTGAGAGCTTTCGTTTATATAAAAATACGTAGTTACACTTGAATATATTCCCATTAGTTAAACACTTTACCATCAACACGGCGAGTTCAGATACGCAGTTTAAAACTCGGCGCCGCGACGATTAATTATAGATTAATTTTTGGAAGAATTTACATTAAAATATACACTAAAAGAAAAGAACGAATTAGCGTTTTAGTTTTACTAAATGGTACATGACAATATATTTATAGTCCGAACTTTCAACCGCAACTGCCTTCCCTTCTGATTTCAAACTAACTATATCAACTCCCGAAAAACCACCCTCGTTTTTCAAAAGTAATAAAAAAACCAAAAAATTATTACATAGGAACAGTTTCACATTAATTATTGAACATCGTAATTTTAAAATATGTATTCGTCCGTAACAAGCGCTACACTTAGGTCACAAGTTTCTCTAGTCTTTAGTTAAAACTTTAACATGTGTTTTTCAACCCTTAGCCAAATATCAGTTACATACATTCACACATTTTTTACATAAAAATACATAAAATAAATTATTCCGAAAACATTAGCAAATTACGACGTATTATCAAGATATTAAAAATCCACTAATTACCTTTTTTTTATCGCGGTAACAATGGCGATTTGACAAAGGTTTATTACAATAATAAAATTTTTGCGGTCTTTTCCGTGTGGAACAAAAATGTTGTTACTTTCTGGGAGAGCATTTAGATAAAGCCTCAAGCAATAATTTCTTAACCCTATCTTTCGATGGAGGTTCAGAACTTTTTTGCTTATTGTAATAATATTTACAATTTTTACATTGGTTCTACAGTTCGTTTTTTTTGTAATTTTGCCCTCAATTTCGACCCCGTGCGTAACCAACCACCCTGTAACTAACCTTTCTTACTAGAAAATGAATGCACCGTAACTGATACAGTGCGTTATCCATAACCATCACATAATTCCGGGTAGTTGCACAGGAAACAGCTATTTAATCACCTAATTTTGGAATTGGTCCCCATCCAGAGATAATCCTGATCCTCGTTCTCCGAATCAAGTAAATAGTCGCAGTTTTCCAAACACCCTAAATTACACCCCGCGTATATGTATACATTTTTCCTTCACTTGTAATTTTGGATGGATTACTAATGATGTCAAAATTGTCCTCCCAACGCTGGATACTAGAATCATTTTGACAAATCTACGTTTGGTCCAGATACACAAATCCGACATATTGGTCTGAACTTTGCAACTTCAGAAATTTTCTCAAAAACTTGATTTTTGGCTAAAACTTGTCTTATTTCACATGAAATTTTCTGTTCATTGACGCGTTTGTATTTGTAACTCATTAATATCAAAATTCAAAATAATGTCGTTCAAGTCCCATCAAAATTGAAAACTGTGATGCTACAATTTGTCCAACGTAAAATTTCGAATTGCCAAATTGGTAGTGGTATGTCTTTTCAAAAGATAAAATGCCAAAACTAATATTTTACGCGTTTACCACAATTTATCGACTTTAAATTTCGAGGTCTTGCCGTTGTAATGTCTTAGATAGTAATTTAAGTTCTTACATACTTGAAATATGCTCTCTACACTTTGCGATGACTTTTGATATTTTCTCAACAAATTATTATTAATTAAATGTGGCACTTGATCCTCATATGCTTTTTGGTATTTTGGCAAATGGGAATACCCACTGAACTGTACTTATACCGAAACGCGCTCCGGGACATCTCTGTGATCCTCTCGAGCGTACACGCATGCGTAGAGCTGGCGATTGTCATGTCGCAACGTTTGAAAAGGATTTGATAAGTTTTGAATACTTTAATGATGAATTTTCCAATGATAATTTGTTAATAACATGAGCATTTACAAGTATCCATTGAAACTCATTTTACCTACTGTTATACTCAGTCATTTTACAAAAATAATGAACTATAAAAATAATTTCAAGGTATAATCAATGGTATGCGTTAAACTTCGGATTTTTATTAACCATGAAAGATTTGTAAAGATGTATAAAAACTATAATCGTAAAAAACAAACGTGATGACAACAATTATGTAAGTCAGTGTATAAATGCAACAAACAATAAACAGTATAGTTAAAATCAATAATTAATAAGTAAATGATAACTACCGATGTGATGTTACATTTTGGTTAGTTTGATTTGGACTGACGTGCTTTGACGCTGGCTGCCCTCTCGCGCAGCTTATGCTTAAATCGTTACGAAAAGGACTGGAGTGACCCTTGCGCACTATCTCTCTCGCCTCGCGGCGTTTCCATGACAGAGACCGCCAATGCGCGTTCCAGTATAAGCACAGTTCAGTGGGAATACCACTATAGCCTGCTCTAAGGCAAAATAAAATGGAACAGACTATAAAGTAAGAACACACATATTGACTACAGCACCATCTCGTGGTAACTTTAGCAAATTGTCGGCCATATTAACACTACCGTTGTCAAAAATTTTGTAGGAATCGCTGAATAAGTTACCAGTGCTGTAAACAACATGGTTGGTTTGCAAGAAAGCTCTAGCTACCTGTGTCAGCAAATGGCAGCACTTGTTTTAAGGAGTTTAATTTCTTCACCGGTAATCAAACCTTTAATTTACAATGAAAAGAGATTATTTTCTGTGCTTTGGCTTTATTTTATTAATTTGTTAGAGATGTTTCAGTCTATCTTAATCGGCTGAAAATGTACCAGAATCAATGCAACTTGGATTGATAGATCTGAAAAATGATGATAAGTTGCACAAAAAATTTAGTGAAGGCAACTTACTTACTTTCTACCGCTGCTCAGATGCAAACGCGTATAAAGATTTGCGAACAAATGCATTGTGATGCGCAAGTTTATTTGAATCCACGTATATTCATGAACAAATGTTTTCAGTATTAAATGTCAATAAAACTAAAAATTGTAACCGTCCAGCAAACTACAGTTTGGAAGCAGTTTTACCTGTGGCGACAAGTAATCTGGAACCAAACATCGAAAAGCTTGTTAACTCCGTGCAATGCCATGTATCGAATTAAAAATTTATGCATGTAACATTGCAACGTAACCTGTAATGTTTCAGCTGTAACCGTTTTATTAATATATTTTTAATACATTTCTTTAAACTTTTATTTGATTATTTTTAATTGTGTCAGCCCGCGTTTAGCTCGTAATCTGTCGAGTGGCCCCTACTTTCAATAAGTCTGTGTATCCCTGGTTTAGATCAATCGTCTGAACAATCAAGAATACAAATTGTATACAGGGTGTATCTAAATAACACCGAAAAAATTTAAAAATTAAGGGGAGTTTCCGAAATTACATTTTTTGAAAAGTTACGCCCCTCCAAGAATTCTAAAAAAAATTATTTTTCTTTCTTATCTTCCCTGTATATTAAACTAAAGAAACGAAACTTGGTGTACAGTATCTGTTAATCAAACTACACTTTCTGAAATTTTTTCACCTCTGTAGTATTTCTGAAAGGGCTTGAAATAATCAATCACTAAGATGTTTTTTCTTATAATTTCTTTTTCGACAAAATTGTTTGCATTTAAAAAGTATATCTAAAAAGTCCCATTCATTTGCTAACTTTTTGATCTCTTCAAGTTTTTTCGAAAAGTTTAAGATTAACGAAAAAAAAAAGTAAATGTATTGAAATGCATTTCGACAGTATTTTGCCGTAAGACCTAGTTGTTTACAATGGAATGCGTAGAAAAAATTGAAAAAAGGATTGTGAAATGTCATTTACAGTTACTTTTTCTTACTCTTTTGCAAGTTTTATGATTTTGTGAAGAAAACAGTTGGTAAACCGAAAATATGGTTAACTATTCGAACTTTGAAATCGTAGATATGCATTTTACACATTGTTGTGCTAACGGTAATGCATTGAAGGCGTAAAGAATTTACACTTCCTGACGTACCGTCGATCAGACAAGTCGCAGGTAATTAGCGCTAATTAGACGTGCTAATTAACTAATCAACCGCGTGCCGGGATTAAACGGGTTCTTCGCCGCTTTCTCTAAAGTAGTGGTCACTGTTTACACACCACTACAAAAGGAAAGCGGAAAAAACATTCTTTATTAGAGATAAGAAGACCGCCGGACCGAAAGTAGCAGCATCGAGACAGCAGGAAGGACATCGAGGACAACTGACGAAGACCTCTGAAGAAAGGAGCCAATCCTACGAAGAAGAACACCGCAGGGTAAATTAATTCATTCCTACATTATATGTAACCTATTAACAAAACCTTAAATTTCTGTCGGACTCCTAACCTTAAGCCTTACCCGGCGGGGTGTGAGGATGCATCTCGGTGAGAGTCTACTTTCCGTAAACAAATAAACATTCGTCATTTTTTAATTACACTTCTCAATTCTAACACTAACCTACCATGGTAAAACATGGTAAACCCGCACCTACCCGCCCCCTTTACCTTACCCTCACCTCGACGACACTGACCGTGACGTACGCTGCCGTAGCTTCGCTGCCGGTAGTACCAACCCAGACAACGACGACTACGACGTTGGCGCGAACGACCACCAGGACGCCATCCTCACCCTCATCCTCCACCGTATCCATATCCTCTTCATCCGCATCCTCGACCTCTACCGTTACCCAACCCAAATCCCGATATTGCTTACGAAATATTCCCAGAAGCAGCTGTACACCACCTTGCACCCTCTCCAACTCCCGAGGGTGAATCTTAGATTCAACCACAACGAAACCGTCTTTATAGAAACCTCTCAACCCATTCCGACCACTGAAGTGGAGAAATCCATCCAAGCCAACTTTCGAATCCCCTCCGTTACCCTATCCCAACTGCCCGGCCCAACCCACACCCGCCCGCAAACAAACCTCTATCCCTGTCATGTGTCACGCGTGAGGTTGACCGTGACATAACCGAAGATGATATACAATCCATCGACCTTCCCCACGTTACCAAGGTCATCCGAATAGTTTCTAGAGTCATCAACCGTCCCACATCCTTTGTTAGTATCCTTACCCATTCCAAATCACCCATAGATTTCCTCTTGGATAACGGCGTCTGTATGTTCGGCAGACGCTACCAATGCGAGCCTCCACACCCCAATCCTATTCCTAAACACTGTTCCACCTGCACTCAGGTGATCCACCTAGCAGTAGAGTATCCTAAACGTTCCCTGAGGTGCCCCTTCTGTGACGCAAGCCACAAATCCCTGCCCTTCCATATCCTTGCCCAAGTGTAACAACTGCGGCGGCTCACACCCTACTTAAATTTTTGACTGTGAGAAACGGCGGGAGATCTCATCCTCTCCTACCAACGTAGCCTCGCTTTCCAAGCTGGAAACAACTTCCACCAGCTCCTCCGATTCTGACCATGAGAGCCACGAGCACTTTCTCAGGATCAACACCTTCCTACGGTCCTAACGTTTACCCTATTCACTGTCTTCCTCGTTAAGCGCGAGCTTATCACGAAGATGATGGACTACGTAGCGAGGAGTTCTTAGACAGGCGATTATACTGCACTTGGAGCGGTGCAAAAGTCGGTTTTAGCACCCCTTACTACCGACCGGAGGAAACTCCTATCCATACTCCCTAACTTCCCATTCTTTATTCCCGCAACAATGGATGTGGCGATAGGAACTATTAACGCGGGTGGCATTCGGCGAAAACTCCACCTGATCAAACACCTAATTAACACAGACTGCATACAAATACTAGCCATAATAGAGACAAAATTAACCAACCGAGGAATTCTCAACATATCCCACTACAACACATACCTTCGCAACAATCCCGACCGGGGTAAACGAGGTACTGCATTCTCTATACATATCCATCCGCTTCCCACACCTTACCGCCGCACCTTCAACACCTAGAATGTGTAGCTGCAACGGTCCCTGCTACTATAAGCCTCCTGTACACAACTCCTTTCCGCTCCACTACTACACTACATAGCCAACATCCCCAATGCAGTACTACTCGGTGACCTAAACGCGGGACATAAACAATTCGGAGACACAACCGACAACCAGAACGGACAAATACTAATAAACAAACTACTCAGCCTACCATTATTAAGAATAAGGAACATCCACACCACTTTTATCGGACATAACGGCTAGTAAATACCCGACCACATAATATGCTCCGAACAATTAACACAATACTTCGACGACAACTGCCACCTCGGCACAACAATAACATCAGACCACCTTCCCCTACTAGTTAAGACATCCATATGCCCCACACTTGCCCCAACACAAATTACTGTCATACGCAGTAACTTCCACAACGCCGATTGAAATGCGTTCGAAGAACGCATCTCCAACAACCTCCCAGACCTAACCCTAAACACCACCAACGACATAGACAGACCCATACGAGGACTAGCCCAATTCATTTCCGACGCAGCAATACAGCAATCCCCACAAAAGTAATCGACATCTCACGGAAACCAGTTCCCCCCCGCACCGTCCTCCTGATTAAAGAAATGCGACGGATATACCGTAGATTTTGGAAACCAGGGAACCAATACTTAAAGCCGAGTACAACCGACTAAACGCACTAATCCGACTAGAGACAAACAAATACACCCAGGAAAACTGGATTAAAGAAACAGCCAAACCCGACTACCGTGAAGGCCCTAAATTTTGCCACAAATTTAAGGTCCTAACAAAACAAAAACCAAACAAAATTTCCACCTTATCAACCCACAAGGTAACCTCGTAGTTTCGGACCAGGAGAAAGCTGACCTGTTCGGCCTTTACCTGCAAGACTTTCTCACCATACACGACGATCCATCGTTTAACAATGATTTCAAAACTCAGCTCGAACAAAACCTTGAGGTGTTCCAAAACCAAAACCACAGACCACGCGAACTATCAGACAACGACCCTTTCCTTAGCCCCATCTCACCGGAACAAGTACTACAAACTTTTAGACAGGGGAAAAATTCCACTCTGAAACAAGACGGACTTAACAGACAAATAGTAAAGAACTTACCACAAAACGCCATTAGACAGTTAGCCCGAAT
The DNA here is from genome assembly GCA_036346205.1 of Vesta saturnalis. Taxonomy (NCBI): domain Eukaryota; kingdom Metazoa; phylum Arthropoda; class Insecta; order Coleoptera; family Lampyridae; genus Vesta; species Vesta saturnalis. Next base: position 758,412 of record JARFJB010002063.1, read on the forward strand.
ATACAACAGGTGCCTTACCCTATCCTATTTCCCGACGGAATGGAAGTCCGCTTCAACCGCCATGATACCCAAACCTAGATCAGACCCTTCCCAACCTTCATCTTACATACCGATTTCCCTTTTAAATTGTTTGGCCAAATGTCTAGAGACAATTATCTCCCAAAGGCCAACCACATCCTACCCAACAGTCAATTCGGCTTCAAAACGAACCGCTCCTGCCAAGACCCCCTAGTGAAACTCTACACGAGATCCTCTAAAGCATTGAACCCCGGAGACTCTTGCCTGGCAGTCTTCCTGGACATCAAACAGACATTTGACAAAGTATGGCACGCAGGACTACTACACAAACTAAGGCAGTTAGGTTTTCCGACCGCACTCGTGTGACTCCTTCTCTTATATCTGACAGGCAGATGTGTGAAGGTACGAATAGGTTCCTCTAGTTCCCCGACATTTCACCCGACCGCGGACGTTCCGCAAGGATCATCACTGGAACCCATTTTATTCACGATCTACGCCTACGACATCCCCCAATGTACCAACCCGAAAATAACCGTGGCCCAATTTGCCGACGACACTGCTCTCTGGACGACCAGTAGGGGCAAATAGACTAATAACACAACAACTTAACCACTTCTCCGACTAGTCCAACCGGTGGAGATTAACAATCAATCCCAACAAGGCACAAGCAATACTGTTTAGACTCTCCAAACTATCCAACTTCGCTAGACAAACCTCCGACAACATCAACTTGACCTTACGGTCAAGGTACGCAACCGCGCATCACTATTGAAAATGCTGTGAGGAAACGTCAGAGATTGTCACCCCAAAACCCTACAATATACATACTTACATCCGACCAATACTCAACTACTGCGCTCCATTGTACGCATCCCTAAAAACCACCCAACTCCAATCTCTCGCCTCCTGCGAAAGGACAATTCTACTCACCATACTCAAACTACACTACAGACACCCTAACCAATTAACCATACAACACGCCAACATTCAACCAGTAACCGACAGACTAAAAACACTACAAATCAAATGCACAAATCACAGTGTAAACGGTAACACGATACCTACTAAACAAATATTACAAATCCCATTCTCCTCCTCCTCCTGCGAAAGGACAATTCTACTCACCATACTCAAACTACACTACAGACACCCTAACCAATTAACCATACAACACGCCAACATTCAACCAGTAACCGACAGACTAAAAACACTACAAATCAAATGCACAAATCACAGTGTAAACGGTAACACGATACCTACTAAACAAATATTACAAATCCCATTCTCCAACAAACTCCCGACTACCAGAAAACCCAAACCAAATTTAAACACTTCTACTACAACAAGTGATCAACCTACCAGAGCAGTTCGAAGAACTCCTCGACACCACTCTTTACATCCTAAGATAACACCCATCAACCAATCATCAATGAGAACATGACGACGACTGCCGCAACGAAAACGAACAACTCTCCCCATCCTATGATAGAACCCATTACACTTACCTTAAACATGCAAAATATACATTTTTTCCCACAAAGTAAAAACATAAAAATTGTTACCACTTACAATACATAAATAAAACACTACACAAACATAAAACCCAGAGTGAGAAGATCCCTAAGCTGCCCGAAGGTCAATATGGAAATAAACCAAGAGGAAAGAAGAATCCCCGAAGAAAGAAGCAAACGATTAAAAAAAAAGAATTTATGCTGAACAGTACCCAGAACATAGATTATCCCATCATACTACGTTCACAAATATTCACCAACTCTTGCGGGAATTTGGTAAATTTGAAAAGAGAAGTCATGGCTTTGGCCGTGCCCGAGAAGTCAGAATTGAAGCACTGGTACTTAATTTCATCCCGAGAAACTAGTACCAGGAAAATAGGTCGTGCCCTAAATGTAAGCCATTCGGTGGTTTTTAGAATTTTAAAAGCACAACAGTGATATCCCTATCATCTTCAAAGGGTGCAGGCATTACTGATTCGAGATTTTTTACCGCGTGTGGTTTTTTTTGTCAATGGCTTATAAACATGATCGGCCAAGCGCCACAATTCTTAAGAAATATTTAAATTACTGAGGCGAATTTCTGAAGACACTATTAGAAATTTTCATAATAATCACATTTGAACCGATGAAAATCCTCATGGCTTTTGTGAAGGAAATCATCAGTATCAATTTTCATTAAATGTGTGGCTCGGAATTATTGACAATCATTTAATAGGTCCCTATTTTCTTCCACTGCGATTAAGTGGTGACTTATATTGTCAGTTTCTTGAAGAATTACCTGTTCTTCCTGAAGACATTCCCATTCAAATCATGTAACAGTTATGGTTTATGCACGACGAAGCACCAGCCCCTTTTAGTATACGCTCAAGAAGTCACTTGGATGAAGTGTATGCCAATCGATGGATTGGTCGAAGAGGATCTCAATCCTTTAAAATTTTGAATATGGGGATATCTGAAATCCTTGGTCTATTCAAGGCCAATTGGAAATATCGATGATTAGCGAAATCGTATTATAGCAGGTTGTGAAAGAAATTCACCAGGAACATTTCAAAACATGCGCAGTTCTCTGAGAAATAGAGTAGGTGCTTGTATTAGAGCTGAAGGCAATCATTTTCAACATTTTTGGAGATAGTATTGTCGATAATTGACAGATTTTTGTTTTTTGTTAAATTATTATAACATTAAATTATTTATTCATTTTATTCATGTTCACTTCTGTTTTTAGTTCCAAACTTCCTAGACTGGTAGAATCATAGGTGAACTGTTTGATTGACTGTTGTTTAATAAAATATTATTTAATCCTAATGTTTCCCAACTTATCCCAGTAATTTGTCTCTTCAAGTTAATTTGAAATTAACTAACGCAACTTAAACTAACCTAACCAAACAATAAACCGAATGTTAAGTAATTTCAAAACAATAAATTTGAAGATAGGCCGCGATCAATAACTTTATTTAATCACTTCTTAAACAACCTTTAGGTTCAACAGCTCGTCTTTTTGAAGATGCATTGCAATACATTTACTTTGTTTTCTTATTAATCTTTGACTTTTCTAGAAAACTTGAAGAGATCAAAAAGTTAGTAAATGAATGGGATTTTTTAGATATACGCTTTAAATGTAAAAAGTTTTGTCGAAAAAACAGTTATAAGAAAAATCATCTTAGGGGTTGATTTGTTCAACCCCTTAGAAAAATACTACAGGGGTGAAAAACATTCAGAAAGTGTAGTTTTTATTAAAAGACACTGTTCACCAAGTTTCGTTTCTTTAGCTTACATAGGGAAGATAAAAAAGAAAAACAATTTTTTTTTAGAATTCATGGAGGGGAGTAACTTTTCAGGGGATAGTGTTTTCAAAAAATTGATACCGAAAACCCCCCTTAATTTTCATCGGAAGATCACCTCTTAAAGTTTTGGTGTTATTTAGATACACCCCGTATTGTATTGTTTGTGTAAAACTAAAAAGAGGTCATTAAGTTGTACTTTTTAAAAGAAATAAATATATACGTATTTGAAATGACAAACAAACGCAGTTAAGACATTTATGCTTAACAACACACTTTTGCGGATATAATATATTTTGTGCAATATATGACAAGAGATTCGACATTCCACCTTTAACAATAGTTTAAATGAAGATGTTAACTTTGTGGTAAGCCAATAAGACAAGAATGGTGCAAAATGTAGATACGACTCTTATGCATAACACGGCAGAATAAAAAAAATAGGTATCTTGGATTCAATAATAAGGTACTGACACGTATGTCTACTCCTTTCAAATTACTCTTATAATGAAGGTTCTTTCACTTTAACTGTAAAATTAAAGAATTAGTTGTAATTATAGTTTTTAAACAATTTTTTTTCTTAATCTTTAAACGTTTATTTATAGTTTTTTAAATTATAATCCCAAACCCAGGGTATAATTAAAACATTTCAAGAAAAAAAAGACAGGAATCATTTTAGTGTTTTTGATATTATTTGTTGGCAATACATGAAGAACTTTCACTAACCAAAGAAAAAATTCCTGCCATAAAAAACTACAAACTTAATAATAACGATATGAAGGTAATTTTTAATTAAGGAAACTACGTACCCATGGGTAATTGTATGCAAATCAGATAAGCTCATTTATTACGAGTAATACCAATAATTATGTAGTTTTTGGTTTTTTCCATTATCTTGTTTTCATTGTACTTATAATTTAACATGTTTTGTCGTGTTTGACTTTTTCAACCGAATTTCAACGTAAAATTTAACGTTGTTTACGAATCCGCTATTCGCTTTTCCATCGGTCAAATGTGTTTTGGAATAATCGATCTCTAACTCGAAAAACAAAAATTCGAAAGTCTTCTTCTTCTTTCTTCTATAATAGGTCTATGACCTCTTCCTTCTTGGATTTTGTCCTCATCTTGGATCTAAATTTTTACCCCTATTTTCCGTGGTCGGCCGCTGAAGCGTGTACCACCAAGAGATTTATCTCTTGCGATTTTTACCAGTCTATCTTCTGTCATTCGGCTTATGTGTTGGTTCCATTGTCTCTTGCATTGCAAGACCCATTCATTAATGTCGTGAACCATGGTCTTCTTCTTTTTCTCATTTAGTACTTCAACCACTTCGTGATGTTTTCTATTGAATGAAGTGATGCTCCAGGTGGCTGTTCATAATAAGAATAAAAAAATAGGATGCCGTGTTTCACAGTGTCTTTTTACATTGTACATACTCCTTTGGAGTGGCAACTGAATTCTTGCAAATGAAACAATAGTTATTTGTATTATAAGGCCCAAAAATGGGTGTTTGCGAGTGCGAGTAAACTCGACCTGCACATTTATGAGTACTCGCAAACCATTTTATAAAAGTGATACACAAGATTTTTTGTCCCGACGTCAACATTTGCTATTAAAATCAATAAACGAAATAGTTGTACTTTTTAAAATTTGATACCTGTTGAAATTAAGTTGGCAATACTGACAACTGACAGTAACCAATATAACCTAAAAAATACAATTACGAAATTATTCATTACACGAATTTTGTAGGTACTTTATCAATTTGTTGACTTTATAATAATTTATAGATGTAATTTGTGGTTTATAAGGAATTAATACGGACATAATAACGGATGATTTGTATTATGTCAAATGTCGATTATGTCGAATATTCTGCCAGTTTTGTCACTATAATGAATACCAACCGTAATTTAGTATTATTTTTGCCGGCCTAGGTCGGAAAACGCATAGTTTCCAGACGCATTTGCGGTCTGCATATGCCCTATTACAGAAAGGAGGCACAAAAACGATATTATTACGCGACGTAACAAAAAAAATATTCTCAGTCCAAATATCTTTTTGCTAGGTCCTGGATTATCCATAGCGAAATTGATAATACGCATATTACTGCGGATATGTGTAGATACTTAACCATGAAATGAAATGGTAAATAACTCACTTCTTTAAAAGAAAATTCGAGTAAAAATTTAATTATAAGATAGAAAAATTTAAAATATTGTTACCTGCTTACAACTTTCACAACACGCTGTTTTACACAAGAACCAATAAATAACGTGGTATCGTTTTGTAATAACTTTCCAAAACAATAACAATTCTGCAATGCACGTGTGCTAGGTAAATCTAAACCATACACTGCGTCAGGCAACTGACTCGCCGGTATCCGTCATGCTGCGCTTTAACATGAGTCATTCGAGGCGAACCCTTCAGTTCCATATTTTCTTAAAATTCGTTTGCGGGCCTTACCAACGTCAACAGCAGGCCACGCGCAGCCCGCCGGTTGCGGTTTGTGCATCAGTGACTTAAACTATGGTCAATTTATTGTTTAAAACCGCTTTTAGAAGCAAAACGTTCTAAAATACCACAAGTAATCGTTCGCACAGAAATTAATTTCACACTATTAATAATGTAATGCATTATGACAAATTCACGCTGAATACATGTGAACAACATGTCAATGCAAAGAACATAACTTTGAAATGTTACACCTGTTTATTTTTTTATACATACCGCTTCCGCTAATGCATGAACGTAGCACACACGGTCCCATTTTTTACGTCCCGAATATATCACATCGCCTATACTTAAGCATGTGCGACTGATGCATAAGAAAGGTATTGTAATCAGGATTGGAAACAAAATTTCGACTGGTGACATTTGACAACTTGTAGGTATGACATATTTGCAGGATATTATAGGAACACATTTGTCTATAAACGTCGAAACATTAAAGATTCTATAAGTAAAGCGGTACCGATTTTATTCGTGTAAGATTTATTCCTAACTAAAGAACTATATCTCACCGTATCAGCGTGGTTTCGTAGAAGGTCGATCAACAATTACGAATCTATCTCTAATTAGTCAATTTCTAGTGGAAGAACTGGAAAATCGCGGACAAGTAGACGTTGTCTATACAGATACACAAAAAGCATTCGACCAAGTAAACCACCAGATCATCCTACAAAAGCTAGAAATGTTTGACTTGGTGAAAAACCAATTAAACTCTTTAAAAGCCTGCCGGAAAGATATCAGTTCGTGGAGTTTAATAACCACCAATCCAATGTAATTTCGGCCAGTTCAGGTGTACCGCAATCATCCAATATGGATCCACTGTTGTTTTTATTCTGTCGAAAACAGTTATTTGCTGATGATTTGAAATTGTATTCCGCCATTAACTCTGTTCAGGATTGTGTAGTTCTGCAATCTAATTTAGAGAACATTGATCTGTGGTGTAGAGAAAAAGACTGAACATAAACGTGTCCAAATGTAAATTTTTAAGTTTTTCTAGAAAACAAAATAAAATTAGATATTATAATATTAATGGAGTGAGTAGAAACAATTAAGGATCTCGGTATCATATTTGACTCTGTACTGTCTTTTGATAATCATATTTCCTATATAGTAAGGTTAGCTTGTAAATTTACTAATGTACTTAATAACATTATATATTAGTTTAGTTCGCTCTAAGCTTGAATATGGTGCGATTATTTGGTACCCAATATACAACAACCACATAAATAGTATTGAATCTGTTCAACATAGATTTTTAAAATATTGTATGTTGCAAATTACCTGGTATATATCTACAGCAGGGAGCAGATATAACACCTTTGATGACAATATTTAGCCTACACTCACTCTCCAAACGTAGAGTTATTATCTGTGTCACTTTCTTATATAAGTTACTGCATAACGAGGTTGATTGTTCTGCATTGCAGTCGCAAATTAACACAAATATTACACGCCAGACAATTACTTTCTTTAACTCTAGAGCAACCACAAATTTGCTTTGCAAATCTCTTGTTTATGTTATGTGCAAAAACTTTAATACTATTTCTACTGCATGTGATATTAATTATTGTAATTTGAACTCGATTATTAGCTATTTAAGCTAATTTTAATGTCAATCTTGAATATCCAGTTGGTTGTACTGTTTGACAATAAAAAACTTTTATTATTTTTATTATAATTGTAGTGGCAGCTGACGTGATATTAACATAGAAACATCAATATAACTCAGCTACGCCTCATGACTTTTATGTTTCTTAAGAACCTTTGGATCACTACCTGGATTCATTAGAATGGTTGCAAAAGTAATTACGCAAATTAAAATTACCTAAATTTAAGACTTAATATTCAAAATTTAAAAGTTAACATTGAAAGAATCAGGCCATGTAGACGAGATTTAACATAACTATGTCATTTAAGATTTAATAATTGAGAAAAATTCGTTTAACCCTATTTTTTTTAAATCTAAAATATTAAATGAAAACCGATGTATGCAGTCGCAGTAATTAGGCCAGTATTTGTATATTTAGGGTTTTCCTTCTTTATATGTTAAATTAAATATTATATTTTAAATCTTAAATGGTACATAAACCAGTGTTAATGAGAATCTGTTACATAATTATTAAAAAATAATGATTAATGTACCTTCTACAAGAAATACGGTGATTCCAAAGTCTTATAAATGTATTAATGTGTTTATCGTTAGTTTTCTTTTAATTAATAAAATAAAAAGTAACAGAAACGATATATACTGAATTAATTACATATTACGTCGTTTATGTGTCAAAGGTATGTAGATTTACTAATTTGCATCGATTTCAAAATAACTAGTCACAGATCATTTTATCATCTTGTACAACATCTGTTTTATGCTTCAATTTATAATAAATTTCGTTTCATCGAAATCTAGTATTATATAACCTTTTATCTAGCAATAGATACATAAACACAATGAATACTTAATCTTATGAATGGTACCTACTATAACGGAGCGATTAACTTATTTTGTTAAAAAAATACTAGTTTCAAAAAATATGTATTTAATTGTTCCTTAAACTTATTTGAATCTATGCTTTTTTAATTTTGTAGGTAACTTGTAATTTACTGTGCCTTTTAAAATATTGCATTATGAACCTTATTAGTTCTTGTGTACTGCATTTGAAAGTATGTATCTGGTCATACCTAATCACAACTACAATAATGTTAATATTAATGTGATTAGAATCACAAGAAGCGGAAGTGATATTGGAAACGGTAGTTACCTGATCGGTTAAATGGGGAAAAGTTGCTCATTTAAGTGCTCATTAGGTTTAAAAAAAAATTAATCCCGTTACTTAGATACCGGACGAAAACGAAAAATGTTTTCTAAAAACCTTCATATTTTATTTATTGTAAAATATACATTCACCAGATTTTTAGGGATTTAAAAAAAATTCGAGGCTTACTAATTTTTACGCAATCGTTTCGAATTTATGTTTTTTTTTATAGTACCGTATTAAGATTCTTAAATTTTAAAGACCGTCATCAAAAAAGCTTTTCAATCATGTATAACACCCTCATGCCCGGTAACAAATGATAGAAAATAGCGACATTGCAGTTTGATCGAGGTAGGCATTGACTTAGAGGTTTTCCACAACAATAGCATGTTTGTTAAACAAGTGTAACAACTCGCAAATGTTCTGTCAAGCAGCTTTATGTCTTCCCAGTTCACAACAAGTTAGTAAATCACAAGTTTGTAATGGGTATTTTTCGTATAATGATAAATATGCGCCGGGGAGTATTGTGTTATGTTGAAGAAATGACGAGATGGACGCAGAAATGTTTTTCAATAAATAACCGCAGCTTTGTTATATCGAAGAGGATTAAATATGGAAGTGAAATTGAAAAAAGGATGATCCTACAAACCATAGTAGAGAAACCTCAAGCGAACAAAATGAGAAGTGTGGAATTTTGTGAATGGTTTATTAGAAAGCATAACAAAGTACCGAATCTGATTATGAAAATCCTGTGGTCCGACGAGAATTTTTCATTTGTAGAAATAATGTTTTCTGGTCTGATGAAAATCCACGATTAATTCGTAGCGTTATGCAACAAATCCAATGGGGATTTACTTTGTAGATAGGGATTCACATTATTGACCCACATATTTATAACATAAATTTAAACTCCACAAGGTTCAAGATTCAATGAAACTTAGGAAGATTTATGTAAGGCGATCGACGAGGCAATAACTGGAATTGAACCTTACAAAATAAGGCGATCTTGCGAGGTACTTGTGAAACAATGTACACTATGTATTCGAGAAGATGGTGGATTGTTTGGACAGTTTCATTAATTTTATAATTTGTTTTTGGTTTCAGTTGTTGAGCAATCATCTAAATCAAAGCCTACTTCAGTTAAATCGCAACGTTGATATTTGCGATCATTTTTTACCAGATGTAGAGGGTTGTGCATGTCTCAAAAGCTCATTTTGTGACGATTTCGAAAACGTAAAAATCCAATATAATGCACCAAAAATAAACAAAAGCTCGATATCACTGCGAATAACTTGGTACTCCGGATTGTCCATTATCCCAGTACTAAAAATCTTGCAAATCTATCTTTTACAAAAAGTAAATTTCAGAAAACGCATTTTTTTTGTCCTGTATCTCAGTAACGGGTTTAATTTTTATAAATGTAAATCCGAATTGTTAATGAGCATCTAAATGCACAACTTCTTCCTCACTTTACCGATATTGTACATATTGTGACGTGCGGTTAAGATGTACTGTGGATCCTGTTTTTTTTTTCAAACTTTAAGATATTTAAAATATTATATGCGGGAATTGCAGGAGTAATTCTGTGTTGTGTCGTTTTAAATTATTGAAATCTGGATATATCCGAGTATAAATTTTGGAAGCACTAATTTAGTTAAAAGAATTTGCTTTACTTGGTGATGTTTGGATTTTTAGTACCTAGTATTGTCAACGGGATATAGTTATTCGGTTCGTTTGTTGTTAATAGATTAAAGTTTTTAAATCACGATTAGGTTCTATGCGTTGTAAATTGTATATGAGTAAAAATAATTTTATATGGGAGTTTAATATCTTTTTGTATATAATGGTTAATCCTATTTGTAAGTAATCGTTAATTATAGTTTAGTTTGAGTTGATATCACGTCAAATTGTTACTTTGTAATTAAAATTACTTCAGGAAACGTACCTTGCAGATTTAAAATATTAGCGACGGTGTGTCGGTAGTTATGTTGATACATTTAATTCAAGAAGACAAATATTGTAGTTTTTGTAATACGTTGGTTTAGAGTCGATTTTCTAACGTTTTTGGCGACGAAAACAGATCATCTTACATTATTTTTTTCAAAGTACCTTGACGATTCAAATAATGCTAAGACGTATTTTTTTCAATTCGGTTCCCCACACTCATTTCCTTTTTATGGTGTTTAAAATTTGGAGGAATGGTTTCTTATGATTGGTGATTTGTTATGAAAAATATGATAGCGAAGTTTATTAAATTCTTAAAGGAGAGTCGTAATCAATATGTAGAAGAACAGGTTGGGGGGCACTGAAGCGCGAGGGTGATCCGAGTGCGGAGTAAACTTACTTACATTCTACCGGAGTTAATTGATGGCTTCGAAGGGAGAATCTTTCCGTTTACCCATTTGCGGATCTTAAAGAATTTTGAGTCACCCCTATAATCTTTTTATATTGTGTATCGATTGTTAAAAGTGACATTTTTACGAGTCCATCGAAGAGGAAATAGTGTTTAATGGGAGTGCTATTCCTGATTTTTGGATTATAATCGCGTTTCATTGCGGATTTTTTAACGTAAGTTTAGTATGTTCAGTAGGTACATTCGCTCCAACAAATGAAAACAATTGTTGTATATAAACTCTCGCTTTACTAAAATTAGACGAAATTCAGAAGAGTTGACTTCCACCGATCCGTCACCTAGCGGATCAATTACACGAATTTTACCTATACCACAGTACAAAGGAATGGGGAGAACTCAGAGTGGTCAATTGATGTAAACATTTGTCCAAATAAAGGTAATTATTTCCATTCGTTTATTTATTTTTTGTTTGTTTTGCGTTTTTTAAAATCTTATTTGTCAGGCTGATGAATACTTTTCTTTAGTTTACAGTGTTACCTAGGAGCCCCTCAGGGGATTAAATTAATTTTTATAAAATTTATTCACCCGTGATCATTTCATTATATTTTGTGCGCTATTTTCATTATACTCTGTTTACTGTAAGCTGAAATTGCATACTACGGAATTAGTCCAATTTATGTTTTTAACAATATTATTATTCCGTAAGGTGTTTATTTAAATTAAGATGCTTACAATATATTACTTTGGTAATTTGAACCTTGCACGCGTCAACCCTATTTAACTACTAGATTTTACAAAATTGCATGTGTTCGAATATAATAAATTATGATTGTTTTAATTTTTTTAATTGATGTCAACATTTGTCCAAATAAAGGTAATTATTTCCATTCGTTTATTTATTTTTTGGTTGTTTTGCTGGTGACTTCAATAAAGCGTTTTTTAAAATCTTATTTGTCAAGCTGATGAATACTTTTCTTTAGTTTACAGTTTTACTTAGGTGCCCCTCAGGGGATTAAATTAATTTTTATAAAATTTATTCACCCGTGATCATTTCATTATATTTTGTGCGCTATTTTCATTATATATACTCTGTAAGCTAATATTTCATACTACGGAATTAGTCCAATTTATGTTTTTAACAATATTATTATTCCGTAAGGTGTTTTTTAAAGCTTCTTTTAAACTTTCCGTTGTTTATGAATGATTTTATATTTAATATTTAAAAGACCATGATCTTTCTAACTCTCCACCAAGATCCTATAAAATTCGCCTTTGTTTACTTTTATCCTAAGCTAGGTTTGCGTGAGTGACTCCCTTTAACACTTATATTGACAACTACGGCCACTTTATTCTAAACCTGTTAGACACTGGGGATCGTTATAAAAACAACCGATCTAAGTTTTGGCACCTACGGTTGGATTATGAGATTATGGTATATTTTGTCACAGATGAGTTTACATTTAACACGTTGTCGCACGTTTCTATATTCTGTTCCAGTCTGCGTTACAGCAGGCCATGGAAATCTAGAGAGTGTGGTAGCACTACGAAAAGAACAAAAAGTTACTGCTGTAGTTTGACTTTTGAAAATTGTAGGAGGCAATCGTAAGCGTAAATAGTCGTACTTTTCCAAAAACCCCAAAATTTCACTCCGCGTGTAAAATCTTTTAACTTCACTTTTAAATATGGATCGCTGTCAGAATCGTAGACTTTGCAATGGATATAAACAACCATTTTTATAAATCTTCCTTTCGTCCAGATACACAAATCTGACGTCTTGGCCTGAACTTTGCAACTGCAAAAACTTAATTTTCACTTCAACGACGTGTTTCAATTCACATAAAATTTTCGGTCCATTGACACGTTTGTGTCTGTAAACCATTAATTTACCAAATTCTAAATAATATCGTTCGACTCCCATCAAAATCGAAATTTGTTTTAAAGTGATGATACAATTTGTCTAAAGTAAAATATTAATTCTTCAAATTAAATTGCGAAAGTAATTTGTCGACTTGAAATTTTAGAGGCTTGCCGTTATGATGTCTATCGGTGAAACCTTAAACCAAATACATACTTAACGTGCGCACGAAGAAGTGATTTCAGTACCTACATACTTGAGACACCATTATGATAAGTGTCCTATTACTTTTCCACGATGCACTATTTTTTAAGGTGCTTAAATTTTTCAACTTTGTATTCTTTGCGATGTCTTGTGGCATTTTCTTAACAAATAATTATTAATCCAATATGAGACATGATAATCATATGCTTTACTTAAGTAGACAGCACAGCATGATTACTTTTGACAGGACGGCGACAAACTGACATCTTGTCATTTTGACGAATGGGAATACTACTACAAAAATAAAAAAATATCATGGTCAGCTCTAAGATGGAACAGAGTATATGTATATTATTTGTGTAATATTTTATTTAAGCATATTTATTGAATAATTAGTAAAATCATAGGTATATTCAAGATAGTTATTGGTGATGACCGACCAATCATTTTTGATATTTATCCAGATGACATGCCATAGACCATAAAAGTAACAACATCAAACTGGATTTCTATTCAAGTTTTCAGTTTCAATCAGATAAGAAGTTGAGTGTTTCAATTATTGGACGCAACATACACTGCAAATATGGCTATCTCACAAAAATTTCAAACAGGAGATGCTTCAAAATTTGACATTTCCTAGTAACCATGCAATATTTATGCAGATGCATGTAATATCTAGTGTTACTACTTCTATGCACCTAGTTTGCAATACTGAATTAAAAAATTTGAAGTTTAATTTTCTGTCGACTATAACATTAAAACTCTAATACACAAGTTCATACCGTCAAATCAAGTAAAATTTTTTGGTTAGAGCTACATTTGCACCAATAATGATATATTGCATACCCTTGTGTGTATCTGTGCATAGTATAATAGTTACTAAGAAAATACATCTTTGTTTATCCGGAAATGTTAAATGTTGAGACCCTTCCTGGTAGAAATAATTTTTTTTTTAAAAAGGTATGTCCATAGTTTATGCCGAGTCCAATAAAAGAAACCCAGTGCAACTCCACCAGAACTTTTTGCTTGCTTGAAGCTGAAAGGTTTTTACGAACCGCGCATCCAGGCCGGGGAAAAACTCGCATGGGAACAATCTGAATAGCCCTTGTTTACTTTCATCTAAAATATTTATTAAAACCATAATACTTCTATGGTAGGCTTCCTGAGTGACTCCCATAAACACTTATATTCTCAGCTACGATCACCGTATTCTAAACCTGGGCATCACTGAGATATAATGTGGTGAAAACACAACTAATGTGGGTTTACGTATTACGGTTGGATTATGAGTTATTTTTCCACAAATTAGTTTACATTGAACACGTTACCGTACATTTGTATAATCATCATTAGAGGAAAGTCGCCTAATGTTGTATAGTTGCCTAATTTTGGATTCTTCATTTTCTCGTAACCTATTAACAGTTTTCTGTGCACAAAACTAAAGGATTCAAACATAAAATAATCCTATGTAAAGAATATAGTGCAGTTGTTCACTACCACAGGGGCTGTTTGTTTCTCCGGATAAACACAGATATAAAGAGGAAACTATGGATAGTGGGATAAATGAGTTTGGCACGGATGTGCTAGAGTAGTTGTAAAATAAGTCCAAGCATTGGAATGAAACATTTTTGTAAAGATTTTTTTCTTTTAATCACAAAACGTTAAACATGAAGGTTTTCTAATTCTGGACAGGAAATGTGTCTTAAAATCGGATATTCAAAATTAGGAACCCAGCTATAGGTATAGTTCAAAACGTGTTTATCTATAAATCCTTTTTAGTAAAATGCCTAAGAAAGGACTCCATGGGATCCAGAAAATATAAAAATGCCATTGACGCTGTTGAAAGTAAGAAAATAGGTCATTTACAGACGTCGAAGTGCATTAACACTCGAAAACCAATCCTCGAACTATATGTCAAACATGACAAATCTTCAGAAGAACAATTCACACTACGAATGGGTCGAAATCCAGTTTTATCAGTTGTAATGGAAGAAGACTTGCTAAAGCACTGTTTGGAACCCGACAAAAGATATTGTGGTCAAGGTCGCACAGACATTTGCATACTGGCATACTAGCTTGCTAGAAAAAATAACTTTCAAGACTGGTCTGAAATTTTTTCAGACGTCACCTTAATTTATCTTTGAGAAGACCGCAGGGGATTTTAAAGTGGAATAAAATATTTTACCCCCGAAAATATCAGCCGTTTTTTTTAATATTCTGGAAGCAGCTATGGAGAAGATAAATTTAAACCCCCTAAAAGTCTACAATGTTTCATCACCCTGAAACGAAAAAAACAAGTATTAGCCGTGACTGTTGCAGAAATAGGAGCATTAGTAACCGTACTTAAATGCATGAATACTGCCGTAGGATTCGTTCCTACGTTTTTTGTATTTCTTTCCAAAAATATCAAGGCCGAACTATTAGACGGAGGTCCAGCTAGGTCAATCGCTGCTTGTCACCCTTTAGGATGGATACAGAGCCACATCTTAACGCAATGGATTCAACATTTTATTGGTCACGTAAAATCTTCATATGAAAATTCCGTGTTACTCATTCTTGACGGCCATTATAGCCATACACGCAGTCTGGACGTTATAGACTTAGTTAAAAAATTGTGTTTCTATGCATTCCGACCCATACTTCGCATAAATTCCAACCGTTAAATTTGTCTTTTATGTTTCCATTAAAGACATACTATATATTACTGTACAGGGTGGTTCATTGGGAATGATATCGATCGATTATGAGAAAACTATAATTAGGAAAAATCTACGGCTAAAACATTTTCAAGATAATGGCACTTCCGGTTGTCCGGAAGTCGATAGTAACTTAGTCATTTTAAATGGGACACTCTGTATATTATTAAATTTTCGGATTCTACGGTAAATTCTTAATACATTTCATATATCTCCTACACCTAAGTCCAGCGTTTTTGACAAATTAAACATTTTATGCCAAAAATGACGTTTGCAGACCCGTAAATAATTATTAATTTCTCCTATACGGCTGCCTCTGTTACCCAATTTGAGTTTGTTTCCTTATTGAACATAATTAACTTCAGCAGACTTCGTACAATATTTCCACCGATAATAATACAGGGTGCTCAAAAATAACAATAAAAATAAAATTGAAAAAACTGTCAAAAGTAATTTTTTTCGAATGGAAACCCCCTATTTCTACAGTTTTATCTCATTTGGCTTTAAAAACTAGACTAACTTTGTGTAAGGTTGTCTATACCTAAAATTTGTAGTTTTCGAAATATTGGCAATTTAAGATTTTTCTATTGCTTGAATGCCTTTATAAATTATTGCTAGATGGCCATGACTTCGAACATAATTTACTCATTTAAAGTGGAGTTTTCCACGCATATCGTTTGCACATTCAGTTTCAGACATGTTCATGCACAAAGACCTTTTGAGAGCGTCGTTTTTTGTGCGATGCTGAAAGGTAGTAAGCATCAATTTTTCCTCTGTTAAATATTTTTTAAAAAAAGTGCTTATAATTTGTATGGTATGTCATTTTAAACTATTATATAAAAGTTTGAGACGTTTGTATTTCAGGCACATATACTTTCACGTTTACTTTTTATTTTTACTTTAACTTCACCTTTAATGGTACTTGTCACACGTACACATCTACGCAATTAATTATTTTACTGTTAATCCAATCTACGGTATTAGTGCGATTAATCAAGAGTGAGGTAATCACCTGCGTTAATGGGAAGGGTCATTCTAAAACCCCTTAATTCTGCAAATTTATTCATTTGGGAATTATAAAGCATACAAATGCAGATTTATTTCAACCCTGAAGTAATATTACGCAACACTTTCCATAACGCTGAACCAGCATGCAGCCGTTTCATTATCTACAGTGTGACCAAGAATAAGGTATTTTGATTTCATTAATCACTCTTAATATTATTTATTCATTAGGTTACAGCGTTACTAACATTAGCATTAAGATATTTCAGTACTTAACATTTGTTATTGTAGAAACTTTCTTTTAACTTTATTTATTGTATAATGGTTTACTTGTTTATTCTACATTTAAAAACAAGTTGGCGTCCGAGTATTTAACTATTAGTTTCAGGAAGAAGCAACCCCGATTTTTAAGCGAACATATCTAGGTACATGTAAATATCTTTTGGTTAATAAGGCAAATCGATAATTTTATGAACCTGGCCCACTTTAACCTACGACTGAGCATAAGGCACAAAATCTTCTGCTTATTGCCCAAACTGTTAAGTAGCTAAAATTTGTAGCCATGGGTGTAGAAGTATACCTATAGAACTTAAGGATTTGTATATAGTTAGGTTTATGAATTTTTTTACACATAAAACATGTTTATTAACTTGTAGGTGAGCGCTATCTTAACATCTTGCGCAATATTGAAGTTAACTATTCAGACAACTTGCCACTTGCTGATCTAGAAATCTATTTTATCAACACGATGAGGCGTAACGGCATAATAGTCACGCAGTTAACAATCATCTTCAATACTTATTTTCTGATCAACAGATTGCCAATAATGGACCAAATCTTTGGCTCCCCAGACTTAACAATACTGGATTTATTTATTTGGGGAACAATAAAAAATAACGTTTATAACACAGCAGTAACGAGCATGGATGACTGCATGCGGCGAGTTAGAACAGCATTTGATGAGCTTAATCCCCAGTCAATTAGGAGGGCCACCCATGAAGAATTGCTACTTAGGTGTGAAAAATATCTGGAAATTCAAGGGCGTCAATTTAAAAATTTATTAAAATAAATTTTGTAACATTTCTGTTTGTTATTTGCGATTTCTATAATATTATTTTTATTGTTAAGGACTGGTTTATTTCTCTGCACTTTTGCCCTTACGGATCCAAACCTCTTGAAGTTTTCTATAATTCCTTTTACAGTTTTTGGTAATGGTTTCTGTTTTTTTGGATATCGAATCGCAAATGTGTTACATGTTCCTGAAATAACTCTATCCCATTGTCCGTAAATAATAAATAGATTTAAATAATCTCCGTTGGTATAATTTAATCTTTTCGGTATGATTATTGACAATTTTTAACAGGGTGACATTTGTTTGATACTTCATTGTTTCGTAACGTTTAACGCACTCATGGCCATCTAACAATAATCTATAAAGGCATTCAAGCAATAGAAAAAGCTTAAATTACCTATATTGCGAAAACTACAAAATTATACCTTACACAAAGTTAGTCTAGTTTTAAAAGCCAAATAAGATAGAATTGTAAAAATAGGCGTTTCCATTTGAAAAAAATTACTTTTTTCAATTTTATTTTTATTGTTGTATTTGTATAGGAGAAATTAATAATTATTTACGGGTCTAAAAACGTCATTTTTGACATAAAATGTTTAATATGTCAAAAACGGCTGGACTTAGGTATAGGACATTATACATAAAATGTATTACGAAATTACCGCAGAATCCGAAAATTTAATAATATACAGTGTGTCCCATTTAAAATAACCAAGTTTGTATCGACTTACAGCACAACCGAAAATATTTTAGCCGTAGTTTTCTCATAATCGATCGATGTCATTCTCGGTGAACCACCCTGTATATTCTCGAAATATAGGATCCTTTCAAATATGCACATTATTATGCCCTGATTAATAAGAATGTTCGAGTGCCAGCCAACGGGTTTCGCAAAGCAGGACTTTTTCCATTCAAGCTGAGTGTATTCTCTGAAGCGGATTTCCTTATAGAAAAACCAAAGAGGAACTCGACAACATACTTCCGATAACACTCTGCCATCCGAACTACACCACACCATTAGCTCAATTCAACTGTACAGTATTGCATAACCCCTCCGAAACAACAAAACGGTATTAGTGTTGCAATTAAACAGTTATGGAATATTGTGAAAGTTCAAGACTTTTCGCCTTTACCGTCCTACAGTTCACTATTACTTCAATCACGGGACAAAAAACCGGATTGCTACGTTAAAAACACCTACACCATAGAAAGATGATTTAAAGAGTAACAAAGAAAACGATCCCTTGAAAATAACAAAAAAAACAGTTCCGTTTAGGTAAACTAAAAAGAAGACAACGGGCAAAAAAATAAAGAAGGTAGAAGAAAAAAGTGGTCTCTAGGACTTCTCAGAATGTATTGCACTGGACATTGTCCAGAGGACCAACGTGGAGAAAGCATGCGTATAATGCTCAATTTTCTTCAGATGGTCACATTAAGATGGTGCTGGTAGTGACAAATAGCAAAGTTGCATGTTGCTAGGTTCCTAATTTTGAACAGGATATCCAATTTTAGGAACAAATGTGTTTAATTTAAAAAAGTATCATTTTTTACTATTGCCTAGTTCTTATGTCGTTTAAGGCCGTTTACTTCAGGTAATAGCGCATATTAACACTTTGAGTGCCAAAGACGCCGATCGGCGTCCTTCAGCACCTGTCGCCAAGAGCCGAGGGCGCCTATCGGAGTCCACGGTCATTATATGCTTAAGGCAGCAGTAGTTTCTCGGCGCTTGTGGCGTGGATATCACGTTTGTTCGGCGCATTGGGCAAGATCTGTTTCCAACGCTTTGTGCATCAGTTTCCGACTCAAGGTCATATTTGTTGTGAAATCGCAAATTAAAAATGAACAAAGAAGCAGGGACCGCAACTGGTAAAAGAAAACGGAATCCTCGGTCTTTCTATCAGAAAAAGTTAAGTGATCGTGAACTATACGATTTGTTAGACTTTGAAGGTAGCAGCGATGATTATGAACCGTCCGATTCAGCCTCGGAGACAAGCATTGGAAGCAGTAATGAAGATGGCGGTACTGATACGATCACCGGCGGACAGACCGACGCTAACAAAGGTACAGCAGTAGTTCGAAATGAAGTTAAGTGGTCTGATACCCCAACAGGTTTTCAACATTTTAATTTTACTGGAAACCAACAACTCCTAGTTCCTGTTCCGGTGAATCCTACTCCGGACGACTTTTTCAATCTGTTTGCCGACAATGTTTTCTTGGAGAAAATAACAGAGGAAAGCAATAAATACGCCATAGATATTTTCTTGTCGCAAAATACGAAGGAGTCTTCCAGAATTTGTGACTGGAGAGACCTCACTATACCAGAACTACGTACATTTTTCGGTTTAGTCCTACATATAGGTACCATTCAGATCAAGGGTTTGGCAGACTACTGGAAAAAGGATCCCCTGTTTAACTTACCATGTTTCTCGTCACATATGAGCAGAAACCGATTTATGTTGATTATGCGAAGCTTGCATGTCTCCGAAAATCTAGATGCAAACTCTGGTAATGATCGTTTACATAAAATAAGATTTGTTGTGGACCATTTTAACAACAAAATGAAGGAAATCTATTCGCCAGGAAAGGAGTTATCGTTGGATGAATCAATGATTTTGTGGCGCGGTCGGCTGTTCTTTCGACAGTACATTCCGGGGAAGAGACGCAAGTATGGGATCAAGTTGTACGTTCTCACAGAGCCAAATGGACTAACCCTGGATGTACTTGTCTACACTGGCAGCGTGGAAAACATGGGAGGGAACAGCCATTCTGAAAATGTTGTATTGCAACTGATGAAGGACAAGTTAAATAAAGGTCATTCCATTGATATGGATAGATTTTACAACAGTTATTCGCTAGCCATTTCCCTGCTTGAACAGAAGACCTACGTAACAGGAACTCTACGTCCTGATCGAAAAAATACACCTAAAGACGTGAAGACAAGTAAATTGGACAAAGGTGGAATACGAGTGCAATATGCAAATGGCGTTTCAATAGGAAAATGGCGGGATAAACGTGATGTAGTTTTTTTATCCACGGAGTTTATGGCGGAAATGGTCGAAATTACTACAAAAAGGGGTGAAGTAAAGAAAAAACCCCACCCTATAATACAGTATAATTAGTACATGAGCGGCGTTGATCACCAAGATCAAATGTTATCTTACTATCCGTGTGATAGGAAGACCATACGTTGGTATAAGAAGATGATCATTCATTTTTTACATATGATGGTCTTAAATTCTTATTACCTTTATAATCAGTTTTCCGGTAAAAAAATAAAGTTTTACGAATTTCGCTTGGAAATAATACGAGACTTACTTCGATCCAATGTAAAGGCAGTTATTCCAAAAGCGCCAGCACTTCAACCTACAGCCCATATTCCGAAATTTATCGGACCGGTTGCTACAAACTGCTATAAACAGAAAATAAGGAAGGATACAGTCTATATGTGCGAGGCTTGCCCTGGATCACCAGGATTTGAAATACATATTTTTAATGTTGAATGTGCTATTATTTACAAAAAAATAATAAAATTTTAAAAGACGCCTTTAGGCGTCATCGGTATCATGGTATAAATTTCTACTTAGGAGCCGAGGGCGCCGAAGGGCGTCATACCGCCATTTTGTAATTAGGTGGCAAATTGCTTAAAAAACAACTAGTTATATATATATATATATATATATATATATATATATATATATATATATATTGCAGCATAAAAAACGAATATCCCAAAATTTTCCGAATTTTATTTTCCGGCACTGGGCAAAAGGGACTAGAATCCAGTCTGGCAAAGTGTTAAGTACAAACACATTATTACATTCTTTTTTCGTTAACTTAAAAAAGTATCCAACATTATGCCATTTTCCTCTATGTGTATTATTTGTGTATTATTATTTAAGAGCGCAAATTGATATTTTGTCGCTTGAAAAAAATATAGGCTCGCAGTGGAACGTAGCATTCGCCTAAAAGCCACATCAATACTTTAAGCATACTTTTCTTCTATAACTGGTTAAAACAGTTAAAACATAGGAATCAACCAATAGAAAGGGATAGTTGTCGGTGACAATTGGCAAAAGTAATTCTTTGATTGATAATTCAAGGTATCTATATCCATTTAAATTAATTCATTCATATATATTAATATTTAATAAAGGATTATGTGTAAACTTACACCTTTTGATTAGTGAATACATATTCTTATTTTAATTATCTACGATTGAAGGTGTGAGGTCTTAACATTCTATTAACTATATACAATATTGCTTCACTTTAAGATAAAATGAAATTGATTGATATTAATTAATAAATACTTTTTTTACTATTTCTATACACTAACAACGCTTATTTAAATTGTTACTCAAATTTTAGGTCATAAACAATCTTTGTAAGACTTTAACTAATTGCTTTTATATAAGTAGGTACGATTATACTAAAGATACGTTCCAGTTAATTATTCTAATCAGAAATAAAAAAGTCAAACGCCGATGAAGCTTATTTGAAGTAATAATTATGATTGTTATAGCTATTAATTTTTTATGCAAATTATCATTAATCTTTTTTTTTTGTCAGTGGATCTATAGTTGGACTAAATTATTTTAAAAACCTTGAAATTTCGATAAGTAACTTTTAATAGTGTATTCAATAACCTTGTACCCAATGTGGAGTTTTATAAGTGTGTTTAACTGTGATACATTTTTTACAACTTTATTATGTTGTGAGCTGTATACTTATGATTATGTGCACATAATTTTTTTAAACGATTTGCGACTCGATTGTCTCACCATATTATGGAATGTGACATAAATTAAAATTGTATGCTGATTACGAATATGAAAACAACATAACAATATCTGGAACCGTTTTCCGCCAAATCGGCAGAAATTAGATTTTGGACTATTCCAGATATCAATACCTTATATGAGCCGACTCAACATGCACAATTGCAAGAATATGGTTATATTTTTTACTTTTGCTGATATTAATTAAATAGGAGGGTTGATGAAGTTACCATTCTGATTTCCTAAAGGGTTATAATCGGAGGAAAGAACATTTTACTTACCAATACAATATTATTTGTAGCATTTCGTTAGGTGTAAATCTATAGCCGCTTAATAGATAGTTAGGTCGTTATAATTTTTTTCCCATGTGGCAGGAATTTTGAATTTAACTTAATAGTCTATCAGAAGCCCAGAACAGTTTTTTTTTCAGTAGTAATATCACAAGAGAGTGAGAATTGAAAATAATTTGACAGATTTTCGAAAATCTGTTGCCGAATGGCAACAGGATAGAGAAAATATGGAGAATTATTTTCTAATTTATCGAACTGGTATTCGTTGGATTATTTTTGACGTTACAATAACAAACACGTTTTCAATATTATATTCTTATTTTAACAAATTAAGGTTTCTGAACTTTCAAACTGATGACAGAAGTCAAATAAAAAAATACGTTGTCATTGAATAAAAACAAAATACTTAAAATTATTCTCGCGGTAATAATGTTTTGATTGGCTAAAACGTACGCACATGACTTAAAATGAAAGTTTCTATTGATTCTTAGAAACGTCAAAAAATAATTGGGGATAATATAACTAGTGTTGATTATCATCGATGATAGCTCGAATTAAAACCGATGAAAATTGAACGAGTGCGAAGTACGAGTGGTATCATCCATTATTAATCATAACACGTGTTATATTTGGTAAAAGAATACAATTCACTTGTCACATGGTACATTTTTGATTACTTTCATTGGATAAAATACAAAAACAAAATCGCAGAATAGGCTATCAAATCGGTGATAATCTTATCACCGCACGTTGACTGTCGCATGATTTTAATGAATAAAATAGTTTACTGTCAAAGTGACAAATCGTTTAAAATTGTAGACTTTAAAAAATATATTTTCTATTAACGTTCATTTTAGTCTCTTACCAAATATAACTGCACGTGTTATGATTAATAATCGATGATACCACTCGTTAAAACCTTTAGAAAATTGTGTGCGAAGCACGATGATAATCATAACACTTAGTTATATTATCCCCGAGAATATAATGAACGTTAATAGAATATATATTTTTTTAAAGTCTACAATTTTAAACGATTTGTCACTTTGACAGTAAACTATTTGATTCATTAAAATCATATGACGGTCAACATGCGGTGATAAAATTATCACCGATTTGATAGCCTATTCTGCGATTTTGTTTTTGTATTTTAACCAATGAAAGTAATCACAAGAGTGAAAATAAATTGAAAATAATTCGACAGATATTTCGATAACTTGTTGCCTATTGACAACAAGTTTGAGAAATATCTTGGAGAATTGTTTTCAAATTTATTGAACTCTCGAGAGATGCGTCAGATTATTTTTTGACGTTTAATGAATCTTGTGATTGACATAAATGCATTTTGATTGATATCTAAAAGAAGTATTTATCGCATTTATTGAATTATATAATACTATACTAAATAATGGTTATAACCTAAAGTAACATCGATAATAAATTGAATGAATGAATAACGTTAATTCGAATTTAAATTTTGCACATTAAAAACACAAATACTGTAAATATTTTGAACATGACTGGTAGACTTATTAAGAATTTTGTTTTCTTTTGTTGTATTAACATTTGTAAAATAGCCTGGTCCTCTAAGGTTGCTAATTAAATTGGAATGATGTACATGGTCCAATTGCTAGTACGGTATCAATGAGCTAGACTCACCTGAGGAACTGTGACCCGTAATTTTTATAATTTCTTGTTCATTAACCCCTGCTTTAGAAAGATGAGAAATTGCGGTTGATCTTGCAAAATGGTTTGTAATTTTATTTAATTTAGTATCTAAGCCAATCATCTCTGCCGATTCTTTCACCCATTTCGACATGATGTTGATTCCAAGTGGCATATTCTTATACCAGCCAGAAGAATATGGTTTGTCCCAACTCTTATTTACTGTCAAAAACAGTCTGTCAGTCGAAAGATTTTGATTGCGCTTACTCAATAATTTCTTGAGCAATCTAACAGGGCAGATATTAGAGTTTTGGTTTGGTATTAACCATTTACTAATTGCACATTTTTGTGCTCCACCTTGTACAGTTTTTGAGAAAATGGGATTACATTCAAATGTTCCCGTCAATACTCCTGCATTATTGGATTCCTCTTTAAAATAATGAACTAAACATTGGCATCTCTCTCCTCCACACCATGCCAATTCATATGATGCAATATGGTGAAATTTTTTTTTGTAATCCTGATGGTGTTTCTTCATCAAAACAATTTATTATATTAATTATTTGTTCCTTAGTTAACGTGATTGCACTTTGCTTCTATTTTTCAGGTCTTCTTTGTAAAATTTTTCGTTTCGTATTCCGTGCATCACGAGCAGATTTAATTTCTATGTCCTTAAAAGGGTCAAATTGTCCATTAAACTCATTAAAATAAAATTCTTGTAACAATTTTGCTGTTTTGTTCCACATAGTTTTAATAACACTTTTCTTATAATCGGTTCCATTACATCGCTTCATGTTGTATGCCCAATCTTTCAAAATGCAAGCTAATTTTACAACAGAAGTACTTTCTTCAAGCCTGTAACCTTTTTCACAATAGAATGTTTCAAATTGTTTCCAAACTGAAATATTGCTTATTTTCGTATTTTTTGACATATTTTTCTCAATCTCTTCATTTATTTCTGTTTCTGATGTGGAGCTAAACCTTTTGGAACTCATTTTTACGAGTGTTGATTGACATTAAATGACAATTAAAAATATTTAAATTCTGAAATGACATATGCCATATTATTTTCGCGAAAATAACACGAGAAAATTCTCAGTATTATAATGTTGTGATTGGCTTCAACGTATCCACGTGATCAAAAATTGATACAGTCTATTGGTTTTCATAAACGTCAAAAAATAATCTCTAGAATTCTAGGAAAATGCTTTTAAAATCTCAGTAGAGATTTTGGTCAAATAAGAGTCCAATCAAGACATTGTTCGCATAATCTGACAACGTTGCTTATAATGCATAACTTAACTGTCAAACGTCTTTCAAATAGAATTCAACTTGACCTAAACTTGAGGATATGTTTATAAACAAAATTAATGAAACATTAAAAAACAAGACTTTTAGGTCTGGTTGGCAGGTAGTTTCGTTGTTCTTTATATAATCATATTAGGTAAATATTTTTGTGTTTATAGGAATAGCATTGAAAAAATAACAAACCATTGAACGGTAGAATTAAAAACCAAAGAATTCCCGTTGCCTGGCAGCGTATAATACCGGTATGATCTACACGGTGGCGACAACTAGTTTTTTGGTAAAACTTTATTCTAGATTATTTTTTATATTTTTTTTAATTCTAATATTGTTGAGAAAATATGTATTATCATTTTTAGTCGATTTGCAGCACTTGTTTTTTTCTAAGTCAGGGGCGTGTAATTGGACGTGTAAAAGGGGGGCGTGAAAGTTCAAAACATACTAAAAATATTGAAGAATAA
Organism: Vesta saturnalis; assembly: GCA_036346205.1. Lineage (NCBI taxonomy): Eukaryota > Metazoa > Arthropoda > Insecta > Coleoptera > Lampyridae > Vesta > Vesta saturnalis. Next base: position 784,670 of record JARFJB010002063.1, read on the forward strand.
CAAATTGCATATATATTTGTACCTAAATATTTGTGCATTTTTTTTACGTTAAAAACCAATGGCGTACAATAATAATAATGATAATAATAATAATAATAATGAAAGTAGTAAAAGTATTGAAAAATAACATATTACACATACATATATGTGTGTCTAGATATTGATGCATTTTTTTCACGTGGAACCCCAGTGGCGTCCAGTAAGAACCATAACAAAGTCCACGAAATAATTATGAAAACATCTAAGCGCACTCGCGTTACATAAACTTTTAAGGAATGTAAACATTTAAATTTATTTCTATTTATTATAATCAGTGACATCGTACAAAAAAAAAACTTATACTACAAAATACAAATTAAAAGATGGTTTAGAAACCAGAAAGTGCAGTGTTCTACAACATAAAGCGGGGCAAATGCGCTAGTTTCGCTGTGCGCCACTGACATCAGAGTAATTCCGATGTTTGTTGAAATTACTTATACAGGGTTCTATTTTAGTGGTTTTTTTTTCTACATCTACTTTCTAGAAGATGTCAGGATTAGTTCTATTTTTGAAAGTCGCTGAAATTCATGTTAATCGAATAAACACGATTTCTTCTATTGAGGCTTCCGCACAATGTTGGATGGTTAGGTGTTGCTTCAGTTGAAGCTTCCGCACGCTAACGGGTTACGGTTTATTACTTAATAATTGATCGTACACTCAAACTTACGGAAGAGGTTTTTGAAAATCGACGAAACCACATACTATAACTGCAATTTCTCTAATCAATGTTAAAAAGTTGTGATCAACACCAAGCATTTGGAATTCTCTTACTCCTATTATCACCCTTTCTATATGTACTCGCAGTGATGATATTTGTTTACTCTCCTTCACTTCTTTCCTGGTCGAACAAGAGTACATTTTTTTTAGAATAGAACCGTGCACGTTTTTGAAACTTCGATCTGCTAGAACCCAAGCACTTTCTGCCAAGATCTCCAAATATCCTAATTTCTCAGCAATTTTTTTATCGCTTATCCTTCCAGGAAAAGCCAAGGAGATAAAGTTTATCATTCCATTTGATGTACAAGAGATCACAAACTTGACACTGTTGTGCTATTTATACTTTGAGCACATATTCGACTGAAGCACAGAATCGGTTGTTTTTTAATCTTTATTTCGAAACAGTCAATAATGCTTTTCATTTTAGCATACCTAGCAGCAAATGACAAAGACAAATGCGTTTGAATCTGCTCTTTAGTTGGCCAGTGAATAAAGTTATTTATAATTTGTGCTAACAGTGGGACCGTCTTCAAAAAACTCGGTTGCACTTGACTTATGCTGATTCCAAAGTCGACATGCAAATTCAAATAAGGATCATTTTGTCTCATTTTTTCAATGTTATTAAAACGTCTCTTTGAGTGACGGGAGTAGTTGAACAAACTTTGTCTGCCAAACAATATATGTCTTTGGGTAGCCTAAATAAAAACGAGAATATTTGTTCAGATAATAATACGTCGATTGTTTGCGAGGGTGTGCTGGCACCATATGTTCACGTGACGAAGTAGTCGGAACGTACTCCTTACTACTGACAGTCGTAGTGGATTCTTGGTACGACGTATCATGATGCGACCCTAGCTCTTGTTCCTCTTCTATTGAAACTTCACCAGAAGGTATACGATCCACAGATTTCACAGAACTGTCGGAGCTAATTGAGTTAAGTTTACGTTTTAATAGTGCAGGAGTAGCAATTTTTTCCCCGATGAGTTTACCTTTTTAAAGGTAGAACTAAAACGTCTACAGGACGATCGGAAACCGATTTTGAAGTTGGAATATTTGCTTTTGAAGTCGAAGGAACAGCATCATCTACTGCGATTTTATCTTCAGGGATCATACCACTGTTCATGCCAAAATCAACATTTAAACATTGTTTGGGTTAAACGCCTTTTTTGTCAAGAATCCTACCTCATAGATGCAGAATTCTTTCTTTAGTCGTTTCCTAATTTAAAAAATCTTCAGGGAACTGAAATATTACATGAAACCATAAAAATAATCTAAAAACGTCCGTAATTTAATTCACTTACGTTGAAATCATCTTCACAAGAATAAAAATGTGCTTTCAGATTAAGTTTATTTATTGCATGTCCAGCTGCCTGCCACCATGCAGCTCTAATGTCAAAATCGCGAGACACGCCAATAAATATTTTGTTGGAATTTTTACTAGCGCTTTCACACTCAGGAAAATAGTATTTGTGATAGGATCACGATTTTCTAGCGATTTACCGTCAAATTTTTGCTGTTGAATTGAGTTTTATGGATAAATTTGTTTTACGTGTGTCGCGACCTTTAAGGATGGTGTGTTTCGAGCTTAAGTTTTTTTTGTTTGTTAATTACTTTTTCGTAATAATATATTTAAATTTGGAGAGATTGTTTTCATTATTATTCCCCGTTTACTGAATGTTGAGTAACGTATTATTTGTATATAGTTGTATATAAGTGTAAATAACGTTTATTTCGTTTGATTTCCTTAAAAATTATAGAAAGTTTTGTAAAATTAAGTAACTTAAAGAAAGAGTGTAGATGTAAATGTATTTGATATCATTTTGGCGACATGGAGTCGGTTAATTGCAGTGGTTATATTATATTATATTGAGTATGTTGGTTTTGAGTCGTAAAGATAGAATGTGGGACTAACTGCTTGAACTTAAAGGAAAATACAGAGATACTTTTCACGTTGATTCTGCTGACGTTTGGAATTTTGAAAATTATCGAGTCCTTACGGTTGAAAACGAAGTTTGTGTGTAGGGGGTATCAAATCTTCTCCTTCCGTTTCTTAATTGGTGGAACTAAATTAAATGAGATTTTTTTTGTGAGAGGTGGGATTCAAAAGATGGATTTTTGGTAATAATTTGGGATTGTGAAACTGACAGCGCTCCCGAGTAGTAGTACGGTGACGTTTGTTGTTACGGCTTAAGAGGTTGTTTAGAGCGTTGATATATTGGATCTTTTGGTGTTTAACAAACGAATTTTTATGTTCGGAGGGTAGTTAGCTACTTTCTGAAGAAAACCTGTGAAGGGATTTTAATTAAAATTGTTCAATCACCAAAGGATTAGACCTAGTGCCGATTTCGATTTTACGTAATCAAGTTACCTGGAGATCACCGTCGTGTTATATTAGTGCTTCTGTGAACTCATTGGTTTATATCGCTTTTGCGGATTTATTAAATTAACGTTCTTGAAGTGCCACTTAATTGCCGTGCAGAGCGTGTTGAAATATAAAGAAACTTTCGCAGAATACTAAAATTATAGTTATTTAAATAAAGTTAATAACCTTTTGGATTGTTAGTGTAAATAAAACTATTTAAAAGATAAAAGTTAACAAGTCAGTTGAGCGCACCAGTTATTATTTTAAAAGAAGTTTTTAGTTAACACAGTAACGTTTTACCCAAATTCAATCAAGGAACCGTTTGTGTACAAAAGAATAATAGTCAACATTTTCATTCATCATTTTGTCAGAGCAGGGAGATTCCGTATCCGTAGTAGCAGTAATCGATCACTTGGACTTTATACATTAAGGTAGTATAACATTGTGTTTTTTTTAAGTATTTTCAAGATTTCTTGTGTGTGTGTCTCGAATTATTTTTTTTTGTTAACGAAGGTTTGAAAGCGGAGTCGTGTAACTTTTAAATTAAGTTGTTGCTTTGGTTTAGTTATTGTAAATAATCATAACTCTGACGCTCCGCCTTCACACTTTTCATTTTAGTAGTAAAGGGCACTTGACCCTATAGTAGTGTGGGTAAATAATCCACGAGATATATATATATATATATATATATATATATATATATATATATATATATATATATATATATATAGGTTAAGCCATTTAGAACGGCGTTACGCAGAATTCTGGCCAGACCCTCTGTCGCCCATTAAGAATTTATCTTATATACACATTATCGTGTGTTCACATTTATATATTTTTTTTATCTTATTATAGCTTTGTTTAGGTTTTACAAATTGTTTTAATTCTGTGAAAACCCTTTTGTGTTACATAAAAGTTTTTTTTGCAAATTGCAAGTTTACCGGTAATTTGGAAGCGTAAAGTTTTAACGTAACGAAGTGACAGTTTTTTTTATTGAGTAATAGCGTTAATGGTATTCAGTGTTTTATTTTACTTCTAGTTGATTATTAATTCATTTAGAGTGCATTCAACAAAGGTGATTTTTTTGTTTTGTTTTGATTATTATATAATGCCTAATTATTTACACTGAGGTGTAGTAACGTAACTTTATTGGGTGTTTATCACGCTTTTATTTGTCAGGCGTGTAGTGCTATTTTGAAGCCCTATTTCAGGTGGTTTGCTGAGCTGTTGTCGAGGACACCTGGGATTGATTGCGGGTAGGTAAGCGTATGTTTTTTGTATGTTTAGACACGCTATGTACACGTAATTTTGGCACGACATCCCTTATTCTGGCGCCCTAAACCGATCTGATTACGTCTTCATCCCCTATTTGGACTTACGTACGTTTTACTATTCTGGATGTGTAAAATTTATCAACATCATACCCATACCTATACGCTGACTAGTCGGGGCAAAGAGGCCAACTTTATCTGTAATCCCGTTCTACCACCCGTTTATATCGTTACACATTGCTTTTTCATTGTCAAACATTGTCAAAAATCTCTTATATACAGTAAAAATAAAAATACAAAAAAAATACAGTAAAAATGAAACTAATTAAAACTACGTACAACACTATTGTGTTATTACACTATTCACTATTGCAAAAAATACTTCATTGAAACGACCCCATTTTCGACATAATCTTCCACTGTAGGCTTCTTTGATGGACATTTTACTTCGATTACATACTCATCAGTTAAGCTACCCGGAGAGGCATAAAATTGGAAAATCTTTTCTCAGAAACAAGCCGCATTTTTTGATTTCGAGATTTCTTTTCTGTTTCGCAATATCAAGTACTTCCTTTTCCAATTTTTACCTTTTCCTACAGCATTTAATTTCGAAGGCAGTTGAACACCAAAATTTTTCTTGTAGACTTCCATCCAATGTTTTTGCTGTAGCTACCTCATAAACAATGGAAGCGGTGATGCGTCCAAATCTATATTTTAACCAGTCTTCATTATCCGATTGATCTCTAGTTATTTTCCACGTATTGAATGTCAGTGTCTTTCACTTACTACGACAGAACTTGTAAAATTCTATGCCATCCCTTTTATTCCACTATGAATGAACTTCGCCCACAAAACATGAATAGCTGCTACATCTACGTTATCTGCCTCCATTTGGATTATTGTTGCTTTTCTTGATTAAGGATTCATATTTTGTAGAAAATCCTTGACGAACCTCATGTCAGGCTTTTTAAAAGTTACTGGTTTATTAAAAATTGTCCCACTGTCATCGTCAATTACATCTACCTTCGAAAGATTTGATCTTTTCCAACAGCATTCCGTGGACCGTTCTTCGGTTCTCCATAACAACCAAAATAAAAAGGCAATCATATGTTTGCGACCTCCAACAAAATATTTATATTCAATAGAAAAATAATTATTGATTATCAAACAGAATTTAATGATCTCACCTTTTGCTGCCGCACAATTTAGGCATTCACTCGAGACAATGTTTTCTTTCTCTTTATTTATAATTACGGATAGTTTATAGGGGACTTTTCTTAATCTTATGTTCTGGCATGATTTGCCCTTGTACGGTGCATATTTATCCAATTCTACGAATCTCTACGTGGGATATTGCATTGTCATCGTAACGTTCTCTCGTCGCGCTATAAAAAAATAACAGTTCATTTAATTTGTAGCTCGCGATTTATTATAAAGTTGTAATTACTAACCGTTCCGTTTTGCGATTACGTACTTCTGCACTAATAAAATTTAAATTGTCCACAATAAAGTTTGCATTCATTTCTACTGTCATTTCTGGAAAATTGTCAGAATTAGCTTTCACAAAACCTTCAATTAATTTGACCTTTACTTGTTTCGATACTTGCAAAGGGCATAGTACCCTTAGATACTACTTTTGTTTGTTTAACTCGCTCCAAAGAATAGGATTTGAGTTCTTTTAAACTTTTCTATAATTCCAACGTTTTTGTACCTGAGATGATTATTTTTTATTACGTTTTATTAGAACTGAATGGGTTCAACTTATAAAGATATCATTTACTAGTTAATTTTTACTTTGCTTGCTAATTAATTTCGGTTTGCGTAAATGAATTTTAAGCTTTACGTTTACTCACTCCCGTTCTTAATTTATTGCAACGGATTGCTATTATCATTGGCCAAACTTATGCTCATTTTGATTTATTTATTTATCTGGATTCCTATTGAGTTGACCTCTTTCTGCATTTATATACTCAATAATTGTATAAGCCTGCAATATTAATAATCTTTAGCAATAAAAGTGAATCAAACGTTATACGCATTTAATTAAATTCCAAATCTGAACGAAAATGCATCAATATGTTGTTTACAAACATATATAAAATCAAACCTATATATCCTTCTTAACACTAACATATTATAACAATTAAAACCTTTATCAGAATTGAACGTATTGTTTATTGCTAAATCGTGATAGTCAAATGTAAAGTTTCGAGAAATCATTTATTTATTTATTAACACAAACAAAAAAGGTTCTTACTTATTTTGGTTTTAAAACTGATGATGTAATGCTGGCGTTGCTTTGACCGATAAGGGGCCCCAGGTAGATTAGAGCCTGCTCTTCCGATGATGTCACCTGCCGGCACTCTGGAACAGTTTCTCTATTGTTGTCCTTATCTTTTCTTATACTTTTGTGTAGTTGAATACACTTCTAATTTTCTTCCATCATTTAATGATTATAGTAAATATTGTTCGATATATTTACACTACACAGTGTTTACTTAATCGTTCAGTTTTAACTACAAATAGCCTGCGCAGCAAAATTCAAGCTATTTACAAACCGCGAAAGCTCCCTTTTTACACATCAATATTCGAGTTATTGTCCCTTATACTTCTATTTACCAATTTGGATCGATTACTGTCTGTTATATTTATTGTTCACTATTTAAACACAATTGATTACGGTTCTGAAAGATATAAAACTCGTTATCTTCACTTATTACGTCATGTTTTATTATTTTAATAAGGAAGGTAATTTTCTACTTCTTCCCTATCACCGTTAATTAATTTTTATTTGTAATTTTCACACTTTATAGGGCGTCGTGACTATACAATACTACTTATCTCTTATTTTTATGCAACCCTTTCTGTTTGCTTTCTTAACGCTCCTGTTTGTGATCGCTTACTGTATGCGACTGACTTAAAGACTGCACATCATTATTATGACAGCGTCATTCCCTTCCAATACATCAGTACACTTGCAAATGTCGCGTATTTAAATATTTTCAAATTGAATATATAGATAACTTATTGAAACAAACTCAAGCTTTAATTATATTCAAATACAAATAAAGATCCATAAAAATAATATATAAATATCTAATCTCGTATAATTTAGCGCGAAATTTTGATTTTTCTAAAGCTCCCGTTACATACCCGACAATGACCAGACACCGACAATTTACTTGAAATAGAATAATTTTCTGCTTCGAGTTTCAAATCCGAATCTCCCTACCAACAGAAAATTTTCAATGTGGGTGTTGTTTCCTATTTTTTACGTTTAACCTCTTTTAGCTAAAAATTTTTCTTTGGGTTTATTCAAATAAAATTTAAAGTTATGGTGGTAGGTGGAAATTAATTTCTAGTAGTTCACGGCGCACCTGGTACCATCTGCTTACTACCATTACCCTACCATGTTGCCAAGCTTCTGTCGTTACACTTATTCCTATATCTTTTATATATCCCCCCAAAAAATTTAAAATATTTTATTTAGGCAAGATTAGAGGCATAAATTAGCGGATGAGTGCAAATCGACTAATATAAAAATAAAATAAAAGCAATTCATGAAAATGCCCCCAATTTTACGCCTAATAAATTTTGCCAATTAATTTAATTTAAAACACAATCCTTATTCCTGCCACATTGACTATCAGAAATGTTTTGATTCACCTCCTCACTCCTGGCTAATAGAAGTTCTATCTATGTATAAAGTACGCCCAACTATAGTTAAATTCCTGTCACATATTAAGAAAAGCTGAAAAACGATTATGGAACTTCCTCGAAACAATCGATCTCGTGTAACAAATGCTCAAAATACAACGAGAAATTTTCTGAATATACTTAGAACCAACCCCGTCAACATAGAAAAGTAATTTTTCAAGGAGATTGTCTAAGCGCCCTATGGTTTTGTATAACACTTAAGCCCCTGAGCAATCTACTGAACAAAACAACTGTGTATCTGCAAGAAATCAGTTTGATGAACTCATCCATATTGTCTCAAAATTCAGCGAAGACATCAGTATGAAATTTGGAATAGATAAATGTCGAATTCTAAGCGTTCGAGCTAGTAAAATTACATCCACACAAGAACCAGGGCTTATGTCAGTACAAGAAATGGAAACAGATGAGCTCTATAAATATTTAGGAATGACGCAAAGTAAGAAAATAGCTCATAGGAAATGAAATTGAGGCTCTAAAATGAATACAAAAGCCGCTTATATAAATTAATGAAGTCAAAGCTCAATGGTAAACATCTTATTAAGGCAATCAACAGCTACCCCATGTCATAACTTACGGCTTTGGGATTGTAAAGTGGACTCAGACAGACCTCAGAAATCTGCAAATATATATTAGAACAATCATGACTCAATATAATGTCCATAGTTTAAAATCGTGAACAAAAGGAATGACACTTCCTCCAAAAATGGGTGGCTGAGGAATACTGGGCATTGTTGCATCAAACACATTTAAAGTCTCCGAAAATACTATATAAATAAAGTTGAAACATCAAACCTTATTAAATACATTGTATAAGATGAGGTTGAAGTTTCCGGTTCTACCGCTGAAGAAAAAACGAACAGATGGTCTCAGAAATTTTTCCACCGCAGATATTACTATGCCCTTCATAACACAAATGTCGACCAAAAAATATCGGACAGGTGGCTCATTGCGTAAAACATATCATCAAAGATCCCAATACACGTGAGGATTGATATAGAAGATCATTCACTTAGAGCTCCATAATACTATCAAGTCTCTCAAGACACATTGCAACCTTACTATCAATATACGCTCGAACCGGTGATTAAAACGGTGATTTAAAAATCTACTATGACAGAACAACCTATACTAGTCATACTCGAGAACATAACAGGCCAGACATAACAGTCGTCAATAAGAAAACATAGTCAGTAATACTGATAGATATTGCCATACCCTTCAACAGCAACATGACCAGAGCCAGGCATGAGAATATCTCCAAGTATTCAGAACTTGCAGTGGAAATAATGTGACAATAGTGATCTTAATTGTCAATATTCAATATTCATTACGTGTAATTACTCATTATATAAGTATTAATCATTATCCACAACTTAAGGGAAGTTACATCAGCTTTCTAGAGGAAATAATTAAATCATTAAATAAGTCACTATCAGTAGATGTCCTCACCGTATTTTCTAAATTAAGAACATATACTGTTATACTATACAGATGATTTAAAGTTTTATGAAATTGTTGATCTACCTCATTACTCTGCCTTGTGAATGTCTGGCGTAACTTATTACTAAATGAGTCAATTTCATCTATTTTCGTCCGTACTTCTTTAAGATTAGCCGTTACTTGATCGTGATATTTTATAAAATTTTGGGAATTATTCGTAATTTCGCGTAAATTATGTTGTAATCCCGCATGAATATGTTTTAAAAAGTTTTGTATTTGGTTATGTTCGGATGTCAGTTTATCTATTTTGCGTTCAGTAGCGATACCGCAACAAAATGAAAAGAAATCGCCTATAAAATCTAAAGCGCGGTTCTTCCGTAAACTGGTTGTTCCTGTTTGTCCCAATTTGTTGGGATTATTTATAAAATTTCCCCATAATTCAGGGTTTGCTACGGAGTGTAAATTATTCAATTCTCCATGAATTAATTTATGAAGACTTCCTATATGATCTCCTAACTGACATAAATAGTTGTTGGAAGTACATTTGTGTATTTCTGAATTGTTACCAGGCGTATACTTCTCTGCAGACCATGCCGTCTGGTACGTGAGGGGAATAGTAGCACTGTAGGCCACTACCCCTGGTAATTTTTTCCAGTGTGCTCCTGTGTTTATATGCACAGGTATAGCTGTTGCTGTCATTACTCCCATTAAAAATCTAAAAGAAAAGAGGTGATGTTGATATGTTATATAAAGAAAGAATTATCAATACTCTTTTGGCCAACTCAGTCTTTTGTGATAATTGTTTTAGATATTTTGTATCTAACTTGTGATTAATTGAAAAGTATGATTTCATTGTTCTAAGTTGGTGACGTTTTAAATATTATATAAACAAAGGAGATATATAGATATAGATATACAAATAAACTTTCATGTATTTAATATTAGTTACATATTTAACAATTACTAAAAGATGGATATGCAAATAAAAAAATAATAATGTTTCAGACTATCCTTCATTTTTACATTTTCTTCGGCTGTTACCAGTCGCTGTCAGAGTCTTCCTCTTCCCCGTCGGGTAACAGTCCCCATTCCTTGCATCTGTCCAGGTCTACTATGGCCCTTTGTACTTGTAGTACGTTGTTGTGAGCGCACCTTCTGACAGGTAGGTCATGCAACTCGCATGCCCAGTAATTGTTTTTTGGTAGCACTATGTCGCTTAACGTAGTTTGTATGTTTGGAATTATTTTTTCAAGGAATTTTTGTTTTTCTTTCCCTGCACAGAGGATTCTTCCTCCTCCTATTGAGGACCTCACTAGGGCTGGTAATAGGGAATACGCTATATGGCCTTCTTCCCACTTCAATCCATGAAAATGGGTGGTTAGCCATGCATTGGTTACCATTTCATCCTCCGCTAGTTTGTCCCAGTCATATGGGGCTCTAAAGTGGAATGTTTTAAGGTTGTTGGTATTTAGATTTAGTATTGCTAGTTCTTTTATTACGAGTTCTTTCCTTAATCCTCTAAATCCTTGTAAGTCCACGATGTGCGTAGGTTTATCGTTCCTACATAAAAAAATTTATAAGTATACACGTCATTCACTCGTGTTCTCGTCTTGGTCATGTGTCTTGTATTCCTATTTTGTTTTTTGTCAGTCTTCGTATATATTTTTTCATGTGATTATTGATATATACCTACTACATATATCATTATTATTATTATTATTATTATTATTTTTTTTTTTTTCAGTTCTCATCCATTATGGTGTTGTTTGTTTAACTGATCTTGGAGTGAGATCACTTCGACAGCAATGATTTTTTATTATCAGGGCTGCCCTGAAGTGTCTCACATCATGATAGTTCTTTTCTACCCAAAAAAAAAATGCTAAAAGTACTGGACGAATCTCTCAGGGTTTAGGACAATTTATAAGGCTTGAAGCTTGAAATGGTCTTCCACGAGTGTTAGGTACATTAACACTGGTGGAGACCATGTCGTGATTCTTGCCTTCCACCTTCCCAGTGGTATTACATAATTTAACTATGGTTGTTATTATTTGAGGTATGTTACAACTATATAAAAAAAATACTAAATTAATTGGCTGTACAATAGTTGCATTATAGGTATTAATGATATGAAATACGACCATACATGTTGAGGGGTGGGGAATACCGTGTTGTCGCTGACTGCAGTGATACGTCAGTGACAACAGTGGTGTTCTTGTCCCCTTAGTGTCAATCTCCAGTTAATATTAGTATTCCATGTAAATAGTTTACTGCATTTTTACTATGCGTGCCTTATTATGTTCTAACGCTAATTCGCTTACTGTAACCGTTCTTATTCAGGTCAATGTTTGACTGTACATGGTTTACCATTTTATTGGCAATGGGGAACCTAGCCTACTCGAGACATTGTTGACGATCTTAACTGTCATAAATGCGTCGAGAGCGCTACATTTCTATTGCTACTTTCACCAATTAATGCACTTTACTGTACTTTTTTACATTGTTAAGTGGGGGGGGGACAAGAAGTCCCGTACCGTTCCAACAAAATTAATTAGTTGGACGGCCCGGTTCTTCTGTTGCTCCGCTTGTTTTTTCTTCACTATTCTGGATCTTTGAACGTGCTTCTACCTCTGACGTCCAAGGATCGTGGTAATGCAGTATTCGAGAGACATGGACTACATCTACCTTAGAGTTGGGTGCCGACCCCATTTTTACAAGGTAATCGACTTCTCCTCTTTTGCCTATTATAGTATAAGGGCCGAACCAGCGTAATAATAATTTTTCGCTTCGGCCTACTTTACGAAACGGTGTAAATACCTTTACTATGTCTCCTATTTGAAATTCAACTTGTCTGTGTTTACCGTCATATCTTTGTTTGTCCTTATGTTGCTTATTATGTATATTGTTTACGGCATTATTTCTAACAAAAAGTGCTCTATCTCTGATAATACGTACATCTTCCGTCGTTGTATCTTGCATTAACATAGCTTCTGTGGGTAATACCGGTTCACGGGCGTAAACTAATGAAAATGGAGAAACTTTAGTCGTTTCTTGTCGTGACGTATTATATGCGAATGTAACTAAAGATAAATATTGGTCCCAATCAGTCTGTTGGGTATTCGTGTATAATGATAACATATCTGCCAAAGCTTTGTTGAAACGTTCGGTTAAGCCATTAAATTGTGGGTGGTATGAAGTACTGAAACAACTTTTCACACCCATTAATTTTAAAAGTTCTGTTACAAGTTCGGATTGAAACGTTTTTCCGCGGTCACTAAGCAAAAATCGTGGTGACCCATGTCGTGTTAATATGTTATTGAGTATAAATTTTGCTACGGGTACTGCCTTTCCGTTTGGAAGTGCTTTAGTTTCGACCCACCGAGTCGCGTAGTCCGTTGCTACTACTATCATTGTATTACCTGATTTACTTCTCCGAAAAGGTCCTAAAAGATCTATTCCTATTTTATCAAAAGGTAATGAAACGGGTATAGGTTGTAACAATCCTGCAGGTTTAAAATGTAGTTCTCCTTTTCTGGCTTGACAATCTGGGCATCCCTTAACGTATTTTTCTACGTCTTTCAGTACTGTATCCCAGTAATATCGTGATTTGATTTTATGATAAGTTTTTGTTATACCCAGGTGTCCCGAAATTGGTTCGCTATGGTGTGCGTATAAAATTTCTTCTCGTAATTGGCGTGGAATAACTATTAAATTTGGATTACCATCCGTTGAAGTGTTCTTTTTATAGAGAATATCATCTTGTACAAAATAATTTTTTGCAGTTCTGCGTAGTGCGATGTTAGCTTTTTCTGGTTCTTGTATAGCTTCTATTAATTCTCTGAGTCTGGTGTCTTCTCGTTGGTGTTTCGCGATGTCCGTACTTTGTAATACATATGTTGGGATTTCTATAATATCTTCGTCTTCTTTGGTTGGTTCTCCTACTGGATTTCTTGATAAGCAATCTGCGTCACGGTGTGCTGCTCCCGCTTTATGCGTAACAGTGAACTCGAAATCTGAAAGTTTTATACACCATCGTGCTAGTCTTCCTGTTGGATTCTTTAATGTTTTAAGAAAACAGATGGCGTTGTGATCTGTTACTTGTTATTGGTCTGCCATGTATAAGGTGTCTAAGTTGGGTTAATCCCCAAACAACTGCTAGGCATTCCAAATCTGATATGGAATAATTTTTTTCCGCCTTTGATAAGCTTCGTGAGATGTATGCTATCGGATGCATGGAGCCTTCGTGTTCTTGTAGTAATACTCCTCCGATACCAATACCTGACGCATCCACATGTAGTTCTTTGGTAGCTTGTGGATCGTAATGTGGGAGAACAGGTGCTGCTAACAATTTTGTTTTTATCATCTCAAAGGCATTTTGTTGCTCTTGGTCCCATACGAAAGGTGTATCTTTCTTGGTACGTTCATACAACGGCCTTGCTATTTGAGAGAAATTGCGAATAAACTTTCTATAATAGTTTGCAAGTCCAAGGAAACTTTGAATAGTTTTGACATTGCGTGGTGTCGGAAATTGAGAAATGGCGTTTAATCATTGAATGATAACGAAGTAAATAAAGAGAAGATGAATTTTATTACGATAATTAGTATTTTAATCGGGAATGCACGTTTTGTGCTAATGAATGTAGAAATTAGTTCCGGTTTATATCTGGAACGTTTACCAAATATAAGTTTCTACCAAACATCCGCACAGATTATGTTTAAATTATATAAACCACAAAGCATAATCGACAAATTTCAATGTCGAGAAATATTTTGTTCACAAAATCAATACCTTTGTTATTTGATGAATAATCATATAGATTACTTTGCGAACATTAAATTAGGACCAGAAACATATCATGATAAAGAGGATTCAATCCTATTCGATGATGGTGAACTATTAGATTACCAAATTGTAACACGAAATCATGTCAAACGAATGTTCACTAACGACGAAGAAATTTTATTATTATTAACTAGAGTAAAAGAAAGAGATCATGTAGTCATCTCAGAAATTGGGTATCCAAACCCAATGAAAAATATTGCACGTAATAACCTGACGTGTATGGACGCTGAACTTAAAAATTTAGCGTACCTCGAGTTATCACTGCATTATGAAACAGGACGAAATATAGTAAAATGTGTCAAAGCAAGAAATTGCAAATAGATGTAATTCCTATAGATAAGCTAAGAACTATCCTAGAAAATGTAATATATAATGTATCTAATAGTAATTATGTTTTAGCCTTAAGTTCAATATCAGCCCTATACAAATTGCCATTAATTGAATGCATTTTGTCACCCAAGACCATATTAATTGGATTGCACATCCCGTTGCTGCAAAAACGACTCAGCAACATTCAATTGAAGAAAGTGATTCCATTGAACTACGCATGGCAGAATTATACATGTTCGGTCAATATGCCACCCACAACAATGGCATTAGTGAAAAATAACAACAACTGGACAATTTTAGTACCCCAATGTGATCCATACCATGAAGAATTGTGTTTTGTTAATGAACACTTAGTTACGAACACTCTACCCGTGTCGTGCATCAAACAAGTGTTACAGGGAGGATCATTTAAGCAAATTTCTACATTATGTCCATTACTTTGTAGAGAAACAGGAAATGATAGTCAATTCCTTACACAGATAGGAAGTCAGAAAATGTATATTACCCATCCTAAACCATCTTTACGCTTGCAATGTCCACAGAAGACATATCCAGTCGAGGTGCCACTAAACATAGGTGCCGTATCAGTGAGCATACCTTGTCACTGTTATTTCGAGGATGCCGAAGAAACAATTTATCCACGATATAATTGTATGGATAAAAGTGTTGAATTTTCAAAACAACAAGTGATTCCAGCAGCTTGGTCAAGATTTACTGGCTTAACGCTACCAGGATGGAATAATCCCATTCTAAAATTCGACACACTCACAGATTGTTTGAACGACCGATGGTTAATCACCCAATTTCCTGAAACAAATACTCCATACACGACCTACGTTATTTTCCTAAATTTTACCACAATTATAATCCTTTCAATAATCTTTCCTTATTTTTTCCTACGAACTCGAAAGACAATCCTTAAGAAATTGCATGCACAATCACAAAAATGTTGCACGCAACCCTACAAACGAGAAGTGGATATTGAAAAGTTAAATCACCCAAGAAGAGGGAATTTACAACAATTACCACCGACACCAACAACATTAACAACAGAAAACGACTATCTACAGCCCATTGTACCAGTCCGACGACCGAACGCACCCTTCACAACCGAAAATCCAACTGCCAACAATGAATTAAACACGTCATCACCACAACCAAGTTTTAACAATGACATTAGACTGAATAGAAAAGAACCGCTATATGTGAAACTAAATCGCGTAGTGACATGACAAATGTGTAGTGTATTAATGACAGATAAACAATTGACTTACCACTAATAGTGATTAATCCAATAATTAATAACTGATGTGAATCACTACTTTCTTCAAACATTGCACAAACACTGACTAATGCGAACTTTTTTTTATCATTATCAAGTGTTTGTGGTTTTTTGTAAATCCTGTTTTAGTTATATAACACAACTTATGTAAATTTTAATCTTATATTTTATTTTATAGTTTTTTATGTACAGGGTGAACGAAAAATACTGGATACACCCCAACACATTTTTCTTTCACTCTTACTTGAACCATACAGTTCCAGTTTGTGGCGAAACGATCCTCGAGTGACCTTAATTTTTTTATGTTAGTGAATTGTTAGTATGTAATCGCTCGAGGACGAGCTCTTCTTGTGGGCCGGGAGAAATGTCACAATAGTGATCTTAATTGTCAATATTCAATATTCATTACGTGTAATTACTCATTATATAAGTATTAATCATTATCCACAACTTAAGGGAAGTTACATCAGCTTTCTAGAGGAAATAATTAAATCATTAAATAAGTCACTATCAGTAGATGTCCTCACCGTATTTTCCCTAATAGCGAATATTGGTTTCCTAAGACCCTGACACGTACCGTCTGTGTCATTATCAATGGGCCTTGGTCCTACAGGAAGAACGTCACAATTCCTTCTCATATAAATAGTAGTACTGGATCATGTATGGCATCATTCAATAATTAGTATAGTTATTGTTATTTGTACCACTGGGTACTGATCATTAATTGTTAAGTATCAGTTGTGAACATAGTCATAAAAGTTTCCAAAGATGGCCAGCAGTAGTATTATGTAAGAGTTACTTTTATTTTATTATATTATTTTTAACGCTTACTGACTTTGTACCGACTCTACCAACCCCTAACCCAACAAACGATCCTAAAATGCCATAATGGCACGTCACGCCTTACGCCCCCAAACTACAGCCGTGACAATAAAGACAATGTGGAACTTAAATAGTGTCAGAATCGTCCCTATCATAATATCAAGTGTTGGTCTAATACCCAAAACCCTAAGAGAAAACCTGATTTCCCTCCACCTGGAGCCAGAAGTAATGATGAGAATGCAGAAGGCTATGATTATAGAAACTTGTACGCAAATTTCTCCAATAACCTAAAAAGTATTGAATTCAGCCGGACTTAAGTCTCTGGATCACAATGTACACCTAACTAGCCGTAATAGCGAGCAACAAATGAAAATAATAATTATTATGTTTATTGTGCATAATTTCTAATACACAAAAAGAAACTAGTTTATTAATTGCACAAAAGGGTATCTACGGAGTAGTTCTTTCATTCTACCTAATAAGAATTAAAGATTAGACGCAGATTGACAAAATTAACTTAAATCTACAAATTCTGAGCTTAATGAAAAACTCGAATCAAACTTAAATTATTAATTCACAAATAAACGAAAAACTCAAAGTTCAACTAAAAATTATTAATTCAAATATATCTAAAATATTCCTTATCAGTATATAGAGTAAGCATGAATTTAAGTTTGGATTTCATCAGTTAACAGTATCTTATTTAAAACCTTTTTAAATTCAGGTAAGCTATAACATAAGCATTTAAGAATAATAATTAATTCAACAAACTTCTAACTAACATATTGTTAAGATTAATTTTCTCTGCTAATTCATGTTCCATAGCCAATGTATCCAAACCGCTTAACTGATTTTGGATGGTTGTGGAAGTAGGACATTTTTAATTATTTTTAATTTAGAAAAGCTCCTTCCTCCAGTTACGACACTTACTGGCAAGGTTAACAAGGTCCTTAAGGCAATGCTGAGGTTAGGAGCAACTTCTAAAGTAGTGATAGGTTTTCATACCTCAATTGAATTTTGATTTGCATTTATAAACCCTAAAACGAATTCTATTTCATCTTCTAGCTCAAGTGCGTTCACATCTCCCGATTCACCATCAATCAATAGTATTTCCAAGTCCTTACAATATTTGATTAACTCGTTTTGGGTAAATTTTTCAAATCATGTATGTTGAATAAAAATTGAAAACGAATGCTGCAGGTATTCATCAAATCAAATTTGGATTCCAAGGCGTTAATACGAGGGGCAAGCCATTATTATTGGGAATAAAAGAACCAGTGTAACTTTTTCAAAATTTTATATTAGATATGTTCAAAGTACTTGCCTGCTGCTATAATGCACTTAGCAATTCTTTCCTTCCACTTCTTAAATGCTCCAATCCGAGCAGCTTTAGGGACACAATTAAAATAACACCGAACAGCAGCATCAGTCTCTTCCTCTGAAAAAAAACCTTCTTCCTCGTAAGTTCTTTTTTAGCGCAAAGAACATCCAAAATCGCAATTTGCCAGATCCGGTGAGTGGGTAGGGTGCTCGATTACATTAATCTTGACTTCAACCAAATATTTCCGAGTTAGCTCTTCCCTTCTTTGGTACTTTGTTAAACACTCGGCAAACAGTGTTCGACGTTCCATTTACCTGTGGCAGTCTTCTCCTCCTCTAGCTTAATAGCGCTCACTATACCGGTATTTGCTCGCTGCTTTCTGATTTTCATTGGTGTGGCCTCGTCTTCATGGATCCTATCCCATTTCCCGACGGACTGGAAATCAGCCTCCACCGTCATGATACCGAAACCACACGCCGAACTAACCTCACCCTCCTCCTATAGACCAATGTCCCTCCTGAGTTTCCTCGGAAAATACTTTAAGTAGATTCTAGCCAGGCGGCTCAGGGACCACCTAGAATTTAACGACGTCCTTCCTAATAACCAATTCGGCTTTCGTCCCAACCGAAAGTGTCACAATCCCTTGTTGAAACTGCTTACGGAGACCACCAGTGCATTCAATCACAAACAATGCGCTCTGGCTGTGTTTCTGGACATTAAGCAAGCATTCGACAGGGTCTGGCATATCGAAGACCCTACGGAACTTTTCCAATTGAGCGAACCGGTGGAGAGTCTCCGTCAATCCTTCCAAAACCTAAACAATCCTCTTCCGATATCCTAACTACACCGAAGATAAGTTCCCAGAGCTTGCCTCCAGAAATGTTTCCCTTGCCCTATAAGAAAAATAACCTCCATATTTGGAAGTTAAGTGCTAGGTATATGATACCTCTCGTGCGTTGTATTTATGTCATGTAAATCCGTAAGTTTGATTTTGCCGTACGTTTGATGATGTTCAAGATCAATAAAATTTCTTATGCATTTCTTGCATATGCAGTTAGCAACTGTTGTGACAGGATTGAGGCGTAGTCCATATTCAGTGCACCAATATGAAATGCTAGCTAGATCGGCATTGAGTTTAGATACAGTACTGGTGATGAAAAGCCTGGCATTGATCGAATAAAACAAGAAAGGTAAAATTAGAGCAGTCCATGTGTTAATAAATGTTGTTGACTACCCTTAATAGAGCTGTTTGAGTGCTATAACTGGAGCAAAAACCTGATTGAAAAGTAGACACTGATCTACTGGTGTCCAGAAACCAAAGCAATTGCTAAATCGCATTTTTTTTTAATTACCTTCGAAAGTATCGCAGGTATACTGATAGGACGTATTTCCGAGAGATTCGACTTATCATTCGTTTAGCAATAGGAACAACAGTCGCAGATATCCATTCTCGTGGGAAGATATATATATATATATATATATATATATATATATATATATATATATATATATATTGAACGATATATTAATGATGTGAGTTAATATCTGGCAAAAAAAGGACAATACAAGGTTAAGCATAGAAGTATTAATTCCATCGTTACCAGTACTTTTAGACGTGATAGTCCTAACAGCGTCATATATGTAAGGTGACACAAACCTTCTCCTTTGTAATAATTTACAGAAAGTATAAGAAAAAACGTCTCAAATATAAACCACGTTAAGACGGCAATAAAAATATTCCTAGTACAAATCTGCTTCTACTCCATATCTGAATACAATAACACAACTCAGATACAACTTGTTATGTTTAAGTCTAGTCAAGCACTTATATATATATATATATATATATATATATATATATATATATATATATCATGTCATTTTATGACGTTTGACAAAGTGGGTGAATGTGTGTTTACGTGTGTGTGTTTGTGCGGCGTGTGCGAGCGCACGTGCGTGTCCGGGAGGAAGTGTCTGAGCGCGTGTGCGCGAACATGTACGTGTGAGTGTGCGTGTGCGTACTTCTGCGTACGTATTTGCACACGTACAACGCGTACGTATACGCACCCGCACACGCAACGCACAGACACAAGCACATACACGCGTACGCGTACGTGGGCGCACACACACCAGTACGTACGCACGCAGGCGTAGCCACACACGCACACATACGAACGCACACAATCGCAC